>JARDWD010000559.1:1333510-2000265 GCA_029034505.1 Ornithoptera priamus
ATGACCAGCTGTTCTTCGCAACTCTAATATAGAATTAGATTTGAAATTTATCAGAAATATTCCCGTCCGGCGACAACCCGCCGCTACCACGACCCCACCATTATTAACACCCCCGCAACCTATTTTAGGCCTGACCTTTTATAAAATCCATTCTTACCTGAGCTATACTCGGGAAAAGGAATATTCCTACCAAACTTCAAGTCTCCAGGCCTTGTGGTTCCAGAGGTAACATGAGTCTGTACATAGGTGGAAATATCTTATATATAGATATATAAGGGCATTCTTCATTTTTAACTTCCGGTCCTAATGAAGAAAGGTATTTTAAGTGTGACGCTTGCCTATGTAAAATATTTCTATACCATCATCATCAGCAGTATCCCATAAAGATTCCCAAATTGATCGGGTAGGGATTAATATGGAAGGATTTGGGCTACTTCCCACCACGCTAGCGCTAGCGGGTTGGTGGGAGGAATATTCCTATACATCAGATTATAACATACCTTTGAGTATCTGCTTAACTTCATTACTTTTACTGATGTTGCTTAAGTTATTTATTACTACGAAGATTTTTTTTATTTATTTTAAAACCTTACAGCGAGATGTACAAAAAGCAGATGTTGGCTGTTGGCTTTCTCTACCAGCCAACCTTCGATGAGATGAGATGTTGCGATGATAACTTTAGTTCCTAAGTTAAAGAAGATGGTATTCATACGATAACATCATTAACTTCATTGCTCCGATTTACAATGATCTTCACACAGAAATGAGTGATCTTTTTAGGACGTACGTAAACGACTTACTAAGGTAATAGTCCAAAACTCCAAAAAGAACATGTGATTAACGACATCACTCCCTTCCCCATTACCATCAATGCAGCAGCGCACCCAACCCGGCCCCACACGTTCCTACCTAACGTTAATCAGAAAAGGGTGGGCCTATTTCACGCTTCGTTAAATAATAATGCAGTTATGATGATTTATTTAATAGTAAGAACATCCTGTATACACTTTTTTTTAATTAAAATTTGAAATGATATCGATATCGCAACATCGATACAGAGTTAATAACGCTTAATAACTCATGGATGTGGTGGTAAGTCTCTATTGCCGGAGACCGTCTAGGTCCTAGCCACCGCAAAGGCTATTTCTACCGCCGAACAGTAATGCGCAAATAACACCGTGATCCGGTTTGAAGGGCCCTGTAAATAGTGAAAACATCTTGTCTCACGCTGCGAGGTATATATGCCATCCTAACTAGCGCCACCAACCTTCATTATTTGGAGAGGCACTTTAAGAAGAACTAGCGCCACGTTGTTATCGACGGGTGTATCACTTACCATCAGGTGAACGTCCCGCTGGTATCGCCGCTTCGTTGAATAGTAAAATCAATCTGTTTCCTGAACATCGTTTAGTCGAAGCAATGGATAAGGCACTTTTATTATCATCAGATAAACATTTAGAGGAAACCATCACATATTATTAAGGTCTCACTAAAAACTGATAATCATCAACTTGTTTACAAAGGTCTTCATATATCCCGATCTTCGGCTTCCACTCCACGTCGTGCGAGGACTTCAGTGGTTGATCTCCAGTCTAAAACCCATCTATTCCCTTCTGTCACAGATATGACCAGCTTATTGCCACTTCAATTTACAATTATAATGTGATCATGGTTCTCAAGCAGATTGCTTCGTTTCAAATCTTATCCGCCCGAGTTTTCTTCGGCTGCTGTGTGATCGACTTTTTGGAGTAGTTCTATAGTCGATGCTCATGTTGCAGCACCACAAGCATCTACAGGTGATAGTAGTGCGTATCTAAGAATATCACTTATTGATCACTTTCTTACATAGTTCAAGTGTCTTTTGGCACTCATTTGCATATACGTATATATAAAGGAAATATGTTTTATTTCTCGTTAATCACGTAAAAATTAGTGAAAGAATCGACACAGGAATCTGAGCATTCGACGTGGAATGATTTGTAGATGATTATAGACAATATATTTTTTGAGTTTTATCAATCTTTCATCATTTTAATTATAATTAAGTAGAAAGACGTTGTTGTTGCTCTCAAGGAATATTCCAAACAAATTTCAAGTCTAATTTTATATTACGGCCAGCAAGAGACTCATGATTATATCTCTGGAACCATGAGGACTGCAAACTTGAAATTTGGATTTTTCAAGATTTCTCCTCCTGAAGGGAGAGTCTTGGATGCTCCGGTCGGCAAAGCGTGAAAGGAACAGCTATTGGAATTCATAGAAAAATATTTTCTAAATAAGCCGAGAGATGGCGCTGTTAACAAAATACTTTAAATGTCTATAGTGTTAGTAAATATTTACAGTTAATAATCATGTGAACAAACAGACACATCACATTCTTAGATATAAAATTGAACTTTGAATGTTTTAATGTAGAAATAATGTTCATAAACAAATAAAGGTATCGGCAGTAAATATTTTTTTCTTTTTATCCCCAGTGAACTAACACTTTATCTCAGTTAAACATGACCCCGGAATCAAACTATAGGTCAAGCTGTTAGGCGTTGCATTAAAGGCAATTAAAAACATCTAATATGTATACCTTTTTTTACAAGAAGGGGAGGGGGGATAGTGTCATGTGATGATCTTTTTATTAAGAACCAGATGACAATAGATGCGGATACATTATTTATCTTTTAACTAAGCCCTTTACCAAAATCCTAAAGAGGGTTATAAATTCGGATGTACCGATCTTTATTTTTACTGTACATCTTTTAATGAAATAAAACAAGGAATGCTGGACGTTTAGCTAATGTTAATATTTTTTCACATAGCCTTATTTTCTTAAGCTATGACGTCATTTAAATATACAAAAAAAAAGTGATGTCTAATAGATCAGTGTTTCTCAACCTTTTCTCATTACCCTACCCTTTAACAAAACATTTCATTCCAGAGTACGTCTCTCTTAATCTATTCACCCTATCTAACTATTGTCACCCTCAATTTTGAAATATACTCTCCATTTCTCTTTTTATTCTCTAGCGCCTTAGTAAGTTATTAGTTATAAGTTTTCTTTTACACTACATGTTCCAGATATTATTATAATGTTTATATAAGTTAACTGTTTTAACTTCTAAGTCATTTTGTCAATACCAATATAATTTTTATTTATCCAAAATGGTGCAGCGGCGCCAACTCGCAGCGTCACGGCAAATGGGTGTTCCTCTATTTTAATGGGGCCTTTAAGGTCGTTGGCGGTTAGGATAAGGGTTCTCGACGCCTTCTAACCGACCTTGAGGAGGAAGATGGCTGGACGTGATCTCAAGTCATTGAAGTACTCACGAGGATGGAAAGGTCCGTATAAATCTGAGCCTGGGACGGGCTACCTCAGCATAGCGTTAGCGAGGCCGCGGTTGTATTTCGAACGGATACCCTGTGACCTCTCCAAACGGTGAAGGTGATCACCGAGAGAGGTTTTATTGGGTAAAAATCTCCACCTAACTTTGACTTCTCTCTAGAAGACAGAGTATCTTTTCGGTAGTTTCCCCCCACTCCAAAGCTCTTACAGAGCAGTTAAATCAATTATAATGTTCCATGGCCCATTAAACATGCATATAATTAATTATAGTTACCCCAAAATTTAAGGGCACTTCAATGGTGCTCGAGTCCAATTAGATGGTACTATACATATATCTGTAGTCTCGTAACCAAGAGTGAGGCCGAAGGTAGCGGAATGAATAGCAAACAATGCGCGGCGGGCCCTCGTCCGGGGACCAATTAGCCACAAGTGGTCCCGGCCAATTCGCTCAATTCGGACCCGTGGACCAATTTAAACCACAGATTGATGTGATGACGTTGCCGTCGTTGCAGTAGAACAATTAGTAATATTTACTGCTTCTGATCATAAACTACTGAACACAATTTACTCAACTTGAGCTATTGAATTAACTAAAACGAAACATTTCTCAAAACGCGGTATTTCTCTCGTCATCATCATTATCAGCTTCTGTTTATCCGCTGCTGGATATATGCCCTCCCCAATGTCTTCCGTCAAATGCGATTTTCAGTTTCTCCCATCCACCCACTTCCGACCGCCCTGATGATGTCGTCGGTCCAGCTGGAGGGAGGGCGTCCTACACTTCTGTGACATGTACGCGGCCTCCACTCCAAGACTTTTATCCTTCATCAGCCATCACAGCCACTTCATCTTGCAGATTTGGAGAGCTACGTCCACAGCTTTAGTTCTCCGTCCAATTCCTTCGTTCCAGATATTATCTCGTAGAGAAATGCCAAGTATATCTCTGTTCATCGCTCTCTGTGCTACTTTGAATCGGTGGACCAGCCCGATGATCAGATGCCATGTCTTGGCGCCATAAGTAAGGGTGAGGTATTTCTCTCATTTATTACTTATTAAATAACACTCATCATCATCATCTTCATGATCAAGAGATAGAAGTTCACTACTGGACATGGCCTCTCCCAAAGATGACCATGATGGCTTCCAGTACCGCCAGGGACTAGATAGTGGCCATCGTTGGTAAGGGTTCATTTATAGAGCTTTAAAACATAACACCAACTGTAAGTAATATTAAAAAAATATACAGCCCTTACAATGCTCCCACTATTGGGACTTGAGTCTTCTCCCATGAGAAGGAAATTAAAACCATCTGAAAGCCATCGTTCATATAACATGTCGGATTCCTCACGATGTTTCCTTTCACCGAAAACCCAGGATCAATAGGGATCGAACCCCGGTCTTCGCAAGGCGACGGGCTAGAAGAATCGCCGTGTTAAACTTACACCATTGTGTACTTCAAGTTACTGGTGGTAGTGTCTCTGTTGTCGGAGACCGTCTCGGTAGGTACCACCGCAGCGCCTGTTGCAACCGACAGACAGTAAAGAAACGTTTGTGAACAAATTTGCAACGCCAGCGAACGAGGTCGTTGACCCCGTCGTGTCAGTGCCAAATTGTTATCGCTGCTATTCACGTCAACGTGTCAACGTGTCAACGTGTGCCTTGCAACAATTTTACTATTAAAGAAAAATACCTTAAAAGAGATGAGTTTATTCTGTAAAGTGAGTATTGTGGTTTTTTTATATAGTACGCTGGTTCACCTGATGGTAAGTGATACGTCCGTCCAAGGGTTGTAAGAGGTCCCGCACAACAACTCACGGGACCCAAGCCATCAACTACTCGTGGTGCATCCTACTAATTAACTTATGTCTAGCTCCCACCAACCCATATTGGGCCAGCGTGGTGGGAAATGGGCCGAATCCTCTTATATTAACTCCGAGTGCCTGTTCGTACCGGAAACTATGCTAACTGTGACGGACGTTAGCAAGGCGCCGGAACCAGGGCAGCGGCGAGACTCATGAGTTGGACGGAGTTATCAACTACTGTTCTCTCTCTGGATCGGACCGAAGATCCTACGCATGATTTTCCTCTCGCCAACCATGAGCCGCTCTTCGGTCCTACTACGGTACACCAAGATTGGTCCTATCACCGTCTTGTATATACGAATTTTGGTCTTTCATCTCAGAAGCTTGGATATCAGCACCTAGTGGAGAGCGTCACTGTAACGGAGAGCATTATGAATCCGGATATCGATTGTCTTCTTCACCTGTGTTTGTGTCCGTGACAGTGCATCCCAGATACTTGAAATATGAGTAGACGGTATCTGAATTACTGGAGAAGCAATCTGGACAAGAAAAGATAATCAAGGAGCATGGAAATGAGTGGGAGAAAGCAATAGCTGAACCGGTAAAATTTAAAAAATGTAAAACAGGAAGTTAAAAAAATATATCTGCGTATAACAATAAAGGTGGATTTCATTTCACTGGAAGGAGTTGTAGATGTCTAAAGGATTTCTCTCTCTTCCTCCTGCTCTTTCCCCAGCTATGTAAGATCGGCAAAGTATATACTTCTCTTCCACATCCCTCTATCAGCCGTCATATCTGAATTCACACTTTTCTTATAGATGTCATATTTCACACAATCCATCCACACTTTCTTCGGTCTTCCTCTGCCCTTATAACTGTCCACGTTCATCTCATTACTTTCTTTGCTATTGGTCTAAAAGATTCCTGTAGTCTATTTTAATGTCCTAATAAACTAGTCTTCGTTAGTCTCTATCGATAAGAGTTTACAACTGCTGTCTCATTCTCGTAGTTTCATTGGATAATAATTAAAAGATCTAAAGAGAGAGAAGCTGCTAATAATGATTAAAAGTTCTGCAAGTGCTCAATCCATTCTAAGCAGCCACTAAAATCCTTCACGAGACATAACCAGCTAACATTGACCCATTGACGCCTTACCAGTGTACAGCAGGCAACAGTTAAAGCGACAGCGGCTGCGAAACAAACGCGCCCGCCGTACAAGCTAGTTTCGGCGAAACGAGTTACGAAGTACCAGCGGTTATGATGGCGACGACTTTCGTGAAGCTTTCCGCCGGCAGCCCGTCCGCTAATCAGCTCGGGAATGCTGAACAGAATTAAAAAAAAAAAAACATTGAAACGCCATACAAAAAGACAATTTGTTAGCGCTTATTATGTGATATTATTACTCATTAAAACCCGTCGGTGGTCTGCATCAGTGCATTCGGAGAAGCTCCAGGATCTCTTATAGAAACCACCGGTGTTCCTCTACACTTGGTGTTAGCACGTCTCCGAGGAGCGGCTTAACCCTCCTAAGCATCATCGCTGAGCCGTACGCAATCCTACGCAGGTTCGCTTGTTGAGCGATAAGGGTCCCCACCCTCAAGGCCCGCGAAACTCCTCGACCCTTTTAGTCGCCTTCTGCGACGGACAGGGCTTACCTTAGACCTATCCTTACTGACCCGAGACTACAGGATAACAGACACCTACCACCAGTGTTATTCCTTGATCAATATAATGAAGACAGGATGTAAATAATTTTTTTTAAACATAAGACTAAAATAGCTGACAAGTTTTTTTAAGCACTAAGTAACACCGCAACGCCTATTGCAGCCGACAAACATCACTGTGTTCCGGTTTGAAAGGCGCTGTAGCTAGTGTAATTACTGCGGTAATGAGACTCAGCATCTTATGTCTGCAGTGTATATCATTCTAACTAGCGCAACGTTGTTATGGGTAGGCGTATCACTTACCATCAGGCGAATGTCCCGCTCGTCTCGTCGCGTAATGGAACAAAAAATATAAATTCCATAATTAATTGGGTACCCATACACTCCTGAGGTACCACCATCAGTAAGCACCAGTTCCCTGTACGAGGTCCGTAAATAGTATACACGTATGAAATCTCATGATAAGCCATGTTAGTTTAAGAATGAGACATATATCGACGGCGGGGTTACGAAACTTGCACCAGATGCGGTTGTAACTTAACCTAAGTTACCGCAAGATAAGCAACAGCTGATGTATACGGTGACAGGTAAACAATTGCCTGAATCGATTGAGGTGATCGCTTGGTATGACCTGACTTGGCTGCCGACTGAAAAGGTTATTTTTTTTTAAGTAAAACTGAACATTTTTACTACTTAACAGGTGTTTCAGTATATCAGTTACTGATAAAGATTGTGTAGTTAACTCTTATTTTTACTACTAAACAGTAAAGTATGAACATTACTATGTTCTTATATAAAGGACGCTATAGGCTAGTGAAGGTACAGATGTCACAGGATTTAACATCTTAAATATCAGAGCGAGGAGCATGATGAGGTGTTGTATATATCATAACTGTCACCAAGTTGTTATGGGCAGTTGTATCACTTGCTTTCAAGTGAACGTCTCGCTCTTATCATAGCTCAAAAAGCAGGACCTTTACGTTGACTGTGAGCTGTCACTCCAAGAAAACATTCTTGTCTCTGCAGCGATAAAGCATTACGGTCCGCACCCCAAAATCAGGCATCCCGTTAGCAGAAACAATAGCCGCCGGACGTCGAGTCACGTAAACCGGAACCGGAAGTCTAATTAGCGTATGGGCACGCGCCCACACGACCACGCCATTGAATTTGCCGAGTGTCAACATTGGACACGGGCGGGAGTATGCGAAGGCTTTATAAACGAACTTGTATGCTTTAGGACTTTAAGACATTTGCTTAATAGTTACTTCATTAAACGAGGTTCGGTACCGGAAACCCATGTCTCTAAGGTTCAAATTAACTATAAAATATACAGTGTAGAGGTGTAATAATAAAAATAAAACTTTGATTTTTAAGCAGGATATGGTCAAAACAAATATACATATACATCCATATCTCTTTGAGTTTCTTCCGGTTATTAATTTTAGGTTCATGGCGTTTCTATAAGGTTGAATTGAATAAAAATATTTTAGGGATGAGAGCCCCCACTTTTGAAATCTACGAACCGGAAAATCCTTTCAGTCGCGATCGAATAGAGCCTCGAAAACGCACCTGGCACCACAAGGCTGTTAATTCAACGATTCTCGTAAAGCAGCAACACTGACAGAGTTTGCGTAATACCTGATACCAATTAGAGTGGTGGATAGCCAACAAAAATGTAACATAGTGGGCAATAGGGACCGATTGCCACCGTACCACCGGCTGCGGTCGGAGCGATGCGGAATCGATTTTAATAAACGCCCACGCGTGGCCGCCCACATGCCAAATATCGCAGCCCACGCGAATTATTTAGCTACGAGTAATCTCGTTTTAATTTGGTGACTAAATTAAGATATTACTACTGTAACCTAAAAGTGTAACCAACAAGCTATTTTGAAATAATTAAACTTTTCAAGCAATCCCTTCCATATTAGTCTATTTATTAATATCGTCATCATCATCATCATTATTATCATCATAAACCTATTAACGTCAATTGCTGGACATAGGTATCCCCCAAAGATCTCCACATTTGTAGAGCTACATTTTAATAGCAACGTTTACATTTAACCGAAGACAAAGAACAGGTTCGCAGATGGAGGCGTTTTTTCGTTGCATCATCATCATCATCTCCATCATCAACCGATATATGTCCACAGCTGGACATAGAGCCTCCCCTAAAGTTTTCGACATACATTCAGCATAGCCTCTAGTACCGCTGGGCACTAGGGACTGTCCTACATAGGAGTTCATATGAGGGATTTGGGCCCTTTCCCACTGCGCCAGCCCAATGCTGGTTGGTGGGAGCCAGAGCCTCGTTTCTTGATTATCAGGGTGCACTACGAGCAGGTGAGGTTGACTTGACTCCCGTAAGTTGTCGTTAATGGAATATTACTACGTACAAATTATCAGTATCTAGATTTAAGACTTCAACTTCCTGATGCAACAGCTATAAAACACTAAGTTGATCTTTATCGGTGTCGGTGATTAATAGCCTGATAAAAATCTTAATAGCGTACGAAAGCTTATCTAGAATCAAAATGTACGACAATTCCCACGGCCCACTTATGGACAAGACCTAAAGTTAGTAACAGTAACACTGTATCGATAAATATCCTGGTTATTAGGTTAGCTTGGGTAGCTTGTCTCGATGTTCTACTGCTCAAGAACTTGACAGTTTTTTTACCACCATCGCCTTACCACTTATACCATTAGATCTATAGACATACTGGAGACATACATCTTTTATCTATATTTCGCTTATATCCATCTCATATACCAAATGTTTCGCTTCGACCTTCAAACTGTGGTCAGCAGGGATTGGAACAGTCTGCCGCCGTCAGTGTTTCCGTCCAGTTATGATGTGGGATACTTTAAGTGAAATGTCAATGGGCTTCTTCTAGGTTAACACGCTTTAATACCTAATTTTTTTTTTCATTCAAAGAAGCGAAGCCACGAATGAAAGGTCCATCTGATGGTGACAGATACGCCTGCCCATAACTACATGGCGCTCGTTAGGATGATGTATACAGCACCACATTGTGCTCGTCGTCTTGAGACCTAAGATGTTGAGTCTCGTTACCCTAGTAACACTAGCTAATACAGTTATGTTTGCATACTACAGTTAACCGGCAGAAATAAGAGCTGCGTTGGTACACACCCAGACGGTATCAGGCAACATATACCCACTATCAGTAAAGAACATCTCTGCTTACCATCAGGTGGAAACAAGGCGAAGCACTGATCTACATAATATACTACAATTCTTAGAGCATCTAATAACGGGATATAAGAGTCAATTGTACTACACGAAAAAGAAAAAGAAATTGGTGTAAAGGAAATACTCGGCAAATGAACACGGTCCCTCGTGTGCTTTGCAACCGGATACGTTGCACGGAGTATCAAGTGACGGGTTCGAGTTCCGAGAGGCGCGCGCTAACAGATATTTGATTGAGACGCAATAAAACGGACGCTTTAAAAACAAACATTGCGCAAGACACGCCGGCGACGGTCTCCGAAGCCGGTGCTGCGATCCAGTTACCGTCCAAGAGCTGCAGTTAGCAGCAATGAAACCGGCAGTGGGTGTAAGAGTTCCCGCACAACAACTCACGAAATCCAAGCCAACCTCACCTGCTAGTGGTGCACCATGCCCATCAACAAACGAGGCTCTGGCTCCCGCGAATCTGCATTAGACCAGCGTGATGGGAAATGGCCCAAATCCTCCCACAGGAATCTCTAAATACGACAGCCTCTAGTGCCGAGCGGTACCGGAGACCATGCGGACTGTATGTGGAGATCTTTGGGGAAGGCCTATGTCCTGCAGTGGACGTCTATCGGCTGATGATGATAATGATATATATGTGCGTGGTTATAAACTAAAACTAACATAAAACCTCCTTCTTATTATTGGTTTAAAATTGAGCAATGGAGACGCCCGACGATCTGGTGAAAATGGCTGGAAATCGTTGGACACGGACATCGCAAACACCATCGGTGTGAAGATATTGAGAAGAGATCTTTGTCCAGCAGTGGACCTATGAGCTAACGATGATGGTACATGTAGAGATTAACAAAATTGAATCAATAAACGATCTTCATTGAAACCGATTGCCTACACAGAAATTTAATAGAAGCGAAGTAATTGATGAAATTAAACAATTAAATGTGTAGTTTGGAGACTGTTCCCAGACCCCTCCTCCCTCGCCTCCTCCACATACACCCTCCCTCCGTAGCCAGATGGCAGGATGGTGGCACGAATTTGAACTTCGTGACGGCCGATCGTGTCCCGATATCCGGTGGTTTCTTTTACTTCGGGCATGTGAGTAAATATTGTGGGTATCGCCGTTGTTTCTTTGTTTATTGCACAGCCAACGTTCAGTACGTTGGTTACTGGTAACCATAGACTGTAGACTTACTAACTGATCCATTTGCTAAGTATTTTCTTACTCCCTCTTTCTCTACATAAGCATAAAAATATTCACTTGCAGCGAATTGCAAACGTAACTTCAACTGAAAGCGAAGACTTTAAGACTAGAGAACACTTTCGTCGTTCTCTTCGTCGGTTTACAAGATAAGATGAAATATTGTTATCTCTGTTGTGTAAAATGTAGTTGGTGATTACCAAACTCATCGGGGGTCAGAGGCGTTAACCCGGCAGCAGCGACTTCAATACTTTCTCAGTCGACTGATAACCGAGTTCAATGTAGATAACCGACGGCTACATAGCTGAGTATGCAAATATAGTAACGCGAAGCGCTTCCGTTTAATGTATCGATGACATATATATTATCAACATCATCATTTCAACCGATGGCTGTCCACTACTGGACATATCTAAATATATTATATAAAGCTTAACTTAATTTACTTGAAGAACTACGATATTCTCTTAATGTGCATTAAAGTTAAAACTTTTTCAAATAAAGGATGTGGAAGTAGCTGGTTGAGAGTGGAGCCAGCTGTTAGATACACGATATTTATACATGAAGTGGATCAAAGAAAAGAAGAAAGGTAAGTGGTGTTTATGGTCTGCAGTAGATAAAATGTACGATTTTTATATTTGAGTTACGGCAAACGATAGCGCGATCTATTATTTATGGTAGCGCCATCTGTTGAGTTGTTTGAAAATTCCTTGTTACGAACCCAAATTAAAATAAATACCGTTATAGCCGCTATATACAAAACAGTACGAGGATACCGTTAATGTGAATATACTCTAAAATAATTAATCAAAGTGCAATAACTTACTAACTAACTTTACGACTAACGCAGAAGTGATAGCTGTATAGAAATTAAACGCTATCTAAAATTTATCCAAACAATGAATCGTCTAACAAAGGATCTATACACCATATACGGAACCCGTCCGTGTAAAATAAATAACGTCAGCGTGTACGTCGATAAGTTGGGTCGACACGCCGGCAGCACTAGTGTATGCATCTTATCTTATCCGCGGCATTTCACAAGCTCCATTGTTGTAATCGAAGTCGACTTCTGTGCGCAATCGCATACTTCAAAAAAGCAGAACCGGAATGGGAAAAAAAATTAACCGCTGATTGACAACAAAAAAAAAAATCTCTTTTTTGTTTGTTTCAATCAGCGGTTATTTTTTTTTCTATTCCGGTTCCGTTTTTTTTTTATTTTAATAGCGACCGTTTACTTTTAACCGATTATAAAGAACAGGTTCGCAGTTGGAGACGTCTTTTCGTTACTTCATCATCATCATCAGCCGATAGACGTCCACTGCTAGACATAGATCTCCCTCAAAGATCTCTAGATACAGTCAGCATGGACTCTAGTACCGCTGGGCACTAGGGGCTATCGTATGTAGGGATTCATATAGGGGGATTTGGGCCATTTCCCACCACGCTGTCCCAATGCGGATTGGCGGGAGCCAGAGCCTCATTTGTTGATTCGCAGGGTGCACCACGAGCAGGTGAGATTGGCTTGGGTCCCGTGAGTTGTTGTGCGGAAACCTTTACCCTTACTTATATCCAATCTAAGAGAGGAAATATGAAAGATCTATAACCTATTCATTTCTGAAGCCTGAAGAGCTAGAAATGGAACAAATATTTTTTTTCAGGTTTAACTCTGAGCATAAGGTTATCTCTAGGCTAAACAAAAATTTATTCAGATATATCTTCAAGAGAAAGTCTTGCTTGTTCTCTCACTTCATTGTAAAAAATACTTACTAGTTATCCAGAGATTCATTGATTCATTACGAGATCTCCGAAACTGTTAGACGTAAACACTCAAAATTCAGTAGAGATATTGCTTCTGACATTTAGAAATCAACTAAGAATGGTTTATAGAAAATTACTTCCCCAAAGGAAGTTACGGGGATGTTGAAATCTAATTATATATTACGGCCAGCAAAGCAGGTAGGGAACAGCTAGTAATATGTGGGTAGTGAGACATTTGTCATATCCGCAAATTGACCTATTTATCGGATTGCAACATTTCAATTTGAATGTGGATTTGGAAAACAGCAGCTGACACGCAACTCTGTGGCCTATGGCCCTGTTGGCAAAGGTGTTCCCGCCAACGCGCTCCCACTCGCTTCCCACGTGACCCACTAATTCAGTATCCACGCTAATTACCAGCTAACAGCCTTAACCGAATCGCTGTTTAGCTGTTTGCTGCACAAATATATACAGCTGATGGTCCAGAAATAATGGAAAATTTCAATAGAACAAGGTCGAAAGGAAGCTCATGTTGTTCATCTTAAGTTCAAACGTGAAGCTGTATACATACAGATGAAGCTTATTCAAACTAATAGCCTAAATGATACAGAAACTGAATAAATATATATTCTATATATATAATGAAAATGAGTTTCCTTTTTTCGGAATGTGAAAAAGAAAGAAGAATAAAAGAGATAAATGAAAAGAAAATGTTACTATGTAAATATAGTAAAGTAGGATTAACGATAAGGAAATAAACTGGACATCTACATCACAGTTCTCTTCTGACTTGTTAAAAAGTTAGGATAATAAATACAAGAGAGAGGGTTGATTCCACTCGGAGAAGACGTCGGGGCGATGGTAATGGACTCACCAGCCCGTCAGCCCTGTAGAATCCCGCTAGTAAGAATAGGACGTAAGGTAAGCCCTGCCGATCGTAGAGAGCGATGAAAAGGGTCTAGGAGTTCCGCGAGCCTTGAGGGTTGGGGCCCTTGAAGCTTAACAAGAAAACCTGCATGGGACAGCGTATAGCTCAGCGATGGTGCCTTGAAGGATTTGGCTCCTCCTCAGAGACGTGTAACACAAAGTGTAGAGGGACACGGCTGCGTTCTATAAGTGATCTCGGAGCCTCTCCGAATGCACTGATGCAAACTTCCGAGGGGGTCTTAGCGAGTACGAATCTCTCATAATCCTGACTTCCCACCCAGAAGCAGGATATATTTCTAATAACACCTCTCTAAACCCAAAAAAAGGGTAATAAACACTACATCAAATTATGCTAAACCCTTTGAGGTTTCATTACATCTCGTTACCGCAGTAATTTCACTAGCTACAGCTTCCTTTAATCAGTATCACATTAACATTTCCACAAACAAGTCAATTTTTAAAGTCGCGGGAAAGTAGAATGGATACTTAAGATGAGATAGAAGATTTATAAAACCCTACTTTGAAGGGTCTTATGCACCTAAGGCAAGCACTTAGAACAAGGGTTATTCAAGCACTTATCTTGTTTACCACCACCACCTGTTCAAGCAGCCGCTTGTCATCTTCAGTATCAGTTACATTACGTAATTTAACTAAAAAAGAAAAATATTAGTAATCCTCTTAATATTCCCACTGCTGGGGCCTTCTCATAGAAAGACAAAGGAAATACCATATATCCACACTGTCCAAAGGAGGTTGGTGATACTCAAGCATGAAAGCCGCAGCTCCTGGAGAATTGGACCTGCTCTTCTTTAAGTCATGTATAACATACCTGGACGAAAATCTAATTCTGATGCTTTGCAGTAGATCTCAAACATTACCGTATTCTAATTGGAAGAGGGCGATAGCTAGTCAAATTACGGAACTAACGGAGCTAGATATCTTAAGTACATCTTGAACAGCACATCTTCGTTACCGTCAGACGTGGAGCTCACCATCAGATGAAAGTCTTGTACATGCCGATGCATGAAAGAATAAAAAAGAAGAGAGATAATATCGTAAACTCTTGTCCCGCGTTTAAGAGGAAAACTTCACTTAAAAATATTTCCGAAGACTCAAGATTGGCGCAATAAACAACTGAGACCTCATTGAGGAGCATACGGGAGTTCTTTACATTCGGTAAATGCATAAAATTAAAGCTGCCATTATCCCATCGCTGGGATTCCATGGAGACCGCAGCAGTACCGGGAATCCCAATTGTTCAGGGAATCAATTTACATTGTACTGTAAAAGGAAAATTTGGCCATTTGCTTGAACTTAATTTATGATGAGAATAATGCACGAAATGTTCGATAAGGTAGTGGAAACTTAACATGAACTTAAAAAAGACTTCATCATCATCAACATCATCAGCCGATAGATGTCCGTAGAAAAAAATTAAAAGGCTTAAATTATAAAGAAAGCAATGGCAAGGGATGATAATGTCGTAATGATGATCGTTAAAAACGTATTATTTCGTTTGAGTGGGAAATAAGCTGTATAAATAGTTAATTCTTTAATAGCTTTATTTTTCCCACTACTGGGACTAGCAGCTTTCTCTCAAAAAGGTGAAGATATTTTATCATTCTGATCAAGACCGAAAAGATGTCACATA
Source organism: Ornithoptera priamus (assembly GCA_029034505.1). NCBI lineage: Eukaryota > Metazoa > Arthropoda > Insecta > Lepidoptera > Papilionidae > Ornithoptera > Ornithoptera priamus. Next base: position 1,349,071 of record JARDWD010000559.1, read on the forward strand.
TCTATGAAAAATCATCAGCCGATAGATGTCTACTGTTGGACATAGGTCCTCCCCCAGAGATCGCACGCTGGCCCAATGCCGGTTGGTGAGAGCCAGAGGCTCGTTGATTAGCAGGGTGCACCACGAGCAGGTGAAGTTGGCTTGGATCCCGTGAGTTGATGTGCGGGAACCCTCTCACCCCTTTTCTACGTAAGTTCTTCTTAAAATAAGTCGAAGCCTTTAAGGTTCACCAGGATCTCAAGTTCTGTGGTGATCGAACCCGCTCCTTTCTGCGATGGGTAGCCTATACGATCCCTTTACAATTAAAGCTACCACTATCTACCAATACCCTGATGTACTTCCTCTACCTGACCAAGAATCTAAAGCATATTCAACATAGACATAGTTATAGATACTTACTCTATTCATAGAAACATTCTAACATTGAAACTAACTTATAACTTAAGTTCACTTATTCACATATTCTCAGTAGAAGCAGAGCTGCATCACGTTTTAAGTTAAGTTATATTTAATTGAGTATCATTACTTGAAATGGGGGTCATTAATAAAACATTGAACATACTAACGACTAGTTAACTTCGTACTTAACAGAGAATACTAAGAGAGGAAAATTTACTAATGAACCTTTACCTCCTCCTTTTACTGGTGGTATTGTCTCTGTTGGCGGAGACAGTCTAGGTACCACCGCAAATCCTATAGCAGGTGATAAACAGTAGTTTACAAATATTACTGTGTTCCGGTTTGTAGGGCGCTGTACCTAATGTAATTACTAAATTAACGAGACTAACATCTTATGTCCCAATGAGACGCGCGCAATGTGATGGTGTGTATAACATCCTTACTAGCAACATATTGTTATTAGGGGTATCACTTACAATCAAGTGATCGTCCCGCTCGGCTCATCGCTTTGTAGTACAAAAAGAAAACTTCACTGGTGGTAGTTTTCCGGAAACCGTATAGTAACATGCACCCCTTATTCCCGGTATTAGAGAGCAATATACGAATATTACTGTGTTGGTTGAAAGGACGCTGGAGTTTAATTTGGCAGAGAGACAAGGCTGCGAGGATAAAGTGGTGCAGTGTATACTATCCTGATGCCTCCTACAGCCGCTTTACTTAGTAGTAGGTATCGCTCGAATAAAATAAGGATACAACAATAACGCTCTTTATAAGGAACATGAGACAAGTTAAAGGATCGCAACTATTACTCATACACAAACAAAGGACATACAATTTAGTGCTGCTGAAGATGGACCAGCATTGCGAAATCCTTTATTTAGCTTGACGTATTAAATATTGCGGCCACCGTCCACCGTCCGCCGTCGGGACAAAGCGCGGTGGCGCTGCGAGCGGCCGCCTCGTAAATCAACTTGCGCGTGCGCAGGGACGGATTCGACCCCTGTACCACGTGACGCATGGATATGGATGTCGATCCACAAGCTACTCTCACAAAAAATAATATGACATTATAACATAACAGGATTATTATATTGGAAGGAAGTTCTAATTGTTATACGGTCTACGCAATTTTCAAACACGGAAGATCCTTAAAAGGATACTAATAATAAATAAACATATCCATACGCAGATATGAACTGGTGGTGGGTCTCCATTGCCAGAGTCCATCTAGATGCATACCACTGCAACTCCTATTTCTGCTGGCAAACAGCAGGTATACAAATATTGCTGTGTCCCGGTTTGAAGGGCGCTGTATCTAATGTAATTATACAGCTTATAAGACGTCTAACGTCTCAAGGCGACGAACAATATGGTTTTTATAGGCAGCCATATCACTTAACATCAGGTGAACTTCAACAACATCTCACTCATGGAGTCGATTTATCAGATAAAAAAATCTGAAGCGACAGTACAGACAGACAAAAAAATAAAGTATAGATATATCTATTCACAAGTATTCTTCATCATCAGCGGATAGATTTCCACTTCTGCATATAGGCCTCCCGTAAAGATAGAAGGCCCCCAAAGGTCTTGGTTCCGGTGCCTTGTCAACGTTCGTCTCAGTTAGCATGACCTTCGGTATCGCCGGATACTGGAGGCTGTAGTTTGTAAGGGTTCATATGGTCATTTCCCACCACGCTGGCCCAATGCGGGTTGATGGGAGCCAGAGACTCATTTGTCGGTTAGCAGGATACCCCACGAGCAGGTGAGGTTGGCTTGGGTCCTGTGAGTTGTTGTGCGGGACTCCTTACATCCCTTACAAGTATTCTTCATCATCAGCCGACAGACGTCCATTGCTGGACATAGATCTCGCTCAAAAGATCTCCACATACAGATCAGCGTGTCCTTCAATAGTCACTGGGCAACTAGGGGCTATCGTATGTTTGGATTTACATAGGAGGATTATGAAACCAACTTCATCATCATGCTGTCCCAATGCAGCATTAGCGGAGCCAGAGCCTCATTTGTTGATTAGCAGGGTGCACCACGAGCACTTTCTAATCGTTACCAGCAACATTCACCAGATCATCGGTCATCCTGATGGAACTCTTCGACTATATGCTACCTCCCAATTAGAATGAGGAAGCATCATCAGTATGGAACAGGAGTTAAATATACCTTTTGGTTTTTAACACTCCTCTTTTTTTGTCGGTTAAATATTATCATACTAATACAGTATTTTTTTAACTTGATAATATATAATCAGAACTTGAAGTGGATAAGTGACCTAAAGTCCCACATTGTGAAAAGTCACGAGTCCCAGCAATGGGAATAAAAAGTGGGCTAATTAAACAGATTCTTGATTATCTAACACTGAACTTATATAAAATATAATGTCTTCTATATTTAATTCAATTTTTTTAAGAAACTTAATTTTATAATATTAAGGGTAGTTTGTAGTATATCAGGGGTTAAGTTAATTGTAATCCCTTAATATAATAACTTAAACATATTTTAATGTAAGAAAGACGGACGCAAAAGAAAATCCATTATGCCAATTTTAATGGCACCTTGTGTCTGGTGAGGCATTATTTATGTGTGGCTTCGCCTTAAGTGGACGCGAGGAGCATCAGCTCGTGAATTAATGAGCCGAGCAGATTCGAACTGGGACCCTTTCGTCTCCAGTTCGGAGAAGCACTTGCTGGTGTAATTCGTCTTACATTGTCGTCCGGCACGCTGTTCTATGAATTCGTATTCATTGTATAATAAACATTAGGCCTGTTTAATTACGATCAGGTTTAAAGGTCGCTATTAAATATCAGGGTGATCGAGCAGCATCTAAGTTGAAAAATTACTATACTTATATTAATAATTGATCGCGTTTGATGTAATTGTGAGAAGACAATGGTATGTCTGTTCGTTTTATAAGACAAGTCCCAGGTTTGATCCAATTCTAAATAAAGTATGGACTTTAGAGATCAAATCTTGGCTAAGTATATAACTTGGAGGTTAAGTATATAACATTTCTTGTGTTCCGTAGTCATATATGTTAAACTTGAAGTATTTTAGATGAGTATGCTTCACCATCATTGATCTATTTGTCACTTAACATCGAGTTGAGACCAAATATCCCAGTCCTTTAGTCATATGAGTAAAGACTTAGGTATCACCATACCTCCTATTTCTTCCTCCAAATGGAACTGTGCAAACATTGCTAAGTTCCGGTTTAAAGGACGCTTTAGCACGCGAAATTACTGGGATAATTTAACTAAATATGTCTTAAGACTAGAGTATAATCTGATGCTGTGTGTCATCCTAACTATCACCGTTGCTAGATTATTATGTAAATTATAACAGTAGTTAAGTAGCTTTCAAGCGAAACCCTCTTGAGGGTTGTAGTTATGAAAAACTCACCCCTGTTCTTGTCGAAGTCTATCACGGAGCACATCTCCAGCGATGGCAGGTCCTGGCGCCGGCCCGGCTCGCAGCGGTACACCGCCCCGGGCCTCGTCACGCCGTTGATCTTGTACGGCTCGTCTTCCGGCGCACCCACCAGGATCCTGATGGTGAAGCATATAAAATTCAAATTCTCTATTATATCGAATCGATGTTCAGTAAATTTGAATTCACCAATTTTAGTTAAATATGGATCGACTTTTGCAGGGAACTGCGTGCAGCTGTGGAACACTGCTGGCTGATGATGATGAGGATATCACTTCCTTGAATTGATTAATAAATATTTTTTCATAGGACGACACAACAAAGCGACCGAAACGTTCACCTGATGGTAAGCTACATGCATGTCCATAACAACGTGGAGCTGGTAAGAGATAATACAGCAATATACTACCACAGTAAATTCACTAGATACAACTCCCTTCAAACCGGAACACTGTGAAATTTGCACATAGTTTGGCGGTAAAGACAGGAGCTGCGGTAGTACCTAGACTACTTACCTACATTTTTTTTATCTGATGAATCGACTACATGAGCGGGATGTTCACCTGATGTTAAGTGATATAGCTGCTCATAACAAGTAATCGCTGGTCGGGAAGATACAACAACACCATATTGTGTTCGTCGCCCTGAGACGTTAGACGTCTTATAAGCTGTATAATTTAATTAGATACAGCGCCCTTCAAACCGGGACACAGTAATGTTTATACACTGCTGTTTGTCGGCAGAAATAGGAGCTGCGATGGTACATACCTAACGGGACCTACGACAGAGACTGTTTTTTATTTTGGTTTTGGGGGGGTAATCTTCTAAAGATACCCTGCTTTTGGGGGGAAGTCAGGGTTATGTGCGATTCTTACTCACTATTCGGAGAGGCTCCGGGATCTGTTACATGACGCACCGGTGCCTCTACACTTTGTGCTAACACGTCTCTGAGGAGGAGCCTAACTCTCCTAGGCACCATCACTGCGCCATACGCTGTCCCACGCAGGTTCGCTTGTTCAGCGGTATAGGTATATAAGTCCCCCACCCTCAAGGCCCGCAAAACTCCTAGACCCTTTTAGTCGCCTTCTACGTCAGACAGCGCTTATCTTAGTCCTGTTCTTAGCAGCCCGAGGCTACAGGGCTGTCAACAGAGACCTACCACCAGTTCATATCTGCGTATGGATATGTTTATTTATTATTAGTATCCTTTTAAGGATCTTCCCTATTTGAAAATTACGTAGACCGTATAACAATTAGGACTTCCTTCTAATATAATAATCCTGTTATATTCACACTGGTGCAGATTGCAGTGTCAGCTGGTGCAGTTTCTGTGCAGATTGCCCAGTGTACGTAGAGCCGCCGCGAGCAGTATACGTATACAGTAATAGGGTCAAACAATCGCAGGCGACGGCCGCTGGCGTTGCGCCAGTGCTGCAAATAGCCCAGGGTTCAATCCCCGCCGGGACGGAGCTCGCCAAATCGTATTTCCACACCACTGACTCAGGCGCATGACGCTGCGGAGTCCTAGATACACTGTGCACTAACTTGCAACTTGACAGTTTGCTGGTTTGTATTACTGGACACCGTCTAAGTAGGTACCACCGCAGCTCGTATTGCAGCCGACAGACAGTACTTGACAAACGCGTACTCCGGCTCGAAGGACGATGTAGCTAATAAAATTACTGGAACGCAACTCAACATGTGTCAATGCGATGAGCACATTGTGCTGCTGTGTGTATCATCCTAACTAGCGCTTTATGTTGTGAGCAGGCGTATCACTTATTATCAGGTGAACGTAAAAGCATCGCGTCGGACTTATGCATACGTTTGTCATCAAGCAGTAAACGTTACTTTGACGGATGGTGTTACTAGTATAAATACTAGATTAAATACTTGTTATTTTGTATGTTAGTATAACAATGGGCATTTTGTGGTTATTAAAGGTTTTTTTTTTTTTCAATTAAACAAAAAAGCGAGAGGGATGTTCACCGGGACATCGGGTATGTGATACGCCCGTCCATAACAACGTCGCGCTAGTTAGAATGATGTACACTGCAATACATTGCGCTCGTCGCCTGAGGTGTATAAGATGTTGTGTTTTGTTACATCAGTAATTTCACTTGCTACGTCTTTCAAACCGGATCACATTAATGTTTTCACAGTACTCTTTGCCGGCTGCAACAGACGTTGTGGTGGTACCTAGATGTTCTCCGGCAACAGAGACCACCAGGTATCAATACAAAAGATATTTACACAACATACTTTTGGTAACTGTTTAATCAAACGTAATACTTCCGGCGGCCGGTGTGTCCCGTTTCGTCGTATGACAAAATCCCCGCAGCGAGTCACCGCGACACGGCTATTTCCGGCGCCGGAAGGGGACCTATTTCCAGCCGCGCACCACCTCAAGACTTCAGCGCGGAGTCTAATTAACAGTGCTTTGACTTGGCTATACTTAGATAAACTTAACAGTTATTATATATATATGCAGTGATGAGATTTATTTAACTTTTGACATGTATCAATTCATCATCATTATCATCATCATCAGCCGATAGACGTCCACAGCTGGACATAGCCTTACCCCAAAGATCTCCACATCTATCGGTCCTAAGCTACTCGTATCCAGCGGCTTCTCGCGACCTGCCGACCACATGGGGCCGTCATTTGCAAGAACCCATATGGAGGGATTTGGGCCATTTCCCACCACGCTGGCCCAGTGCGAGTTGACGGGAGCCAGAGCCTTGTTTGTTGATTAGCAGGCTGCACCACGAGCAAGTGGTATTGGCCTGGGTCCGGTAAGTTGCTGCGCGGGACCTCTTACACCCCTCTGTACTGTAACGTCCAGCTACAGTAATTATAGGTACACTAGCTGTTCCTCGCCCCCTTTGCTGTCTGCATCACGCCCTCAATTACCTTTGGGTTAGGAATTTTACAAAATCCAGTCTTACTTGACCTCTAAATAGCAGTAGCAATGTCTTTACTAAATTTTGAGTGTTTAAATAGTGATGAGTCAATGGATCTTTAAATATCTACTATTTTACTAGTGGTATGTCTCCCTTGCCGGAAACCGTCTAAGTACCACTGCAACATGTATATCTACCCTCAAACAATAGTATGCTAACATTTCTTAGTTCCGGATTGAAGGGCGCTGTAGCTAGCTTAATTACTGGGGTAACGGGATCAACATCTTATGTCTCAGACGACGTGCGCGACGTGGTGCAATGTTTATCCTAACTAGAGCCGCATTGTTATGGGCTGGCGTATCACTTATTATTAGGTGAACGTTCAGCTTGTCTCGTCGCTTAATAGTATAAAAAGAAATATATAGGATATCTAGCGGATGATAAAGGAGCAAGAAAAACATGTCGCTGCGAAAAGTCCTTTATAATTATACACTGAACTATATCTGATTATCATCATCATCCATCCTCATCAGCGTTTAGTGGAAGACATTGGAGAAGGCCTGTATCCAGCAGAACTATATCTAATATATTGAAAACCATTCAATTAAAACAATATACAGCGATAGTTACGCGATATCTCTTTTTAAAGTTACATAATAACACCGCGGGCAAGGACAGCTCATACTTGGGTTCCGACTAACCGTACAAGGCTACAGCCGCAGGGTGCTTTGACTACAGTATTTTCTAAATCCATCTAAGCCCTACAGGCAAACTTAGACGTTTATAACATCTAAGATCTGAGTTATCTTAAGCAATACTCGAAGTTTGAACTCTACAGCTTGACGGTGAAGATAAATGCTGCGAAAGTCTGACCGTCTTTGTAGCATCTCTGTAGTCTCGGTCTGTTAGGAATAGGAGTAAAACAAGCCCTGCTTGTCGAAGGCGATTGAAAGGATTTTCGAGTTCCAGGGCTTTGAAGGTATGGGGTCTGATTGACCACTAAGCCAGCCCAGGGTGGACGACACGTACGAGTTGGTCTCATGTTTGTCGTACTAAAGAGAGAGTGCTGGGGAGACACTGCCAGAGGTACTTAAGAGGCAGAGAGGCACCTGTGTGTTTCGAAGCCTGTCGCGATTCAGGATGACCACTGAGGATGTTAAAGTGGGTACAAATCTCACATGTCTTCGTCCTCCACTTCGCTCTATCCTCGACTTTAACCTGAGCCTGAAGGATATTAAGAATATAACTAAATCCATCTTAAAAAATACCTAAAAGAGTATTTGAATTATCGGTTTTTTAGAGCTGGTTCTTCAGCGCCAAAGAAATGAGCACAGCATGAACAGCGAACATGTTAGATGTCAAGTCCAGGATATCATGACGCATGAGGAGATGGCTTAACTGACAGAGTCGATGACGCGATCCGATATTTGCGCGTATGGCAAACGTAAACATTGGCATATATGGCCAACCAGCCCAACGTGGACCGACCTCCATTGTTACCAAGAATGGCTCGGGTCAGCATGAGAAATGCTGTTCATCCGTCCTCTTTCTCAGTTCCTTAGTACACTAGTCATTTTATTATTGTTCTCATTACGACTGTAATGTGACGAAAGTCAGTTACTCCGGTAATTGGAACAACTGCAAGCTTTAAACCGAAACAGGGTAATATTTTCAGAATCCGGTTTAACGGTGTTCACCTAGACCGTAACTTATATAGCTCACTGGTGGTCTCTGTTGCCGGAGACCTTCCAGTTAGGTACCACCGCATATTTCAACACCCAAACAGTAATTTGCAAACATTACTGGGTTCTGGTTTGAAGGGCGCTGTACCTAGTGTAATTACTGGAGTAATGAGACCTAGCGTCATATGTCTGCAAAGCGATGAGCATCAATATGGTGCAGTGTTATACTGTTCTAAATAGCGCCATGTTATTATGGGCAAGCGTATCACTTACCATCAGGTGAACCATGTTCGTGTCATAGCTTCGTAGATTTTTTTTATTATATTATATGATAATACAAACATAGCAAGTAGTTCTATTGTTTATATGATGACTTAATTATATAAATGCAATCTGCCCTCCGCCCGCTTTGCTGGTTGTAACACCCCCGCAACTCCCTGTGGGGATAGAATTTTGTAAAATTCGTTCTTAGCTGACCTATATCCGGCTAAAGGAATATTTCTTCAGAATTTTAAGTCTCCAGACCTTATGGTTCCAGAGATATCGTGACGAGTGTCTACATAGATGGAAATCTCATATATATATAGGTAAGTAGTAGCAGTAAGGTTCTCGAGTGACACCAGGGAGTCGGAAGACGTAGTGTTAGGCCTTTCACAAGGTGGACAGACGATCTGATGAGAATAGCGGGAACCCACTGGATGCGAGCAGCCCGGGCCCGATCGATGTGGAGATCTTTGGGGAAGGCCTGTGTCCAGCAGTGGACGTCTAAGGGCTGATGATGATATATAATTTTTTTTCACTTTACCATTTTTTATGTCACTGATCAGAAATGATTACCTTCGCCAAAGTACCGTTCGCAAGTTACGTAATAACCCCGCCCGGGGCGTTAATAAAAGCAATCGAGTGACTAATTCACTGCAAAGTGTGTGATGTGACGGCTTGTGAGAACAATTAGCGGCACAAATTGTCTGCTCCTCCTAATGTTTTAATGTGAAGTGCTGATGAGGATGTGTCATGAGATCCACTTGCAAAGTACGTAAGATTTGAAGTAGTTACATCGCAATTAAAGTATCTTTACAACTAAAACCTAATTTTCTCTTCTTTCTCTTTGGAGCTGGAGGAAGAAGAAAATTTTAAGAGATACTTAAAATTATAATATAGCGAAATATAAGAAATAATATTATACTTTACTATACTATCATCATCATCAGCCGATAAATGGCCACTGCTGGACATAGGTCTCCCCCAAAAATATACTTACTATACTATACTTTAACTAAATTAATTATGATTTAAGTGGGAATTTAAAAAAAATTGAGAGCAAACAATTTACAGAAAATGTCATCAGTGGATTCTGGTTCTAAAGTTCTGCAAGGTTACCGAAGAGGACGCGTCCGACAGAGCGAAGTGGAAGAGGAAGACCAGAAAGGCAGACCCCACCATCAGATGGGAATAATAAATGCCACGGAGAGCGAGAGAGAGTCATCAGTGGATTCTGGTGGTAGAAACCTATTGCTGGAGACCGTCTGTGTTAATACCCAGACGGTCTCCAGTGGCTCTCCCTGTCATCCCTCATCCACAGCTCCTATTACTTCCGACAAACAGCAGTCTGCAAACATTACTGTGTTCATTTGAAAGACGTTGTAGCTAACGAAATTAATGTAGTGTTAAATTTCAACTCCACTTACCATCAGACGAACATCTTTCCTAGTCACTTCCTCGCATAAATTAAAAGGATCAGTGAGAGGATTAATAACTTAAACAGCTTTTTTTTTAATTGTTAAGCTACAAAGCAGTCGGCAGAGTGTGGTAAAGCAACGCAAACATAAGGGCTTAAGTACTTTACTGCTTTATAATTGAGGCATAAAACACTTTAGTGTTTCGTTAAAAGGAAATAATCATAGATCAAATTGTGAAGGTGTTTGCTGAGCTCAAGATACGGCGCTATCTGATACCGGGCTGTTTGCTGCAGCGCTGTCGCAACCGCTCACAGTCTACCCTCCTCTCTACTTAAGTAATAAACTTACACACTAGACACTACCTTAATTCAAATTCGATTACAACAATATACATTTATAAGAGATCTCCACTTATCTAAAGACTCATCACGATATCTCGTGTACCGTAAAGCCTGGAGACTTCAAATTTAGTAGGAATGTCTTTTGTCGAGTATAGGTCAGCTATGAATGGATTTTAGGAATTATTATCAGGCGGAGAACAACTAAGATACTGTCATCATCAACCACGCTGTCCAGGCGGGTTGGTGATAGCAGATCACATTGATTACGTTCTGTAGTATTTAAGTCGGCCAGTGACGAATAGTTATACCGCCATTAGTCGGTTGCCAGAGCCTCGTTCGACAATCTGCAGGATGCACTACGAGCAGGTGAGGTTGGCAGTAGAGAAGCTTGGCTGGACCTGAGTCTTGTCCTTACACCCCCTCCAGAGCCTATGTAAATCACTTTAATTATCTCCAGAATTATTGATCTTATTATTATCATAACAATCGGTCTTATCTAGTAACTCCTCGCAGATTCCACGAAGTAGCTGCCGCAGCAATCAAATAAGTTTTAAGCTAATTCATTTACAGGACTAAATCTTTTCCAAAATAAGTTATGTACCTTGAAATCTTCCTTGAAATCTCTTTCACTATCGTGCCTTATAACGCTAAGGTCTCTGGTTACACTTCAAACCATACACCAGTTCTTTGTTCTGATGGTGATACAGAGTTAAACCAATGTGTTATGGGAAAGAATAACCTTCCTTAAAATTAAAAATCATTTTTGTTATATTTAAAATTAATAAAAGACAGTGGACGTCTATCTGCTGATGATGATGATGAAATTAATAAAAATCTATCAAACAATTCGATTCATTAAGATAATCATGATGATTATTAAGAAAACACAGGAGAAAAAAGGATTATAAATGTCAGACAATTGTAGGGAAGGAGTGAAATATCTACATCCCTGTTACCTATATTGATAAATATCTAAATTCGATAGAAGATAAGAACAACTTACTCAAAAATTATTTGCTATTTAAATATTATATCTTCTGTGCACACATCGTGAGTGTTGCGACGCAGCATCTCAACTAACACACTTGTAATGTAAACCAGTGCATCTTGTAAATATATTCGTGAGCTGATTGTTTCCAGGAGCGCCCGATTTAGAAACAGTAGAATATAACCGCAATTCTAACAAACAAAATTCCTTTAATTATCCTTATGAAGTAATTAATTGCAAAGTAAACAACCTTTGTTAATTTAATTGACAGGATGCATCCGCCAAGACAAGATTAGCTTAAAATTTAACGATCCATTGGCTTGGTGTTGAAGGTTAAAAATAGTTTCCGATTTAAAGCACTCCTGCTTTATAACCTGGTTAAAAAGAGTAAACTATTCAACAAACCGACATAGCGAACTATTCATCTCCTGATAACTTTATACCTTTAAGTGTTATAGTAGTATGCTTGGTATTTGATTCATCTTTATCAATAATGAGATCACGTGCTGGTGGTAATATCCAACCATCTTCTACATGGAAATTGGGTATATTTTCTTGTTTTCTATAGCATTTCCAAATCATCTTAAGTAGAAATCCGTTTTCTTTGACGACATTTAGATTAGAGTCTACAACAATTGAATTGCTGTCGGTAAGATTTCAGCCTTCTCATGACCGCGAGTGCTATAAACCGCAGGAAATGTTGGGGATAATAAATAATGGTTATAAAATCCTTAAAAAAATATTGTTCTGATTATCACAAAAAGTAATAAGAAAAAAAAATCTATTTTTTACCATATATTCATATTCATGTCCGAGTTTACTTATGAATCACGCTGCCCTGTCATCCGGCCGCGTGAGGGGTTAACCGCAGTTCGTTTACCCGAACCAATACGGGATTAAAAATTTTAATAAGGAGAAACCCTTCAAGTTGAGAAAGGGTAATGAATCATAAATTATAAATCACTACCCTCCGAGTCAACTACAAATTCACGATATAATATAAAATGAAACTGAGGAACTTGCGCTTGACACTTGACCTCTAACAGCAATGCCAGCATGAACTTCATATTAATATTTTCCTTGAGTATATTTTATATGTTTCATTACTCAAATATACGAAGAAACAAGATACTCACTTGATAGTAACAGGTACAGTTACTCATAACACGATGACACTCCTTACATCGTATTAACAAGATATGGAAATGGATAGAGTCAGCATGGAATCTATAGAAATGATCTTGGAGGAAGGTCTATATCCAGAAGCGTATATCTGTCGTCTGATGATGATGAAAGACATATTAGCCACAACGCTCTTAAAATGCTGATGTTAATTATACAGTTTATTCCAATCTAATATAATTTTGATAATCTACCTGCGTGTGAGAGAAGGATTAAAATAGCCCGTAATTCTACTCTTCGATGTGTTATAACAGAAGATGGAAATAGTGCTAGAATAAAGCATCACCAGCCAAATTGCATAGCCAGATCTGTGGAACATATACCATCACTTTGGCGAAGCTTATGCAACAAGAACAAATTTACGACCTAGTGTTTGGATATCGACCTGATGGAAACTGCATTAACAATCAGGTGATGCTGAACAGTAATCAAAAAAGGATCATCTGGCCAACACATACCATCATATGAAGTCACCACATATAATCCTAATACTGTATGATTGTTATAAAAAGAGAGTATTAAATATATATATTTAAACATGAAACTGAAGCGATGATACCGCAGTTCATTGTCACTTCCGGTTCGTTATCGCGAATTAGCATTATCGATGCGACCGTTTTAAAAACAAAGTTATCACAAGTTTTTTTTTTGTAATAACATACATAATGTTAAATAGAAAGTTTAGTCATTCGTATTAAACAATTTTTTTTAAACTTGACATGATCAGATCATTAGACATATAGTTTTTTCTGAATAACAGCATCATTTACCATCACGTGAATTCTAAACATACCCATAGTTATTATTTGTATTGTCTTAAAAACATCTTAAATTGTATTTTTATATTTAAAATGAACTTCATCTTAATTTAATAAGACGCTGAGAAGTCATCGATGGTATATCTTGTTCCAACAGAATATTCCAGATCTTTTATGTTGACAGCCGAATATCCTAGAACTTAAACATCTACTGATTTGTGGCAAGTTCCGGTGGAAACAGTTTTTTGCAAAAGATTATAAGTAATCGCAATAAAATCACTTCTTCTATCTCCTATTAGCAAAGAAATACTTTGCTAACATGGACCAATCCAGTGATAGACAAAATTTTACACGGCGGTAAGAGACGCAGCAGATCATCCGATCCAAACAATAATATCAGACCACGACGCTAAGAAGCGAGGGACCGATCCTACAGAGGTGTTATTAATAAAATGCACTCAGTTTTAAGAATAGTAGAATATTGTATGTTAGATCGCAATGTGCAGGCGCAACACTAACGGCGATCTCCTTACGTTGGTGCGAGTCTCGCGTGCCGGCCGCCATTCTCACGCCGGGTAACCCTTGCAATCTTCTCATTGAAGCAATCAGTCCAAGACACCGCGAGGGTGCGTTATACGGGCCCCGGCTCCCCATCAATACTATACAAAACAGAGTTCTTTATTTTCTCCACATTATAACGATTATTGGATGAAAGTTTATTTAATACGGTGTCTTAATTGTGCTTCAAAATTTCTCTCTGTCCTTCATACAGAATATATGTAATCTAAATTTGATATAGATCACCTATATAATTAAAACTTTTGAATCGCATACTATAAAACACATAGTAAGGATACGCTGTCAAGTGTTCGTCGGGTCAAACAAGTACTCTTATGAAATAAAACAAAGGAAAATTACGAAGACTCATCACCAAATTCTGGGTTACCTTCAAAATGTACAGTTAGTTATCGTTTCCAAGAGCATATTGAAGAGAAATAAGGACATGATTAATTTGATACCGTTTCCAAAGTAAGAATAAATAGTGGCACATCCTTAAAACTTTCAAACTTGATCAATAATATAGTGTACTTATTCGTAGCAATAGTAGAAGAGTTAAGTATGTAAGCAGAGATCGAGAATATCTAGTCAACGGTACATTTGAATTAAGATTAAATAAAACCGTTACGTATAGGATGCTGGTATCAAAGACAATGGCCGATCGGTACTAGTGACGAAACGGATCGGTATGAGCGACGCGAGGAATTGGGCAACAGCTCTGATCCAATATGCAAATGTTGGGGAAAGTGTCGCGTGGGATGCATTTTTACAAGTGCCGTCTGATATATGTGATTTTGCGCAGGCGTTTGATACGATATGACGCGGATTGTATGTCAATTTAAATATTCAATCTTGTTCAAATCGACACTAAATTATCTACTCTTAAAATAACATTATCTACCATACACAATTTTAAGTGTAATCAGATCTTTTTTGTCGTTTTGATATCTACAAATCGTGTTATTATCATCAGCCGATAGACGTCCAATGCTGGACATACTTTGGGGAATACCCCAAAGATTCCTTTATCGGTCTGTCCTGCACTACTCGCATCACTAAGAATTTAGAGGTCTTCGTTTGTATGGTTTTATGTAGGGGGATTTGAATCATTTCCCCCACGGTGGCCCAATGCGGATTGGTATGAGCCAAAGCCTCGATTTTTGATTAACAGGATACACCACGAGCAGCTGAGGTTGGCTTGGATTTTATGAGTGCGGCACACTCTAATTCTGCAGGTCATTATTATTTGGAACCGTCTACGTATTATACTACTTCTGCTGCCATACAGCACTGTGTTTTCAGGAGCATCACTTATGGTTAAGTGAACATCTCGCTGGTCTCATCGATTTGTAGGATAAAGAGGTTGTGGAATTACCGGAACGCAATTTGGTGCCGAGTTGTACACACTGACTAACCTGACAATATTAGTAGCTATCTTTCAATAATATTATGTGTGGTCTTTCAGCTTTCATCATCG
This sequence comes from Ornithoptera priamus, assembly GCA_029034505.1. Taxonomy (NCBI): domain Eukaryota; kingdom Metazoa; phylum Arthropoda; class Insecta; order Lepidoptera; family Papilionidae; genus Ornithoptera; species Ornithoptera priamus. The sequence goes on from JARDWD010000559.1 coordinate 1,364,482, forward strand.
TCGCATGAAAACATAAGAGTATTATTGTATACGACTAAAACAGATTAAAATGTAGCTGTAGCTGTAAAATGACAGCTTGAAATTAAAACTTATGGGAATGATCTCATTTTCGTTCCACTCGACCGCGAATCGGACAATAAATTAGTCAGTTGTAAATAGAAAGTAACAAAACTTATCTCGCAACTGGTTTAAGCATGTTATCTTCCACTCGAGAGTTCTGTTGAGATGTCGATATGCAAAGTGGACACATGTTTTTTATCGTCGCCTGTATCATCTAACAGCATCAGAGCGACCCGCAACGTTCTCGCAAATTGCAACACAACGCTCCAAAGTATCCTCACGTCAATAGGACACCACTGTACGTCTATCTTATTACATCTATCAAGTCTATCTCCATTGTTATTTTAATCGTCATCATCATTGTCAGCATCGTCGTCATCATCAGCGTTTAATAATGATGATACATCGTCGTCGACGTCCATAGCATCTTCATTGATAACGTTTGTTGATCCACTGCTGGATTTGGGCTTTCCCGAATGTCTTCCATCAAATACAGTATCTAGTTCTTCGCATCCACGCACTTCCAACTCTCATGAGGTCGGTCCATTTGAAGGATAGATTATTTTATGTTTAGTGTTAGACTTTGTAAAGCACTAGTATTACATTAATGCTAAGGGCTTATAAACATTAATAGCATTATAAAGAAGTTGTAAAATAATTATAAAGTCGCCTCCTGGCGGCGGTGTGAGGCAATCACGCGTGGGCGCTTGGCCCAGTTGTGAACACAAATGAAGGCACCCTTGAACCAGAAACGCTCATCGACATCATCGTGTGATCATCCTTTAACCGTACACAGTCCGCTGCTTGACATTGACTTCAAGAAAATCTATAGATGTCTCGATAAAACGAGGAAACGGAAATAGTAAATATTAACTATAATGCCACCATCACTGAATCCGTAATAGCCAGTTCCATGATTTAAAGTTGCTATTTTTAAAACATGATCAATCAATCAATCATCAGCTGATATAAGTCCACTGCTGGACAGGCTCTCCTAAAGATCTCCACATCGGTCCTGCTCTGCTCGCATTCAGCGGTTTCCCGCAACCTTCACGCGGTCAGCATCACCTTCGGTATCGTTGGACACCAGGGGCTGTCGCCGCCTACCCCTGTATATGGTAAATCACTGGCTATATAATGCCTATACACATTTTATAGCATATATTAAGGATCTAAAACCGATTATAGATCCAAGATGGCATAGATCGCAGATTTCTAACTTCTTCACTAACACTGGTGGTAGGTTCTCTGTCGCTGGAGGCTGTCCAGGTACTCACAACAAACAGTACTGCGCAAACATTACCGTGTCCCCGTTTGAAGGGCGCTGCAGCTAGTGTAATTACTGGGGTAACGAGATGCAAAATCATATATCTCTCGACGAGCGTAATATGGTGTAGTATAGATCATCCTAAGTTACGCCACGTTGTTATGGGCAGACGTACCACTTACCATCAGGTGAACGTTCCGTTAGAATAAAAAAAAATCACAATCCTAGCTTAACATCTCCACTAACTCTTCTAAGAAACGCTTTCTGATGATTGTTTAACCAAGCGCCGTTAGCCGCACAAATGGATGCAAACCTGAATCAGCGTCAAGTGGTTGCAAATAAATTAATCAGCTTAAGCTGTTGTGAAGTGCTTATCCGGCTTGAAGATCGTTGATTGTCTGTCGCAATTAAACTTTTTAATTCGTTAGTACACTAATTGTAAGTCGCGAGCTCTGGGCGACAGGATGTTAATGTCCTGGTGTCAGAAATATATTTAACAGGGAGAAGACAATCTTTAGTGCGTTATGTAGCTAATGTAATAATCCTGGCGTAATCAAATCCGATTCCTCTAAAAAGTCGACTTATTCCACTGCCACGCGTATTACTAGATTGAAGGGCAGTGTAGTTAATGTAGTCACTGTATCACTGCATTTTCATAGATGCTGTAGTTTATCACATTACGGAAATCACTAGGGATTTGTAGCCAGTGTAGTGGAGTAACGAGACTTTCTCCTTCCTGTCTCAAGGCGATGAGCGCAATGTGGTGCAGTGTATACCATCCTAACAATATTCCCAGTATTCCCTTTTTAATTGCATAAGATATTATTTGGGGTTTAAGTCATTTCCCACCACGCTGTCTCAATGCGGGTTGGTGGGAGACAGAGCCTCGTTTGTTGATTATCAGGGCGCATCAGGAGCAGGTGAGGTTGGCTTGGTACCCGTGAGTTGTTGTGTGGAACCCCTTACACCACTAGGTTACAGGCGAAATGTGATGCAGTGTAAACATCTGAACGATCGTTACATATGCTGGCATGATGAAGTTCTTCAACGTTTCACTGAACGAAAATATATGACGATATAATGTTCTCCGTCACAGCATCCGCTTTAACTTGCATGTAGCTTATCACTTAAACCTAACATGTTAAAGTATGGAGATTTATGACGCGCGCCGCCGTACTGTAGCTGTCCGTGTGGTGGTGGTGCGACCACCCGCGTTAGTTACTGTTAGTGATTTCAAAGTACATGGTATACAGTGTACACTGTTGACGAGAACCGAGAGGAACGAGGATGTTCAGATACCCTCTGTTCTGCCGCGATCAGTACTGAAGGATACCATTTAGTCTTCTACAACAGGCGGGGTTTAAGTTAGTAATTCCTCTAATATATAAGTAGCACAGTTCTGACTTTAGGGTGTAATAATAAATATTTATAATTAAAAAAAAACAATAATTTCATTTATGCTCACTTGTGCTCATTGAAGAGCTGAACAGATCACCTGGTGGAAAATGATCGTTGACGCCCATGTACTGTCGCCACACCAGAGGACTGGCATCAGCGTTGCCGACCATCAAAAGCCTGATCGTTAAACATCGTTTGGCAACGTGGCCAAATGTGAGCACAGATAAGAAGAAATACGTTGAAACCGTTACACAACATCCGTGACGTGACAAGTCGTTGAGATAAAGCAATAATGCTAATCAATAGCGGAGTGTTTGAATTCCTTTGAATATTAAACAGAAGCGCACCTGTTAAAATAAGTAGGGTTATGTTTGGAGACACGGCCGCGTCGGCGGGGACCAAGTGAAGTAAGTATCAACATATTTAGATCGCAAGTTTAACGTTGCTTACGAAGTAATGACGACACGTGAACGACGTTCACTTGATTATAAGTGACACTTATACCAAAACCGAAATACTAATATAGCTGAACATCGCCGCCGAAGGAATGTAGTGTTACTATTCCCGTAGTTTCGTGAACTACAGCGCTTCTGAACACTACAGCTTTATAGGTACCAAGTTAGAACTTACCTTGGTGATCTTTCAAGAGAGACAATCACTGTCAAATTAGGATGGAACAAAACATTTTTTGGTACAGTACGTGAAATAGTGTAAGACACCGATAACCGGAAGTTTCTAGTTCGATGCTAGATTACGGAAGTGAAGAGTTTACGTATATATTTAATTTTAAAAAAATACTAAAGGTTCGTTTATTAGTATTAAATTTCTTCCCTTCACTATTTCCACCTATTTTATAATTAAAAAATATTAAAATTATATTGAGAGGGGTAAACGGTAATTATAATGAACCAGATGGTTGTCTCCCTCCGTCACTCTCCAAAGGATTTAATCACATTAAAATAATAATTCATTAGTACCCTACCATCATTAATACAGGATCGTTTACACTATTATTAAATGATTAAAACCCATCATCCTTATTCAAATGAAAACAAATCATCATGATGCGGTGGGGCGGACGCACCCCCCCCCACACACACACAGACAGACTAATAATATATTTCTAACACGGATATTTTTTTTTTATTCGACGAAGCTACGAGACGAGCGAGACATTCACCTGATGGTAAGTGATACATAGGCCTTCATCAAGGATCCTCATTGGGTCTTTGTTGTTTACCAGGGTTCATTAAATGCTGGTGAGGTTGGGTATATATCATTACACAGGGCTTTATTTTCCTAATACTATTTACATTTGTTCTAAGGGTGTAAGGGGTTCCGCACAACAACACGGGAGTCAAGCCAACCTCACCAGCTCGTGGTGCACCCTGCTAATCAACAATCAATCCGCATTGGGCCGGAGTGGAGGGAAAAGGCCCAAATAATAAGCCTAATCCCCCATATGAGGGTTTCATCACAAATGGGCAGTGATCTTTGGGATAGACCAATATCCAACAGCGGACGTCTATCAGCTGATGATGATGACCTTTGTTCTGACTCATATTTAACTTCTCATTCCACTTTGTTCTTTTGTAATTAACATCATTCAGCTTCACTCTGTTACCGTCTGCAATATTATTGTGTTTTCAATTAATGTTTATCTCCTACTAAAGAAATAATAATGTCCATCTACTATATATTAGATTAATTATAGCTAAATATATCTATATATAATAAAAATATTTTCCTTTGTTCGCCAATCACGTGAAAACTAGTGAATGTATCAACTTGGGAACATGAGCAATGGACGCGGAATAATTCGTAGGCTATTTATTTTTGGAATTCCATAGAACCTTCATCGTTTTATTCCTAATTTACCTTTCGTATTATTTACGCGGTTGCTATAGTAACGGTTGCTATAGAAAGTCGTTCGCGATCTTGGTTGCTTTGGAAGAATATTTCAGACAAATTTCAAGTCTGATATTATATTACTAACAGCGAAACAAGCAGGGAACATACATACATATATATATATATATATATATATATATATATATATATATATATATATATATATATATATATATATATATATATATCACTATGAATGCTTATACTTATACTATATTATCTACTTGTTATTTAAAATTTATATATATATATAATATCTATTAAATATAGATATTATGTATTATATTATTTGTTTACCCCCTCATAGTTTCTGATAAGTGTATTATAAATAAAAATATTAACATATTATTACACGTTTAAAAAAAAATCAGTATAGTCCAAACGCTAATTATACCTAAGTCCAGCAGTGGGCGTCCATCAGTTCAAATAATAACGATATATATTTAACATATCGGATTAATTCCTTGTGGCAACCATATTACAAACAGGAAGGGAAGTCGATGGCGGTGGGTTAAAACGCGCGTTATTTCTGTAAGGTGTTTAATTAAATCAGTCGCCACCTGTCCCCATTGCCGCCCCCTCCACAAACCCACCACCAGCGCACGCGCCGCCGGCCACTACTCGCCACATGGTTATAACCTTATGAAGTTATCTTTGTTTTAAGTATATCCGTTACAGATTTACCAGTGACACATGGATGTAGTAGTTACCTCCTACATTTGGACTCGAAGGTCCTTACAATTTCAAGGTCATCATTGTCATCAACATTGAGGGATTCCTACCTATCCATCACTCACATATATATTACTGGTGGTAGATCTTTCGCTGTGGCTAATGAAATTACTGTGGTAACACGTTTTAATATCTCAAGTCTCAAGACGATGTGGAAAACGTGCGGTATATCATCCTAACCAGGGTCATGTTGTTATGGTCAAGTGGCATTGACCTTCAGGTGCTCTTGAAAAAATTAAAAAAAAAAATTAAATATGTCGCTATATTAGTATTGATGTATTCCGACCTCGAAAACATGAAAACTACAGTATTCTACACTTAACCATTAACAAGCTCAATTGTCACTTAACAACAAGTGAAATCAAGTAATGTTACACAATTCATACAGATTATTTAATTAAAGTTACTTTGTTAAAACTGGTTAAGTTGAACATTAATTAAAATAGTGATTAAAAATTAACTGTTAACATTTAACCAAAATATCGATAACCATACTTATAAGCGTACTTTGACATGAAACCTTTTTTCTTTAATTAAAACTTTTAAATGTTAAAGAAAGACTAATATTTTTTTATTATAGAATAGATCATTATTCTATCATCATCATCATCATCATCATCAGCCTTTGTTTATCCACTGCTGGATATAGTCCAGTAGTATAGAATTATAACCTTAAAGTGCGTCAACATTTACTTGGTAAGATAGTTTTTTTTTTTAATGGATTTAGGGCTGCTAATTTTTTTTTTACTACTATTACGGCTTCATCAGACTCAAGGCTACGGATCTGGTATTCAGGAGCTCAATATAAAAGAAAAAAAAATTAAAACAACCACATCATACAACTACTCTGACAGACGGATATATACAGTAAATATATATATATATATATATAAATAGGAGATGGATAAAGGTGAAACAATATTGGATGTGGAAGGGTTGAAGAGGTGGATAGGAATGTAAGAAGAGAGAGAAGATGGTTACAAGTGTCGGTCGGTGACACGGTGCTGCGAACAAATCCAAGCGCCGATTTATTTACGGGAAGTCGTCGAGAGGAAGTGCGCTCTCCGCTTACCGCTTTATTATTAGTTAACGTCCGAGTGGTAACTGAACAGTTATGTTCGCAACCAGTTAATTATACTTTCGGTAACTTATCAATTAAACTGTTACAACGAATAATAACATATTTAACTTGTGTGGTACGTAGATGATTATGAGGATGATGCTTGTGTAAATACATTAATGATGTTGAATTAAGATGCTTCAACATTACTCATAAACACTTTGATACATAACCTATCTCCCTAGTGGTTTAGATGAGATATAAAGTTTATCCAATTAACTACACTCCTACTCTTAACGATGATCAGATTAATACAAAACGCTTGTAGCTTTGAAACAAGAGATTTTACGTCTTGTTACCGCAGTAATTATATTAGCTTTATATGATGATGTGGGAATCTTTAAGAGAAGAGTGAATAGGTTTTTTTCTAGATTGATTGCGCTATGTACACTTTAATTAAAAATATAGTAAGTGTGTGACGACGGAAGTGAACTCTAGTGTTTATATATGAAAGTTAATCATTACCAATCATCAGTCTAATTGATCAGATAGCTACTAGCATGGAATTACTGCAAAGAAACCTATGGAAACTTTTATCATGAACAAACCGATCTACACACCAATTTCTAATCCGATACTAGTAGATTCATAGATCCTAGACATAGAATTCCTCGAACAATTAAAACCTTCTAGTTTAACTAGATTCATATACAGAATGTCAAGATGCAATACATGAAGATGTCTTTCAATTTTGGCGTCAGTCAGACACAGGAACAGTCCAACGCAGACAAAAAAAATTTAAGACTAAGACTAAACACTCTCCACCAGTAATCGGTCTGTGGGCTCGCCAATGTCCGCACATGTGAATTCTACTTATCACACTGCTGTCGAGTCATGAGTAAAAAAAAACGAGAAAATGGCCTGCACATGCTGAGCCCATTAAATCGGCAACGTAAACTTCACTCTCTTCAAAGACCACCACTGAAGATATTCGTCATAATTCAAATGAATTTATGATGCGAAATTCGATCAGCGTAAAGATCTTTGTTGAAGGCTTTTGTCCAACAGTGAACATCCACACTCTAATGATGATGACGATAATAAAATTATTTCTAAATGAACCTACTGTTTATCCTTGAAAAGCTCATATAATCATACACTTAGTACTTTATAAGATTTAAATAATATTACCTAAGAAACCATGACAACGATGACTTTGTATTATCTTTCAACCATTAATATTGTACTCCATACGATGACAGATTAAAAACAGAGATACTGATAAGGCAGCAGATTTTACAGCAAGTGGAATCGTTGGCGAAAAGGATTAAAAAGTCCTACTTCCTTTCAAACTAGCCACTGGTCCACGGAGGCAGTAGAAACGAAGCCTGTGTGATGAAAGAAGCTTTATACTTCAAATGCTGTTACTGTAAATTGATCAAACAGACATTACCGTGAACAGGCGCTAAATGTGAAAGGCGGTAACCGAAGACAACTAGTTCAATGCAAGTGAATCGATAGAGCTCTAATGAACTGATAACAGACGCTACATATCAACCAGAGATGACCACAGAAGAAGATAAAAATACATCTTTTCAGCTAACCAGTTTAGGATTAGTACTTAAGTATTTGCATGTTACTTAATAAATTCATCATCTCTTGCTGATGTTCTTAATTTATATATCGCTACAACACGTCTTCTTTTATTTCCTTCTACGATCTTTCAATTAAAAGAATATTCTATTTCACACATTCATTCTCACTTTACTCTACTCTAGACAACGATTACAATCTCAAAATCAATATTTTCATATTTTCAGTCTACAAACAACTTTCTCTATTCTTTATTTGGGATCATCTCTATAGCAACAAAAAGAAAAAAACCAGTAGAATTTGACCTCTATTTCAAGAGTTATATGAAACCATTCTGATAGCCAAGTCCTCTTAATGTTCCTTCTACTGGAACCCTAACAGCAAGAGATAAGGCTGTTTATCAACCACGCTGGTCAAGTGTGGGTTTGAAATGTACCAACTTTACTAAAGCATATAACGTGATGGTTCCTTCATCATATGCATGCACATCAGCATCATCATATATCGAATAAATCGTATCACAGAAATGCTTTCATATTTATTATATCGTTCTTTTAATTATCTTTACCATATAATTAATATAAATAAAAACAGTTTACAGATTGTTTAAAATGAAACATAAAACATTTTATTATACAGTCGTATGTTTGTGAAAGATGTTTTTTATATAATTAACTCTTGTAAACTGCAATTTTATTAAAATACATGGCAAAAAAGTTGTTCATGCCATTCGGTATCACCTGCTGCATGTCCTCAGGTTTCATCACCTGCTGTCTGATTTAAGGCAACCGTTGCAGCTAACATATGCTTCATTGTCATCAATACTATCTACCAAGTTGTACAGATCAAATATATATGTGGCTAGCGCTTTAGAGTAACGGATAACTTGGAATATTAACTTTTTCTATGTAACTATATCACTGTTTCTGAAAGTTTTTTAAGATGCTTATACAGCATCAAAATTTGTTAAGATATAAAATAGCTACAGTTTCCTTCAAATCAGAAGATGGTGGTAGAAATATACGCTACTTATTTAGACACTCTTAGATATTGAATTTATTATCAAGTCTATAACTATTGGAAGGTAATGCTGATTAAGAAAACTATTCATTATATAACTATTCAAGATATATTAAACTAACGTTTTCACATGCATAAAGAGTAGTAAATATATTGATGTGTTAAAATAATAACTAAGGAATATTCTAGAGAACTTCTAGATAACACGATATTGTGTACTAAAAATTCGCTAACGGCCACGAATGTTTATAAAGATACAAGAGACTTTAGTCTATTACCGTAAAGTAATAAACAACCAGCACTTTATCTAAACAACCGAGATATCAATACGAGAACACTCTCCTTGTGAGCAATAACAACAGTTAGGTATTCGCAATTGTCTTAGCGTCGCGTCTGCGGCGGGGCGGAGTCGACGCAATCTGTATTAATAGAATATATACATCGCCAACTCACCTCGTGGGGCTGCTGAGGTTATTTCAGACGGATACGTTATCTGGGCGTCATGTTTTAGTCGATTCGTTAACGTAAACATTCGAGGAAGGACACACGACCGTCCATTGTGTCGGGAGTGCTGACTGTGAGCAAGTATGGCGGACTGGGAACTAGACTGTGTCGATTTTAGCCATGTGCTTAAACTTAAATATTTATCATAAGTAAATAATAATTTATTTATAATTATATAAAATAATTACTATATATTCTTATATATCTATAAAGATAGATTTTCTTGAAGTACAATCCTGAACTACTAAACTTACAAGCCCAATATTAGATGTTAATAGATGAAATGAGGAGAGGGCTATAATCGGAGTTACTCTGCGCGATCGAATCAGAAATGTGGAGATCCGTAGAAGAACTAAGGTCAGCGACATAGTCCTAAAGATTTCTAGATTTAAGTAGCAATGACGTAGTGTTGAGTGGCCTCCGACAAGATGGACTGATGATCTGGTGGGAATCGCGGGAACCTACTGGATGCGAGCAAGGCAGTCCGAGCGATGTGGAGATTTTTGGGAGACGTCTATGTCCAGCTGTGGACGTCTACCGGCTGATGATGTTGATGAGTTGAAATAATTTAATAATAATCATCTAAAGTAACCGATAAACAAAGAATAGTAATGTTTCTATTGTTATAATTTTCCATATTGCATAATTAATGTGTAACAAGAGACCTTCGTTAATATGATGATAATGATCATTACGAAATAAGACCTTCAAAAAATAATTTTAAACAATACGTGTAACATTCGGCGACCTCGTTAGACCTCACCGGCCGAGGGTCAAGGTGGTAATAAATCTAATGCTAGTGTAGAATTACGATGCGCCCGCGCAGCTCTCCGGTTACCGCGCACGAGGCGAGGACCACCAGCACGGTAGCGCGGCGCCGGTGCCGGTTACTTCCTATTCGGTGTAATAAAGAAAAAAAAAACACTATTACTCCGTCATAATTATTGTACGATTATTTATTACCATAATAAAACTTTATACGGCTGCACCATATTGTACTAAAACTGCATTTTAACAGAATATATTTTTTTATTTAACTAAACGATCAGACTAGCGGGACGCTTACCTGATGGTAAATGATAACCCTATCCATAAGAACGTGGCGCCAGTTAGGATGGTATACACTGCACCACATCGTGCCAGTCGTCTTGAGATATAAGACGTTAAGCCTCCTTACGCTAGTAATTTTCCTACCTAATCTATTAAAAGGGGATCCATTCCTACTTAATGGAGGGTCTACGAGGGAGAATTTCATCCATATTAATAATGTGACCATAGACACATAGAGCGTGGTTAATTCTCTATAAGGAAGGATTAACTTCACCCCTAGGAACCACTTTATTATCCCGAGATATTAATCATTCCTCTCGTTGACGGACCCTTGTGATCATTTCAATAAACTTAACTGAGAGATGATACTAGTTGGTATTGATGGTAGGCTTCTGTTACTGGTGGTGATCAAATATTACTGTGTTCCGGATTGAAGGGCGCTGTAGCTTATTTAATTACTGAGCACAATGTGGTGCTGTGCGTATCCTAACTAGCGCCACGTTGCTTACCACCAGGTGAACGACCAGCTGATGTCGTCTTTTAGAATAAAAAAATCAAACGTTTGGTAAGATTTTTAAAACACTTGAGAGTGACCGGAAACTGTCAAGGATACTAAAGGATACATTTGGTACTGATGTGTTGACTGCCGGTAGACAGTATACGAGAAAGGCTAGTGATGAAGGTTGTGGATAACCAGAGGTTCAAACAACTTCATCACATGGTTTCAACTACCTTCATATTCTTCGTAGATGTTAGAGAATTTAATTTGTTTACAATAAGCATGACAATGATACAAGCGTCTAAAGATTATGATAATTGCTTCCCATCAGAAGAGTAGTACTTCCGGTTGTTTCCTTAATGGTATAAATGTATGAAGACTTTAACACGACCTTCGAACAATGAAACCTCTTTCATCTCCATTGACAAAGAATCAAACGTCACAATCCTTGTAAAGTCTTAACCAGTAAATTCCCTAGGACCAAGCTAGAATATTACTGAGGTTTTATTCCTATGCCCCTGACGGGATCCGGATGTACGGTGGTCAATGGCGTTTTGCAAATCATCGCAACTGTAGATATACCTGTATGAGACGCGGAACTGCGGATAGCTAAATTAACCAACGACCCTAGGGTTCATGGTACACGAAACCTTACACCTAAAACTTTAAATACTGTCAAATGAAATTCCATCATCATCATGTTCATTCTTTACACTGGACTTTGGTGATGAATCGGTCTACAGCTAGTAACTATCAGCCGATGGTAATTAATCCAGTTCACAATCTTAACATCGTCAAAGCATTACTTCCGCTGTCTACCATAAATCTTTGCTGTCCTTGATCACACTTGGTAACTCCTCCTCCTAATTGGTAACTTCGAAATGTGAATGAATATTAAAAATAATGAGGGGGCTAAGAAGATGAAATTGGGAAGCTCTTTACGTAAATTATATAGAAGATCCTTAGAAGACTTAAGGACATCGAAACAGCCCTAAGTATTGCTAGACTTAGTAATAATAGGCAGGGCACAATACGATGGACTGCTGGCTGATGATGGATAATGTCCTTCAGAGGTAGCCGTATAACAGTAGACGTTCTGCTGGGACCACAAAGTGGACCGACGATCTGGTGAAGATGAGCGGAGATCTTGCCGGAAGCGTATTACCATCTATAAACTTTTATTTATACATTTTTATAGTACAATGTCAACTTAAAAGCCTAAGCATTTTTGAAAAGTTAAGTTGTAAGTTATTGGCATATTGATGAACATGCGCAAGTTGGCTGTGGCATTACTTATTAACTTAAGTAAGCTGTCTGTTCATTTAATCATTATATAAGGACAGATACAGAGTTATATATTAAACAAATTTATAGAAATTAGATTTACTTTTAAGTAGCACGAAAGGTGGGGAGAAGGAAATAGTCATGGTTGAGGAATATCAGGGAGTGGACTGGCATATCTGGTACGTCCGAATTGATCCACCGTACCAGAGACAGGAAGGACTGTACCACGCTGATCGCCAACCTTCACTAGTCGGAGAGGCGCTTTAAGATGAAGAAGTAGCATCAAATTTATCGTTTAACAATAGTGTGTAATAATTAGTATGATCCGGTTAGAAGGGTTTCGTAGTTTTTGAGATAACTGTGGTATTTAAAGCGACGAGCGTAACATGGCTCTATAAGCACCATTCATATGTTGATTGCTTCTAAATTACCACATCATCAGTTTCTCATCAGAAAATTTTGTTTAGTACATTAATCGGAATGTCCGAGATATTTTCTGGTCGTTATGGCGACCGTGTCCGACATTGAATGGTCGGTGACGTCACGGCGGCCAACGCACCAGCGCCATATGGCGTTACACGCGGTCGTACCATTCATCCATGGACGATGATATAATTGCTCAAATCATGGTGCAGTTCCTACAATATATTAATCCACATCACATTTACAGCATCCATCAGTATTGATGTTCTATTTATCATGCACCCTCCTTGTAATTTGAAGGTCACCGATTCGATTCCGGCATCATGAGTGATTGATTTTCGATGGAGATATTTCATCTACCTCGCATCAGAAATTAACACAACGAAAGCCTTTGTCCTGTTTTTTTTTTAATTCTTCCTCTGCGTATCTTGGGTCAGGACCTTTGCTTTTCCAATTCACTTAACATCATGTGATTAACATCTAATTTCCTATCATCTTCCGTCCTCTACTTATCTTTCACGCACTTCTCATCTCTAACGTTCTACATTCCATTCCTTCTATCACTCCTCCTGAAGTGAAGACCGTCTCTTTCCCCTTTGTCCTGTTCCTGTCCTTACACATACGATTGACTAAGTTAACCCGATAGTCTTCATCGTCACTTAATTTTCTGTGAAGATGCTGTGACCGATCCGTATAACGCAATGCTCGTTGTAACCCGATGAGTCAATACGGATTTTCTTATTAATCAATCAAAGTATACAAGCAGGAGACCACGTATGCGTCGCTGCTGACTCAGTCTTCAAAGTCTTGATTAGCTGGTCATTAAGGAGTCAATGGAAACAGTCATTATATTTTTACATAGAACAATTAAAAGAAACAATAAATATAAAGTTTGTATCAATAAATCAACAGCTTATAGACATCCACAGCTGGATATAGGCTCCTTAGGTTCCTCTAAAGATCTAAATATAGATCGCTCCTGTGAGCTCCTGCTGCTTCACCAGATCATCGGTCCACACAGTCAGCATGGTCTCCTGTACCGCCGTGTACCAGTGGATGTCTTAAGTAGAAGTTAATATGGAGGGATTTGGGCAGTTTTCTACCACGCTAGGCCAATGCGGGATGGTGAGAGCCAGAGCCTCGTTTGTTGATTAACAGAGTGCACCACGAACAAGTAAGGTTGGTGGTGAGGTGGACACCTTACACCCCTTCTAGAGTTTGCATATCCTACTGGAAAACGAACAATAACAAAGGCAGATTAACAGTAATAATAATTTTAAGAATAATTCATGTTCCTTTTCCACATTCACATTCGTTACAGATTTTTTTTTAATCTACTGACCGACGAGATGAGCAGGACCTTCACCTGATGGTAAGTGATACGCCTGCCCTTAACAATGTGGTATTAGTTAAAATAATAAATACCTGATTGTGCTCGTCGCCTGAGACAAAATGATCAGTCTCGTTACCTTAGTAATTACACTAGCTACAGCGCCCTTCAAACCGGAATACAGTACCACACAGCTTGAAGCAACAGAGACCTACTAACAAATTATATATTCCTTATATTTCCCTAGTAGAGTTTTGTTATAACAAATTACTGTGTTACTAACATTAAAGAGTTTCTTTCCCTTTATATGATTGACGGTATATAAAAAAAATATAAAAGCTGCGTTTGTGATTCATAAAAAAACCCCAACAACACCCTCGTCGCGTGACGAGGACCGACGGCAGCGGCTGCCACAGTTTACACCCCCTCGTACACTATATTGTTTCAACTGTAAACACATAAAAGAGAAACTGTAATAAAATCTCCTTTACAAAGGGACAACGAATTAAAAAAAAAAACTAACGTATAACTATATATATATGTATTATATTTTGGTGGTAAGTCATGTTAGGGGTAAGTAGAGAAAGTGTTTGAGAGATCTTTGTACTGGTGGTAGGTCTCTGTTGCGTCGATCGTCTCTATAGCACAGCATCCCCTATTGCAGCCGACAAACATTACTGTTCAGTTTTATTACTACCTTATCAAGCGTTATTTGTAGTTAATATAAACAAAGTTATTAATAATCTAGTTAATAGTTTATCAATTAATAATATTGAATTAAATGAAATTAGGTCGTAGGTTTATCTAGTAATCAAGTTTGACGTTTAATGCCTAACATATATTTTAGAGTTCGTTGCATATAAAATGTTTATATTATGTGAGCGGTGTAAGGGTTCCGCACAACCACTCACGGAACCCAAGTCAATCTCACCTGCAAACCCTGATAATTAACAAACGAGGCTCTGGCTTCCACCAACCCGCATTGGCCTAGCGTGGTGGGAAATAGCCCAAATCCTCCCATACGAAGCCCTACCAGCACGATGTGAGAATCTTAGGGAGAGGCCTATGTTCAACAGTGGACATCAGTTCGCTGATGATGATGACATTATGTGATAAGTTAATGGTTGATCAGCATCATTAGTCTGTTTTTGTAACTACGAAGGCTTTCCTATCTAGTTTCTTCACGAAAATTTGGAGACGAAACAAGATGAGCTGGACATTCACCTGATAGCAAATGATAAGCTTCCCCATAACAATGTGGTGATAGGACGTACACTACACCACATTGCGGTCGATGTCTTGATATATAGGATGTTAGACGTCATTACCCCTGTAATTTCATTCGCTACAACCCTTCAAACCCGACCGACATTAATGTTTGCACAGTACTGCAATACCTGAACGGAATGAGGAGATTTATATAAATTAGATCTAGTACTAAGAGTAGAATTTAAGATCGAATCAGAAATGTGGTGATCCGCAGAAGAACTAAGGTCACCGACATAGCCCAAAAGATTGCTAGGCTTGTGGCAGTGGACAGAGCACATTGCTAGAAGGATCAACGGCCGATGGGGCAGTAAGGTCCTCAAGTGGCGCTCGCGTACCGGTAGACGTGGTGTTGGGAGGCCTCCCACAAGGTGGTCTCACGATCTGGTGACAGTCGTGGTAAGCCTTTGAATACGAGCAATGCGGAATGTGTACAACTTTGGAGAAGGCCCATGTCCAGCAGTGGACGTCTATCGGCCGTTATGCTTAGAAAGGATTTTGCCAAAAAATCCTTTCGAGGATTAACAAACGAAATTATTGGCTACGACTCCGAAACTTGGTTGCTATGATCATGATAAAGCTTACAGTCACACAGCGGACGATGGAGACGGTGATGCTTGGAGTATCTCTGCGTGCTCAAATCAGAAATGAGGAGATCCGCGGAAGAACCAGGGTCACCGGCTTAAACCTACAAATCTCGAGGCTGAAGTGGCAATGGGCGAGACATAGCTCGTAGAACCGAAGGACGTTAGGGACCCGCACCGGAAGGCGCAACAAACCAGGTGTACAGTAGACATAAAAGCAATCGCTGGCAGCCACTGTATTCAAACAGCGCTAGACCGTGCTCTATGGAACACATTACAAGAGACCCATGTCCAGCAGTGGACGTCCATCGGTCGACATGATGATGATGCTTCCAAAACTTTGTACAAGTTCTAATCAAATATTTCTATTGTATACACAACAAAACAAATACGAGGGTTATAATTATTTAACAAAGGATCCATCGATCAATGACCTTCCCTCCCTTCCCTTCATTTCGACGACTTAATAAATAGTGGATAATCAGAATTTTTTTTTTATTCCTCAAAGCATAAATCAAACTGGAACTTAACCTGAGGGTAAGTTATACATAGAATGATATACACTGCATAACATATTGCTCGTCGTATTAAGACAAGATCTGAGAAGATAAGTATCGTTGATTCTGTATTTTCGCTATAGCGCCTTTTAAACCGGAACACTAACGTCTGCACACTGCTGTTGGGTGAGGAAATAGAAAATATTGCTTGAAGAAATGAGGAAACGAGCGAGACATCCACCTGATGATAAGTGATCCGCCGCTAGTTAGAATGGTACACTGGACCATATTGCGCTCGACGTCTTTGAGACAGGATGTTAAGTCACATTTACCCCAGTAATTTCCTAACTACAACTCACATCAAACCGGAACACAGTAATGTTTGCACAGTATTTGGCGATTGCCACAGGAGCTGCGGTGGCAGTAATACAGTAAATGAACTTCTACTTTCAGTTATCCATCATCATGCATAATCAAAATGGCCGATAAGAGTTCAAAGTCTATTTTGTCTCTTAACGTCTTAAGTGGAAGTTCTACTCTATTTTCGTATTTTATTGATTTCTCCTAACAGTCTCCGACGGTCGTTCCTGATGCTTTATGTTCGTGTCGTGGCTTTTATGTATTTATTTCCTCTCATCTATTATTAAATCTGACGTAATTTATCTCGGAAGCTGTAGTCTTGTAGTCAGAGATATTGGCGAAGCTATTTAATTTGTTCTAAAAGCCTACCACCAAAAGGAGCTATGGTCTTCAAAATTAATCTCAACAGCCCGGTCATATTCCCTGGTGGGAGGTCTCTGTTCTCTCTATTGCCGGAAACCGATTAGGTACGTACCACTGCAGCTTTTATTCCTTCCGCCAAATATTACCGTACTCCGGTTTAAAGGGCTGTGGCTAGTGAATTACTAAAGTAATGTCGCAAGTCGACGAGCATAACATGATGCTGTGTATATCATCTTAACTTGCGCCACGTTGTTATGAACAGATGTATAACTGAGCATCAGTAAAAATATCTATTCGTGAATCACGACATACGTCCATCGATTATTTGTAATCGATAACGACTAACTAATCTATATTTAATCGATTAATTATAACTTAACCTCAAAATAAATAGACTACGTAATGTAACTCAACGCTTACGGTTACGAGCGTGTTTAAAAAACGATTAGGGCTCGATTTATGGTGGTTTCCGTCGACGTGTCGTATCCGTCGCGTCGGCGATGCTGCGCCCGCGCATACCAATGACATACCACAGGTTTGTTGGTGCGTTCACCATTGTTTCTCCACGATATTACATATCGAATAATCCATTCCCTTGTGGATCATACGTAGATTCTAAAGGATAATGGACACATATATAGGAAGTATTTAATTTTGGATTAAAATGTTCATACGAGCACCATACTTTGATTATGATACAAAAAATGATTTTACATGAATAGTAAAGTAATATAATAAATTATAAAGAAAATCAACTAAAATAGACTAGAAAAAAACATTATTCAAAAGCTGTTCCTTTAATATTTACGACTTAGCATTAGTACCAGTATGAGGTAAAGAATTTTGGGGAAGTCTATGTGGAAGTGGACGTTGATGATGATATAATAATGAGTAATATATCATTAAATTTCTGCTCCAACAGATATGACCTATAAGGCCATAGACCATTGGACAATTATCTGATGATGTTGATAACACAATAATATTTAATAGGTCTTAATAAACATATCAAAAGATCAGTTAATAAGAACTGATCTAATATAAACTGATCTCATGCTTTTTTTTTAACAACAACATAAGATAATTCTTGTTAATTATTAGAAATTAGTTAATCATGCTGGATATAATACAACAGGAAATGTCAGATTTGAATCTTACATTCGCAAGATCTTCTCATTTAGGTATTGTACCACTGATCTCAGATTTATGGACGATGTACTAAGTCATCTTGGTTGTACATACAATATTACAAGTGATGCTGACTCAATAACTAACACACAGACAGACAAGGCGCTTACGCACATACACAAGAGCGTATCGGATCGTGATCGCGTCCGTGAGTGCATCATACTTAGTCATTACCAGTCACCTGCCTCACCTTGACTCACAAGCCGTGTGTCACCTAACCTCTAAACATACCGTTTCCGTACTTAGCTAACGTTTAATAAAAAAAAACAATTGCTATAGTTTAGATCAGTGTAGTATCTTCAATAGATCAAGTTGCGAGTTAAGAGCATATACACAGAAATCATCTTTCAAACAATGTATCATCAGCATCCTAATTGTGAATCAGATGGATACAACTTACGTTATGCGAGAGCGTTATATTTAAATGTTACGGAGGCGGAGGACCTTGGACCACTAACGGTCTCCACCTAGACCGTGCGTTGGAGATCATCGCTACAAATATATTTAAACTATCCATTTAGTAAGATGTTTTTTTTTTAAATATCTTATACGATAATGATAAGTATAACCATAGCAATTAACAAAGATAATCTATAAAAAAAAACGTTGTCTTTAGTAGTATAGTAGTCTTTAAAATAAGACTTTTCCAAAAGGACTAAGATCCTGAATAACCTAAGTTTTATATTACTTGTATTTAGGTATTACAGTAAGAGCAGATTATAAAGCACAGTTTAATCTAAATTCCTCATTGTAAGAATAAGTAATACTAAGCATTAAGTATAGCTTAACACTAAGTGCGTTTAATAGTAAAGATACCACAATGCTCGCGTGGAGTAGTTAAACACTAGTACTCCTATTTATTCTAGATTTATCGCAGTATATTCCTTGGCTAAATTATGCAGAAGCATATTTCTTACTTTCCATTAAGAATATATTTTGATGCCGATCGTAGTAGAGACAAGGTTATGATAGTAAATTTACACTACCACTCTGCTGCCTTAACATCATCTCATGTCAACCGAACGAGAGGTGAAGTATTCTTCGAGCTGAATTGAAACTCTTTTTGATATTTCACCACATATAAAATTTAGGTTAACTTTGACCCATGGTTAAGTTAAGTTAACGTGAGGTAAATTAATTCGATATAGTATAACAACACTTAAGTGGATCCTACTTATTCTTAAAGCGCCTTTCGAAGATCGGCTACCATTAAGGTAATCTAGACAAAGTGGGTCTTTAGAAAGTCCAAAATCCTGCAGCGTAAAAAAGAATTTTATATCCAAATCAAATGTTTCCTCAGGTCAACAGTCAGCTATAGTAACTTAAAGCTTTACTTGAGAGCACAAAGTTTAACGTTTCCCCAAACCGAAAGCAAAGTAAGTAAAGATAAAAACGTTTAAACGCAGCGATAAACTTGATAAGTGAAAGCAAAAAAAATATATTAAGGTCAATATCGCGAAAGCTATTGACGAGTTATTACTTAAACCGTTTCCAGGGAGAGAGGGACTACCGTCTGCTCCACTGACATTTGCTAGTAACCCTGGCCGTAGGAAGCGATCGATCAGAATATAGTAATTAACAAGCTTGGCTTTGTTGGAAAGTTGTCTTTACTCAGTAAGGTCTCTAACTCGAACCAGGGTCCACGCGTGGAATACTGTTGGAGTTGGAGTTTTTTATTTCTACATCACCAGAGCACTATGTCATCCAAATAGAATGTGGCATTTCGTTGTCAATGCGCCTGCGCAATGGGGTCAAGGAATACTCGCCGTTATTATATTCTTGGTTATTAATGTACCATAATTTCACAGGATAATTATACTGTAACATTATATTTTTGAATCGAGATTTTTTCTGGACCTGGAAGCAGGACGAAGAGTTATTGTCAGGTCAAAGCGAGATTAAGACGTCTCAGTTTGAAAGCCTCTAAAATTATATCTAGTTTTTTCTTTGTTAGTAAAATAGTTCATATCATTGAATAAGTTTAATCTATCTTTGAAGTTTAAATATCTTTTACTTTGATAACTTTTTTCTAATATTTGCAACTTAAATGTTATATCTATCTTTGAATGTGCATCAGGAATCTCCTGACCCCCCCAAAGCTTTACCTAAGCTAATAATTTGATGTGGTATAAAATTCATTTCATTATTATCCTATGATCCCGAGATGGAGCAAAGGGCGTCCACAGTGATTCTATCTCCTCCCACGACTTCTTGATCTTGTTCACCTTCTCTGCTACTGTGCGGCTCCACGTCGTCTGGTGTGACTGCGCTTGCGTTTTACTTACTGATTCCAATAAAGCGCCTGCTTGGGAATATGGTTGGGGTCTTTTCGTAGAGTATGGCCAATCCACTTCCATTTGCGAAGCCAGATTTGTAAAGCGATGGGAGATTTGCGGCAGAGCCCAAAAAGATTTTCATTGGAGATTTTCTCGGGCAAGTTAATACCGAAAATGCTGGTGGGGAAAAGGAGCTAGTGCGTGATGATCTTGGTGACCTTCCACGTGGCACAGCCACAGTAGCAGTTACATTGTAAAATTAGTTGTACATAATTTATTTAATTTCTTTGACTATGACATAAACATAGTCATGTTAATGTTACCACAGCTGGGATTCAAGGTCTTCTCAAATAAGGAGAGTCAAGGTTACAATCCACAATTCACCTATTGCAGGTTGGTGGACTTATTATTCCTTATAATTGATCTTTTAAATTTAAAGCTTAATTCTTGATCGTAATTGATCCAGTTATGCAATAATTGCATCACGGACATGAACGTTTGTTTAAGGTCGGTGCAAGTGGAGCAAAATGGCGTAACACTTTTGATCGGTACTCCGTTTACCTTTATCACAAAAACTTATTTTACTTATTTTGTTCCGATGTGACAGTAAGATCCTCGAGTGGTGCCCGCGAACCAGCAGACGTAGTGTTGGGAGGCCTCCCACAAGGTGGAGCGACGATCTGGTGACAGTCGCGGGAATCCACTGGATGCGAGAAACGCGGCACCGATCGATGTGGAGATCTTTAGGGGGGGCATATGTCTAGCAGTCTATTAGCTGATAATGATGATGATGATATATTTTACACAACACACAGCTACCAAAAAAATCTTAGAGTTAAACTGTTAAGTAATAGTAATAGCTGCACCCCGCCCGCTTCGCTGGCCGTAACACCCCTGCATCACCGTCTGGGGAAAGAATTTTGTGAAATCCTTTCTTAAGTGATCTCTAAATTTTCCTACCAAATGTCAAATTCTCTCAAGGTTCCAGAGATATCGTGATGAGTTTCTACATAGGCGGAAATCTCTCACATATATATATATATATATATATATATACACACAACTGCATATACAACTTACTTTTAGGTACTATTATGTGAACTACATATCACATTCTCATGGACGTATGGATTATGGACCACAGCAGCCAATTTCCTGTACAGTGTATTAGCGTACGAATATGACCGTATTCCAAGACCAGATCAAAGCCACAAACGTTAGGTGATGTATTGTAAATTTCCTATCTAGCGCCTCGTAAAGAGTTACATCGTTTAATATATTTCCATGTTAGT
Organism: Ornithoptera priamus; assembly: GCA_029034505.1. Taxonomy (NCBI): domain Eukaryota; kingdom Metazoa; phylum Arthropoda; class Insecta; order Lepidoptera; family Papilionidae; genus Ornithoptera; species Ornithoptera priamus. The sequence goes on from JARDWD010000559.1 coordinate 1,386,439, forward strand.
ATAGACACCCCGATTATATATATTTTTTTTAATTATAATTTACCACCCGTCCATCCTTTGTGATGATAATAATGATGGTGATGAAACGATTTATAAATGCTTCCCATCTATTATGCATGTGAAGCAAATGGGTGTTGCATAATTTTCAATTAAAACGTCCACATGCAATGACAAGTTCAAAGTCACATCTCAATTACATTGCTCTTAATTGCTCTCATCACATCCGAAAGTACTCTCGCTGGTAGTAACCATCGGGAATAGGTAGATATGGATCTGGGAAAATTTGTTTGGTAACTACCTTTCGAATACGTACTATGCATTAATTACTATACTTGTAAAATGACGTTCAAGATTGTCATGAGTACCAATTGCATCATGACTATAAATTTTGGATTTTTTTCTATATAATTACATCAAAAACTTTAGATATTTATCAGTCCAATCACTCGAACAATCAATACACGAACTCCAAGCGCACTAACACTACTTGCCGACGCACTTCTATACAGAACAAATTGTTTGCGATGACGCGAACGTGCATAGTGACGTCATTGTTCGAGTTCACAAATCAAGCAAGGTGGGGATATCATTGAGGGCGTTTATTCTTCACTCACGTCATAATATACTATCAAGCCATAAATTTACGAAGCTATTTTTCATTCAGGGTGTAAGTGGTTTCGCACGACTCACGGCAACTCATCTACTCGTGGTGCACCCTGCTAATGAACAAAAGAGTCTCTGCTTCCTGCTAACCCGTATTGGGTCCAAATCCCCCCAAATGAACCCCAAGTGCACAGCGGTACTGTAGCCTGCTGACAGTATGTGGAGATCTTTGGGGAGATCTATGGCCAGCTGTTTACCTCTATCGGCTAATGATGAATTTTTCGTTCGTTTAATTTATAATAAGTACTGAATTTTCTCCCAATTTTGTTTCAAATCTTTCTTCATACGCGTCATACTTTAACTTGGTAATACAGTTATGTAATAGTAGTGGGGAAATTCGTAAGGGGTGGCCCACATATTAATAAAATTCATTCGGTATTATTCGTTGTTTCGTAAATAACCCGCACCTATGTACCCGCAGCGCTCCGGCCGGAATGTGGGTAGAGAATGCAAAAATTATTTTACCCTTAACTATTTACTGATGCAAATTTTTAGATATCTGCAAAATTGCATTCCAACGATATATCTACCTAATATAAAAAGCTATTAACCCTGTGAAAGACTCACACGCCTTATAAAAGATTTCCCGTGCTAACACCATCAAACGTGGTCTAGGAGATAGAATGTAATACTTTAAAACACATCCAGCAGTGAAGCTGTCTATCAGCTGTTGTTGATGTGATGATGATGATGATGATGATTGATAATACATTAACAACAAACCCATATTTATAACCATGTCGTCTACAGACGAGTTAAACCTCCACCTTGCCTATGTGGATGTAACGCTATTTAAGATTGGAGAATATAATGATGTGGCTGTGCCTATTTAGACAGCATCCAAAAATAATCATTTTAAGAAAAATTTAAATTTGAAAGGATCAAGCACGTTAAATATGATTAAATAATTTATATCGAACCTTGGTAACATTTGGAGTATTCAAAGAAAGTAAACAGAAATTTCTTATCAAACATAAGTCACATAAGTTTAAGTAATCATATAAGAATTTTCTGTCTTTAAGAGAATAGTGAATAGACTACTTCTATACAAGTGCGCTTTACCACCAAAGACTACATCGCCGCTTACGATCAGGTGGGATCGTAGTCAAGCGTTAGTCTGTACAGTAATAAAAAAGTGATCTCGGAAACCATTATATGTTGTTCCATGTAAACACTCAAAATTTGGTAGAATATTGCTTCTAGCGTTTAGAGATCAGCTAAGGGGTAGTTGCGGAGGCGTACGACCAACAAATCGGGGAACAGCTACCACATTACACATTATACAAAAAAGTCATCATTTCATCCTATTGGTTTCCACGGCTAAATATAAACCCCGCCATTTTCGCCAGTTCCTCTGTCCAGCACTGCACTTGCCAATACTCGGTCTCCAGTAAAAGATCTCTCTGTCCCATTCACTGCCGAATCCTCATATTGCTCGCCCATTCCCGCTTCAGCTCACTAATTGCTGAGAGGTATGCCGATTGCGGGCCGTCTGTATGAGTAAGTAAACATTAGTGAGGTCGTCCGCGGCGGCCATATTTGTAACGAGGTCATGGCGGCGCACGAGCACCGACTACTCGCTGATCATATACAAAAACACTTTCCCGTTTCTCAATCTTGGCAAATGTGATAATAATATAACATTCTACAAATGTACATAATTAAAACAATGACTTTTTTAACCAACCCGCATTAAGCCAGCGATGATGGGGGATAGCCCAAATCCTCCCATATAAATCCCTTCCTAATCATACGGGAATCTTTATCGGCTGATGATGATGATGAAATTTCCTTTAGGCATAAAGACGAGCGGATCGTTCACCTGATGATAAGTGATACGCCTACTCATAACAACGTGGCGCAATCTAGGATGGTATATACTGCACTACATTGCGCTCGTCGCTTGAAGAAGTAAGCGACGGCCAATTGCTTTCACTGTGGAGGAAGAGAGCAGGATTCCGCATCGCACACGCCAGCGGTCTTGCTCGGCATGGGAACCCGAGCGGCGGATCCTGATAAATCGGATCGGACGGAACCTCTCCTTGCCAGCAATCGTGTCGGCGTTGCTGGGAGGAGACTGCATGGAGGGCCGTAGCTTCTTTTTGTGAAACTGTGATGGTACAAAAGAAGTCTGCCGAGCTGGATCGAGAGACGACAGATCCCGCTCGGAGACGAAGCTGTCGTGTTGCTAACTCGCGTCAACACGTCGCACCGGTGAATGGTGTTCCCCTACCATAACGGGGCTTTTGGGGTCGTTAGCGATTAGGATGGACGTTCTCATCGTCTTCTAAACGACCCTGAGGAGGACAATAGCTGGACGTGGTCTCCAGACATTGAAGTAGTGCTCAGGAGGCTGATAGGGTCTGTAAACAGAGCCCGGGACAGGCTATCCCAGCATAGCGTTAGAGAGGCAGCGGTTGTGTTCCGAACGGAGATCCCATGAACTCACCAAACGCCGAAGGTGAGCACCGAGGAGGTTTTAGTGGGTAAAAATCTTCACATAACTCTGACTTTCCCCCAAAAGACAGAGTATCTTTTCAAAGATTTCCCCCACGAAACCCAAAAAAATCGGCTCCTGCGTGGCTGTGCCGGATCCCTTTGAGATTAACCGTAGTTAAATATCACTCTGAAACAACTTGTTTTGTTCCAATAGGACAATAAGTGTTGGCATCCAATGTGAAATATCCTGTAACGGATTCACCCCACCACCACCCCCCAACAGTTATCCTCTCGTAACGTTTATCTGGGTCGTTATACGTAAAAATAAATACGTTATCGTCGCGTAATGCACAAGCGGACCTGTAGCCGTACGCATACCATAGATAATGTTACTTGCACTTAAAAAACTGTTACTGGTAACAAAGGTACTCGGCGAATACTATAGATAATTGTTTTCTAATAGCCTTGTTGCAGTAACACTGGTTTACCCTTTTTAGTTACACATTTAAGTATAAAAAGTTTATTCGTTAGCTAGTGAACCTTAAACTTTTCTTCGGACACCATATGGAGACCTGATGATAACTGATACGTCCACCCATGACACTGTGGCGCTAGTTGGGATGTTATATACTTCACATTGCGCTCGTTACCTGAGACATAATTGAGTCTTGTTACCCCAGTTACACCAGCTACAGCGCCCTTCAAACCGTAACACAGTAATGTTTGTACAGTGCTATTGGCGGCAGAAATAGGCAATGCGGTGGTGCCTACCTGGACGGTCTACCTCAGTAAAGGATTACTTTCACTGAAAACTATTACTTACGTATATACATCTTTAGGAAGGTCTAAATTTTTAAGATACAGCATCATTAGGTTCCCTCTTCAAACTAAAGTGACCCTCAGGTCTTCTTTTTAACTGATGGTATTTAAACTCAATCCACTCCTTTATCTCATCAAAACATTTCTTCTGATATCTATCTGGTGCGCATTTACCAGGTGCAGTATAACAAGAAATTAGTTTCATTTTAAATAAAATAACATATTTATAATAGATATATATAACAGATACATATAACAGATACATATAGTCTTACAAGAGTATCTCTATCAACAAGCGAATAACGACAGACGGAATTTGATGGATAAAATGGAGATGAGACATTCTCTTAAACTTACGTGTATTAGGTACATCTTTGGATCAGCGAGGAAGACATCATAGAAGAGTATTCACTTGAAAGAAGAATGTATATGAATTAATGCAATTTCTTCTTCTTCAAGCTTAGCGTGCTTAGCTTAAGTGATATCACTGAAAGTTGACCGTCATATTGATGTCTATATTGAGTCTATATAATGCTTAGAGATACTAATTTGAAGCTAAATAGCGCGAGCTGGATGCTAGATTATGACTAATATTGATAATTTTTAAGTGTTAATACCATTCTTATGGATAGCCTGATTATCTGTTGTCCCATTTGGGGTAAATGACGTCAGGAGTTGTATAAATAGCCGCGTTATCAGCGCGCGGTGCGCAAGTGTAGGAGCCGGCGCGATAACACACTCCTTGCGGAGCGAGCGCGCCGGACAAGTTCACACTCCACACTCTGTCCATAGCAACGAGTTCGCGCGAGGTTTCCTCATCAGCAATAACACGATACCGCAGCTAGAAGTATGAATGAGGATGTAGAATAGAAGAATATTGAAACATTCAATCGTTCGCTCTTCATACACTGTTGACTTATTTCTCTTAACCAATAATAGATTTACAAGTCTGGCTCGTTGAGGATGAAGGAAGCGCAGCTTCAGCATTACCTTTATTAAGTTCTTTATGGTGAAAAACTGAATAACTTTCTGGATTCGCAATGGTATGAAAAGAACTTGACTCTTACTATAGACAAACAGAAAGAAGGTTTTACTTCAGCGGTCAAGGAATTTCTGGTCACCTAGTGAGGAAATGTTATTAGTTAGACTTTAGACGGCACTGTAGTCTATAAAATTGAAACTCATTGATTTTTTTTATTTTTCAAGCGACAGATTCATCTCTGACGGTAAGTGGTACTCCAGCCCATAACAACATGGCACTGGAATGTGATGAATAAGATGTTAAGTGAGCGACCGTCTAGAGAGTACCACCGCAGTTCTTATTCTGCTGCGAAACAGTAACGTGCAAACATTACATTGTACCGGTTTGAAGGGCGCTTTATCTAGTGAAATTATTGAATAATGAGACAGTCCATCCCATGTCGTAAAGGATGAGCGCAATGTGGTGCAGTGTATACCACAACAACTGTATAAAACGTCTTGTCGCTTCATTGAATAAAACAAAACGAATAAAGGAGAAGGTGTCCTGAACTGTTTACCGTTGACACCGCTCAGGCGACCGCAGTGCCGGTGATCGAATTATCGTTCCATTAAACAAACGCAAACATCCTAGTTGTAATGAGCTCGTAAATCAAGTGCTGGGGAGGGTGGGGGTGGGGGTGGGGACACGGCGCTGCGTCCCGCTGCTGAAGATAAAAAAGTCCAATACGACACGCCGCTGTAAATGTCGGCGCTCGTTACTTATCTGCACCATTAGCGGGATGACGCACCACTTGTCCACCAGTCCACCAGTCCACCAGCGACCTCTGGCGTCGACCCGTTAAGCAGAAGTACCATCGACTCCGTAAGCAGTGAATATCGACTCGATATAACTTAACACTGGTGGCAGGTCTTGCCGGAGACACTGATGGTAGGTACCACTGCAGCTTCTAATTTTGCCTACAAATATTAGTGTGCAAACATTACTGTATTCCGGTTTGAAGGGTAGTGTAATTACCGTGGTAACGAGACTCAATATCTTATATCTCAAAGCACAATGTGGTGGCTAAATATATCGTTCTAACTAGCGTCACGTTGTTATGGGGTGTATCACTTACCATCAGGGTTAAACTGGTATAAGTATACTTCGCGTATAATTTTATATTTTCTGGTCATCTTGTATGTACAATAAAGAATATATCAACCAGCCTCACCCCCCTTCCCAAATGGGGCTATTTCTGTTCGCAGCTAAATTGAAGAAAACAAAAAAAAATTAAAAAAACGGGGCGGTGCGCGGGCGCATGTGCCGCACATGTGACGCCGACCGTGTTTCCGCTTCCTAACAAAATTACCGAATTTCACCCGCCGATGGGTCCACGCCCAGCGGGGTGGGTCGCAGCCCAATAGAGGGATTGTTAAGTGCGGTCATTGGTTTCAAATTTTTTTTTTTACTTCAAACATGTGTTAACCAATTCCGTGTATTGGTCGTTATCTGATAGACGTCCACTGCTGGAGATACGCCGCACCACACGTAAAAACAAATTATCGTTTCCTGTATCATCACCATCATCAGCCGACAGACATCCACTGCTGGACATAGGCATCCTCAAAAAAGGTATCTGAAGTTCATTGATGGGAATTGAACCGTAACCCACCACGCTGGCCCTGTGCGAGTAGGTAGATGTTGGGTGGAGCCCCTTACACCCCGTGGCCTGTATATAACATAATTATTACTGGTAACAGGTGTCTGTTGCCGGAGACCGTTTAGGTAGTTACCACCGCAGCTCCTATTGCAGCCACCAGACAGTAGTAGTAATCGTCTAAAGATTAATACTATCGCTTATTGGTGGTAGATACCACCGCAGATAATTAGCAAACAATGCAGATATTACTGTGTTCCGGTTTAAAGGGCGCTGTTGCAAGTAAAATTTACAGCGATAGCGAGACTCAACATTTTATGTCTGAAGGCGACGAGCGTAATGTGGTACTGTGTACATCCTAACTAGACTCATGTTGTTACAGACGGAAGTATCACTTACTATCAGGTGAACGTCCCGCCCGTCTCGTCACTTAGTAATCTAGGAAACAAAGTTAACACTGAAATTTAATTGATAAAGATAATGGTCTAATAATTAGTCTTCCGCATCCTTTGTACGAACCGAGCACTGTATTGATGTCGCGCGTCGTCACATGAGACGTCCCGGCCGGGCCGGAGCTCGTGGCCTGGACAAAGAGTCCGTTGATGCTGACAGCACCGTCGGCGGCTGACGCGGCCGCTTCGGTACATTAAATTGGTGAATCTGATTGGAGCGATAGCTCGCTCTCAATAAGAGCAAAAGCGAACGAACCGTCTTAAATTAATTAAGGATAATTGGCCGCCGCGGCCCTCCCCCCTTCCTCAGCCGCTTTCATTCACATGTCGCAGCGTTATCTTTGTGATGATGCAAGGCGAAACTGAACATATGCTCTGCATCACAATTTAAGTATCTAGTATTTAAATGGCAGCAATATCTCTATACTAGCTGTTACCCGCCCGTTCCATAGAGCCTCTAGCCCCTTCCTATTATTAACATCCCCATAACCCTCATTGGAGAAGTAATTTTGTAAAATCCGTTCCGAGCTGACCTATACAAGGCAAAAGGAATACATTCCTACCAAATTTCAAGTATCCAGACATGGTAACAAAGATAACGTGATGAATTTCTACTGTAGGTGAAAATCTCTCATATACATATATATAGACCACTCGATGTGGAGATGTTTGGAGGAGGCCTATGTCCAGCTGTGGACGTCTATCAGCTGATGATGATGATATATAGAGATTAGAATGTTATAATTACACATACACACTACCTATAACCTCTAAGTACTACCACAGCTACCACTGCTGCCACCAAACAGTACTGCGCAACCCTTACAGTGCTCAGATTTGAAGGGCGCTGTAACTAATATAATTACTGAAGTAATTAACTTAATATACTATGTCTCGTGAGTGTAATGTGGTGCTGTGTATATCATCCTGACAACCTGTTATGGGCAGAATTACCATTAAGGTGTAAGGTATCTTCCCTTCGTGAAAAAACTACATAGCCTTTCGAGTATACAAACTGTCGGTAGCAATGAGCTGGTCACATTTGTAGTAGATTTAATCACTGATGGAGCAGAATTGTGGAGACTAGGTCTAGCGAGGATTTAGACCAAACGGTTTGTAGTAATTGGATGCATTTAGCCTTGGCTGGACGGTATTCCTTGAAAGAGGGCATTCAGCAGTAGATAACCTGATAACTACCTAATATTTTTTTTTCTCAGCACTACGTCTACAAGCGTCCTATAGAGAAACATGGCTTTTCTTATATCCTTGATTATCCTGTAATAGACATGAGATAACTTTGTTATCCTCATACTTACAAATCAGGACCTATTATCCTACTAAATCATAATTCAGACCTGCTTATACCTCATCTACGTGTAATCTAGATAGATATCTTTCACATGTCTTAGGTCTGCGATCTGATTTGCAAACATCTATATAATTATGCGCATTCTTCACTTTATAACCAACTTATCAATAAGTTATTACAGACGTTAAGTTATTCCTAAACTGGAATCGCATTGCGCGTTATGTATAACCTTGGAAACTTGTTTTAGTGAGCGTAACCGAACGATAGTGATAATCCTCGGCACTCCATTACATCACTTTTTTGGAGGAATCAAATTGGCATTCACTTTCTTACGATACAAATAAATAAATAAATAAGTTCATCTTCAAAATTCATCTTAGGGAGATGTTCCTACTTAACTGTTCATAAGCTACGACAGATAAATTTTTATATTTTCATTAGAAAAACAGCTGTTATAACAAAACTAGATGAAATAACAACAAAAGGATAATAATAATTAATACATTATTATTTATTAAATAATTTTTTAGTCAAACGCGATATTAGGTATCCTTCGAAGGACCTAAGGATGCTACGTAAGTATTACCTTTATTCATAAAGTTTGCACAGTTCTGGCTATAGAACATTGAGTCTTATCTAGTATGAAATCGACTTTACCCACCATGATCATCAGCCGAGAGACGTCCATCGCAGGAGATAGACCTCCTCCAAACATCTCCACATCGATCGGTCCTGTGATCGCCCACATTACTAGGCATTAGGGGTCGTCGTTTGTAGGGCTTCATGTGGGGCGAATTGGGCTATTCCCCACCACGCTGGCCCAATGCGAGTTGATGGGAACCAGAGCCTTGTTTGTTGATTAGCACGGTACACCGCGAGCAAGTGAGGTTGGCTTGGGTCCCATGAGTGGTTGTGGGACTCCTTACACCCCTCGGGGAGAAGTAAATTTTCTTTCAATGCATATGTATTGCGTAATTCGTCGCAATCTCCCAAATACTTCGCAATGAGATGATTTAAAGTAATTTTCTTCTTCTTCTTTATCGGTACGGCTCTTGATAGACTGTTCGTGGTCATCATTTCCGGTGTTAATCACAAGCTTGACAATACGTCGCCATTCCTCTATGGTCGTCTACCTAGTGTATTCATATAATGGTAACTATGATGAGCCATTTACCGCCGCCTTTATCTGATCAGTCATAGGCATTCTTCCTCGAGGCCTGGTACCCTTAACCTTTCCCTGGACCACAAGTTACTCGGCGGCATACGTGACCAAAAAAGTGAGGATACGAGTCTGTACCAAAAGTTAAGTAATTTTAGCTTTCATTATTATTTCTCTATCATATAAGGAGGCTAGTTATCAGCAGCAGTCGCTCGCAGCATCAGTGCTTACAAACTCTTCGTTTAACCGATTGCGATGTATCTCACCGCATTCTTCTTCTAATACACGAACAGGTTTTTGCAATACAAAGATTTTACTAGTTGCCAACGTAAACATGTTCATCTTAACAGATTTTGGCAGGCGGCCACGGGCCGGCGTTGCGTTAAACTTCTCACATCCAGCGATGATGTCACCGTTCAGATAAACCCGCGATCCGGTGCTCCAACACGACAGCCTTCGCGAGCAGCAACTACGTAACTTTTAGCCGCCTCTTACTGCAAAGCCTTAAAACTTATTTCAATATTACAAGATAAATGCATTACGAAAGCTCTGTTGCGCAAGTTTTCAGTTGTCCTCCACGTAATCTGTTCATTATTAAAGCTTTTTTAATCCTTGATCCTTCTAGGAATTCATCGAAATTCCTGTAATGATCCATCAGGGTAGGAATTAAACTCTCTATCGAGTCGCTCTTTAAGGAACTACAATGTAGAGTTATTCAAAATAAGTGTATTGTTTCGTCTGAATCGGTGAAGCCTCTGGTAGAGTAAGCGTGTATAGATTAAGTTAACTGCTTACCATCAAGCGGCCTGTGTACCCACCACCTTGGTAATAAAAGGAAGGAACCATATGTACCTTCAGTAAATCTGATTTCACTTTGACCATAATAAAACAATGATAATTGAAACCATTAAATTCTCTTCGTAATTCTCTTGTGGTGTAATTTTGATGAATGTTTACCAAGCCATGATAAAATATACTCAGGCGTGGAAACCAGTAAATGGTGATACATATCCTCGTTATTTCCAATTTATAACATATGTTATACTGCTAATGTTAATCTGCGGTTTCGATGCTGCGCACCTAATTACACAGAAAACAAACAATTTAATGTTTGCAGCAGATACTTCGCTTTTATAAATTGTTGGTTGTGTTTGCTTGATACACATGACGTCATTGTTGATCCCTTACCGCTATTGCCTCTAAATTGAACCTTTTACCTACTCAAGTCACCAAATCAAAGAAGGAAATAGTAATTAGTTTATTTATGTATTACATATACTGACAGATATGTATGTATGTACCACTGAGCTTGAATTTCCGGTGATGGGAAACATCGTGAGCTAAATTGACATGTCTATACAACAGCTTTCGTAGACATGCGACTAAGTACTTGCCCTCACATGCCCTGCGTGGTAGATTAATAGTTGACTCTCTCCCTAAGAGAGCAATTTCCGAATCCCAGCTATGAGAACATTTAGAGAGCTGTTGATATTATTATTTTATTGTATACATTATTATGACCGATATAAACATTTACTGGTTGTCGGTTCAATCTTCTCGTAACTAGACAGCTCTTAGATAGGAGATGAATTAATAAATATAAAAATCGTTAGTGGATATCGGACCAATGAATTGAGAAATTGCAACAGTGTAAACAATGGAGGCTTTATTTTTATGTATTTATAACTAATTTTACACAACCAAGCTCCGCCAGTTTACTTGTGTTAGATCCTCATTTACCGCCGCAGCATCTCGTAAAAGGAGTGTAAACAACAACGTTAAGAGGAAGGAAGGCTACAGAGTTTTCCTGCGAACTTTAGCTTCATATTGCGCATATTATATCTTCAGTACATCGAAAACAGGGCCGGCCTACGTTCATCATTGGTCATCAATACGTCGAAATGATGATAATGTTTCACCTAAACGTATTGAAATATAGATATTACGTCGCGTTTAACGTTGCTCAGTGCGATGTAGGCGACGGATGATGTCATCGGTTGGTTCTTAAGAACGTTATGACTAAAAATGTACATTCGCTGCAGTCGAACGCTCAGTAAACAAATGTACGAGAACATTGACTGCTTTATTGGCGCAACGGTTCAGTTGCCGCGTCCCCATTGCTTTCAGCGTCGCAGGTTCGATTCCGATGTATACTTGTAAAGAGCAGAAAGAATTTGTTCGAAATCATCTAAACGACGCACAGTAGCTCTGTTTATATATTTCTATACAATACAACAGATTTTAATCTAATATTAATCATCATCCAAACTTTGTTCTTAAAGTTTCAATAGCCTAGAAATATTTCTAGGACGTCTGCCTGATTTATCTCGTACGCCAATAACATTCTAATAAATCTATGATGTCAGCATCTTAGAGCGAACGTACGGAAAGATTGTATCTGATTTGCTGCGACATATATCAAGTTAGATATTTTTTTTATAAAAAAAATCGTTATAATGTAATAATTGTTTTATATTGACCTACGAGCGTTTTATACTTTAATTAAAACAAGGAGATAACAGCGCTATTTGCTCAGTTGTAATCGCGACGACCGTCTCCAGTTCAGATAAATGTCTTTGCTAATAAAGACTCTGTTTACGTAAAAAGATCTACAAAATAAATACGTTAGCAAATTTAACACTTACATTTTCCGGTTGCCGTCGACATGGGTCTGCACCGTGAATCCGAACATAGATTGATGGTTTCCCTTGTAAACAACCCTGGAGGGGATGTCCACATTGAACCCCAGGGCACCGACGCAGGCGCATAATAATACACACAAAAACAAAGCCATCGTCAATATAAAACTGTAGTAGCGGCACAGCACAGATAATAACACTATTTACTTAAATAATTATTACAATCCGTCCGCATGTTTCGTTCGGCGAGTTCGTGATCGTACGTGGTCGTACGTGGTGATAGGTGGCAGGCGGCGACACGTCCGCCACGGTCGGCGGCCGGCTGAACACTGGCGCTGGCGCTGGCGCTGGCACGCGGACGGCGGACGGCGGACGGCGGACGGCGGACGGCGGACGGCGGACGGCGGACGGCGGACGGCGGACGGCGGACGGCGCAAGGCCGCCAGTGAGACACCGCACAAAATAAAATCGGAAAATGCTCCGCGCGCGGGACCTTTTCGCGCGTTTTCTGAACAACACGAGCGATGCCGTTCCGCGAAGTTCTTGAGCATCAATATTGGGTCAGGTCGCGCTTATCGGCTGACCGTGTAACAATTAAATAACACATTTAAGCTTTAACCATAAACAAGGCCATTTCAATGCCACTTACGTCAGTACAGGAAAATTTAACTTTTAGCAGGGACGAGACGAACGGGACGTTCGCCTGATGGTAAGGGACACTCCCGCCCACAACAATGTGGCGCTAGTTAGGATGATACACTACCACACTGCACTGAGATGTTGAGTCGTTGATAAGATCTTCAGTCTCGTTACTACAGTAATTACACTAGCTACAGCGTCCACATTACTATTTGGCGGTAGAAATAGGCCCTGCGCGATACCCACCTAGACGATCGCTGATAACAACAAAAGCATTGTTGTTTGTCTCATTATTATGCATTCCCGCAACATGTTACAACAGAGAGGATAATTGTATTTAATCTTACATGAATAAAAACTCCCACCAACCCGCATTGGGCTAGTGTGGTGGGAAATAACCCAAATCGCCCCAAATAAATCCCTACCTGATCGCGGTGGGGATCTTTGAGTGAGGCTTATATCCAGCATTGGACGTCTATAGGCTGATGATGAGGTGAGATGAATAAAAAAAATCAACATTAATTACAGTTCTTGTAAAGTACATAAATAACTAAAATAGTACTAGGTGCAATTATGTAGATTTTGCAGCTCCGTCGAATCCGATACTCACGGATTCAGATTCCGTGATAATAAACTTTAACCTAACATTCCTCCCTCCTTCTCTATAGTCTAGATCCGAAAATTCTCGCACTTCCGCGGGATATAAAATATCAAACAGTAGATGCTTCGATGGATTTATATATTTTCACTTCTTTAAAGAGCCTGTAACAGTTCTTGATAACTGTTGCTTATCATCCCCGCAGGTGGCTACTACAGCTGTAATTTCTAATAGTAAGCATTCAAAATTGATATTACTCTAGGATTTTTTTTTTCATTAAAATTTTGTAGTTTTCTTATTTATTTTTAAAAGTCTTACAACAGTTGAACAAATCGAATGAAACTAATAGAAAATAACATCTATACAATCAAATAAAAAGTCTATTCGTATAAAATAACAGGTTTTTACTTAATTTGTATGAACACTTTTCCATGTTATTAACCACAAAATATTCTAAAACAATGTTGGCTGGTGTTTGCCAATCTGGTCCGATTTTGAACATCCTTCACTGGCACTAAACTGAATATAAAACAATATAGAATATTGTTATTAAAAAAATATATATCAATGCATGTAAAGACCTAAAACACAAAATTATGAACAAATTAAGATTAAATATGATAAAATTAATTGACAAGTGTTATTCGTGAGAAATAACGTATAAAATGAAACGAAACCTCAATATCAATGGTATTTATTTAACAATGTATATGCATAAATATTTCACGCTTTATACCAGTTTATATAACAGCTAGTATACAAAATATTTCGTTCTAGTAACAGTACAACGATATTACGCTTATTTTTAACCGATGCCTTGTATCATCTGGTTAGGAGTCGTTGCGAAACCTATTTTTGAGATCATACGATAGTGTGCAAGCATTACTATAGTCAGGTTAACTAGTGAAATTACTGTGGTGACGAGATGCATCATTGAAAGGCGATAGGCGCAGTTTAATGATATCTATCATTTATTGACATTTAAATGTGATCGCCACTACCTTTTGCTATCACAAAAAAGTGACACACTAGCAATCTGCAGTGGCGGCTATTTGACCTCAGTAGACAATCTTATTGAAGCGTCCTATAACTGCGTATTAATAACAATGTATTTGATATACGATGCGCAGACGCATTCACACTTACAGCCGGACACTCGAGCTTCATGTCGCATACCTATAACATATCTATTTATCCATACTACAAATTAATCATACCATTGTAAATCAATCTATAAAGCATTCGACTATTTATTTGTATATAAATAAACTTTTAATAATGGCTTCTTAATACTGTAATATTCACAAATTAAAAACTATTTGTTGAATGAAGAGAAATGGCAAATTTCATGTATTTTTAATATTTGAAAGTTTGGTATTAAACATGACAACAGCAGTAACATAGTTATTTAAATTATCGTCATGTAACACAATGAAAGCTTCCTATAGATATCTAGGCACATAGCTAGTTATTGGTCCAATTGTGAAATAAATACGAAATCATTTACAAAAACCAATTCTTTGCAAACTAAAGCGAATAATAATAAATTAACTTATCCTTCTTAAAGAGATCTACATAAATCGAAATAATGCGAAAAACTATATAAATACATATAGCAAAGACAAATCATTTAATTATTACTAAAACATACACATAGACATTAGTAAGAGGAAATCTAGCAAATGGGAACTGTTAAACGATAGATGTACAATATTATGTATTATCTGTAATTGGGCCATTGTTTATTGTTAATGTAAAAGTTAATTTTAAATAATCATAAAGTTTTTTTTTATTTCTTTAAAGCGTAAGTCATTTAATAGCAACAACTGCGCGATTTTCGCCAAAGCTAGTTCCTTCCACTATCCACTTCCACACATAACCTCAAAAGCCGAATTTCATTAATAACAATATAATAATGAAATAACCATACATTTTAACCATCATCATCATCATTAATCAAGGTTATTGCTGGATATACGCCTTCCCCAAAGATCACCGCTTAGATCGGACCTACGCTCCCTGCATCCAGTTGCTTTCCGCGACCTTCACCAGATCGTCGAACCATCTAGTGGATGGCCTGCCAACATTCTCCGATAGGCGGTTATTTTAATAATTTTGCACAAATAATAAAGCGCATTTCGTGGTATAACTATAAATAATGATAAAAATAATATTACAAAATATTATTTTAATTTTTAAATACTTCTTTACGACTACACATATCTGTACCAAATACCTGTTCCTGTACATTATGAGTTTATAAAGAAATATCATGTCTTTTTCATATCCCTAAAAAAGATATATTTTATCTATGTAAAGTAGATTTTACAGCGAAATCAAAATACAGATAAAATATTTAAATTCTTTAATTAATAAAAATATGAAGCAGTAATGTAATACTTACAATATATAGTGTCTTTTAAAATGAGCGAAACTTTGGTCTCTTTTATTATAATGATTTCATAAGTTCTACAGATAATAAATTAATGAATTTTGTTCCACTTGGAGTATCATGTGAGGCAAAGGCAACAGCACCTTCAGCTTATTAATATAAAATATTTAGTTGTTTATAACAATTTTTAACTCAAAAAAAAATCAGATTTACTGGATTTACTTAATATGAACTTCATTTATAAATTAGGCATTAAAAGCATCCATAATCAAATATCGATAAATTGATATTTTTTCACAATTAGTATTGACAATACTTTTAATAAACCTAGTATGTCTCTATTGTCGGACCACGTCCAGATCGGTAACACCGCAGCTCTTATTTTTGCCGCCAAACAGTATTGTGCAAACATTACTGTGTTCCGGTTTGAAGGCCGTTTGAAGTGCAATTATTGCAGGAAGCGTGCTCACCCAGAACTCTTTCTCTCGTATGTTCACAGTTGAGATACAGCGATACTGTTATGGCCGCAGATTTACAATAACAATGTGGTAGGTAAACAGGCGGGTACAAAAAAATCCTACCACCAAGCATTTTACAACAAATAAAAGAAATGCGTATCTCGATATATTTTTATGAATAGATTAAATAAAGCGTTTTTTTTTTCGAGAACTTTAAAAGATCTGGTTAAGTATAAATAAAAAGTAATTTTTTTTTAATAAATAAAAGCTTACGATTTAAGTTAAAATAACATTAATCTTATAGTAGTAATTAACCTTCACAAAGGTTAATTATTTGATCAGTTTAATTAGGACTTGGAGAATTTGAATACGCCAGGCGTGCTCTTCTTCTGCGGTTTGTTCTCAGCAACCTGCATCAATTAATTCTTAAATATTTTATACAACAAAGCGATGGCTCGAGCTGAACCTCCACCGGACGGTATATAATAAGTCTGCCACTAGCAATGTAGTCCTACTTTGGATGTATGGGATATTTGTACAGCAGTATTCGGATTTGTAAGATTTGATGGTGAAGTCCCTCATTGCCTAGTATGCGAGTATAGGGTGAACACAAGTACCAAGTAGTTTAGTACTTGTCCTACCAAAGAGAGGGTGCCGAGGGGCATCACAGCCTTCTCGGGGACTTGCTTCAAGCGTAGTGTCGGGAGGCACCGATGCGTTCTGTAGAAGATGCCTGGGCCTCCTGCAACGTACTGAAGCTGACCACAGGTTTTAATGGGTAAAAAAACACATAACTTTTTCTTCCCTGGTATCAAGCAGGATATATCTTTGGAAGATTTCCCGATGTGAAAAAAAGGATATTTGCACAGCGCTAAATAGCGCTTGTTGCTTTGAGACATAAATGTTAACACAAATATTGTTACCAATTTAAATCCACAGCGTCCTTCGAAACGGAGTACTGTAAATTTTACACTACGACTACGCGACATAGATATGATTTGTTCCTGCAATAGATTCTGTACATTTAAATCATTAATTATTCGAGAGCAGATTTTGTTAAACACTAGTTTTAAATGCTTATAATTTATAGCAAATGCCTTTAAAGGTCTGGTCCTGCGTCCTATAGGTACACGCACACCACAACAAAGGTACACACGGCACTACACTGGTACCACCGCAGCTCCAATTCCTGTTGCCAAACGGCAGCCTGAAAATATTACTGTAGTCCGGATTGAAGAGCTCTGTTGCTAGTGAAATTACTGAGGTAACGAGTCTTTAAATCCTGTCTCAAGCACAGTGTGGTGCTGTGTATAAGCAGACATATTAGTTACCATCAGGTGAAGGTCCTACTGGTCTCATCGCTTCATAGAATAAAAAAAAATGACACACATATAAAAGTAGGTACCGTGGACAACGTGCACAAATCTAACTATTAACCTATTACTAGTATAATAATACTGACCGTGCGCTCGCCCAGCAGCAAGCGCACCTTGTCCTCCTCATGCGGCTCCGGGGGCGCGGTTGCGCGTCTTCCCAGCTGCAGTTTCTGCCGGATCGCCTGCGACAGAATCACCCTGCGACAACACCAGCCCATATGCAATATCCATACTTGCAGCTTATATGCATACCGGGTGTAAGCGATTCCGCACACCTACCCACGGTAACCAAGCCAACCTCACCTGCTCATAGTGCACCCTGCTAATGATCAAACGAGGCTCTGGCTCTTACTAACGCATTGGGCCAGCGAGGTAGGAAATGGCTGAAGTCTTTAAGACCCCTACAAATGAAGGCCTCTGGTGCCCGGCTACGAGGGCAGCACAGAACCAATTGATGAAGGAGACTTTTAAGAAAGGCCCATGTCCAGCAGTGACGTCAATGGGCTCACGACGATGACGTAATATCCTCGTTGCGCGTACTACACCGCGGAAAAGCAATTTGTAAATACCATGACAGTAAAACTTGCAAAATTTTAATTTCGCGTCCATAGATCCTCAGCGCTGATTCGCTTATATTAACCAGTATTTGTTGGACAATTATAATTGGTCCGGAAGATAACCTCAGATTTCAATAAAATTATTGATTTCACTTCAATCTAGCTGTCCTAGTACCTCATGGTATATCCCAGCATTTCCCGCTTGCGCTTGTTTTGTGTGCCCGTTTCCTCTTTTCCTTTTTACCATTAACGATTTTCTAGTTTCCGCTTTTCTTTTGTTTTTCAAGAATTTAAAATGATAACAGTAAATTATGTACTCAATAATGTACTTTATTTTAAGACCGCATATCCACTAAAAGTATTACTGTTTTATGTAATTTGCTAGTACAAAACCGCGTAAGTAAATTTACACAAAATCTAAACCAGTTCTTATTACATTTACGTTAAATTTCTATAAGTACCAAAGAATCTGCTACAAGGCTCAGTAATGTAATACAGATATGAACAACGAAGTTATTTAGTTTTTTTGTTCTTCCTATTAAATTCTAAATATATAGTTATGCGGTATTTATAGTACGAACTGCTCTTTCGCAGTTTTGCACGCGCAACGACGGTATTATTTGAATACAACACGGAATAAGCAAATTTGTCATTTAATATTATGTGTAGTTGAGGTTAAGTTATTATTCGCTATTTCAACATGAATAGAAGATATGAATAGATTAAAAAATCATCTCCATATATCAAGGATGTGCAAAAACACAACGATATGACCATAGACAAGCTATACGCTCTGTAACAGTGATAGCGATTAAGGTAAATATTTATTCACCTTCTCTCCTTAAGTCAACTAAGTATTAACACTTAAAAATATAATAGTTATTAAATAAATTAATGATAGGATACACATATGGATGAAAGAACAAATAGACTGTGTATCATATATAGTATGATGCTGAATTCATCGTGCACGTGTGAGCACCTGCGCGTGTCGTTCTTGGTGGCGAGCAGCAGGTCCAGCCAAGTCCAAGTGACATTATGGTATTCTAGGGTGGGCAGCACGAGCGGCAGATCTCGCACATCCTCGAGATTCTTCTCCTTGCTGCCCTTGTACGACACGCGCACTGGCACCTCGGGGATCTTTATGTAGATGAAGAGCTTGTTCTTCTCAGCGCGCTCCTGCCGGACATACGCGAGAGTTAGATCGAAACAAATTTTCGTGACGTAGGCGGTATCCTGAACGACCTTGTAGTCCTGGTGAATTACTAAAGACCTCATAAAAAATGATACTTTTGAGGTGTAGTATGGTTTTTGTTGAGTGCAATACAACCTTCATTTTCTCAACATCGTCCTTGTCCTTCTTATCGCGTTTGACGTAGAAGTTGGAATTGGAATCGCGTTTCTTGCTCCTCTTCTTGGCGGCAGCGGGTACAGAGCGCTCGCCCTCCTCCTCACCGTCCTCTATCGCCTCCGGGTCGCGCTCCGGGAAGCAGAACTTCAGCATTGTGTTGAAGAACTTCTTCGTTAGCCCTGCGATATTCAACTCGGTAATGAATGAATGAAACTACTGGCGATGCAAACTTATATTTATATAAACTAATATCCATAAAAAATCTGTACAAACATTGTAGTGATTATTATTATAAGAATTGTGTTGTAGTTTTACTTATATTTCTCTCGGGGGCTTCTTAAAATTATAACTCCATATCAGATGCAGGTAAGGGGAGAGATAAGTGTATATATATAATTATACAGTCGGGGCTCACCAATGCGTATGGGCACTATGTTGACCTCGAAGTGCTCCTTGACGGATATCCCGCCGACGGGCGGACGGTCGCGGCAGAACACGCGCAGAGCCGCGCGGCGAGCGAGTGGTGCGCGCCCTGACGCAGCCTGCGGCACCAGCACCTGCGGACCGCACACATTACTATCTCAATGTATACGAGATAATACAAATCTAAGATCATTGCACAGTGCATCAAATCCTAGTCATTTTTTTTTGGTAATAGAAAAAATACAGTGGTCAAAGTGGTGGTAGAGGTGATGTATAGACACGTGTTTATATACTTGTAATCATGAAGTCTTTTTAAGTGTATTTAAACTAAAAAAAAATATTTAACCAAATAACATACTACACTTACTAGAACTTAAACCTTACTATAAAAAAAATTTCTTACTTCAGGGAACGGCTCGTTTGGCAGCAGATTGGTGACTCGGACATAGCCAACTTCCAGCTGATGCTCCACAGAGTCATCGGATCTGGATGTCTTCGTGTACCTAATGATGTAACGATCATTGTGATTATAGTGTCCACACTGCCATTCAACGATAAATTCTGTAACCATTTTCCTCAACATCATTGAATGAAAACGACCCCATCATATTTTTCAGTAAAACATTGAAGGTACGATAATGTTCTCATTTAGCTCTGTAGCATGGTGACTAAAGCTTCCCTAGATAGTGTCCTGTACATAGATGCCTAAGGTATGACTTTGAGAAAGAGACAGGCTTCAGAATAGATACAGCCAGTCTACTCGAGATGATAAAAAATAAATCAGAAGCAAGTTGACAAATTATTGTATAAAAATATGTAAAATAGTAAACAATAGAAATAAGGTCATATAAAAGGTACTATATTCATATCTACACAATAATATTGTGTATTTCTGTGTATATTAGATAGATAGCATAAGTATAGATAATAAAAAAAAAATAAGAAAAAAATTATATAAATTGGTAGTGAATCTTTTGTAAATAAATGTTGTAAATAATAGGATAAGGTAAAACCCTGAATAATAATATCAGGGAAAGTTAGAAATAATTAAAAAAAAAACAGCTTCTCTGGTAATAAGTTTCTGCTTCGATTTCAAATGTTAAACCTTGTTTAAGCCCGCCTGGCCTAGCTACGACCCTCAAATCTTAAATCTGCCAACAGCAACATCATTATGTTCTTGTTGTCTACATTTAAGACCAGAGTATACTGGACAAGCAGTCTTTACCAGTCGCTAAATGAAATTGAGAACGAATATCAGTTAATTTCCATGGATAAAATAAGTGGAAGCGAGAGAGGTGTGCCAGGATCGTAGCAAGTGGAGAGAGGTGGTGTCTGCCTACCCTACAGGGAACGAGGTGTGATGTATATGTATATCATATTTCTCCTGCCCTTTTCCCAACTATGTGTGATGTATATGTATATACGTATGTATATAAAATAGCTTATTAATAAATAATAATAATATATGTTCAGGCCCACCAGACACTGCGTTACCGAATGGCGTATATTATTACTTGTTAATCACTTATGACGTCTTAGGCACTTCAAGGAATTACATGAGGTTATTCATTGATACATTGTTTCTTTGAAACATTATCATCAACCACAAATGTTTAGATTAACTTGATGACACTTAAAAGAATTATTCAATGCTCTTTGAGAAACCCTTTTAAGAATATTTGGTGTTTTATTAATAACGTTCCACAAATTAACTAGTACATATGTAAAGAACAAAATAATTATTATTGTATAGATGCATGTTTTTAAAGATAATTAAATAATTTATTGCATTTATAAATAAGATATTTTCTTTTTTTTTTAAAGAAGCGGCGAGACAAGGGAGACGTTTACATGATGGTAAGTGATACGCCTGCCCATAACAACGAAGCGCCAGATAGATTGATATATACAACATCACATTGAGCTGGTCGCTTAACGACAAAATCTTCAGTCTCGTTACCCCAGTAGTTTCATTAGCCACAACGCCCTTCATTCAGCGACACAGTAATATTTTCACACTAGTGCTTGGTTGTAGCTACCTAGACGGTCTCGGTCTACAAAAACATACCAGCAGTAGAAAGTATTTCGTATTCCGTTCGGTAAACTATTATAGAAGTAATGTGATACAAGAATATGTGCTTTATAATATACGACAGAATGGAGTAGTGTTAACGTGATGACACACAGGAAGTTCGTGAGCAGCAGGTCCGCGATGCCGAGCTGACCATCCGCATCGGTGAGACGCCAACGGGCTGATTTGAAGCATATCTCGTTGTGGCGGTGGGGAGGCGCGTGCGGCGCGCGCACGGCCGGCGCTGACGAGCGCGCCTCCCGCCACGCACGCACCATCGCATCCAGCTCCTCGCCGAGCGACCACGCCGCCTCCTTGCACTCGTTCACCTGATCACAATCGCACCCGAATATATTAACTACCTTTTTAATATAACGACTGGCAAATTGCTTTGCGTTGCCAAGATCCGTGGTTTGATTAGAAACCATAAGTAGTGAATGGACAACGTTGGCCTGCTTACTAACGACCATCATGACAAATAGACCTGACCTTTCAAATATTAGGTCCTTACATGTGAAATTAACGTTTTGTCGTACTGACCACTTTGATCTGAAATATCTTCTCTTTGATTATGAATTCCAAATACAAATTTATAAATTCATTTAGCTGGTACATTTTGAGTTTTAAAAACAGTCATTCATTTGTTTTTTCCTCATTATTTTCTTTGGCGTCGCTTATTACCGCACAATGGAAAACATGAAATATCGGTATATTTACGAGTGCGAGTTCTACCGTGGCACCAGTACCAGTGCTGCAAAAACAGCTCGTAGGATCAATGTGTAATGTGTACGGCGCTGTTGTCGCAGAAGAAAGCACGGTACGTTTTAGGTTTCAACGTTTTCGTTCTGGAAATTTCGACCTTCAGAACCAACCCCGTGGACGGCCGGAGACCAAAGTGGAAAATGAAGAATTAAAGGCTATTGTGGAAGCGGATTCATCACAAAGTACTTCAGAGATAGCTGCAGGTTTCAGGGTAAGTGACAAAACTGTATTAATCCACTTGAAGCAAATCGGGAAAATGAAAAAACTTGAACGATGGGTACCCCATGAATTGAGTGAATCGATCTTGCAAACACGCGTCGACTGCTGCTGCTGTGTTACTTTGCTCAATTGATACAATAATGAAGGGATTTTAAATTAGAATCATTACTTGGGATGAAAAGTGGATACTGTACGGAACTTGCCCCAACAGATTACCATTTCTTCCAGAATTTGGTCCACTTCTTACAAGGAAACAAATTCAACTCCGATGCGACAATCCAAACCGCCTTGAAACAGTTTATTGATTCGCACCTTCAAACAGTTTATCGATTCTCGCCCCCATGGTTTTTTAGTAAAGGGATCAATGAACTACCTATGAGATGGCAAAAGTGCATAGATAACAACGCGGTGCGTACTTTGATTAATTAAATATATTTTACAAAAAAAAATTTACTTTATATTCCTCCCGTACAAAACGCGAATTTCATATGTTATATATAATATTAATACGAATAACTCTTAACGTTGGGTTGATTTGAAATATTTTAGGTTTGTTTAATAAAAACTTCCGCTTTGGAATCCAGTTGATTATACAGTCACCGGGTGACGTCACTAGTTATATCATTACACACAATTTATCGGATGTCCATTTTCTAAAATGATATCATATCTTCGGTAGTATAGTGGTAAGTATCCCCGCCTGTCACGCGGGAGACCGGGGTTCGATTCCCCGCCGGAGAGATTACTTTTTTATTTTTTTCATAACAACGATTAATAAAATGTATAACAACTTGTAGTCAAGTGATTTGATATCTTTTGATGCAGACACTTGTACAAACAAATTATATAAATATAGAATTGCTTTATTTCTACCTGATCATCAAGGCTTTTAAGTTCAGCTATTGCAACTGGATCATGCCCCGTGATGGACCTGTTCTTCAGATAGTACTCCTTCTCCAAGCGACGCAGCCGGGCGAGCGATTCCCTCACCTAAGTAATATATTACGAATCAGTTTTTATTACAGTATATATTATTTAATTTATCGAATTAATAATATTGTAATAATAATAAAAATGTTTATTTATTACTTTTGGTCCAAAGAAGGTAAAATAAATTAAAAATAATTTGTTTAATTAGTAAATAATATTTCATGCTCTTGTGATCAGTAACTATGAAAATAGAAATGATTAATCATGAAGGTCATTAAATGACGTAATCATTATAGTCTGTCTCATTTTTAGATAGAGTAAACATATCTTCGGTAGTATAGTGGTAAGTATCCCCGCCTGTCACGCGGGAGACCGGGGTTCGATTCCCCGCCGGAGAGATCTTTTTTGATAAGTTTACATATTTTTTTTTCTTCCCATTTACTCATCGTTTTTGTTACGAGTATAAGTTAGTAGTTATTTTAATAAGGTTGACTTTATTATTATAGCATTAAGTACATATATTATGTAACGTGTACTGTGTTAGCAGATCGCTTCCGAAAACGTAGACACGATAGTACTAATGACATCTTTGATGATGGGACGGAAAAAAAATCTATCGTGATTAAAAACAAACCATATTTTTAAAACGTTTTATTAGCATTATTCGTATATCGTCTGTCTTAGTTTTCGAAACCGGTCTCCTAATACACAGTATAATTTCATCATTTAAATTTAATAAATGTAAATAATTTTTATAATGAAGAAATTTTATTACCATTTTAGTGACCTAGATCCCGTAACGGTGATTTAACGGTTCATTATCAATTAACACCAATGTATATATTTGTATGTACAGACTTAAAACGACTAGTACTTAAAAATTTTCACTCACACATTTTTCATACAAATTTTCGATCATTGATCAATTTGATGCATAAAAATGACGACGAAACACGCAATTAATTATATAACATAAATATAAAGTGTACGTGTGGATGTTACCTGCGTCTGCAGTTTATATATGAGCTGGCGGTGGTCGCGGTCTTGGTGCAGCTGCAGCTGGAAGCGCATGCGCGCGCGCCTCTCGAGCGCACGCCGCCGTTCTGGCTCTACGCGGAGCACCACGTTGTTCACCACGTCCAGCAGCATCGCGTACTGCAAACAAAACACATTGAAACAAACTTACGAGATTAAAGTATGGGTTGATCCCAAAAAAAGAAGTAGAATCAGAGGGAACATTAAGTGAGCTGTTTATACTTATAAAAAAATATATGAAAGTTACGAGTTACTGAATATCCGAGAGCAGGCGTCTTTTAAAGTTCCGTCTGGGTAAAAGTCCTTACACAAAGGCCAGTTATTCAATAGTACAATAGTAATGGTTATCACCTGCAGTGAGTTGGTGCACACGTCCAGGTCGTGGTGCATCAACGTGAAGGAATCGTAAGGCTGCGGCGGCTGCGCCCAACCTGCGCCCGCGCCGCCGCCCGCCTCAGTGTCCTCGTGCGTCACGTAATAGAACTCGCAAGCGCATCGCGAAACGATCCGTTGCAACTGCATCATAACATCATTCTGCAGTTCACTATGAGTACTAAAATATTGATGGTAAATAGGACAGACAACTATGATAGCGAAATTTGTAAGGCGGTCATATGATTTCTGTTTCTTAGAAGCGCGTATTTGATACTCACTGAGTTTGAATCTTCGGTGAAAGAAAATATCAAGAGGAAACCGACATGAGCAAAAGAGCCTGAAGAACAAAAGCTTTTATGAACGTATGTCATCCACTGACTCGCATTTGGTCAGTATGATAAATAAATTATCATGTGACTTTCTCTCCGAGAGAAATTCTCAATGGCTGCCTATAATTATAAGCCAAACGATTTATTCCTTTATATTTCGTTTACTTATAAATGTTGTTACACATATCGTAATGGATATTAAAACACTATTATTAGTAGTTCGAGGAGGAGGAAGCGAGAGAGGTGTGCCAGGATCGTAGCAAATGGAGAGAGGTGGCCTCTACCTACCCCACTGGGAACGGGGCGTGATGTATATGTATGTGTTATTAGTTTATAGTACCACAATAAAACTAAAGAGTTCGTTATTCTTTTGATCGTAATACATTTGAATATTTTGGCATTTGATGTGCTAGTTCTTGAGGAAGATTATCTGAATACATATGAAATTATATATAATGTAGCGTATAACAGAGTTATGGTATACCTGCGCGAGGCCTGCGTCGGCGCTGGGGCCAACTGTGCGTCCAATGACCCCACCAGCGGAGTGTCCGCTGCCCACCAGCCGGGGCACGTCCGGTAGTGTGCTGATCTCTGCGCCTTGCCACCGCTCCTCGATCTCCTCCACCGACACCCACTGAATGTTTTCTGAAGAATTTTATTATCATTACATATGTGCAATTATATTAAAAGTTACTATTAGACCTAGTAGCCTAGAAGTGCAAAGCAGTATGACGTTTGGTATACCTCCATTGTGGTATTTCTTATCATAAAGGCTAAAACAGACATTATAAATTTTGTTTATTTAAGAAATTGTATAATAATAAAATAAAGCCAAAAATACTTTATAGTGCAGTTTGTAGATAATTCTCTCGAGGGAGAACAGTCAAAACAATAAAGATAATTAAATATGAAACATTCTATTCCAACATATAACTATAGTAACATAACCACCGTCAAGCTGGTCACGCTCTGCTGCACTGACGGTCGCGTAGTATTGCATGGCGGAGAGAGCGCCACTCCAGGAGGTGGCAGCAGGGGCGCGACGCACCCGCTGCCGCACCTCCGCTCGCGCCGCGCACAGAATCACATAGCCGCGCGTCTCGCACCCCTTCAGCACCACTTGCGAATTCACCAGCTCGACTGCAACGGCAATATTAAATAAACTGTGATATTAAATGAAAATCAACCGAAACTTAATTATTACACTTTCTGAGTGAAGTCATCTTGAAAGTCCGCTGTCGTTTAAACTTTAGTCAACTCAACTAAACTCAATAAATGAGAGAGGTATGATATTAATCTTTTGCTAGTGGAATCATTACAAACATTTTTTTTTGTTGAATTAAGCGACGAGACAAACTGGATGTTCAACCTGATGCTAAGTGATACGCTTGCCCATAACAACGTGGCGCTAGTTAGAATGGTACGCTTTGTACCACATTGAGTTCATCGCCTCAGACACAAGATTTTGTGTCATTAAGCCAATAATATTTGCACACTATTGTTTCGCGGTAGAAACAGGCGCTGTACTTCCTACCTAGACGTTTTCTGGCAGCAGATATTTATCAACAGCAGATGTTTTCTAGTTTTGATATTTCCCTGAGATTTATACAATCAAACTATAGAAAAGGATACACACTGAGACAGGCTGTGTGTGCGTTATCATCATCGAGTGCGTGCCGCAGCGGCGCGTGTGGTGGTGGCGCGTCGCCCTCCGCACCGGCCAGCTCGTCGCTGAACACCACCGGCGCCTCGCCACCCGCCTCGCCAGCTTCCGCCACCAGCGCTGCAAGCATGCCGGCTGCGCAACCGCTGCTGCCCTGTAAAAACATTTGAACGAACTTCCTTGAACAACGACTATATAAAATCATGTTTACGAGTTAACGCATATTACTTTATGTCCTAAATTACGATTAAATGTAGGAATTAATAACAAACATTTAATGTCTTAATATAGATTTAATAAACACCTTAATAAAGTGTAAATTCGATAAGTCGTAAAGTAAGCGTAGCGACATCATCACATATGTTAAGGAATTGGCTTAAAAGTCAGAACGCTAGTTTCCTGAACATAGGTACTTCTAAATATCCGGACACTTTTTTTAGTTCGTGATATAATAAATATTCTAAAATGGTGCCTCAATGCGATGAAGATTCTGTGATGAGCAGACCAACGATATTGAACAGGTAAGAATAAACGGATTATATGTTTGCAATTTACCTGAGCTGAAACTGGAGGAGGCGACACTACATCAGCGTCGCGCTGCTGCTTCGGCGATGTGTCCGGTTTCTCTTCCTCTTTAAGAGCTTTAGTAGAAAGATTTTTTTTTAATTGCTGAAAAAAAAGCAATAAAAGTTTTTAGGATACAGGATAATGTACATAACATTGTTTAAGCCTAGTTTTAACAATCACTAAACAATGGTGAATGTTCTTGCTAATAACCATAACATGTAATATACTGTTTTTCTAGAAAATTCTTTTAATTTTAACCGTGAGTAGCATTTTTAATGACTATCTTCTATTTCTCTTTCCACTGTTGTATCCTGTCCTCTTAAAACCATGAATATAGTTATGGGCGTTATATTATACATTTACCTGGGTCTTTATGTAAGTGTCTATAAGGGCAAAGGCTAGGTCGCGGTTTAGTTTGGTCCAGGCGCCGCGCAGGTCGTGCACGGCTAACCGGTGCGCGGGAGCAGGTGCGCCGCCGCAACTGCTTGCGTTACCTCCAGGCCCACCGCAAGCAGCACCGCCAGCCTCACGCCCGTACGACACACGCCGAACCGACAAGCAGTAACATTTCTCCATCGCGGGCGGGCTCAGCACCGAATTCTAATAAGTATAAGTTTAATAATATTTAATAAGAAACTACTTAAAAAGTAACATGATGGTTACTTCTAAGTTAAAGAAAGTTGCGGATTAAAATAAACTTAAAGAAAAAGAAAAATATGCACAGACAAACGCCTACTTCATCATTATCCTTGTCTTCAGCAACGGGAGCAGGTGTCTTGAGCCAAATCTCCGCGTCGTTAAGATCGCAGTTCATGTAGACAGTGGTCCAGTTGGCACGCGGGCGGCGCACGAGTCCATCGCCAGCGGGCACCAGCGTGAGCCGGTGCCTGGAGCCACACGTCACGCGGACACACAGCATCTCGATGCCACGCTGCATCGACGACGATGACCAGTAGAACACCTGTATGAAGATAGTATAATCAAGTATGTGTATATTCTTTTGTCGCATAGCCTTAGCGATAGGCAGTTCAAGAGACGGCAATATATTTATTAGGTGCGTGTCTGCACTCTGGCACAGCTCCGAAGGCTAGTGACAACATGTGTGTCACAGACGGATGTTGTTTGGAGAGGTCATTGCGTGTTCGGCGAAGTGCCCTCTGGAACGATAATTAACACGTACGCGATTGTGGCTTATTAATACAGCGTAATTATATATGCCGCTATAATATTTCCTTTCGCCCGTTTAACCACGCTTTGTGACAATGAACGTACCACCTAAAAGATCTCGACTCTAACCGAGCCCTCATTCTATTAAATTTTATATAGTTAAGATGTTTAATAAGCACAACTTTGTACACGCCACTCCAGTAAATAAGATAAGACTCGTCTGTCTTATAATTTCACTGATTACAACGCCCTTAAAAAGTACAAACAGCAATACCACTGTTTTATGTTGGATCTATACAAGTCTTACATCATCAGAAAATAAGGATAGGCGAAATTTGTGCAAGTTTAATATGTTTTGTTCAAATGAATACAGAGATTTAATTTATAATTGCTTTCCCCTATGAATTTAATATCATCGATGTGGTGGGTGGGTGGAGCGCGCACCACTATCCGCGGATTCATTGTTACTTAATACCACGTGAAATCTTGTTTGCTTATTAAAATATAAGATGAATGCGTACCTGCAAGTTGTGTAGTGTGAGTGCGACGCCAACGTTGCGGTAATGGCGCGACAGCTGCGGCTTACGTGGACGCAAGTTGGAAAACACTCGCCCGCGTCGCGTCGGTCGCGTGATGCCCGAGAGTATCAATTTCAGACTCTCGAACCATCTACACGGAGTGAAGCATATTCATCGTTAGGATTCAATCATGTAACAAATTTAGAAGATAGAAAATAATCATACCTTAATGTACTACCATACAGCAGAAGCACAGGTCCGTCACCCTCAACAGGTTTTGTATCCATACCCAAATGAAGCTCAAGCCCTTGGGAACGAAAAGCTCTGTAGGAATCGTGTTCCTGGAAATTAAACACATGGAAAAAAAATGTGACACATACAAAGCATACGGAAGAAAACTTTTAGTAGTCCTATAATTATCTATAACTGTCTTCGCTTGCACTAGAGGTAACATGCTAGCCTCTTGTCATATTTACTAGTCAGAAGCAGTCTAGATTCCTTCACAAACTCTAATTTAGTATAGAACTGCGTAAATCCAACCACACCCAACGATATTAAAGTACCTGTCTGTTGCTGAAGACGCCGCTAAACAGTAGTGTGCAAACATTACCATTTTTGATTTAGCGAAAGCACTGGGGGTAGAGCCTTAATATCTATTATGTTCTTGGGGCAACATAAGCGATACGCCATCAGAACGTCCTTGTATCGTCCTTGATCATTTGGAAAAAAAATTCAATCTCGGTTTATGATATGATATACACCTGATTGCTGGAGTACTCGGGAAGTCGAGTGGGCGCGCACGGCGCTACCGCGTGATGGTCGCGCGCGTCGCCCACGCACTGCCAACCCAACTTGACGCACAGTCGCAGCCCGGGCACACGCAGCACGCGGCAGTCGTCGTACTTGCTAGCAGTTCGCACGAACACGTTCAGCTCACCCAGGAACGCGAGTTTCCCTGATGGAATATAAGAGATGTGTTGTATCTTTTGTTTCTTTTTCATATATCATACAGGTTTTCGATATAAATAAATGTACACAATTTAAAACGGTGCACAGAAAGTTTTTGCATAAAAAATGCTATTTTATTTACAATAAACACAACCCCTATTACAAAGTGTTAACTGACAATAAGTCCGAAGATTAAGTGCGCGAGTACGCTGAGAATATCTTAAGCTTCCGAATCTCTCAGGATATCTTTAGCTCAAGCACTTATAAGTTGATAGCTAGAACTAAGCATCTCAGCTATTATTTAGTAACAACTTTAAACACTACTTACAGTAGAGAAAAAAGTTATAGTATGCTTACATGCAGATGAGGCACTCACTCAAGAAACAGTCAAAAGCTTTATCTTTGTTGTGACAATGCCAGTATCTCAGATAACAACTCTACCTACCATTCGTCCAATCCAACACGAGGTCATTCCAAGTGACTTCCATCTCCTCGGTGGTGTTGTATGGGTCGAGAGATACATGCAGTAAGCAGGTGAATTTACTGCAGTTCACTGTGAGTCGACCGTGCATCAGGAGACGCACTTTATCCCACCAGGCCAGAGGCGCTGAGGGATCCAACGACGGCCTAGATACTTGGTCGAATGCTGAAAGTAGATAGATGACGATATCGTATCCAACTAAATTAACGTTAAACCACTGGAGATAAGAAACGTTATTAGTACCAGCCGCAGCTCAGCAAAAGCTTGACCTTTGTTTATACCCTCGCAATGATGTTAATTTTATTTGAAACATTTCGTTCAGTAAGACTGACTGCCAGCACCTCGAAGTTATTGCGGTACACTGTATCTGATGATAAACGATTGGCGGTCCGACGAAATGATATCAAAAATAATCTGATTAAATTACCAAGGTTACAGTGCGCAATGACAGGCTCCCAACACGGTCCAAAGGCGTAGCTGAACTCCGACATCTCGCAGCACAGGTCGTAGTACCACTTCAACGGCATCATACTACGCTCCAACTCGTACCGGCCCCACGGGGCACCTTGCTCAACGATCACCGTTCGCACCGCTGTAAATTAACAATTATTAAAGTTGAAAGAAGTGTAGTTAGTTATTTTTAATACATTTTGTTAAACATAAATAAATAAATGTGAACTAGTGTACCTCTCGCCGGGGGTTGCTCCTCAGCCGCCAGTAAAGTGCCCCACAGGCGCAGCTCGGACATGCTGAGCAGCGGCTGCGGGAAGTCACGCAGCCTTATTTGCCACAACGCGCACTGCACGCTTACACTGCGGCACCACAGCGTTGTGAACTCGATGCCGTCTTCCGGCCACGGGCTGTTAGAACAAACACCGTAGTTTTAACAGTAGAGCTATTTTGTATGGTAATGCGATGCACCTTCCGCGATGTTTGCATAGCACTGGCGACTCATAGCTTCCGTTCTCATATACTAGAATCCAGCAAGTCAGACCTCAAAATCGGCCGAATCAATTTGTCGAGAACATACAAGGCATATGACAGACTTCTTCTTCTTCTTTTTCTTAAAATGCCTCTCCAACTAGTGAAGGCTAGCAATCAGGGTGGTATAGTCCTTTCTGTCTCTGGTTCGGCGTAACAATTAAAACGCCCCAGATAAGCCATTCCATTCCCCGATATTTCTCTGGTGGCAACTGCCTTGAACAATTTTTAGTAAAGAGGTGAGATGTAACAATATTTCGTCAGATTAGCTGTCATCACCTGTCCCAGTCGATGTCACGGAGGCGCGACTGCGCGTTGCGTGCGCCATGCACACTGGGGTCAGCCAGCGCAAGGATGCGCAGTGCGGACACGCAGCACGCGACGAGGCGAGTGCGTGGCGGCGGCGCAGCTCGGCACCGCTGGACGTAAATCTGCGCGTCCTTCTGACGCAGTGCCGCATACAGCTCCTCCACCTTGCCCGCTGGTAGGAAAAGATGCGGCTTGCATAATTCCTGCACCTGTTGTCGCATACATAATATAGTACAACGCATTAACAATCACATAAGTAGAATGTTATTTAAAAAAAATTGCAACAACAAGAAACTGGTGGTCGGATTAAATGCCTGGAGACCATCTATACATGTACCACCGCAGGAACTATTTCTAATGGTAAGCTGTAGTATGCACTATAGCTACTATAGCTATAATTACCGGAATAACAAGATTTAACACGTTTTATTTCAAAGCGTCCTTGTAGAATAGCGTGCAGTGTAAACCTTCTTAACTCGAAGTAATATTGTTATAGGCAGGCGTGTCTGTTACCATCAAGTCAACGTCATGCTGGACTCGTTGCTTATGACAACTCCTCGCTACTTATAACACTACAGAGACAATTTTTTTTTAATTAAACAGTTAAAAATTCAATTGTCTATCGGTTTGACTTTTAGAGATCTCTTACCTTAGCATCGAGCATAGTCCGCCGCTTCTCACTCTCCTTATACTCATCTTCTAACAGCTCGTAATTGTCCCGCAGCTTCACTTCGAACGGATCATCGCTCATTTCTATTAGTAACTCCTCAATCTAAAATTATTGATCGTTAAAACCAATGCTTTTGAACCCTACGTAATAAAAAAAATTCTATAAGAACTTAAGCAAGCTAACTAACAAGCTAAAATTATCCCACACGAAACTCTAACATGGCAGGATGGTGATGATGATCTGAGAAATTCTAATGAAGACTAACTTCTTAATGTAGCCTTTCGCAATTTTTTTATTGAAAGGCATATTTCTTACAAAGCCATTTGATGGCCTTAGGTACCTACCTAGGTAGAACATTGTTAAGACACAAGGCTTACATTTGAAAATCTACATTGCTTTGTAAGCATAACGGTGATTGTATAAATCTGCAGCAGCCATAAATCACCAACTAAAAGGCTAATAACAATATAATTTACCTTTATATGGAGATCGCTAGGCAACGGGCTATCCGCCGTGAAAGGCTTCTTTTTGATCCCGTGAACGATCTTCAACCATTTGAACAGCGACACGAAGTCACCTTGCACCGCTTCCGCGAACCGGTGTTTGTACGGGAACACGACACGAATAGAGTCCACGTTCACTGACCTTTAAAGTGAGAGCAAAATCATAAAAATATAAAAAACTGTTTTTTAAATTAAAAATTGTTATTATTTTAACTACTACATTCCGGGTAATAAACCAGTAAGACGTTAAAAAAGCAATAAGCCCATTTTCATACGTTGAATGGCGTCACTGAGCTCTAATCCCCCCATAGGAACCCCTACATACGACAGCCCCTGGTGCCCAGCAGTACTGGAGTTCATGCTGAATGAAGGTGGAGATCTTTGGGGAGGCCTATGTCCAGCAGTGGACGTCTATCGGCTCATGATGACTAAGCTCAATAAGATGCAAGGTCACATTGAAAGGAAACCGCGTGGCTACGTTAACAATTTGTCGCTGTAGTTCTCCCACCCTAGAGGAAGTTACAGAAATAGACAGAGGATATGTAAGTTAATACCCTAGTAACAGATGATAATGCCGACAGAGAAAAGTGGAAATAATGCTGACCCCTCCACCTTATAGAGTGAATAGCTAGGATGAGAGGCGAGAAGTAAGGAAATAATAAGACCACTAACAATTACATAGCGTACAGTGGTTAAGATATAACTTACATATGGCACGCACCAAACCTTGTTCCACGGCAGTACAAAACCCTCGTTGGCCTTCCGCTCGACGCGCACATCAGGGTCATCGACCGCGCGCTCCTGGCTATAGCCATCCACCGTCACGACCTCGTCACCGTTGAGGACCATTTTCAGTTGCCCCCACACTATTGACAGGCCGCCCTCCTGTTCATACCCCACCGTCAAGTCGTCTGCGCACATAATAGAAGCAATCTTTTAATTCTATACGCAAGCGCTCGATCAAGATCGTGACCGCAAATTTGGTGACGAGTGTCAATGTAAATATTCATAAAATGTGTAGTAATTACAAAAAAAAATTATAAATAATTCCATTATAATAAAGATCAGATAAGTGTCAACTGCTGGACATAAGCCTCTCTTAGAGATCTCTAAATCGATTGACTGTGCACTACTCGAATCCACGGTGACCATAATGATGGTAAAAGACCTGATGGAGCGAAGTCGTTGCTTACTCCACTTTTAACTCATTACGTTAAACATTAGTTACAAATTTATCTAACTACAAGATATTGCTTACCTGTTACAAACAGCATGTTATTCTCCTCTGATAATATTAACATTAGATTCGTGTCACCTTTGAACGAGACCCTCCAGTCCAGAGCCCTCTTTTTCTTATCAGATACTTCTCCCATTGCACATTTACTCATTTGTATTTCTTTAAATTCACTCCTAAAATCTTTTACGGCTCTGATAAATGTTAGTATTTTCAAATGCATGTTGGCACTCCATTCGAAGTCCACAGTTTCCAGAAATTGAAAATCTAAAAGAGCTGAACTTTTATCTTTGGTAGAGATGTATTCTATCCTGGCTAGGCGTACATGAAAGAATGTTGAAGGTATTTCGTCTGACCTTTGGCACTGGACGTTGCCTGAAAGAAAAAGGGACTATGAAATAACTTTCACGATATCCAGAAGACAGAGAATAAAGGTCGTCTGTTCTTCGTCTTCTATCCGAGAGACCAACCATAGATCATTTTTGTAGCGTCAAATAATAGTGATCAAAAACACTTCTGTCAACAAGGGGTTCACATAATTATACATAAAAAATCTAAGTTAGACCTAGCTGGTTAATCTTAGTCTACCATTCCATTTATGTCAAAGATTTTAGAAATAGCGCAACTATATCATTGTCAAACATCTTACCTTTGTACGGTACCATCTCAACAACTTTCAAACCGGAAATGAGGGCGCCGGACTTACTAACGGTCCTTTCCAAGGTCACCGCGTCAATCCTTGTCATCAGACAGATTTCATCGCTGACAATGAGGAACAGATTGATATGGGACAGGGCCACGTTCACTGATATGTTCGCCGGTGTTTCGTCGACGGGTTCAGGGGATGGTTTCACTTCTGGTGCAGTTCTGTAGTCGTTCATACACTCGACTAATGAGATCACAATGTCAGCTATCCGCTTGCTCCATTCTAGTCGCAAACAATCCATCATCGCTTCCACCTAAAAAATTATGAAGAATTTGGTTACCAATCTATAGATAATAGAATAACCGAACGAGTACCTGAACGTTCATGAAACGTTTAATTTGTGGTTGTTACTTTGCAATCGCGCGGGCCATTGCTGCCGCACTTGACGAGCGCGACGGCGAGCAATGCGGAACGCCAGGCGTGGTGGCGCCGCGGAGGAGGCTCCCGCCCGCTCCCGACCCATCCTGCGTCCACCAGCAATTCGGCGCTCCAGTGCCGCGCGCCCACCACTAACGATGCTACGCGCGACTTGTACGCCTCTTCTGCAACCGCAATCCAATAGTGAAATAAAGGCTCTCTATATTACTATATCTCTTTAATTTACTCTTACTATTTGACACTAAAATAGTTACGTTAGTATGGCGAAGTTACCTCTCGTGTCGAGCAACTGGTCGAGCTTGACTTTGAGGCCGCCGCAGCCAGCAGCGAGGACAGGCCCACGCTCATTTCGCCGTGCCTGCAAAGTCACGGCGCGCAGCTCCGCGCATCCCTGCACCACGCAGCTGCGTAGCGCCGCCTGCAGCCATACCGCTTCACCCGCTTCGTCACATACACACATACACGTTATAGATGATACTCTGTGCAAAAACGGCAACGCTCATAGCCTAGTACGTCAATGTACGATAGGGATACTTGTCTGTGCGCTTGTATATACGCTATGCTATCTAAACATGCCATGGGCCCCTTTTTGTGATCAACTTATCATTACCCTCGGTTTTTAATATTTTGTTAGAATAAATCTTACTCATTCAAGCTTATATCGAGGTCATGATGTATCAGCATCAAGAAATGCAGAGCTGCATTATTAAACGATTATTATACTAACAAGCACAGCTGCTATCCGACATCTGCATCGGCGTCGTCCTCTTGCTAGCGTCCCGCGCGGCGCTGTACCAACGGAACATGTGCTCATGGTTGTAGGATACGTTAAGAGTGCTGATTATCAGATACAGATTCAGCACCCCCTTTTCTAGCTGATGTAAACGAAATGAAAATGACTTCATTAATACATCATCTCATTACACTTAAAATTTTTTTATACAAATTTCAATCGAAATAAATAAAGAACAACTTAATATTTTTTTTTAATCAAAGAAATTTAAGGTTAATCAAAACAATATTTGTATGACATTGTAGGTAAACATAATTAAAGGCAGAATACAGAATGATTAGAAAAACTAAGGAGCAAAATCTCCAGTAAACTGCATCAAAGGAGTACGTTTGATTAATAAAGTTCTTTATAATGTTTGTACCATGTACACATACAGAGACTAACCTTCGCATCAAGTTTCAACTTGTTTAGGAAGAGTAGCGTACAGTGTTCGTCAGCGAGCTGGAGCTGGTCCGCTTGGAAGGCTACGTACACCTGAGGCACGCCCGACGCGCCGCCATCCACCTGCGCCGCACTGAACCGCGAGTTCACCTATAACACTACACGCTCTAGATGCGATGGCCATAACCGGAAGGAATAGAGCACATTTCTCGTAACACAGAAGAAGGTAGTTGGAGATTCAGCCGCAGCCCGGTTTCAACAACAGAAAAAGTTCGACGTTAGATCTAAAAATCCAATACCCAACTATTCATAGAGGAATTGAGACCCTAGTATCTTTTAAAGTATATACCTCAAACAACTAGTAACATTACACATCATCAAAAACTAGATGAGAACATTTGAAACTATCCAATTTGTCTTATCTGTGGTAATGCAGCTCGCTGGCCTAATGGTTAGAGCGTACAGCCTTGACTTTAATATTATATACATTTGTGAACTTTAGTAACAACAGCGAAATACAAACGGTGAAAGAAAACATCGCGAGAAAACCTGCACATGAATTAGAATTTATTGTATTTATTGTGTGAAGTCACCAATCCGCATTGGGCTCGCGTGGTGACTGTGACCCATTACCGTCATATTGAGGGTAGACCTGTGCCCGTACAGTGGGGACGTAAATTGGCTGTTGAAGAAGAAGAAGTGGTAATACGAGCGCCCCATGGGCTGCAGTAACTGCTTACTGTTCTTTGCCACATAAATGGCATAAAAAACTGAAAGATATTGTTTATTGAAAACTATGTAAACAACACGGTCTTCAACCAATACCCCAACGCCTATTTTATGTCCGATTATAAATTAAATTATAACTCTTAAAAAAAGGTTAGAACTGTAGAATTTTGTAAGATGTTGAGAAGTGTATTACATGTTGTTTATAATTGAAACAAGTTTATAAATTTTTCTTTTTTTTATTCTTATTGGGAGAGTATATAGTCCCATATATAGAGTAGAGAGATATGTCAGTCCCATTGGTTCAAAAAAAAGACACAACACAAAAAAAACCTGGGGTGCTAATACTGTTGTTACAACATCATCATCATCAGCCTATAGACAACATATCAAACCTAAATTACTCATGTTGTGTCGTTTGTGAAATATGACGTTTTTTCAAAATGTTTTCCTTCATAGGAAGTTTCGACTGAGTGAAAATCGAACTTACGCCTGAGTCGTTAGTACTATTTTAGTATAGCAACACTTTCAGTAGACATTAGGTTTTAACATCTTTCATGGCATTTTAAAAAATCACTAGAAATCTTTATCACCTGTAAACTTTGCAGAGTGGTTGTGGTAGCTTTATCCCCAGTGTTTATTTCTGTCTTTTCAATTTTTAAACTAAAAATCTGAAAAATTTTAAGTATGATGTTTAGGTAATATTAACCAAGGTCATAATTATTAAGTAATTTTTATTGTTATTTATATCTTAAATGTATATTTTTTTCACCTTTGGTATAATTGGAGATAGTCTGGGAATCAAGGTGGCAAGGTGGTCATGATTTTCACTAACATTAATACATTTAGGCTGCTTGGCTTTGTTTCTCCTGAATTTCTGAACAAAATGGTATATTTCATCTTGTAACGATATAGTAGGGTTACTTATAACTGTGTGAATTTTCTGAAAACAGATCCAAAAAATGTGTAAAACCGATTTGTTTAGTTTCTTATAATAATTAAAAACATTTTTTTTGTCACTGAACAGTTATATTTAAGGCAATGGTCAGTGTCGTGCAGTGTATGTTATAGTAACTAGTTTCATATTATTATAGGCAAGAATATCACTTACCATCAGATGAACGATACATTCATTTCGCTTAAGAAAAGTTACAATACAAGATAAAAATACAATCAACACGACGTCTTAAGTAAATAGTTTACCTCAACATTAAGCGGACCATCCGCCTTAACGGTGCCCTCGACGTGAAGGCTACAACTGGCCTCGAGCAGGCCGTCGGCCCGGCAGGCAAGCCGCAAGCTCAACACGCTAGCGCAGAAAGCGAGCGCGCGCGCAGGTCCGCCTGCCGCACCATCGGCGCGCACCTCACCCGCGCGCACTTCCACCACCCACGGCGAGCGCGGCTCACCGTTAACAATCGTTAGAGAAGCATCCAAAATATGCACACCCATAAACTAAAAACAATAATAAAAAGCATATAACTTTAAGTAGTTTTAGTAAGTTTTTGCACTGCCTTCACCACATGGCACAAGACGAGGGTGACTAGTATCCAGGCAGATATGAACAAACACTTCCATCAACAAAATATTAAATATGGCCCATGGAATCCAACCAGGAATATCCATGTCAAATCAAATGCTTCCCCAAAGAAGTAGTTAAACCACCAAAGCAGTTGCATGATATGGTTGGTATAGATTCCCAAGATATAAAGAAGCAGTTACCTGCGCAAACATTATAAGACTTGGAGGTAACTTCTTGTCACGGAAATCTAGTAAACTGTTTTGTTTAATTTGTGTAAGTTCTCTATTGAATATCTGTGATTTTGTGTCATCACCAAGTCCTTCAGATTTAGAAATAGAATTTTGTTTTGATAATAAAGGCTTTAGTATTGTCTCAACAACTGCACTTCTCTTCACTTCAGAATTATTAGTGATTTGTAACTTGTTAATGACTACAGAAACTAGTTTGTTGATCTCTGAATTAAAAAAACTGCTTCTGAATGATACCTCGCCAATGTGCTGGAAAAAATACACAAATGTTATTGTATGTAAATCTTTTAATGTGTTATATTAACTTTTTTGTCAACTCTTAGAATATAGATTTGTAATACTAAAGATATAAATTAGTGTTACAATACTTTAAACTACCCACTTATTTGATAAATTTATAGACATACATGTAAATGAAAACATTGTTTTGTACATTTCTGCACACAAGCTGATTTTTTGTCTTAATTTTTTTAAAAAATTATATTTAAGAATTCATTATGTACTCATTATTACAACAAAATTCATTAAATTCTCAAGTTTTTATATCATATATCATATAATATACAGCAAAAAAATTCTGTTATATGTCCATTGTTGTTGAACGCAAATGTAATTTTGTTACCCAATAAATAATTCAATGACTAAATACATTTTTTAGTCATAAAACAATACATATTTAATTAAACAGGTATTAAAAATGCTATCATTGGAGAATTGATTCTGTTTATGAACATTTTCACAAAAGTCCCCTAAGATTAATTATATTTACTGAAGGTGAAGAATTTCAAAGGAATGAGATATAAATAAAATATTATGGTCTGTATTATCTTATTTATGTATAAACAGGAAAACAGACAAAATTAGCTAACAAATACATTAATTTCAGTTGTATGCATTATTCTATAAATTACATCTCTAGTATTAAAGATTTTTACTGGTGGTGTGCCTTTTTCATAAAATTTGCTATGTACTTAAAGAATAAACTTATTATTCTTTAACTATTGATAAATATTACATATAAGTAGAAATTAACTTTGCTAATTAAAAATAAAACAATTTTCTTGTTTTATTAAAATTTTGAGATTATTTTATTGTCCTGACATTACAACTGCTCTGCAGTTGTGGTCACAAGGAATTGATAATAAAATCTATAATATTTATTTATATATATATTTTCATTAATTGCACACTACAAAAAAAAAGACAAAAATATATTAGTTAATAGTAGTGTCATAGTGGAATAAATATACTAAAATCATTGTATTATAAAAATCATGTTAATGCTACTTACAATAGAGTACCCATCTTTGGAGAGGCTGACATCTCGTAAAATAAGCTTAGGCACCGCTATTCTGCCTATTTTTAATTTAATGTGGTATTTTCTCTTAAACAACCATGCTAAGATTGTAGGTAATAACCTGTAATGAGATCATTTGTTGTTTTAATTTAAAAGATAATACTTAGAATAAGTAGTATACTCTTTAAAACCTTTGATAAAATTTGGAAATTATCAAAATTAAATAAGAGTTTTGATTAAAAAACTCATCTAGTTTAAACTAACTAGGAAAGATTTCTAACAATATATGAAAGCATATCTAAATTAAATGTAAATTTTGACTCTAGATAAATGTAAGTTTAGTTTTTTGGTAATACAATATTAATGGAGTCTTAATAGTATTGAAAACTATTTTTGTCTTGAAAAATCAGCTGATTGTTTATCACGTTATAATGTTCTTTAAAAAATACTAAATGTAAAATGATTGTACATTTCTTTTTCATGTAATGTACTTCTTATAAACATTGTATCCTAAGAGCAAGAATAAGTTTAAAAGTAAATAATTATTTACATAAATAACAAATCATGTTTTCAAAAATATTTTTATAAACAAACATCTGAAAATAATTAACTTACCATGAAACACAAATATAAATAGCCAATATAATAATTAAAAATATAAGTAGTGCACTCATTTTGATGCTTTTATATCATTTCGCTAATGTTATGAATAAAATTGTAACATTAATGTTTGAAACTTAAGTTTAAATTTTAACCTGAAAACATTAAAATACAAACTTTCACCACTGACATTCTATCGGCTGACATTGACAATTGACAGAAAAACGTGATACATTGCCAGCGCAACATATCTGACAACACGGATATAAATAATCAATACTTTTTTTATTTTGTATAGACTGTCACTTGTCTACGATCCCACCTGATGATAAGCGGCGATGAAACTTATTAAAACGCGGTCTTACTTTATGATTACACATGCACGAGCCATAATTTGTTGTCGCTGTAAAATTCGTCAATAAGACTAACATAAAATAACTCCAAGTGCTGAAGCAGTACTTTTCTCAATAAAGGAAGCCCTACTTCAACGCAAATATTAAATATCGATATAGGTTCCGTTCATGCTATTTTCCAATATTATGGATTAATACCCGTTTTAAAAATTATAAGCCCCGATTAATAACATTTTTTCCCACAAAACAGAATCATCAAAATCTTACGTACTTTAAATTAATACGTTTAAGTTAGCATTCTTTTTCCTATCGTTTTAGTTCATATGTTTATTTTCGAATTAAGGGATCATATTTGCAGTATGAAAAGAAAAAAAATAGAACAAAGTTAAGATGCTAGTCCTTTTTGAGCAATCACTTCTTGAGGTTGATTAAACAATTATTACAGCATATCATCGTAAACCAGAATATATTACTATATTGTCTTTACTATGTAATATTTAGGTTCTACTTATGATTACTCATTTTTACAACTTCTGAAGCAATATTATTACGTATGCTGTGCCATCAATATGAATCGAGTACCCTGGTTCGTATAAAAGTTATTTATTGCCTCTACTTTTCTTGAATCATACTTTTATTTAGCTTTTTCGGGAAATAACGTGAACATTGTTGTAAATCTTTCTGAGAAGAACCGGAACCCGGAATCCTTGAGTATGCGGATGACAGTACAATTGTGGAGAGATACATGCTTATCAATAGAGCCAATCGTGATGATGTACAGTCCAAGAAAGAGGCCATGGTTAGGCGATTGAATGTTACCTTCCAGGCCATCTCCAACTGGGGCAAAGCCAATCTGGTGAGATTTAATGCTTCTAATACACAAGTGTGTCCTTTCATCAAGTCCAAAACTAAGTTAGCTGCAAGGAAACGAGGTCCTTGTTAAAGTGCGACAATACTTCTGGAGGTAACATGGACGTTGTTTAACACAAACGCGACCGGTAGTGACCGGTGTGTCTTAATAACAGTTTTATTATGACGTCATGAAACAATAGAGTTGTTCTGAGAAAGAAAGTTGGTTGTCGTGTACTTCATCACAGCAAATTAATCTTCGTATCACAAAGTTCATCACTATATATCTCTTCAATCAACATAAACATCACTTGACGACACGATGCCTCGAAGTCCGGAGCAGTGATACGTGAGCCCTCTTCAACGGCTGCGTGCAGAAAATATCGAGCCCGCGTCGCGATCTATATTTATATTAAAGCAAGATAGCGCTTCCTGTCTATGCACTCGATTAATTTCATACAGTCCTTTTCAATCGCTGTCGCAACCGGCTAGCTTCATGTTACGATGAGCGCAACTCCCGCTAGTCGCGCCCACCTTACATCGTTTGTTTCTAATGAAGTTTTGCGAAATAACTCAACTCCCACCTAAACTTCTCAGTGGGACAGCTTTTGAGTTTATAGAATGTACAGGTGCGACCGTGTGTAGTGATGCTGTCAAAACTCATTTAGCGGCACTAGACTCGGTGGAAAGGCAGTCTAAGAAGCAGGTTTATGATCAAGAACCTGTTGCAATTAAGCTTGACAGTCTTGAACATAGGCGCAGTGTGACCAGTCTCACAGTGTTCTAGAGGATACATTTTGGAAAGAGTGCAATGGATGGATACACGATATAATTCCCCATCACCTTTTCACCTTTCACCGGATGACCAGACACACGGCGTGTCTCCATCCTTATGTTGTG
The DNA here is from genome assembly GCA_029034505.1 of Ornithoptera priamus. Lineage (NCBI taxonomy): Eukaryota > Metazoa > Arthropoda > Insecta > Lepidoptera > Papilionidae > Ornithoptera > Ornithoptera priamus. The sequence continues at coordinate 1,429,846 of JARDWD010000559.1, forward strand.
CACGTCCCCAGTTTGCTTACAAAGAGGTTGAGCAACTAGATCTCCATGAGAAGAGCAAAAGAATGGAACAACTTGCCAGTGCCAGTGTTCCTATACAAATAGGAAGTGGTTTCTTCAAGAAAAGAGTGAATACGCTGCTCCTAAATTAGTGCGCCTTCCTACCACAGATCACATCACCACTCAACGTCAGGTGGGATCATGATCAAGCACCTACCTTAAGTAATTAAAAAAAAACTTTCAATCTATGGAAAAAAAAATAGTCTATGACTAAATAAAAATGTCACTATGATAATAAATAATGAATTTATTTATGCGTTGTTTTCTTAACAGCCTGTTTAATTAAGTTATTTAAATACTCTAACTTTGCCTCCTTTGTTTCACATTTCTCCAACACATCTGGTATCACCTGGAAACAAATTGAAACATGTTATACATTATAGTTTTCTTTGATTAAATAATATGTAAAAAGTAGATCACATTTAAATTCATTATTACCATTTCAGCACAGAACCCTAATGCATTAAGTTCCCTGAGTTTACTATTGTATTGACCACATATCTTCCGAGTATTATGGATCAGAGCATTTTTGCCACCTATTATTAAAACAACCCATGTATTATCATCTGGAGGAGTTCTCAGCAGTCCAAAATATTTGTTATCAAATGCATCACCCACAGAAACAGCAGAACCTTTACTGTCATTACATAAAATAATATCTGAAACAAAAAAAAATAACTATTTAAATTTCTCATATTTTTCGTATAAACAAATATTTTTTTTAAAAGCATTACCTCCTCTTTGGTGATGAGTTAATATATGACCTCCAGTTACACAATCAGCGCCTCTAGATTCTTTTAAGATATTTAAAACCCCTAAAAATGTTTTTTCTGTTATCTTATATTGTTTCTTAAAATTCTCATCTGGTACATAATATGTATAATTTCGCGCCAATATAATTGCTTCTTTATTTGAGAGTTGGCTGATATTGTCATCTTTAAAAAAAATTTTTGATATATTGTGTAAAGTTAAGATTTCTTTTCCATAGGCAATGCAATATTTTCCATATGTTTTTTCTAAAAACTTCCGATCTAGTGTCCTTTTTAGTAATTCTTTGTCATATATCCCTAATAAACCTAGAAAGGCTACACAAGAGGCAAATGACCTTCCATGTAATGTACATTCAACTTCTCTTTCAGGTTTTTTCAACTCATCTGTGATTTTTAAAAAGATATCTTCACACTTAGGTTTATAATTAAATGTACCAAAAGCTAGAACTAGTCTTTCCAAATCTTTTATTCTAGCATCTTTCATTGAAGAGCTAACTTTATCAGCGATTGCATCAAGACAACCTTCATGCAATATTAATGTGGATGTTCCGAGCAACCCTATGTAAACATTGCACAGTACAGATAACCTAGGAATCTCAGTTTTCAGCTTTTCTAGTAATGTATGTATCTTATCATCAGCAGTAAACTTCATAGAATATCGAATTATCATCATTAAGGCAGCGAGTGAACTTTCATGAATATGTGTGGAGTTTACTTTAATTTTATCTATCATTTTCCCAACTAATTCCATATTTCTAATAGGGGTTTTACTCCTATAAAATCCCATAGATATTATAGCAAGATCATCAACAGTAAATCTATCAAAATTATCAGTGATATGGACTTCTAAATTGTGTATATCATCAGGTGAATACCTTCGCACACCTATGAAAAACATGGTTTGGACAAGTTGTGCAGGAGTTAAGTGTTTTGCTTTTGATGCAAGTCTTAATAAGCACTTATGGGGGAATTCACTTATTCCAATAATATTAAGCAAATAGAAAAATGTCATGTAACTAAACATTTCATCATAAGTCCAATCTTTAATTCTTCGTACACATTCATCTTCTAATGCTACCCAAACTTCAATGAAATTTCTTGTTCTAGAGAACTGCACTGTAGGCCATTTTAACAAGGAACACAATATAGATTTTAATTGAATATTATCAGCTTTTTCCAAATTATCTGTTAGACTGTCTATAAAGTCATCGAATATTTCATTAGATATGCACAAATTTTGTTTTGAACATAATTCACCTAAAACAGGAAAAGTCTCAAATATAATTTTTGGTGATTTCTGTGACCAATTTTGTTTGAGCAAGTCTTGTAATGAGTGTTCTGATGAGCTTTTTCTATCTTCTTCAATGTTATACTTCATTACATAACCCTTATTTTCCATTATACTATAAGCGTAATTGTTTTCGTATTCCATATAAACGCGGGCATATAAATTACAATGATAGTGTAAATTTCTACACTGCTTGAAAAACGTGACGTTATACTGCTTATTGCCTATCATTCTTACTTGTTTACATAAACTAGAGTGCAAAAATGGTCGCACAAATTTGTAAACAGTCATTATGAAAAATTTACACATCGGTGGCCTGTTGACCGAACATTAATATTGTAAAAAAGATATCTATTCTAAACCTTCTATTTCAGCTTCGTATCGCAAAAACCATGTATAAAATACAATAAAAATCATATTTCTCAAAATAGTACATAATTTTATATTGTTGTGATGATATTGGTTAAAGTATATTTGAGTAAGGTTTTTATTTTTACTTTATTAATATTAATACTATATAATACTAACTTCATTGAAATTGACAGACGTCTTTTTGGATTGTCGAAGTAAGATTTTTTTTAATTTTATGAGTTTATTCCATACAGCCTATTCATCATTATTAATAATCTTAATTATTCACTTGGCGCGAATGATAAGATTCCCATGCTTAAAGACAGTTTACGTTTTTAAACAATGGCAATAGCCATTTCAACAACTCTTTATATAACATTGAGATAAAAAGCTATTTTATTTGCTAAGAAACTAACACTAATTAAACTTATATATACAAACAATAAAAGAAAGGCCATTCAGGCCATGCTCGTCCGCCATTGTGCCAAGCAAACTAACAGCATTACCGCGATGGATAGGAAGGTTTATTTTTTCTGCCGTATAGTTGCTGGCTCTAGAGTTTCGGGTGGTTTGCGTTAGTTTTTTTTTTATAAATCCCTAAGAAGTTTAAACGCACCCGGACTCCAAGACTACGTTTCTACCCCTAATGATTCAGATATAAAATTGACGCTAAGATATTGACACTTACTCCGCTTGTGGTTCTCCTCCTTGTTTCCAGCCGTACCACCGATAATCGAAATGTCTCAGACGTGGGACGGAGTAAGTGTATCGAGGCAAATAGCATCCATGCAAGAGCCCGTCCCACTCTCCAAATAACCAGAGGCATCCTATATTGTCACTTGCCATCGTATCCTTCGAGATTTTGTCACAGATGACACACCAGCGGTGACAAAATCTTCAAAGATACGGGCCGTATGGGATCAATAGAAAAACTTTTGTAGAGTATATATATATATATTGTAATTGTATTTACTGATGTACAAACTTATTTCTGGGGAATTATGGAATAATAAAATCAACCTTTTATCACTGAACACAAATCTGTTATATAACGAGTTAGCAACATTTCTGAAGCACACATTGACATAGTTTGATTGCTAACATACAAACGTATTTTATATTAATTTAGCCTAATTTCATATCTAAAAACAGTAATAATAAAATAGGTTCTTTAAAATAAACAAATAAATTACTTGATTTTTCTTCTTCCTCCTGCCCTTTTCTCATTCTATGTGGGGTCGGCACAGTATGTACTTCTCTTCCACATCTCGCTATCAGCCGCCATATCTAAATTCACAGTCTTCTTACACATGTCATCTTTCACACAATCTTTCCACACTTTCTTCGGTCTTCCTCTACCCTTATAACCATCCACATTAATTCTCATTACTTTCTTTGTTATATGTCCTTCATCCCTCCGCATAACATGCCCGAACCACGCTAACCTCTTGCTCCTCAACTTCTCTGTCACTGGCGCAACTTTCAGACTTCCTCTAATATACTCATACTTAATTTTATCCATCCTCGTTACACCACACATCCATCTTAACATTCGCATCTCGGCCTCATGTAATCTCCTTTCATCCGAACCCTTGATGGCCCAACAGTCAGATCCATACAATACGATGGTCTAACGACCGACTTGGAGATCTGTCCCTTAAGTTTGAGGGGCATTCGTGGATCACAAGTCGTTCCAGTGACCTGTCGCCATTTCATTCAACCTGCATTTATTTGGCTTCTCATATCTCGATCAATATCGCCGTCGCATTGTATGAGTGAACCTAGGTACTTGAAATCGGAGCAGATTGGTAGGGATACACCATTCAAGGCGAATGGAAGAAAGCTGGTGGGACCGCCGAAGTCACAGAACAAATGTTTAGTTTTGGTCCTTTGATCTTGAGCCCAGCGTTCTCTTAGTTATGTTGCCATTTTTCCAACCTGCTCTGCACCTCGCGTTCGTATTCTCCGACAAGTATGATGTCGTCGGCAAAAACCATACACCAGGGTGCCTCCTTCTGTATGTCCGATGTCAGTGCATCCATTACCAGGATGAAGAGATACGGGCTTAATGCCGACCCCTGGTGTAAATTAATGAATTACTTGATTAAGTAACAAAATCATTGAGTATTGTGGTATAAAATTCTTTTCCATTTTTATGTGTATTCATTCTGTTATTTCTATTTACCCCGTTTTACGGTATCTACATAAAAGATTTGTAAGAATAGCTTTTAAGTTGGCGCTTGCGATGCCGCCTTTCGTTTGCAAACCTACTGAAGGTTATGATCAAAGTGAAGTTTTAGTATTTTTTTTAATGACTTCAGTAATAATTATAATATATTTTTTTAATATTGGAATGGTAGTTATATTCATGATGTCTCGCAAATATATGAGTATTATAAATAATAAACTATTAAACAGTTGCTTTAAGGGATAAAACACATTGGTAATGTACAAATTAAAAATAGGATGAAGTTTTCCTTGATTCCTACTACCCAATTCCACATGTAACACCCAAACAATATTATAAAACCAAACACTAAAGAGTACATTACATAATAAAATATTAAGAAATATTTTAGTATGAATTTTAGCTAACTGTCAAGGAAAAATAATAATATTAAAAATAATAAAAGTGAAAGATTCCATTATTGACATTATGTACATTGCAATACACAATATAGTTTAGGATTACAATTTTAAAAAAATGTATTTTAAAATAATTAAACAAATATTATATTTCTGTAATAAATCTATTCTAAAAATTATTCCATAATTATACATGTAAAGGTAAGTTTTCAAGGCCAAGACTTCTTAGCGACGAAACCCTCATACTTCTTCTTCGTTTTTAATCCTGACACTATTGTGGAACTTTTTGGGAAAGCTGATTGACCTTTGAATAATGTATCTTTATCTGTAAAAATATGAGAAAAAGTTCAAACTTTTAAAACATAGAAAAAATTTATTGTTTTATGTTTTAATCTAACTGTAGTAAGGATTGATCCACAAATTTTTATTAAAAGGTATAACATTTGTAAATGGTTAAAAATTATATTACCAGGATGGAAGCGAACATAATCTTCTTGTATATGTAAATTCTTTGGTAAATCCATTTTTTTCAAAGCATCAAATGGAGTAAGCACATCAACTGGTGTTTCATAAAAACTTTGGAGATCCTCTGCAAACATAAAAATTGTGGTAAATCTTAAAACTTTTATACACTCCATTAACAGTTTTTTTTTTATTATGGAGTTTGTACTGCTAGTTCCTTTGACCACTGTAGCAGGTTCATTGGACTCAGGGCTTGTGAATTTGGTGGAATCTGGGAGCCAAATTGCAGTAATAGAACAACAAATTGTTTTAAAATAGAAAAATAGCTGATCTGCTATCACTTTTCTGTAAAATTACTAATTACATTTAAATAAATTTATTCTGTAAGGAACTGACTTTAATAGTAAAATTCTCGGTTTATCACAATGTTAATAGACACAGATCTAGGATAGATTTTGAATTTTTTTTTTACATTCAAAATTCATAATCAGTTATAATTGCATTACAGTTAATAAAACTAAACATTATTTAGTGAATTTCTAGTTTCTTAGTCTAATAAGAACAAAGAGTAAAAAAAAATTAAGAAATTAAATTTTAATAATTGATTGCTATAAAAATATAGCAAATCTTATAGGCATTTTGTAAACTACAACTTAAATCGAACACTTGTGAACTTATAATTAAATATGTTATTAATAACTTTTTTGACACTTACCAACATTTTCAATTGTATGCAGTAAAGAATTAGGCACTCCATGGCCAGTTTCTTCAAAACATGCCTTTAAAATTTTAAATTTCACATCCAGACTTTCAAATTCTGAATTTGACTGCAAACCATTTCTTGTGCAAATTTTAAGAATTGTTTCATTTATATTGACTGGTGGATCCCATGGTTTGTTTGGTCGAAGAAACCTTGAAAAAAAAATCCTTTATTTTTACTTCATTCCTTAATTTAGCATACAATGAAAATAGAAATCTTTTAAGCCATTTGGCAATATGGTTTTAACTGGTAAAGGATACCAATATGGATAGACTATTCATGAGGGTGCAGCCATTATATTCACATAAACTGTAACTAGCAAATTATACTAATTATTGCTCATAATGCCACTTAAATACTGTTTTAAAATAATAAAAAAATATTTTCCTACTTTTAACTATTTGGTAATTTGTAGAAAAACTTACAACAAATTGCTTTAGTTTAACATTTCAAGAGTTTTGCACAACCTAAACTGCTTAACAGTTGAGGCTGGCAATATATTGTTTCAGTACATTAATAAATTTATTCTTATTTATATTTTATGCATACAGATTAACATAAAAGTTAAATTACTATTTATATGCAAAAGAATTTATTTAATCACTTGGTAGATTATTGTTAACAATATAAATAACTGCAATGATATAATACCCTCTCGCAGCCAAAGATTCAGCAGCAGCTTGTAACTTTTTTTCTACCTTCGGAAATTTTTTTTGTGCATTTCTGATACAGGTGATCTGCGAATAACACATTTGAAATATATATTCAAATTAAAAACATATATGGATGGATAAATAGCATAGTATATACAACAAGGAAAAACAACCTGTAGATTTGTGCGAGGCAAAGTTACTAAAACATTCCTCAGCATTTCAGTGAAAGTAAATTTATATCTTTAATAATTATACAGGTTAGCACAGTCTTATTTTTAATAATTGGTTATAAAACTGTTATAAACATCTGACATTAAATGTCACTATGTGTTTCATGTTACGGAATAAACTCTTATTTTGTCTAACGTTTGTTTGTAAATAAAAGTATTAAATTTATAATGTAAAAAATTAAATTTTATTAATAATTTTAAAATTTTATGTTTTTTGAAATATATCGAAAACGTATTTATTTAAAACGTAACAGATGTTTTATTGTGTACTATCATAACCGTAAAACAGAACGCATCAATGTTTCTGGGCGACGTTAGTATAAGTTTCATCCGCTGCTGGCAGCACCGTCGGCTTGGGTTGTTGTTTCCTATCCGCCATTTTCCAGTCGCCATTGAAAGGTGAAAACTTCACTAAATGTCGGTGATGATTTTAAGATTTTGAGTGGTTTCTTTAAGATTGAACCTGTTTTAAGTGTTGTGAAATGAAAATGAAGTGCCCAGGACTACCATGACGCATCAAAATCACCAAACAAACGGTGCTAGCCTCGAGGATTGCCACACAAACTTCTTCGCCTTGGTAAGTCACTTTTACATTGATGAAAGAACTCGTAGGTACTTTTCTTTCGAAATCATTGTGATTATGATGACAACATTACAGTTCTGTATTGTTTAACAGGATCTTAGAATGTAGTGTACGGTTCTTATTAATTGAATCCACGTTATCCAAACGGTCCAGTTATCGTCAACGTTCGTTGATATACAAAAATCGCCTTAGTGTTATGGAGCAATGGAATCGATCTATTGCGTTAAATATTTTGTACGGCACAATCAATCCATAGGCGGGCAATGACGCTCTGTCGTTAGTCATCCTGGCATCGTACTCCCAACGGAGTAGTAATGTCGTGTTGCTAACCCACAAAATGTCATCGCATTCGGCAAGCGAGGCCACAAGAAGCTACCGGCCCATAGAGGTCATTTTGAATTCACCTGGCCGTAACGTAGACCGTAATGCGTTCGCGAGACTAGTTTCGCCAGGTCGAGGAAATAACTTTCTTATTGCTTACATTCTTACGGCCGCGCTCGCCGCTACACTGCGGCATGATGTGATAGTGAGAATGTTTGGATATTAAGAAGCGCTCGGGTCATTCATTATCGTCGTGTTGTAGTGTTGAGTCGCTTTGCGTAACGTTTATAGCTGGCGCGAATTTTATCAGATTGTATTCGGGTGAGGATTAGCGGCGGGTGCGTTGATGGAGTGTAGTGGAGTGGGGTGGGAGGGGGTCCAGGGGACGGGTGGGGGCGGTCGGCTGTCCTCGGCGGAGAGCAGCTCGGCGCCATTTCCACCTGACGCGTTGCCATATCTCCGCGCTGCGGCGGCGCGCGCCTCCTGCAGCCGTCTCCCTCGCCGCTCCGCCTATCTCGCCGCGATACAAATTACCGATTTCTTGCCTTGCTTGCTTATTGTCTAATTATTTATGCCTCGTTTGCGGGCACTGCGCCTCTTGTCGCGTGGAATACTCCCGCTCACATCGGCCGAACCGAACGGAGTCGGTGACGCATCGAGCTCCTAGATGACATTGCGGCGGGTTCAATACACTCGCCTCTTTGGTGAACTGCACTCGCATCAACTTTTTATACCGATTGCACCGGCCAAAACACCACCTTACCTCACACGCATACTATTGTCCTTTCACGCAACCATCTTACCTGATGCAGACATATATAATATTTGAATTGTCGTATTATAATCACAGTCAGTGTTATTACATACTACAATTTTATAATAACCAAATAAACCAAATTTTAACGGACAATACTACACGATCACTTGTTTCCCGGTATACATTTGATTGTCCGACCCTAAAGAAAGAAAATGTCATTTTCGCTTGTAAAGTGCACAGTAATTTACGTTCAGAGCGACATGACCTAGAAACCTACTTATCTAACTAGCTGTCATTATCGAGTTGAAGTAATGTTATTTGTTTTTATTAGAAAATATAATCTTCATGTAGTGCACGATGTGGTGTGCATGTAACGTTTATGTACAGCTTTATTCTTTTAAACATCCGTTATTATTATTTTTTGTACCTGAATATTGTACGTACGGAGTATGTCTGCAGATTGTACACAAAGACGCACTTAGGAATGTAGATTTGGAGGTACAGCTGTTGCTAGGGGCGGGTTACTGTATCCCTTGCGGCAGTCGTCTCACTCTAACAGTGCAATCGTGCTTGCGCGACAAGGACGGAAGGACACGTGAGATTTTTTCGCGCGCTTTATTACAGACGCACGAGAGTTGCTTCCATGGAGAACTATTAAACCGTAAAAATTATTTGTGATATCTCAAAGTTATAGCGTTTAACAACTTTGAAATAAACATATATTATTGTTTGTTAACAATATCATTTAGTTTGAAAAATCAAATATTCAATATATTTGTCTACGTCCAGCAATTGAGAATTGAATAGTTTTAATTTACTTCAGTGTTACCAACATATTAAAAATATTGATTAGCTTTATTTCTTAGTCTTAAGTATTACGTAATTTAATAATATCTATATTATGTTAATAAATCGCGCCGTGTTTTACCAGAATCATTAATTATGTGAGATAAAAATAAAGGCTTGAACGTAGAGCAAACTTTAAATATTTTTTTTGTGTGGTAACACTTAAGTGATATAGTAAATAATTTACGTAGATTATAATTTTTATAATCATCTTTAAATGAGAAAAAGGTTTTAACCGGAGAGATATCAATAACGTGTCATGTTTTTTTAATGTTTAAATACATTAACATCGTATGTTTGTATATTATAACGTGCGCTAGTAACTTGGATCTGGCAGTGGGCGCGGTGGGGCACTGTCTCGGAGGTCGGGGTCGGTGCGCGTGCGCATTGGTGCCCATTCAAGTGTTCATGAATGGTCGTAATCGATCGTAACTTTCCCATGGACAGGCAACGCTTAATGCGTGGCTTCCACCCTCCATCCACCGCCCACCTCCTCGGATTCCACTTTAGCCTTTTTATTGCAAGAACACTAGGAAATGAAAGGATTCATTTATGTCTCTATTTTAATTTGTACGTGTGATTTTATTCAGCATGTGTCCTTATTTTTACTCGTAGTAGGTGTCTGTTGCCGGAGACCGTCTACTAACAAACAGCAGTAAACAAACATTACAGTGTCCCGGTTTGAAGGACGTTGTAGCTAGTGTAATTACTGGGGTTACTGAACATCTTATGTCTCAGGCGACGTGCGCAATTTGATGCCCTATACCTTATCCTATTCAGTGCCACGTTGTTATAGGCAGACCATAAGGTGCACGTCCTGTTTGTCTCGAAGCATAATTGAAAAAAAAATTGCCATTACACTTGATTATTTGAAATTGTCACTTACTGAAATATATAACAATATTTTAAATTTCAATAATAGAAAAACACCACAAGCAGTGTTTAAAGTTGAAACTTTAAAATAGAAAAAATCAAAGTGCGAATGTAGACAGTGGCCTATTTAAATTTTGAAAGCTCATCAGGGGGGGATGGTGTATTAAATATTTCTCTCTTCATTTACGCCGGAGCTGCTCCAGTGTCATTGTCCATTGACCGCCCAAATTTACCGCTTACTTATTCATGGTATCTAGCGAACTGCGCGATACGCCCTTCCCGCTCTCCTATGCATACGGAGCGAGGCTTCAATTACACCCTGAATGACTTCACAGTTCCCCGCGTTATTAAAAACGCGGAGCCCAATATTACGCCTTTTAATACAGCCGGCACATGACTAGAACTACTAATATTCATCTAACTGTTTAGACCTTCAATATGCAACATTCCATGTCTTTTTTATATTGTCATTAGATTAAGAGCATATTCACATTGTTACTTATCCTTTTTATATGGAGAATCATAGATTGCACGTAAAACCTGTAAAATGATGTATGTTGCTTCATACCGGTGGTAGGTCTCTGTTGCCGGAGACAGGTACCACCGCAAATTTTGCTTCTGCCGCCAAACAGAAGTGTGCAAACAGTACTGAGTTCCGGTGTGAAGGGGGATGCAGCTCGAAATTAATGAAGTAATTTTGATTAACATCTTATGTCTCAAGGCGACAAGCATAATGTAGTGTACAACTATGGTGGTATGATGTATGTCATCGTAACGCCATATTGTTTAATGGGTAGGTGTATCTCTAACCATCAAGGGAACAATCACGCTTAACCGGTTTTTCGTGGAATAAAGAGATTTCCTTAAGCGAACAAATCACTTAATTACTTTCATTCACTTTGATTCATATAAGTAGTTCACCAATAAAGATGAAACTAGCAGTTTCCGTATCTATTATCATCATACTATCATTTTATTATGGTCTACTTTTGAACATATGCCTACTCAATAGATTAAAAATCTAGTTAACAGTTAACTTGTTTATATGCTATATATTGTTGATGTACACTTACATGTCGGCGTGGTTATTTAATAGGTGATTAATATTGCCCGTTTTAGTCGGTTATGTCTTAAGCGGAGAAAGGACTTACTGCACCAAAAAAAACAGATGCTAAACTACATCACTAACTAACTACGCAGACACTGTAATGATTAATGAATATCACAGCTACGCTTGAAGCTTAAATGGTAGAGAAGTTTCACTCTCGTTCGGGGCACAGAGCGCGGAAAAACGAGTCTAGAGCCTGTGGCGCTGTATTGCCGATGCAGGCGGCAAAAAACGCACACAACCGATACATGGTGTTAAGGTCACCGGAACCATTATGTTCACATATCTGCCAGCCGGTAACTGGACGGGAATGCGATATGACGCAAACTCCGAAAAGCTCCGCTCGTTGCCGGCTTGGGCAAGGTGACTGAAACGACCCGACGCCGCGTTGGCCGGCGCCTTCGCTTCCATTTCCGTACTTCTGTATCAAGACACATTCGTGTCCCTTATCAGCTTTACATTTGTGTACTCAGGGTCATTTATCTCTATGCTTTTGTCTTTTACCTTTATATTTATCTGTGATAAAATTTCATTATTATTATGTTCAAAGTGGATATATGCACTAAATACATTTAGTCTTTGTTATAATTACCGTCCAGGTCCAATCAAAAGAATGATTTAGAATATTCAAGAATGAGGCAGAAAATAATTTTGATAGATTCCACCGTTACGTTAAAACCCGGTGGCCGGTTCCGTGGCAGACGCTTCCTACTGTGATGAAATGAATTTTTCTCTGTTATGACGCTGTATATAGGAATTCTATTTAAATATGTCGAGTGGAACCAATCTACTACATTAAGATTATCGGAAATATTCAGGTATCATTGTGCACGAGCCGGAAATTAATTCACAACACTTCTTACATAAATCAACTTGTAACCTATTGTCGCATATCTGCGTCCTTTCAATCCATTCCAGTCCTCGAATGGTGAAAGATAATTTTATAAAAATAATTATTTGTGGTGTCTTATTGCTCCATCAAGCAGCTCGCTGGCGTAATGGTTAGAGCGTGCGATCTTCATCCCGTAGGTCGCGGGTTCGAATCTCGGCATGTACCAATGACTTTAATATTTAAGTTACGTACATTTGTCAACTTTAGTAACAACAGCGAAATACAAACAGTGAGAGAACATCGCGAGGAAACCTGCACATGAATTAGAATTTATTGTAAGATGTGTGTGAAGTCACCAATCCGTATTGGGCTCGCGTGGTGACTATGGCCCCATCGCCCTCATATTAGGGGTAGGTCTGTGCCCCAAGTAAATAGGCTGTAAAGTAGAATCTTATTGTACTAGAATTTAATTTTTACATAAATTATTTTAAAATTTGTAATTCTCGGTATTGGTTTTTTTATACATGGTTTTCCAATATCTATATATCTATATATATATATATATATATATATATATATATATATATATATATATATATATATATATATATATATATATATATATATATATATATATATATATATATATATCTATATATATATATATATATATATATAGGCAGATACTCATCGCGTTATCTCTGGAACCATAAGGCCTAGAGATTTGAAATTTAGTAGGAATATTCCTTTTGTCGAATACAGGACATTTACGAAACGTTACCCCAAAAAAGAATTGCGGGGCTGTTACAGTCCAGCGAAGCAAGCGAGGGTAACAGCTACTAAACATATCACTGTTACATTGAAAAAAGATTTGAGTCACGAATTACGCTTTATTTAAGTAGTAATAAATAAATTATAATTTTTTGTTGTTACATTTGGTATTAGTTTGTTTTATCGCAAGGTAGAGAATGATAAGAGTTATCTCTACATTGTCTATCGGACTCAGCAATGTTACTCTCGTCGTTTATAACTTGTTTGAGTATATAACATACATTTTTCAAAGTATAATAATCATAGGAAATAGTACATGAAAAATAAACTTCTTTTTAAGCGCCTTCCGAGCACCGGGGCATATCAAATTTCGCATTAAAACATACGTTTTATGTTAAACACTGATTGTTTTTACTGTCTCTGTCTAAACTAGTAACAAATAGTGCTGAAAGACGATGAAAAACTATCTCAAGTTTTTTGTACTCTATCTAAAACTGAAAACTGTTCAAAGTTTTATATATTGTTTAATAAAATTGTTGTACATACTTCTATATATATGTTGTAGATATGGGTCCAAAAGACCTTGAAGAAAAATAAAAAAAAAAACTATACAAGAAAGTCGATTTATAATTTTTAATGCATTTCAATAAATTGAGTTGTTGGCTAAATTTAGTTTGTACCTTTGAACCGAGGTTACCATAACACTGTCATTAGCTGAATTGTAACCAGGTTCGATAGGAACTAAGAAATATATTAAAATCTACTTTCTATATTAGGTAAAGGCATTACAGAAACAATTTAATGATACCTTCAAGTGTTTTTGTTAATCTTAAAGGACTTACAAATTCATACTCATTAGTCTTTGAGATTACACAAGTTGCTAGTATTAAAAACTAGGTGGTATTAATGTCGCTCCTGCATTGTATATACTAATAGATAATTATTGTCACGACTGTAACGTAACGTATCACTGCATTGGTGTGCTGTACGGGTTTTGTCTCTTTATTTTCTTCTAGATACATATCAAAGTTTGATAACTAGAATTTGAATTGTATATATAGATAATACGCGAAGATTATCTTTGATGTTCTGCTTTTTTTTAATTCTATGAAGCGACGTGACGAGAGAGACCGTCTGCCCTAACGTGAATAATTAATGGTAAAATCTTAAATATGTAATCGACTGTTTGCGAATAACTTTTGATTCGACACCGGCGACAGTGTCAACTTTAATTGGGTATGATCTGTGTCAATTGTTGACCGACGTACTGGTTGTAATGACGACCGAGAACATTGGTCACGTCACTCTCGTATCAGTATTGATAAGAAGCGGGCTCGCGGTTGCGTTATCGCGACGTCTTCTGTCCACACCGCTGGCCCGACCGCGAATCGACAACAAATGTGAGATGTATTGGAAAATTTATTGACTAAAAACCAACTAACATTATCAAATATACTTCTAATAACATGATTCTTTACGGAATTGTAGATAATAAACAGAATACATTAGACAAGGTCATTATTTGTCTCTTTTTTCACTGTATAAATGAAGTTAATAAATAGGCGATTCACCGGTGATAGGACCCGGTTTCCGGAAACGGTCGATATGTACCACTGCAGCTCCTGTCGCAGCTGACACGGTACTGTGCGAACATTCATGTGTTCTAGTTTGAGAGCGTTTATAGCTAGGGAAATTACTGGAGTAAACGAGACTAAATATTCTATATCTCCAGGCGACGGGCACAATGTGGTGATGTCATCATTCTAAATAGTGGCATGTTGTTATAGGCAACCGTATTACTTATCATCAGGTGAATGTCTCGCTGGTCTCGTCGCTTCGTGAAATAAAAAATAGCAAAGCAACTGCCAGTGACGAAACAGGACCGCTTCGATTACCTATCACGGCTAACCTTTTGATGGAAAGTAAAAATCAACTCAATAAGTCTCGTCGGTAGAAGTCCTTGTGACGTAACGCACTGATCGGTGTGGCTGAAGAGTGAGTGTTTAAAGGCCGCCTCTCTGGAAAATAAGTGAAACTCGGCGAGCTTTACCATTGGCTAATTGTAACATATAAACAAAGCTTTGGCGTTATGTCGCTTCGTTACGAAATAGATATAAAAAATCACTAATCTATTTTGATCTTCTAGTAGTTTTAGTGTAGTAGTAATGATGAATTGAATAGTAAGTAATAACCGCTGGGGACGCGCCGCGTATGACCGATTCAAGTGAAGATCTTTAAA
Organism: Ornithoptera priamus; assembly: GCA_029034505.1. Lineage (NCBI taxonomy): Eukaryota > Metazoa > Arthropoda > Insecta > Lepidoptera > Papilionidae > Ornithoptera > Ornithoptera priamus. Next base: position 1,445,333 of record JARDWD010000559.1, read on the forward strand.
GGTTTATCTATGTCCAAATGTAAGCGTCTGAAGATATGAGGTTCACCCGTGTCAATTCTAAATAGTAGAGTTAAGACAATTTTTATATAAAACTTGATTAATCTGCTTGATCAATTAATTATTACAATATAAAGCCAACAGACGAGAAAACGCTTGATTATCAAAATACATTGAAACTAAACTTTCTTTTTTCATGTAATTGTTAATTACTAACATTAGTGGGTTAAAGGACGTAATCAATTTAAGGACGTATTCTCGGCCGCGAAATCCTGTCTGCCTCGCACTCAGAGCAACACATCCTCAGCGCAACGCAGTTACCTCACAAATTGCCTTGAAATCTCCGAGAAAGCACATTAGCTGTTACTCTCACAGCTTTAACTTGTGAAAAAGATTAAAAGACATTTTGATTTTTCTCCTGAAATTATTTAAAATCTTAAATTTATGACATAGAGTATGTTTGAAATATATTAAGATATTATAGCAGAACAACATTACATAGGTAAAAGGTGTCTGGTGGCAGATTTTTAAAAATTTTACTCCGTGATTCCAATGACACTACGCTCAAACTGCAGTGTTTTTTTTTAAAAAAAAATCATTTAAAATCATAAATATGCAGCCAAACACCCTGTCGATCGAAAAAACCTTTAAAATATTTATAAGGTGTTTTATTGAATACGTCGTACCCAAATTGTTTTGTTCACAGTTGTAAGGTACGCTGAAATGAAAAAAAAAAAAAATTATTGTACATCTGGACTTGATGTCTATTTGACGAAGCAGTTTGAATGTTTTAAATTAATCAGTTCCTTTATATGTATGATTGTGTGTAACTACATCGTCGTCATCCAGAGTGAGCCCCTGACCTCCATCCGCTGCATTAAAGTATGCGTGTGTCGTCCTTTTTTCTCGTTTTGTTATATTATGAGCAGCACATTCCGGGTCAAGGTTGTGTTTTGATGTCTTGAGGAAAACGACGCGGGCGCTTTCTCACCGCTCGGCCCGTGTCATCTGCGATTTGGTTCTATGTTCATTGAGTGTAAACAAATTATTGACAAACATTCCTTAGTCTATAGTTTACGATCCTTCATATAGTTTTGCAACGTATAACTAACTTCATTGGTGTTTGATCTCAAGTGAAACACTAAATAACAGAGCTTTTCTCTATCTAATTATATATGTACACGTCACACTCGACCATCACTTTTACATAGTTCAAGCCATGATGTCACAATTGCCATTAAACATCGACATGCGTTGCCAGGGTCAAGCAGTCATTACGGTATTTTCAACTCCCTTACTGTTTACAGTTATTATATATAGTATTAGTTTTCACGTGATTGTCGAACAAAGGGAACTCATTTTCATTATATATATAAACTACATAACGTCATTTAACCTGAAATACACTTTATAATGTTAAGTAGTTTTTACAGTGTACACGCTACCTAGGAGAATGATTAAACTTGTTCTATTTGTTGTACTAATATAAATTTGTCATGGAAAGTATTATATTTTCATCGTTCATGCGATGCTTATCTTCGAAGAAGCATTTCCTGTTGAGCTGTTGCTTAATATGGGACCATTTTATTGTTATGTATCGGGTCGCAATTAAGGTCTTCCGTTAGAATAGCGAGGCGGCGGGCCGGCCGCGGCCGCGGTCACGTTATGTGGGTCAAGATAACAGGAGTGAACTCGCCACCTCCGCCGCACTCCCCGCCCTGCGTCACCTCACCTCACCTCGCCGCACCGCACCATTCCACACCACACCACACCACGCCTCACCACGCCAACCTCGCTTGCTTAAATGCTTTCGTTTATATACCATAACATAATACAATTCCAATAAAGGTAAATAAAATCAATTGTCAAATGTACAGCAAAACATTTCAGGCTAATGTTGATTGTAACGGGTAGGTCGGCACCAGTTTACACTGATTGAATCTGATATTACTCCGCCCCTGGGTATTTGAATCATGGCTTGAAACCACACCGCCAGTTCTATAAGCGGGGGAAACATAGCATTTCTTCGTAATGAAGACAAAAATGGAAGACAGGGAGCCCGAAGTGTAGCAGAACGTGACCGGGGCGCACTTTGTTTTGTAAACAAGAGCGGGCGGCGCGGCGCTGCGGCTGTTGGCACCACGCCGCGCCGCGCCGCGCCCCACATACGGACGCATTTTAGGTTTAATCCACATCCACGCCTACTACACGGACTTTACCCTATACTTCAACTTCTACACATACACGACAACAATATCTACACAATACACAACAGGTATTTTAAGCATTCTCTCAAATGTATATTTAAATTTTTCGCTCACCCGTACATTGTAACTTAACGTTTTAAGTTCGTAATATACCACATTATCGGACAGTTTTCCTTGGCCCTTAATTTTGGCCGTCGTCTCACGGCAAACCAGTATTACCATAGATTATCATTAACGTCACACATTTCTCGTGTTGACACTTTATAATCACTTCACGTATTGTCTGCTAGTTTGGCGCGTTTATTAGAAATTCAACGGTATATCGTATGTGGATGTAAGGTGGTCAACTTATGATGTGATGAACCGATGTGATATACGCAGTTACGTCATAGTAACGTATCAATTTACACGTTCGCCTTCAATAAGGCAATTGGCGAACGATTCAATTTCGACTGACAATACAAGTGAGCGCGCTGCACTTGTGCGGGCCGTCGCCGCTGCCACCGCCGCCGCCGCATTCTAGTTGAACCGTCGAATTAACTAGATCGTCAACAGAAATGTTGCGCAATGCTCCAGCGGCAAGGGTCGATACGGTTGTATCGGAAACTCGGTCGAATGCAGCGTCTGACGGAAGGCATGCGATTAAATTTAAAACGCTTTCACTCAAACCTCCACCGCCGCCGCAACTTGCTCTCCCCGCCTCCCACCACTTCCAACCCCCACTCCTCACACCTCACACCTCTTGCGGCCTCCAAATCACGAGCTGCGAACTCGTTTCGATCTGTTCCGAAGATTGCACCCAATGAATTCGTCGGCTTTATGTTTATTGTTGCGAGCCGCTTTACGACTCGGTAGTCGGTCTATTAAAACTACGTTTTATGCTTCGCCTTAAGGACTGCATCCACGGCCTTATTCAAAGTGGGGCGGCCGGGCAACTAGGCCGTAACAAAGATTATATTACCGAGCGGGAAAGTCTTCGCAAGTGAAAGACGCTTAAATGAAACATTCGATCTCGTCGATAACTCAACACCAGGTTTCGTAATGTTTCTATGACACTTTACATTAAAATTTATAACAATGAATCTGAATGACGTTTGTCTGTTCGATTGTCTTAAATCAATTATGTGTATTATAATCAATATTTTACGTACAATAAGTTTTCAAATCTAAGATTAAAGCAAATGAAGTAGCAAACTCCTTTCGTTACCGGTTCAGCCGTTTTAGCGTTAAAATATTCGCCTCACGTCTTTTATCACCTTACACTTTCGAGAGTGCTAATTGACTTTGTTATCCACACACTCCCAATTACGAGCGGCGCGAACGTAATAAAGTCGCTCGCTGCTATTTGCGCTCGTACTTGTAATGGCACACTTGACTATTGGTGCATGCGATCATATTTCACGTCATCTTGGAAGTCGCCACTAAAGACAAACTAAAGAGTATTAGAGAAGGCAAACGATGTTTAATACTTGATAAATGTTCATTTCAAAATAATCAAATATATTACTATTTATAAATAATATTTTTTTCTACAATATACAAAGTGTCATACCCTAACGTGAGTATTGCTCCTTGGTGGAAGGTCCCTCTAGTCGCAGACAGTCTAGATAGATACAACGGCTGCTTCTATATCCACCGTGTTAGAGTAGTGTGACATTACCATTTCTACATGAAGGAAGTTGTAGCTAGTGAAAATACGGAGCTTAATACATTGTCTTAAGGCGACGAGCAGAATGTGGTGTTGCTGTTTAACGTCCTAACTAGCGTAGCGAGTGCAGGAGTATCACAATCAGATGAACGTCTCGCTCGTGTCGACGTAGAATAAAAAATTATAATAAGTTTCAAACATACTTGCTCTTGTCTTAGGTGTTTTGAATATGAATTGTTTCAAAAATCCAAACCAGTAGTAATTTTGCTGGAGGCAAGCAAAAATAGAAATAAATTGATTACCAGTCTCCGATTCAGATGAATTGTTAATGTAAGTACAAGTAAAATTAAACAGCAACTATCCTGAGTTCAATGTTACTTGTCCATTATGAAATTCATAAAAGGCATATAAGAGGTCTCGCACAACAACTTACTAGTTCCAAACTCACCTGTTCGTGGTGCACCCAGCTAATCAACTAACGAAGCTTTGGCTCCCACCAATCCGCCTTGGGCCAGCGTGGTGGGAAACGGCACAAATCCCTATATAAACCCTTCCAAACGACGTTCTCTGGTGCCAGGCGGTGTGAACAACGCGAGACCGATCGATATGGAAATCTTCAAGAGAAGCCTATATCCAGCTCTGGACGTCGATCGGTTGATGATGATGAAGATGATTCATTAATAAATAACGTATTTTAGTGACAGTTTACTTTTCTAATTATATACGTTAAAGGGTGGACAAGTTTGAAACTCTACATAATCTGTGAACGGGCGCTCTTCCGCTGCACCGTTGTGAGCTTCAGGCGTAAACATGGCGCATAAAGCTAGTGTGCATCATCAGTGTGCGGGCGGGGGCACTGCGGGGCTGAGGGCTCGAGTGCTCGCATCCGCGGTGCACACGACCCGCCCGTCCTATTTTGTATTCATAAAAGCTTTGCATTCGACTTTGAATCTGCATTGCGACGCAAACCTACCCACTCTGCATTCTTTGGATCATGTTCTACACACTTCAAGTCCTCTGTCATTCATTTATTGACGCCGTACGCTTTTTCCTCGGTTGTCTAAGATTAAAAATACTAAAAAGATCAAATAGTTATATTTAAACGGCGGTAGAGTTTACAGTTTCACGATAATTGAGATATGATGCATATTTATTACATAGTTTGACCTAAGTTCGCCGTAAATGTATAATCGATAGTGTTACTATATAAAAAAAAAAAATTGTATTTCCACTCCATCTGATTAAGTATGATGACAAACGATTATACAACCGTCGTACTCGACGTGAACTGCCTGTATGAATGCTTTGTTAAGACTCTGTTCTAGATCAGAGGACGATGCATTGTGGAGCTATCACACCGTACAAAATGACTAATTATCATCGGGTCGTCGGTATTTATATCTTTTTATGATATCGTTTGGTACATATCGCAAAATATAACTTTTTATTTGTTAAAAAAAATTTATTCTTTCTTCTATAACATAGGTGTGCGACAAAAGTTAATGAAAGCGTTGCAAGACTGCTATCTATGTTATTGGAATGATGTGCAACACCGAATAAATAAATCTTGGCGTTACGTCGTGACCGCGTTGCGTAAACACTAAAAAGATCTAGAAAAAACTGGGGCATATCGTCAAAAATTGTAGATGTACTCGCGTCACGGAGTTCGACGACCGCGGGAGGCGCGCGCCGACCCGTTAGCCGTAGCGCACCGCCCGCCTGCAGCCCTGTACCCTGTACCGCACCGGGGTGACAACCACCGCGCCTATGGCGTCGCAATGCGTTTTTTTTTGTAACAGCAAAGCTTTAGCTATTATTGTCTCGCAACGTGCATGATGCGAGCGACGCATATTTTTTACGATTGAAATATCGTACTGTTTAAATTAAAAACCCTATGCATTTTACTTTGCAATTTTGCTTGAATACACTGCATTTTTTAAAACGTTTCATTGTTTTTTTACTTCCTGTTTAATTAAACCAAGAAGTTGTTGGAGCTGTCGCTGTATCTGAAAATGTAATTGCACAAGCCACACTCGCTCTAATCAAGTGTTGTAAACGTAAGGAGTAATGCAACAAACCTTTATATTTTCATTATTTTATTATCTTGAAGTTTCGCACTACGATATGTTAACAAGGAGAACGATTTGCATAAAATGAAACGGCATTATCCTCAGTAATAAAGTGCGTTGTTCGTGTCCTTCGCTGGCCAATTAGGGAGCAGTTCCTATATTTTTGAAAGGATCTGAACGAGCGCCCGACGCTTTGGCGGAGCTGATGGGCCTTTTACATCTTCGCAGTTCAACGCCCCATCGGCCTAACGATTGTTAATTCCATTCGATTACGACATCACGTAAGCGTGCAAACAATAGAGCGAGCACAATGTGAGACAATTCGTCCACGATAACAATTATTGGCTTCTGTATTTATGTCACCAACGCGTACCTCGTCCGTCCGCGTACATTGCCGCGTTGCTCATTATAAGGCTCGCCTTTAGGTTTATACATATAAAATTTAAATATTATTTAACTTCAGGATATACAGTTAAAATAAATATTACATCGTAGCATAAAATCTTCATGTAACGAATATTGTTGTCTTAATTTATGTACGAACGACTATTGCTCTTTGTATATGTTTGCGCGTCGTGGCTAGGTAAGTACCGGAGCAATGCTTCGCGCGATGAATAAAACATTAAGTATTTCGTTAAATAACCTGTTTTCATCACTACACAAACAAATTTAAAACAAACCATTATTGATCGAGGGCTTGAATTTCATGTACGTTATATTCTCTGGTATATGGTGTAGACGATTTTGGATGAATCCGAATATCAGTGTCGCAGATTGGTGGGCGGCAATTAATGGGCAGCGTTCACGCGCCGGGCAGTTTCTGAATGAATAAACAAAGTATATTGTGGTGTGACTACGCTTCGTAGCCACATCCTAACTCCACTCCCTTATTACAACATTAAATGTTCAGGTTGTTTTTATAGGGCAATGCCATTCACTTTTCATTATTACAGTATCTAGAGAGAAGTGTTTGTGTTTTAAGACAATCATCTTAAAGAATTTATGCAATTGTCCCAGCAATTTGTTTCAGTCTATAATAATTTTACATTGAGCGCCAATTTTTAACGAGAGTCGATGCGATCATCATGGCATCTTAAACCTTCGATACTGATGCTCTAAATAAACAGCGTGTGCTTATGTTGTTTTTACCTTCACGATATTATTATTCCATATTTTATGGCTAAACATATACTTAATTAAAACTTGAAGGACAGTCTTAAAAAAAAACTTTAGATCATCACTGTAACCATAAGCAAAAATATCTATTACGGGATCGTTTTAGTGAATCCCCATAGATGAATATACCAATATGTTCACATTATATATGTGGAGCTGTTTCGTATTAACAATGAGTAAATCTGTTTAGGGTGTGCTACCTTGGGCAAGTAACAGTTTATACAATAGGTACATGTGTCCCCCACGCCATAATCGATTGGTGGCGGCGTCGCGCGGGTCCGGCCGGCGGCGCTCGGCCTCCCCGCGGCGCGTGCCCGCCGCCGCGTCCCCTGCATAACAATTTAGCGTTGCGAGCTCGCAGCGCCGACGACCAGCCGACCCGCCGACCGCGCTTCCTTTGCACATACTACATATAATTATACCAAATACTCCCATTCTCCTTACTAAAATCAAACAAAAGATACTTTACCTTACCGATCCTCAAATCAGCACTTTGACACAACTTCCGAACTAAAACAGTATATGTCATGTATGATCTTGCACATTGAATTTGCAACGTTGTCATCGATAAATATGATTGTATTGTTACCGGATCGATCCAATGCAACTGTCGGCGACTTACCCCCCGCGCGACACAATTTTGAAACGTTGCTCTACCCAAACTGTATTAAAAGATAAATGTTTAACATTTAAAATAATGAATTAAATTTATCCAGAAGTTAACCCCACCCCTATTTAGCAGCACTATGTTATCGCACTGGGTAATCCTTTGATACGACAGTTACGGATTATCTTAATTCCTCGGGTCAGAGGTAATTGTTTTATCATTGTATCGCAGATATCTGTCGGTACGGTTCGACGGCGTGCCATACGGGCGTCCTTCTCGTGTGGGTCACCCGCCCGCTTGGAGGGACAGAGTGAGGGATACGGAGCGAGCGATAAGTGTGCAGCGGTCGGATGCCGCCCACGGGAGAAGTAACGTGGTAGTCGGAAGAATATTGAGGAGTGAGCCGTGGGCGGAGTGGCGGCGCAACGCGTGCGAGCCGAGGCGGCATCAAGTCGTTGTGTAAGAAAAAAGTAACAGGCAAAATTTCATGCATCTGTGTAAGATAAAACTATTCTACATGTTCTATGGAAAATATTTGCTCTATCATATGTTGTACTTTATCCACCTGTCATTAATGAAATTTATATATGAATGGGGATAGGTTATTGTTATCGGAAGAAATTATTTAAACATAATAAAGCAGTGGTCCGGCTTAAATAAATCAATAAATTCGTATGCAATTAATTTACCAAATAATGTTCTTTTTGCTTATTATATTCGTTATAGGTCACCCGATAAGCCTATCGGTCAGTAAACAAAATTATAAATTTAAGTTCAGTAAGCTCTGGCGACGAAAATTCAGAGAAAAAACTGGCTTTAACTAGGGTTAATTTATTCTAAGTCTGAAAATTAAATAATATATTTTATGTTAAGAAATGATGTAGTCGGTTTAGCTCGGACATTTCATTGCATTGTATACCATGCTAACTAGCGCCACTTTTTGTATAAGCTACCGTATGCCTTACCATCACATGAAAGTTTTTTTTTGTATAGCAGCTTCTTCGGCGACGCATAAATAGGAAAAGTATGTTTGAGTAGTATTGTAAGTAAAAATCAAGCGCTTGGCTTGACTCCGTGCGGAATTATCTCGGCCTACATCTGGGGGCGGGCGGTCGCCCTGCGTGCAGGGTGGTATTCCACAAGGGGCAAGCGCGGCACACCTACTTTACTATTCTTTAACATATTTCCGATATTTCCCTTTGGTTGGGACACGGTTTATGAATTACAGTAAAGACGATGATAATCTGACGCTGGGAAAATTATGTTAAATGCTATTAAAACGCTTCGGTTTTGTCTAAGTTGCTTATAGAGTAGAAGAGGTTTAACATCTGCATGTAAAATATCTGATGCATTGTCTGGCTTACGCGCATCAAAAAATTTCAAGGATCTTAGTATGTGCAACATTGGTGTTTGATTTTAATATTATTTAATTGGCATTAAAGCCAATAAGGCTTCACATTTTTGCATAAACGCACGAGGAATAGCTAGTATGAAAGAAATAATTACTAGCTGTTCGTCGCGCGCTTTGCTGACCGTAAGTCTTGCAACTTCCTTTCGGGAAAGCATTTTGTAAAATCTATTCTTAGCTGACCTTTACTCGGCTAAAGAAATATTCCTACTAAATTGCAAGTGTCTAGGCATTATGGTTCCAGAGATATCGTGATGAGTCTCTACACAAGTGGAAATCTCTCATATGTGCGCAACGGCGTTTCCTCCAATATTTCAGCGATTCATGGGCATGAGTGTTTACTAGCCATCGTGTGAATCGTTTCCTTGTTTGCTTAGTATCCTAAATAAAAAAAGTAATTTTATATGTTGCTGAATCCTAAGTGGTTATCCATATCAAACATGACATTTTTCTTTCACTTTACATATATTCATTATGAGATGATCCCGATTGAATTTATATACCTGTTTCGTCTCGCATCCAAAAGTAAATTCTGAAATGTAATTTCAACTATTGCCTTGCACAATAATCCACAGCAATTTCTATGCCCGGTAACAGATAACATAATCGTTTTACAATGAAAATGTCAACATCACACAGTCCACTACATGGTTTATCTCGATTAGAACAATGATTTACGCATTCGTCAGCAGGCTCCAACTATAACGCTTGGTAACAGTACTACTGTTTTTGATACATAAACCACGTCGCAGCTCATACGTAGCATAAGCAAATGCAAACACTGTCGTCTGCATATAAAGGCGATATTCGTGTACATACAGCAGGCCATGCCTCCTCAAAGTGGGTAATATGAAACGCGCAATCCATAATAATGATGAGGTTCGCGGAAGTAGACGCGCGGAGAGCCGGTGTCACGAATCGCACTTGTGAAGCGGTCGCTTTGGGATTTTTTTTATCGAACAGCTTGCTTTAGTTGCACTACGGTGACCAGTTGCAAATGATAGACACAAACACAAGAACAGAAAAAAATATTTAACCCTGGATTCCTGGCATTAAAAACATGGATTAATTCAAAAAGGATGTGATAAGATTTCACCGGGGTCGCCAACGCGGGCTGTGCTGCCTGTGGTAAACCAAGCGTCTATAGGTTACGGTAACTGCTGACTATCAGGCAGGCCGCTATGTTTATTACCTACCTTAAATGTATAGAAAAAATTAAACCAAAATCAACAATACACATAAGAAAAAGTTCTTAATTATAAAAACGAGAAGAAATTAATTGTCAGTCAAAAGGTCCTCTCTTAAACCCCAAGAATGTAGCAAAGTAGCTGTAACACAGAATGCTTAATAAAGATATCAAATTAAATGAGATGGTGTTTTATAATCATAATGGCTTCAATTAAAATATTATTTAAATGCAATAAACTTAAAATGTGTTTCTTATGAGGTAATTTGTTTACTTAGCGTCGTTGAACTCTTGTTAGGCGCCGCGTTAACTACATACTTCCGTTGCGGCGGCCGGCTGCCGGATGATGTGTATCTGTTGTTAGTTCTGAAACGCTTTGATAACAGTAAATGATCAAATATTACATAAATTGCTAATCGTAATTTATTGAGTTTCATGTGTGTGTAGATATTGAAATACTATTCTTTAATACTGATCATTTTCGCTTTAGACTGCGGACTTCAAGCCCGTGAGCACCAGACGGTGAGGCTGTGTAAATAGATCAAATGATTTAACACCATTATACACTATTAGATAATGCAATAATTATTTCTTATGAATTTAAATGGTATTAGTATTCAATGTATTATTTACAAATTTTTTAACGTATTAATAATATAACGTTATGTTAAAAATGTAGATACTTAAATAGTACGAGTTAAAATGCTTTGAGAGGCAATAATTACAAACAATAACCTACTACTACATATACCTGACCTGAGACACTTAAAGATTCTCTTTTTTATTACAATGTTATGTGAATTATATATCGTTATTAAGTGATTTCACTTTAGAAGAATTGTATTCCGGTTTCTTATTAACAAACCAAGCAACCGGACAACCACTGAAAAATTATGGCAAACGAAAATGTCAAAATGAGACAAATTATACATTGATATGACTTATATTCCTCTGTCGATGTTATAATAGTCATAAACTATTCAAACAAGGAATTCTTCTTTTCCTATGCTTCGTCCATGTCATCAGTCCAAACAAAGGTGTTGTGTTTCTGCGCAGACATCTGCGAGGCGAGGCGGCGCGCTGTTTACAAACAACGTGACGCCGCGTGCAACACACGTTGATTGTTACCGCACGGAAATTCTATTCACATCGAATGCCCAGATTTCCCTGCATCGGGTTAATATTACGTAATATAGCAAAAAAAGAACACCTAAGACTTGTCATTGGGTCCTCGTGTGACGGGCGATGCAAATTACCGCATTATAAAATGTAGTCTAGTTTTTTTTAATGCCATTAATAGAAATTACCATAAGCAAGATGCAGATGACGAAACATATTGAAGCTAATATGTTTAGCTCTTATGGAGCAATCATTTTAAATATGATATAGATTTAGATTAATATGAAAATTTTCGATATTTATTTCTACCGACATAATCATGACCGATCAATGGATAAATATATTTTAATTTAAAATATTTTTTTTCACGATTTTCAAGGTCGTTTTTATTGTGTTAATATTAATTGTTCTTATTATTTATTAGTATTACGTTCTGCCATTTTATAGTTATATGTGGAAAATTTTCATATAAATCTCTTTCTAACATGTTTAAGCAGTATATGCACATTAAATATATCAAATTTAACTCTTGTTTCTATTTCCGAGCCAATGCGTTTGTTTCCGTATGCGGTGCATTCTATTATGAGATGCAACTCAATGGGTATTGGACGCGTTGTCCTAAACGCAGTGCGTGCTTGTCGTGACGTCACGACTCAAACATGCAGCGGCGCGGTGCAGCGCACCGGCGGGGGCGCACGCGCAGCGCGCCCGACTGTTTACAGCGACGTAACGCGACGTTGCCGCGCCTCCTCTCACTTTCGCGACCGCCCCGCGCCCGTCCGGCGCCCGCACCGCACCCGCCGCCCGCCGCCCGCCGCACTACCGCCTAGCGGTGCTCCGCTTTTTTTGGGAAGCACTTTTCCCCTTCCCGGTTGTAAACGCTCCACGGTACGCGACTATTGTGTGGTCAACTGTTTAACTAAATATATATACAGCGCTTTTAAGGTCATATACATTTTAAAATTTAGTAAATTGTAAATCGAAAAGTGCATTGTAATTGTCCTTCAAAGTGAGCTACGCTTACAAGCTTGACGCATTACAATATTTTATGCGTAATAGACTGATACACAAACGTTAAAACGCTTCTTTCTGAGAGAAGTTGTATTTTAATATAAACAAAAAAATGAGTGAAGCGACACTGGTGGTCCACCATGAAAATGCACCTCGTGGCAGTCGTCACCTCAAAACTTGCGATAACGTATTTGCTCTAGGTAACAGCGCCCTTCTAACGTAAACAGTAATGTTTGTACTTGCGCGCAACCTACTTGTAATTCGAAAGTTTCAATTTGTGCTCGGTTAAAGTGGCGTGAACTCGAAATTGTCGTCGCGTCCGCAAGCCAAGATTTTAGCGCAGCTGCGGCGCGATGGGTACCGGAAAAGGAGGCCCACTCTCTGCCCGCAGCCGCCCCGGCATCAGCCACCCCTCTGTAAATAATAGACTGTCGTACGAATCGTCCCCCACAAACGAGTGAGATGCAAACACCAATTTTACCATAATAAAGACTAACAAATTATTAAAGGTCACACGGATAATGTGTGATCTCTAACTCAATAATCATAGTTAAGTAAAGGGCGACTTAGTCTACTATACAGAAAACTCTTTAGAATTTCTAACTTGACATAAGCCAGGTTAAAGATGACTTTTATACAACAAAGTTTTTTGAAACTAAATCCGGCTTATAAGAGTATAGATATTTTTATTAACTTACATTTATGTGTGAGTGTTTTTTGTAATATCTATGATACAAGTCACTTAATACATAAAAGTAAAACCACTATAAATAACTTTTACTTTAGTATGGTAAATGAACATAAATTTTTGGCGAGTCTTGTTTATAAGCACTACTAAATACGATTTTGTATCATTTATAACTTATTCATCTAATCTCTGTTATTGTATATCCCTTGCTTGTCAAATTTTAACTTGGCTCATGTGGTACGGAGGTCGCAGTACCCAGGGACCCGGAAACTGGTTCTTTAGTAAAAATTGTATTGTTATATATTTACATATTTTTTTGTCGATATCTAGTTGAGAATGATGTGATACTATTAATTTCCAAATATTGTCTTTCCATTTCTTCCCCTAAGCTAATTGTCGCATTGACAAATTTACACAACAAATGAAAAATTAATTTTATGGTTGTTACTTATTAAATATTTGAATAAAATTTCTAAGCATATTAACTTTGTATTTTTAAATAGATACAATTTGTTTATAATTAAATTATTTACGTAGTTTGATGCTAGTAGACATAGGCGATTAAAATATATTTATTCAACGAAGCGGGGAGATGAGCGGACGTCCCGCTCATGTTGTAAAGTGATACTCCTGCCCATACAACGTGGCGCTAGTTAGTGTTACACTCTGAATCAAGTTGTGCTCGTCGACATCTTTGAAACGTAAGATTTTGAGGCTCGTTACCTTAGTAATTACAGTAGCTATAACACCCTACAAAACGGTATACAGTAATGCTTGCACACTAGTTTTTGTGCGGTTTAAATATACGATGCGGTGGTGTACGTACACGATCTCCGGCAACAGAGACCTACCACTAGTAAATGTGTGATGTGTCTTAATATGCATATGGGCCATCTGAGCTGTTCACGTCACACAATAGAAAGTGAAGCGGGGCGTGCGCCGGCGCATCGCCGATAGAAAGCGGCTGCGACCGGCCCAAACCATCGCCGCATTCTTTCACACGCGGTCCACGCCGCGCCGCTACGGCAAGTGCTCCGCAACTGCACAATCATCCTCCCCATCAGCATCATGAATGAATGACCCTATATAAAGGAAAAACAGCGCAGTACCAAGCGATCATCCATTTATGTCAGTCGACGACGTTTGGCGAAATATTCAGTTAATTAGAAGTGGGAGTTTTAATTAACTGCTGGTGAAGTGAAGTCATTATAATTACGACCATATCTAACAACGAGCAACTGTTGACAGCTGCTGCTATCATCGCTGATCGTTTACTTTATTCCCTTATTATTTATTTTGATATATTTGATCTCTATAAATGAAATGTAAGTTTAAAACATTAAGTTTTTTCTTATGTAGTTAAGATTTTAGTAAGGTTTGCAAGCAATTAAATAAAAAAAATGTTGGCTACGATTGTGTAATGATTCCTATGCGGCGTATAATCTCATGCAAACGGCTCGCTTTATCTTACGCAATTGTGCAGTGGGGGGAGGATATATTGTTCAGACGCATTATGACATCTTGGGGCGTCCAAAGTAGATATGTAAACATCGCCTTACATATGGTAATTTGCTATGCTCACAATCGTAGTTATGGTTGTTTCCATTCATAATATAATAATTAACCGTGCGTGGTCAGCAAGCTGGTCTGCTATTCATATGATATTAGTTATTTATAATTTTTTCCTGTGGGTGACTGCTTACATTGTCCTCATCGTCACTCTACCATCGGCACGCCATGATAAGCATAGTTGCTTATTATGCCGTGCCGAGAGAATATGATCTGTTTTGAGGAGGACTAGCACTAGATATCAATTGGTTTGAAATAATGAGGATTGTACTACCGGTACGTAAGCTTCCGACCTTGCGTGCCTTACTATCGCCGATTTTCGATGACGATTAATATAAGTCGATGCTATTGTAATAATAAGAAATTTTTTCATTCAAATACAAAGTTTAGTTCTAATTTCAATGTTTATAAGTATACTTAAAAGGGTAAACAAAAGAAATGTAGACACTCGTAAAATACAGAAGCTGCATACTTTTTATAAGCAGAAGAGTTTACGAGGTCCGCATTATCAAAGCACACACATAAATGACGTGATTAATATATTACTTATTAAATTCCAATAAAGCAAACGAAAGGGAAGCCGTGAAACATTAATTCGGCGATATCTTAACGAAATATTGTGTTACGGAGGCGGGCGAGCGCTAAACGCGGCCCATTACGGCCAATAACCCCCTCCACCACCCTCTCCCGTTTCAATGTTAACACGAAACCCGTTCCGAATCGAACCCGTCCCCCTTATCGCGTCCGGTCGATGTGGCCCCACGCGCGCCGCGTCTGCCAGGTGCGTGGAACCCTCTTCCTCCGCAGATGTTGACGTGCTGCACAAGACCGTTGACCCTGTAATGGCAAGCTATTTAATGCCGCGGCGCCGGGAGCCGCCTGACCTCTCATTGTCTGCCGCCATCCAGCTCTCACGAAGGTCGATACTACGGCAATATCATTTTTATACGTTTCCAAGGGCTCATGAAAATATTTTTCTTTTACCTATCAATTATATAACTATTACAAGTAACATAATTTAACGAAGGAAGCTTTTAAATCTTCGGTTCTGCTATATATTTTAAAACTTTGATCTATTGTTACCTCAATATATTTTAACACTTGTCTCTTTTTTCGCTCAGATATTCGAAAGACTGTTTCCTTCTATAATATAAAAAAAAATCGATATATATTTAACGCCACACAAAAATACTTCATTAAACTTTGGGAAAATTTAAGGTTTATTTTTCTGTATTTATCGTCTTTATTCTCTAGTACGTTCACTACCGTACCGGTACACCAATAGGTGGACCGACGATCTGGTGAGAGTCGCGGGAACCCACTGGATGCGAGCAATGCGGGACCGATCGATGTGGAGATCTTTGAGGTAGGCCTATGTTCAGCAGAGAACGTCTATCGGCTGACGATGATGATGATGTCCACTATGACGTTTTTTAATAGAAATTTTACATAATAATAAACTGTATAGTTTTTATTATTTCTATACAAATAATGTAAAAAATACACATTGTTGTTATATGGAAACATTGATTAAGGTCGTGACGTGAACGTCGCAGTACAATAGTTAGTTAATGTAACAAGTAGTCCGTCTGTTGCACGCGTAAGCCCCTGCTCGTGTGCAGTTTTCTTCGGGGCTAAGTATGTTTTACGGATTAGCGAACGAGGTGTGCATGAACTTGTAAAGTTTCCCCGGCGGGGCGACCACACGCGCACGGGGGGACGGAGGGTTTTTGACCCGGTGAATATCGTAACTGCACAACAAAGGTCCTTCCTGCACCTGCCTCTATCGTATCGTCTCGAATTAAAATGTGAATTAATTGAGAAATTTTTTAGTAATATATTGTAATGGTCCATGGCCAAATTTATTGAAATATCTATCTATTTTTTTTCTTTCATAGCTATAACCGATTCTAATAGAAATTAGAAGTTAATTCCTTCGAAATATCAAGAAACATTATTGATTGAAAAAGGCAGTTTCTAGGAGCGACGCATATCTGACATCTTTTAATACTTATCAATTATTTTTATGCTGAATTCACACTTCTCTTCAATATAAAAGATTATCATCGTCATCATCATAATCAGCCGATAGACGATCACTGCTGAACATTGGCCTCTCCCAAAGATCGCCACATCGATCGGTCCAGCGCCGCGCGCATCCAGCGATTTCTCGCGGCCTTTAGGCGTTCTGAAATGTTTATATGGAGGAACAAGGGCCATTTCCCCTAACGCTGGCCTAATGAGGCTTATGGGAGCCATGGCCTCGTTTGTTGATTAGCAGGATGCAGCACGAGCAAGTGAGGTGTGGCTTGGGTCCCGCAGTATATAAAAGGTCCAGTGATAAAAAAAAATGTTGGTATCTATTATTGTTTTTAGGTTTGTGTATAAATTGTACGTCATTTCGGTAATCCGTAAGTAACAAGTCACATGCTGTGTTTTATTATTATCATACTAAACTGCCATAGTATACCCGGACGGACTGCTTAGAAAACTTGCTAGGTACGTCCCGGAAGCCACCCTGCGCTAATACCTTTTTCAGTTCTGGAGTCTCGCCAAATCCGGTTTCAGAGCGATATCGAGGTTCCCCCCTGCGTGATTATGTTGTCGCCGATTTGTTCAGTAAGATAACACTTATCTCACTTGTGATGCTCGCTTTCTACTTCCGTTACTTAAAATTTACTTCACCTGTTGATCCCCGAGTAGATCTATGATATTTTTTTTGGTATACTTAATGTTCACGGAATTTTTATAGACAGATTATTGATCATGTTTATTTAAAAAGATACTTTATTAAATATACAAAACTTTAATTATATCTTTGATAAATATTCTTGATGATAAGTGTAGTAAAAGTTTTTTTTCTTGTGTTCGTACAGATTGAGCTGAAATATTAATGTGTGGTTTTCTTTTCAGACGGAGCTGTATGGCATAAAATGGCGTAAGCTTGTGTGGGAGCGGGAGTCGAGCGGCGGTGTGGGCGGCGGTGACGGGGAGGAGGGCGCGGCGCCGCTGGGGGACCCGGTGATCAGCAGCTACGCGCGCTGCCTGGCCGGCGACATCCTGTGCGTGTGGCGCCGCGTACCCACCCAGCAGCCGCATGAGCTGTACGATATGCCCACACCGCTCTCGCTCCGCGCAGCCAAGGAACTCTGGATCTTTTGGTACGGCGAGGAGCCCGACCTCAGCGGGCTCGTCGCTCCTGAGCTCATCGCAAGTCGTAAGTACCTATTCATTCATATACGTCTTTGGTGCACTTTGTTTTTCGAAAAGGCGGTACAGTATGCTTTTCACAACAGTACCGCGGACGTGCAGGTAGGAATTATGTATATGTAATTGAAATATATGTTACGCCCTGGAATGGGTAGGACGTATACTTTAGTACAAAAAAGTTATTAGTGTGCGTATAATACACCTCTAATTTCTGATAGAAGAAAAAATGTTCCTCCTCACCTACCACAGTATCCTCGTTTCCTAGGTTGACTGGGAGAGAACGTCAATAGGAGTAAACCAATTTTACGATTCCAGTAAAGTTAGTATACATATATAGATAAATAAAAATATTAATCATCGATACACGTTTCGACATGAATCTAAGACACGGAGAAAATCAGTATCATTTCGCTAAGAGAGTGGTAGAGCGTACTGGGTGAGCAATGGCGAGGACGTACTTATGCACTAAAACATATATTTCGCCCTTTTCATTTATTTTAAGCATAAATAAAAAAATAAATAATATGATATGACGTTCTCAGGGCGTGACGTTCGGATATGTCCTAGTGAAAGAGTTAGTGCCTGTTCTGTTGCGTAAAGGGATTTTCCTCGGGGTCTACTATCAGGTTAACTATCTACTCAAAGTCAAAAGTATTCATTTAAAACAAAAATGATAATTTATCTTGTATTAAGGTTGTCATTTTGGCTACATTTATACATTACAACGAAATCCATGTTAACTCGCGCTAACAAACTAATAGCTCAACTTAACAGCTCGTTAACCGCACACTGAGATGTAGTATCATCGGTAACAATTAACCGAAAGATTAAGATCGCGCCGAGTCATTCCGGAACAAAAGCTTCGGAGATAAGGGAACGGGAAAATAGAAGAGAGGACGATAATTTGCGAAATGAATGACGGCCGGCTCGGGTGGCTGCGGGTTCATTTGCGAAGGACATCTGGAATTCAGGCTTCCAACTTTGTTCTTTCACGTCCATTTCAAGCGGTGAAATTCGTACATTTTATTTCCTTTTACTAACTTCAGGCCGTGTAGCTATCATTACATTTATAATATTTGCGAAACGTTACTAATAAAAAATACTTATGAAGAAGAAGACCTCAACACTGACAGTCTTAAGTAAAAGCATAAGGACACTTGAGGTTCTGTGTATACAATGCAGACCAGTTTCTAAGATTTAAAGCTTATACTAAGATTTTGATGTACAAAAGACGCGGAACATTTTGGCTTTAATGACGCTTACTATCTTATCTCCATACTGATGAGACACTAAATGTCGCGTTATGGTCAAAACTAATCGTCACAACAGTGACAAAATACTATAAGAAATTCTATAATTGCACTACGATCGCATACTTGCAAGTTTGCCACAGCAACAGTTGAGATCAGAGTACGCAAGCGAATAAATTCCTTATCGTCGTACAGTATGTACTAAATCGAGTCGAACGAATTGGACAGATGTTTGTGCCACCGGATCGTCGCGAAGGCGAAACTTTGAAGACACATAGGTCCGCCGAAGGCTTTCAAATAACGTTCACGCCTGGAATTCAACAGGTGGTTGGACAAACCGGCCGGGCTCGAAGCGGCTGCGAATTTTATTATTATTTGCCCGGTCAGATCTTTACACTCCCACTTGATCCGTTCCTATTTCTTATACTAGTGCTATTTAATTTTTCAAAGAAGAGACGTGACGAGCGGGACTCTCAACTGATGATAAGAGATACCTCAGCCCATAACAATAAGACCGCTAGTTGGATGGTATATACTGCACCATATTGTGTAGTAATTTCGCTGCCTACAGCTAGTGACCTTCCAACAGGATCGCAGTAATGTTTGGCGCTACGGAGGGTCCTACCTAGACAGTCTGTGGCAACAAAGACATCAGTAAATTATTAGAAATTTGGTAAAAAAATTATGCATATCAAAAATATTCCATTATTTTTAGATAGATATATATATAAAATTTTTAGTTTTACTGATTAAGGTAAAACAAATAATAAGTGTATTAGAGTACAAATAATTTGTTTAAAATTATATCGTACTTGTTTTCAATCATAAAATATCTTCAAAGTATTTTTTTTAATGACGTCAATAATCAATTTAAATTTCTATTTGTTAACGTTTAAGATCATGAACATAGTAAACGATGAGCATACAGCACGGTGTCGTTGACTCTTCGGCCTGTCTCAGTCACTACGCGATCTCGTAATGGGCCACTTGCATACATTTCGGCAACGCGCTCCGCACACAATTCACCTGTTCGTAGTGGAAACTAGCGAGATCAAATTGAGCAATACATGGTTAAAATTGGCCCCGAGCACGACCAACCGCGCCTTGGTCAATGCACCAGACACTTTCAAAAAAGAAAAAGTTATGTAAGGCAATGCTACGACACGAGCTGAACGTTCTACCGTTGGTAAGGGATTTGGTCCACCATCCAATACCGAGACACTAATTAGGATTTATATAGAAGAGTTAATGATGAAACTCAGGGTTTTATTTAAAACCTTATCCCGGTGATTTCATTGCATACAGTTGGGGACGTGCACATAGATTTGGGGTAAGGCATGTTAACCACACCTGAAATCTTAGTGCTTATCAATAATTAAAAATAAACTTAACCAATTTACTCAATTTAGCAATGTTCAAAGCATAGTTGTGTATCTTAAGAGATCATTATTTAAATAGGTTTAGGGAGCCAGGGTATGCATTGGTTGTTTGCCTATATAGAACGCACGCCCCCGCATACAGTGCACTTCAAACGGGAACTATACTATGTTTGATTGGTGACGGAAAATGTAGGCGATACACCCTAAGTCCAGTAAGTGCAACATGAGTAACATGTGATGTGGATAACAATCTCATATGACTAACTCATTGTCAATGAATAAGTTCCCTAATATTATAATGTTTTCCTCATTACCAGTTGTTTAGGCGCAGCGGGCAAGTTCATGCGGATGCCGCAGCTTCCGAAAATAGAGGATGACATAAATTGGCATAAGCGGAATTATTTCTGTGCACCCGACAATTGTGACCAGATTAAGTTTATGCTGTTATCTTCTTATACATTTGGTAGAATACTAAATAAAAAATAAAACAATCACTTTATTACCTTACACTAATATAACATACATTTATTTTTCAACTGTTGCAAATGCGGAAGGACTCGGCTCGGCCGATGCTGATTGGAACAGTAATTCCGATCAGGTCTGGTGTTCAGTCCCTTCGAAAATATATTGAATTGACGAATTATGCAGACGTCTACGGTGTCTCTACGGGTAGCAGTTAATCAGTATAACCATATATAATTTCAGTTTAAATTCTTTAATGATATAATTTTAATTCTAAAAAGTTTTAAAGGTTTCTTGTTTGTATTATTTCACTGGATACGTTGGCACCGGCTAGGCAAAGTATTCCGCCGTGGCCGTCACCGCGGTCGCATCAATTGTTTTAACCTTGCGCTCTTATTACGAACAACGAGACTTGGAGACAACTCAGGATAAACTTGCCGTGCTCGATAACTTAATCAGAGTTTAACGGAATACGAGCTAAAGCGGACAAATTACTGTTGGCCATGTATAAACAAAAACTGTGCATTAGAAACTAATACCCGCTACAGTAAATTAAGGGTCGCTCATAATATCGTCTTCGGAATTCCTGCATGAACGTCAATTTATTTCTGGGATCGAGCTAAAAATAAAAACCGCTATTGCGACGATAAATCTCTCCCGGTCACCCACTTTCCACTTATATGGCGAGACAGGGTGGCAAGGACGCCTCAACCGCGCTCCTGCCGTTTACTCCTTCCCAATAAATATCGAACCTGCTGTAATACATCCTTCAACAGTAATACATAGTATATTCAGACTTCTACCATAAGTAAATTTGTTTAAAACTAATCCTGTAGCGAGGCTTTAGTGGGGTCATAGACATGATGGATGGTGTCTAGACGAAAGGGGGGAACATCTTAAGTTAAAAATCTCAACAAATATGTTAAAACTTTTACACTGAATAGTATTTGTTGTTATTTGTTTTTAGTAGTAATTTACCGGGTTGTTTGATTATTATAAGTTTACTTTAAAAACTTGTTACCATTATTGGGTTAAGGTCCGGAGAATCGTAGATGGTATTGATCGGTGCGAAAATTAAACGATCACAGCTTGTAATCTCCAAGTATGAAATTCTTTATTCTATTTCCTGTTTGCGGTAATATTCAAAAGCATCGGTCAGATTCTGTTTACTACTAACATTCTGTGAAGTGAAGTGCCGCATTCCAGTGCCGCAAGCTATTGTAAACAGTGTTACGTTCGCGTAGGTGCTACAGTGGCGCGTAACGCCGTAGGGTCAGCTCGCTGCGTCGACGGCGGTGCGGGCCGCATTCGATCGAAGGTCTCCGTCGCAAAGTGCGGACGGAAATAACCGAACGTTCAGCAATTTCCCGTCCTGCGCGAATCGACCAGCACACGTACTCGATACTATGTTACATACTGTGATACTATTAGCTGTTAGTTTAGTATCGTTATCGTATAACACTCTCAACCTAAACATGTTTTGAAGTTTTAATCATACGTCTGATACAATGATGGAATAAGTATTTTAACTTTATTTTGCAACCAAAGTAATTTGTTATAAACCCTAACGCTAAAATAAAGTGATCTACTCTAAGCCTAGTCATAAACTGTTTGTGATTATAACGATTAAATCTTAAGCGAGGCAACTCGGCACCTGAGTTTCATAACTTTGTCTGTGAACAACTTTAAATAAACTAACAAGAAACAGAATTAATCCTTGTGGCGTTAGTGTCATATAAAGTCGCATCAGAGGCTGTATTTGCCTGGTGGTCGCGCGCCGCCGGATATAATTTGAGCGTTGGTATCCGGAGGCTCCGCGGTACGTGAGCCCATTTGCGCCAAGATTAACGTCTGACCCCCGGCGGCTGGAGCGACGGGGGCTAATCGGTTTAGGCTCCCCTAGTACTTAGTAATAATAAGCTAACACCGATTTGCTGGCTATTAGTAGGCGCAATTTGTTGTTGATAACACCATTAGAACGAATACTATTACGTTTCATTTAATAATCATACTTAAAAATTTATTATTAGTATCAAAATTTTACAGAATGATTTTATTGTATTAAGGGATAAGATGAGCAGTATGTTCACTTGGATGGTAAGCGATACGCTGACCCACCACAACGTAGTGCTTTTACCACAGCATTCTAACAGTTACATACATTATATACACTACACCACATTGTGCTCGTCGCCCTGATACTTGTCTCGTTTCCTCAGTAATTTCATCAGATACAGTGCTCTTTAAACCAGAACACAGTAATTTTCACAGTACTACTTGACGGCAGAAATAGGCCCTGGAGTGTTACCTACCTAGACCGTCTCCCGCAACAGAGACCTATCACCAATAGGTGTTTTTCAAGCGTATACATTTATCGAAATGTCTTTACGCATAATAATGCTTATTCAGGCGCTGATGCAAGTAGGTATACTTGACCGTATATAAACGAAAATTAAACACGATCTCGTATTATTTCACTGAATCCATATTTTCCTGTACAATATTTCCTCTAGCTTGTACGACGTAACAATTGCATAGTCATCTTGTTACGAACTAAACCAATCGCCTACTACATCTTATTCATTCAACTCTGAGTGTGGGAGTTGATTCATCATTTCAATCTTCATACTTGATATCTTACTACTTGTAGGGTTACAATAGAATCGAGTAAGGCGCCTGACATGTAATGTGTAATTTAAAACAAATATTATAGTATAATTTACGTTGATACATTCCCGGTTCTAAAGTATTAATGATACAAATAAACGTTTGCTCTTTAAAATAATCCTGTTTGGTAATTTTAGTATAATTTTCAAATAACACGACACTGGGTTATGGAAGGATAGTTATGATTTGATAGTACTAAAATGAAATATTAACAGCGAAAATCCTTTTCATATAGTGTATTTTCTTAGTTATATATATGCTTAAAACTACTAATTGTTGGTGAATATGAACGAAAAATTGTAAAAGCGATGAATGTTGGGGTCTCAAAGTGCTGAAATGACGACCCCGCACCGCAGAGCGCAGAGTTGTCAAACCCTCCTAGGTGGACAGAGGATATAAAGTGCAACGCGTTACGAGAGACCTATGTCCAGCAGTGGACGTCCATCGGTTGAAATGATAATGATAGTTAGCATATTACATTTCAATTTATTGTAATTTGTATTATTCGCATCATGATCATCTGTTGTTGAGGTGAAATTCGATAGGGGTAGTGAAGGTTGAAAACTGAGCATTTCACCGCTTTGCGGAGTTCACAAAGCCACTCGATAACGTCGGATACATGCAGCCGATTACTGTCAAGATGTTGCCTAGGGCGCGCGTCCCGGGGGCGGCCTGGGGGGGAGAGGGTTGCGGAAGATGGGCGGTTTACCTCACACCGGACCCTGTGGGCGGGCGGCGGTAGACCTGTCGCCCCTAATTATATTACCGCTATATACAGTACACCGATTCACTTTTTACCTGTCCAACTCGATTGTTTAAAATCTCTTTTGAAGCATGCGTTCGGTTTTCCTCGTAACATATTTAGTATATCTATGTTAAATATATATGTATATATATATGGTATACACTTTTTCAACTCTTAAAACACCGGCTTCTCACCAATCAAGTATATATAAAGATATTTAACAGATTGTGTTACAACATTGTATAATAGCCTCGTTAATAATACTTATGTATCTTATAATTATATTTATAGTTAATTTTATATTAACGTAATATTGTTTATTGCATATTATAAAACGAAGTTTTTTATTCCTTATATTTTATCATGTACTAAGTAGCACGGCCATTGATTTGTTACTTCTCAGAAACAGTATTTGAAAGTTACTTTAATGTAAATTGTTTTGGATTAGTAACTACAAATTATATATTATGGTACTTTGCTAATTCGTGGAAACAGTTATAACTATAAAACATATTTTTTTAAAAAACAAATTTCATTTGATTCGCAAATTCCACCTTGTCTCCATATGAAAGCGTAGTCACAAAAAGGTCTTTAGAAAATACATCTTGATACTTAAATGTAAATTCATCCCTCGCAACCCCTTTTGTCTCGTTCACTTCACTTTTTGCAGGATTATGTAACCCCCCTTCACTTAGATATTCCCATCAAATCTCTCGCGACCCATTGTATTGCGACACTTGAACTTCTCATATCGTGATAATACATAACAGCATACCTAAACTACAGTCCATAACAACATTGCGGTAGTTGGGATGCTGTACACAGCACCACATTGTGCCCGTCGCATTAATACATAATATGTTAATTATTGTTATCCTAGTAATTTAATGAAATAAATAGTTATTGAGCTACAACGTCCTTCAAACACATGTATGTTTGAAGGACGTTGTAGTTTGTTACTGTGTGTACAGAAGTTTGTCGGCGAAAACAACAGCCGCGTTGGTACCACCTATCTTGACAGTCTCCGGCAACAGAGACTTGCTACCAGTAAAATCATATCATGCTATGGGTCGTGAACATAGCCCTGTAGTCTCGGACTAGTAAGAATGGGACTCAGGTAAGCCCTGCTTGTCGTAGAAGGCGCCTTATTGCTCAACAAGCGAACCTGCCTGGGACAGCATATGGCTCAGCGATGGTGCCTAGGAAGGTCTAGGCTCCTCCTCAAAGACGTGTAACAGAAAGTGTAGAGGGGCACCGGTGCGTTCCCTAAGAGATTCCGGAGCCTTTCCGAATGCACTGATGTATACCACTGAAGGAGTTTTAGTTAGTAAGAATCTCACTTAACCTCGACTTCACCACAGAAGCATAATATCTTTTGAAGATTTCCCCGCGAAACAAAAAAAAAACTGGGCTTTGAACATGTACTTTGATGAAACTTAAAAGTATATTAAAGTTTGGCTGCCTATCGACAATTAAGATTACCCGATATCTGTGTTTAATCCCATGAAAATTATTTGTGCACTCGTATCGTATGGGACGGTAATCAACGCGTTGAAAGTTCAAAAGTTCAAGGGACTGCATCGAGCGGAGCTTATTCTTCCCACGCGCGACACGGGCCGGGGGGCTAGTTAGTGCGTCGCATACTCCCACACTGCGCACCACCACTACCACCCCGGCGGCGGCCCGCTCGGTACCGGGGTGTTCGATACGAACCCCCACTTAATTAGTTTAATCATTCGTGGAAAATATAGTTTGCACATGCACGGCCCGCTTATGAATTAAATCGGGCCTCATGAAAATGAGAAATTTGTTAACTCACGCCGTACAAATTATCAGCGCTTCATCCCTTATAACACAAATTGAGTGATAGTGTTTAACCATTGACCGACAATGTTTTTGATTACATTTAAGGCAATCAAACCAGGAATGCAATGCAACCGTTTAACAGCGACTCGATTCGAACTCGCTACTGTAGCGGCATAGTAATTAGTTTATTAATGTGTTACAACGTCGGGAGCGTGGCTACGAATCTTTAATTAGATTCACTTTGTTTTGATATAACGAGTCTCATCTCGATTAGGCTTAATACATCTTAATTATGTATGGCTGTTAATTGAATGGTATAATATCATCTTTATAGGGGTGTAAGGGGTCCCGCATAACAACTCATAGGACCTAAGCCAACCTCACCTGCTCGTGATGCACCCTGCTAATAAATAAATAAACGAGGTTCTGGATCTTAACAACCTGCATTGATATTCATTGGGCTGACGTGGTGGGAAATGTGTCACGTCTGCACGGAGATGCAGGCAACGCTAGACCGATTGATGCACGGATCTTTGGAGGAGGCCTACGTCCAGCAGTTGACGTCTAACGACTGATGATATCAGCTTTATGCCTGAGCCCGATTGATTTTTTTTTTTTTATTACAATGAAACTGCAGTAGTTAATGCAATGATGAAAGTGCAGTAATCATCGGTATAATTCACTGTGGTTGGTGTATCTCGTTTCGTGGAGCAGTGGTAGAGGTGAGGTCTGGGCCCGTTCGGTGACGTAGCGCCCCGCCTTAGCCTCTACGCCGACCGCCCTCGCTACGTAATTCCTCCACTACCTTGGAATATAAACACTCAAAGGTTTTGTCCTCGTTTCGAAACAACCACCAGTAAAACCTTGTAAAGATTTTTATTTGTTTTATTTAACTTATACGATAATGATGTTTAAATTATCATAAATTTTTCCGAAATTCTGGAATTATTACACTTGTCATAAAATACTTGAAATGAACAATTGTCTTGCAACTGTTGCAACGATTCATATTTTCAATGTCTACTCAATGTATCATATTTTACTGGAAAGCCTTTCAAAGCTCGTTACAATGCACGCCCGGATGTTTTGTGCAGGATCTCGTACAGTCCGCTGCTCTGCCTTATCGCTAAGTGCTTGAAACCGCAGCGCCGGAGTCTGCGGGCTTTCGTATTGAGTCTAATATTTTGACTGGTCTTTATCTCGCATATAAGCCATCTACTTCTAGACAAACTCATATCGAATGAAGCCCGGAAATGTTTTTAATATGCTGAACAACGGGTATTGTACGCCATGCACATTGATAAACCTTCATCATAAGCGTCAATAGTCTTATAATGTATTTGTCTAATCTACCATTGCTTATAAAAAATAACAAAATGTTTATGTACCTTGGGGACCAAAGGTTAACACAAAATAGCGCTAAAATAGCTTATTTTATTGGACCCAGTGACGACGCGAGCAAATCGTTCACCTGAAAGTAAGTGATACGCTTGCACATAACAAATGGCGCAAGTTAGGATAATATACAAAGCACTACATTGCGCTCGTCGCTTTGTGACATAAGATGTTGTCTCCTTACTCCTATATTTTCACCAGCTGGAACGACCTTTAAACCGGAAAACAGTAATGTTTGCACACAAGTGTTTGTCGGCTGCAATAGGCGCTGCGGTGGTACTCACCTAGACGGTCCCAGGCATCGGAGGCTTATCACCAGTAAAGCTATCGTAAGCTGAACTTTTTGTAAGGATGGAAGGAAAAATCATGCTCGTCTATTGCAGCAGATACAGAATACAAATTAATTATTTAACAATAAAATTTCGTAGGGTAAGAGGGGTAATTGAAACGAGTGCTCTGCGCATAAATATTGAGTGTTGCGATAACCCGTAAACCAAAACGGTGCGTGCCGGTTTACTGCGGCCAGCTCAGGGACGACGGTGGGTTCGAACCCCGCGGGGAGTGCTCGGCGCTTTCATCAAGCACCAATTTAAGGTATTCCAGTGTGTCTATAGTTCAAGTGAAACTGCGTAACTGACAATTTTATAAAATATTTTTTGCGGCATTTGTCTGAAATAGGTTGCTCTATTCGATCGATAAGCGGTGTTTCTTAATGTCGATAATTTTTTTTAATATGTAAAAAAAAATTATTAACTATTACGGTTCAACGGAGTTCAAAAGAGTAGAAGATAAGAGTAAATCACGAGTATGTATTCTATTGAAGATATAAAATTAGTGTGCAAGTTTGCGATTAAAAATTTCATTTGCTGTTCTATCTCTAAGCGGAAAATGATCCGGAAATTTACTCGGCAGAAAAACTATTTTTTTGTCCCACCTGGGCATGACAATAAAAACCGGGTTGTTTCTTATTGCGTATGCTAATGTGCGGAGCGGAGGCGGACGCGGACGCGGACATGGTTGTATCGATCGGGCTCCCCAGGGAGGAACCGGGCAGGGCCCCATACTGCCCGCTCTAGTTTACACTGTCAACCGCCACGTGTCAACTGTTCCTCAAGGACACACTAATAAAGTACAACGTACTATTTCACTTTATGGTACTTCAACTTTTGACTTAGTTGTTGAACTAGAGTTTACAATATAAATATATAATATTGTTATTGTTTTGATAATGCCTGTAAGTATAGTGCTTAAGGGTTATATATCAAGAAAATAGACTAGTTCTATTCCGGTATCAATAGCTCGACTTTTGAGGAGTTTTTGCGTAATTAATCATGAATCGGTCAATTTTTTTAGGAAAACTATGGCAGGAAGCTCTAAATAAATATGCTCTGTATTAACTGCGGTTAAAGCTGTTGTTTGTTATTGCATAAAATAGCAAACAGAATTTTATTGAATTAATTTTATAAAGTGAAGAGCAATAGAGTCTGAAATACAAAAGCGTGGTGTTGAAGTTCGCCGATGTTCAATAAGGGTGGGTAATGGTGATGCGGCAGTTGAAGGTAACGGCGGGGGCTCGTGGGAGCGGCGCGTAATGCGGCGCGCGATAAATTGGCTGTGAAGGCGGCGGCGAGTGGCACCGGCACGGCCCGCGCTCTGATCGATACCGAGCCCGCCGGCGAGCGGCACCGCCGACACCGCTGACACCCGCCGACACACACCGACACACGCCGGCCGACACCCGCCGACACCGAACCAGACAGCCACCACTCTCCATGTCCCATTTACCATTCAAAATGGTCTGGCTATATTTTTGATACCGTTTCATTGTACATTCAAAGAAAATGTGAAACACCTCATTATTATAAAGGAGATTTAATGTTTAATTAATAAAAGCTGTATTACTATTATATTAGCTTTATTATGAACACAAATTCAATGAAACTTGTACGGATTATTGATTTGTGTGACGTACGTTTTACCAAATGTCTACATTTAGCAACAACTGTGCGTCACAGCAACCCTGGTTTTAACCTTTAAAGATACTTTTCCATATTTGTAATACATTATGAATTATTTTTGCACACAATTACAATTTAGTGTTTTAGGCTGAGTATTTACACATGTGGTTCTCTCAGCTATTTATAGAACGATATAGCAGTATTACTTGAATTTTTAAGTACATCTGCCAGTTTGGGTTTAACATAAATTTTTATGGGTGCACCACGTCGATACGTCGCCCTAGACGAGAGCGTGATGCACGCAAAAAATAAACATCACACGAACCTTGAACCTTGCGCTCCCCTCGGTCCGATGCTCTTTCGATCGTGTCTAACTCTCGCCATCCAGCCCCGTATACATAAAATATCTATTCGCCCGCCCGCCATGTGTCCCCTCTCTCGCTCTCTCTCTTTCTCCTTCATAATTCGAATCCCTATCTTTGCCGAAGAAAATCTCTAAAGGAATATTTTGACAGCGATGAAACACAGCTCGTTGTTTCCCAGAAGACCCACTCAGAAGTATAAAAGGAGACCGCTAAAACATACGTAAACGCCTCTCCCGTATTTGTTTTAAAGAAATAAACAGAGCTGACACACCGTACGTCTTATTCCAGTGCCATCTTTGAACTGGTGCCAAATGCAAGTATTTCATTCAGGATCGTAATTATGACTATTGTGGAAAATTAATGTATTTTTATTTTATAATAATAAGAGTGTTTAGAAATGAATAGAAAATTGTGTTTTTTTTTTATTTTGAATACTTCGCCCCTTGATCGTACAATGCATTCATGGCTGTCGAAATTAGAAATAATCTTACTAAAAGCCTCGTCAGGGCACGCTCTTCTAATTTCTCCAGCCTGCAAGGAAACCGGAATACGTCTAGACGGGTGTCACATCGCAGGGGTTCCTAATTACCGGTCCGCTTGAGAGGGATCTGAGGGCGGCGACAATACAACACACGTAGCTACCCATTATGCCGATTACCACAGTGTTTTGCGGGAGAGGAATATTTTTCACGCGTTATAAAGGCTTAGGACGAAAAATAGAATATTTATTGACTAGTGACCAACAAACAACAATATAAATGCGTATGGTATAACTTACAGTTATAACAGCATTAAATATTAATAATATATTATTACATACAAATATATCACACCTCGTTCTCAGTGGGGTAGGCTGAGACCACCTCTCTCCACTCGCTACGATCTTGACATACATTATTAATTATTAGAACATCAATAACTTGCATTTTTATTACTCCCGTGATGGTCTAAAAATCTCCACGACTCCTTTACCACACAGTAGACTGTTTTGTGGTATAATTATGGGCACATTGTTCCTTTTTTCTGTTGCCGCTGCAAGGGATGTCTCGTTTCCCGTTAGCGACCGGTTTCTAAACATAGTTTTTTTTGTTCGCTTCACATTGTTCTCGCCCCGCACGGCGCTCGTTATATCTTTACTGGATCGCGCTCTACTCGGTTTAAATTCAATTCGGACGCTCTAGTGAGTACAATGTTTTGCATTAAAATGATGTTAAGCATCGAAAAGTATTAGCTTTTACTTTCTCTGCGGGTGGCTTGGGGTGGAGAGGGAGGGCAGGGGGAGTGGTAGCGGCGCGGCAGCGACTGGTTTGACCGCGGTCAATGCGACACCTGATCCACGCCCCACATGTCCCTGCACTGACATACCAGCGTTGCGCCCAAGGGCACGCAAGGCGCTAGTCGATCGGCCCTCACTGACTCGCCGACTATATCGAATTGAACTGATGTCCGCTCTCGCTGATTATAATACCATCGTACTGTTCAAACGAACCGATGTTTGGAAACGACTTTGCAAATTGACCGTTTCAATTTCTACGTATTCTCGAAATCGGAGAGCGTTTTGAATAGCGGGCGATAAACGGACACGGAGCGCGTGCGCCGCCCGTCGCTCACACATTCCTGGCGAGCCTTTTTGTTGCATCTCCCCTCCTCGTGTGTCGGCGCTGCTTACATTACGACGATTATTTACATTAAGCAGTAAACCCTGCCCAATTGCTCATATATATTCCAATTAAATTGTTTTTGTAACAGATTTATGAGCAATAAAACGGCGCCTCAATAGATGTAGCAATAAAACTTTATATGTTACAATGACGCTTGACAGGTAATGATTTGTGAAATATTTAAAGCACGCGTACGCGGATAGTTGTGAAGAAAAAGAAGCTTAATTCATTCAAAACGATAAAATATTTGTGTTAAAGTAGAGCATGGAGTAAATAGATGGTTTTCGCCCGTTTAACGGAGGCATTCGGTGATTAGGATCGGCGCGGGCCGGTGCGGGCCGGGCCGGCGCTACACCGGCCGGTATAGGCGCGGTGACGGTGCGAGAGCGGGCCAGATGGTCCGCGCTCCGGTGTTGCACGCAGTCGTTGACCCCCGGCCGTCGCGCCCCGCGGCCTGCACTCCCGCACACCCGCACGCCCGCACGCCAGGCGCCCGCCGCTAAACCACCGCGACCCCACTGATCCAATGTCGCTGTCGTCCCACTAAATACACACATGCGTACACACGCACAATTATTACGTTAACAACGTTAATACCATGCAGTCGGCACATATAACCAAGGGTTTGTGCCAAGTTAATTTAAAACTGCTGGCCCTGTATTATCCAGATAACCCTTACTAGTTTTCTAGTAATTCTTGATGTATTTTATATATAAATTTTTTTGTTTAAAATAAAATAATAAAAAAATTACTTAACGGTAGTGACCAGCAGTTTTAAATCATCATCAGTAAATGTTCATGTCGTGTTGTAAATTGTTTCGTTAAATTTTGTAATTTCATGGTGAGTACTTAAAAGTGGTCCTTTTATTTTCGCTTAAGATCAAAGTTACTCCACTAGGGATGTAGTGATAATATATTAATGCATTTTTATTATTACAAAACATATTTAAGTATTTAGAAATGTAAATGATTGTATGAAGAATTACGAGTGCGGACAGTGTTGCCGCCTCGTACACTACTCAAGTACCGTACCGTATGTTATATAAATAGATGAACTAAATAAGTACTCACTTTGTTCACTTTAGTTTAGAATTTATGTAAACTTACAAAATTCGTTTCCCCTTAACATTGCTCTTCGTAGTTATTTATTTTAAACTTACGCGTTCCACGTAAGCCCGGCATGTGTTTTGACGGCGCTATCTTATCCAAACATTATCTCACCGGCGACGATCTGTTTATGACGTGGCGAGATAGAAGCTGCGGCACCTTCCGCCCGCCGAGATCGCACCAAGTGCCCCAACTACTTCGCCGATCGTACTGTATTAGCATGACGTTATGATATAATACTACCGTTTCTGCTATCTCGACCGTCACAGTATCACCGTTATGTAACTATTTTAAAAATGGTCCATCTGTATAACTACTTTAAAATAATCTACTAAGTTTACGCTTAAAGATATCGCTCCTTTAGTGTTTTTAAAAGAAAAAAAATAGTATATTTTCCGAGACTTAAAAACTGACATTTAAAAAAATTAACAAATAAATCTTTATGTATGATCATCATCTGCCGATAGACGTCCACTGCTGGACATAGGCCTTCCCCAAAGATGTCCACATCGATCGGTCACGCATTTCTCACATCCAATGGGTTCCCGCGATTCTCACCAGGTCTTCGGTTCACCTTGTCGGAGGCTTCCCAACACTACGTCTTCCGGTACCCTACTGCACACTCGGCCGTCGGTCCTTCGAGCAATGTACCCTGCCCACTACCACTTAAGTCTACTGTTTGTTATGTATGATGTTAACTGATAATAAGACGGTCAATTGATATCGTGGCCTGACGACAAACAGTTACCGCGGCATATGGAGAGCTGAATACAACTTAATGCGTAAATTGGGCCAGAAGAAAGTTTACGTGGTGTTCTGAATAAAAAAAAATATATGAAACGCCCAGTACTGTGTAGTTCTCTTATACATTTGTAATAGATTTGGGATGTGTAACAAAACATTTAAATCATCTCTTCTAGCTGAACAAGACAAAAAAAAAACAAGGCTTAAAAAATTGTACAGAAGCGCTTGTGTTCAGCACTCGTAGTTTGTGAAAAAAAAATCCATTGTTAAAGACGTCTGCCGGTGGTTGTGAAAATTTTATATTAACGCAACTCCATTTCTTTTCCAATTTTCCTCTAAACCTGATTTTTAAACGTTTTTAAGTGTACACTTTAAACCAAATAAATCTGAACAAACCGTTAACTGTTTAATTAGGTATGAGTGGGCAGGGATGAGTGCGCTTGTTGTTCATGTTGTGGAGGTCTACTGCCACCGCTCCGGAAGTGCGCCATTTACACTTAACCTATTATTAAAAGTTTTCTTAACCCCCACCTCGACACTAAATCTGAAAACGGAACTACTTCTTATTGTGGCGACTATTTGTATTTAAGGAACCGAGAAACTGTGTAGACATGCAAATGTTATTTAATTATCAGACAAAATATCATATCTATATCTATAGGTATATATATAAGGTAACAATCTTGTTAAGCAAAAATCAAAATTCTGTGTAGAAGACGTTGATGACACGATCTTGAACGTATGGGGATTCTCCACCGCAATAGGATGTAAACCCGCTGCACGCACTCTACATAATACTAGTCGCATTAAGCCACACGGTTAATGATGCGGCGGTAGCGGCGCACCGCGACGTGACCTCAGCATCACCACACCGCTACGTCACCGGCGGCAGCCGTACACTGCGCGCCGTCCGACGGCGGCGCGACGGCGACACGACTCCTCACCCTCAGTGTACACCGCGCTTGAGATTTAAGTGGAACTATGCGGCGAGGCCGTGGGAAAGGAGCTGGCCGCGCAGACGCTGTGCCCCACGGCTCGTAACGGTGAAGCTCGCCCGCGGAATCCACTTGATAACAATAAGCAAAACTACGAGCAGACTCACGTACCTGTAACGTGCATTCTATGTGAACTCTGTAATAAAACTGTTTCACATTCACATGTTGCATTGTTTCACTTTTAATACCAAAAGAACAACCGCGCGAAAATAGATTAAAAAAGGTCTCGGTGAATTAAACTAACATTCAGAAAAACACGGACCAGGATATCCAGCTTAGTGGTTCACAGACAGCTGAACGACGTTGGAACAAGTGTTGTCAACCTGTACACCTTAATACTGAATTTCTAAAACATTGTCTTAAACTATAAAGATTTGATGCGTCAATAGATATTTCTTCTTCTAGTTGTAGTAGCAAGTCTCGATGAATACAAGTTCTTCATTCTAGATTTAAAAAAATATCCCATTTCTGAGCTGAGATGTAACATATATATCTCATTGATCATCGAAACTACTCATGTACGGATCAAACGGTTCGATTGAATGAAACTGTTAATGGGGCCCCCGCTGCCCGCTACGTCACAGCAGCCGCCGTGGAGTCGAGGTCTCTCACCGCTAACGCTGTTCTCTCACTTCACGCCTGTTTACATACCATTCGGTAGTTTTGTTGTTGGTTATTGCAAAGCTTTGTTGAGTAACGCGTTGCTGTACCAATTAAACACGAAATGGCGATTCGATTGCAGTTTGTAGTAACGTATATGTGTTTTTCCCATGGTTAATTTTGCTATCAAGTATATATCGGTGTAAGGGGTTCCGCGCAACAACTCAGAGGACCCAAGGTAACCTCATCTGATCTTGGTGCACCCAGCTAATCAACAAACGAGGCTCTGGCTCCCACCAGCCAGCAATTGGGCTAGCGCGGTGGGAAATGGCCCAAGTCCCCCCGTATGAATCCCTACAAACGACGCCCTTTGGTTCCCGGCGATGCGGTCAGCGTAGGACCGATCAAGGTGGGGATATTTGGGAGAGGCTTATGCCCAGCAGTGGCCGTCTCTCGGCTCATGATGATGATGATATATTGATTAAGCGCAGTGTATGTGTTAGTCCATAACTACGTTACTACCAGCGATACTAACCCGAGACACGCTTCCAAGGCTTGTCTGAAATTCTTTTACTAGGAGTACAATTTATATATATCGATTTGTTTCTTTATATTGACGGTGCGTGTGTACTGGTGTCTTACGTCCCCATGCTTTCCCCAGCTACTTGTCTCCATATAATGATTAAGCCGTACACGATGGAAACAATGCGGCCGGAGGGTGGGTCGGCGCGAGCAGCTGCGAGGCGCCACCGCGCAGATGCTCGGCCGGCCGCCCACAGCTCGCCGCCTGCCGCCCGCCGTACGCCACCCCAGCGCCTCACCCCCCGCAGCCACGACGCGCCTGTTGTAATGCACCACAGCACCAACTTACAGACCCTTCAAAACCTTAGTTTCAGCCTTCCAATTACCCACTTCAACCATATAGTCCACTTAGAACTTTAATTAACATACATGTTTAAAATTCCATGTTTGCTACGCACATGTAATAATTTAATGGTTAATTTTAAACTTTACAACTTAAATAGTTTCGAGCTTATTTTACATGTTATTATTTACAACAAATAGTACTATTAAGGAATTGTTTGTTCATTTTTTTTTGTAGTTGTACGCACAACAGTACAAAGTTTGATTACTCATAACTCAAATAATCCTATTTTCGACCCCCGTTTTAATCTAACGAACGCATATCGTTTATTACCTGGGGAATAGTATACAAAAATAATCCCATCCCACGACGACCTTTAAAAGGTACGAGTACGAATATTGTGTAATAACACGTAATGGTGTATACGTACGCTTGTAAGTGCGGGTCGTGTGGGGGGTGCTCCAGCGCGGCTCGCGGGCGAGGCGTGACGTCGGCGGTGGCGGTGGTGGCGGTGGCAGCGGCGGTGGGGGGCGGCGCGCGTGACGTCACGTACACGTGGGCGTGCAGGTGGGGGGACGCAGCCAGCGTCTCCGAGCGGGAAACCTCGTCGCCGGAGGGCGCGCGCGAATTGACAGATTTCCACGCGTTCGATACGATCTTGAATAGCATTCATTATCGCGGGGGCGACAGGGCCTCCTTCCGCTCAGCGATGGCATTTAGCTTGCACTTAGCATTTATAACATCCGGAGCACGCATGGATTTTTTTTAACTTCAATTAACATAGCAATTTTTTTATTAAAGTATAACGCTCTGCCTATCATTTGGATCATGAAATATCCACCTTACTAGATATTAATAAGAACTATGAGTTGTTATCTATTTAATCCTATTATAACTTCTTATATTGAATGGACTGGCATATCTGGTGCGTACGTAATATTCCGCCGAATCAAAGATAGACGGGTCTGTACTATACCACGCCGATCGTCAACCTTCACTACTTGAAGAGGCACTTTAAGATGAAGAATAACTTTTTAACTTTATCTACGTGGCTTTCACATTTAATCGTTCCGCAAAATAGTTCGTAACAGATCTGCGGAAATAAGCGTTAATTGTTAATATATCGTAATTAACGATTGTAGAATAACTATTAATAGTCAATTAATTGATTAATTAATTACGGTCTTTACCTTATGCTCTACCGCGTAGGGTTATTACCATTGTCGTGTGTAATGATAGATTGAAAGAAAAATCAAAGTTTCTATTATTATATGTAATAGATATTAAAATCTTTTAAAAGATGACGTTCATAGGCCGTAGCTTATATCTACTTCATGTATTTCGATATCGACGTCGATGGTTAAATTTTTTTTGCATTGTTTAGAATTTTATAATGTAACATACTCTTTGGAGCGATTATGGCGGAACAGAGGTATTAGCCGCAACACCAAAAAGAAGCTAATGCAGACGCTCATATTTTCTATCTTTCTATATGCTTCTAAAACCTGGACACTAAAAGCGAGAGTGAGATCGAGGATTGACGCGTTGGAAAAGTGGTGCTGGCGCAGAATGCTGAAGATATCCTGGACGGAACGTCGCACAAACGAGTCAATCCTCAAACAGTTGAACATAACAACACGGCTCTCAACAATCTGTAGGCAGAGAGTCCTCAAATTCTTCGGACACACGGTCAGGCGAGACCCAGACAGTCTGGAAAGACTGATTATTACTGGTTGTGTGGAAGGAAAGAGAGCGAGAGGGCGGTATCCTACAAGATGGACACGCACAACTCAGGACGCTACGGGAGCTACCCTACAATCATCCATCCAAATGGCGCAAGACAGAAATGTCTGGAAAGAAATGGTGGCCAGGGCAACGCACCATAGTCACGTCCCTCAGTCATGAGGTTACGACAAAGAAGAAGAAGAGACTCTTTGTAATGTTAACGATATATCACCGTGTAAGTAAAATCTCTGCGGCCAGTGTACACGCGTAACACAATAACAATGTATAATAGATCTGGTTTGTTCGCGGAGTGTTTGTAATAGTGCGCTGCGTATGCGCCCGATACCGGTTTGGTCACAAACTCAAGGCGTCCGCGCGACGAGACCGCTACTCCACCGCCACCGTACCTACCGGCTGCGGAGTTACATGTCCCACTTAAACATAATCCTCTCGAAGAAATCATCTATGAGATTAATATTACGAAATGATATAATCAAAATGTTAAAACACCTCTACATAACATAAATCAAAATCTTTATTATTTTCTGTGCAGGGTGGTAACTACTTATTTCTGGAGACCGTCTAGGTAGGTACCATCATAGCTCCTATTTCTGCCGATAAACAGTGTGCAAAAACGTCACTGTGTTCCAGTTTAATGGGGGCTGTAGTTAGTGTAATTACTGGAGTAATGCAACTCAATGTCTGATGTCTCATGCCAACGATCAGAACGTAATGCATTGCATAACAATATAACTAGCGCCATGTTATGTGCAGGTGTGATTAATCACCATCATGTGAGCGTCCCGCTCGTTTCGTCGCTTAAAATTAATAAAAAATACGTATGTCTCAAAATAACATATTTGGTCATCATAATCATCAGCCGATAGCCTTCCAAAGATCTCCACACCAATCAGTCCCGTTTTGTTAGCATCCAGTTATTTATAACTTTAATATTATAAAAATAATTATATTTTTTTATTATTTTACGAAACGGCGAACATTCACCTGATGGTAAGTGATACGATAGCCTATATGGTATCGTGGCGCTTGTTAGGATGATATACACAGCACCAGATCGTGTTCGTCGCCTGCAACGCAAGAAGCCGACTCTTGTTATCCCAGTACTTTGAAGTAGCTACAACGCTCTTGAACCGGAACACAATAATGTTTTTTCACAGTACTGTTTAGCGGCGGAAATAGCCGCGGTGGAGTCCAACTAGACGATCTCCGGCAACAAAGATCTAACAGCAGTAGAGTAGTTGCGGTACAGATGTAGCAGTTAAACTATATCTAGACCTTATATAGATATGTCGTCATCCTGTTTATAATATATTTTTGTCAAGTACTTGTGCAACTTACACTCGCACTCATTGAGTATATACGTGATTGATACGTGTGATAATCATAACTGTTATGTTTACATTTGTGTACAGAAAGTCGGTTATTATTTAATAAGGTTGCGGAGGGTCCACAGGGAGGGCGGCGGCCGCGCCGCTTGTAAACACTGTGGCGTGCTTACTTTGCGTGCCGTATTTTGTCTTTGTAACTACACTTTGGCCTACAATTACTATATGGAAGAATATCACAGTTGGTCGGCGGGACCTATATAATTTTAACAATATCTACCTGTAAAAAGTGGTGAAAGATCTGGAGGGGCTAAAATATAGCTCGTACTTTATCTATGTATGGAAAACCCCATCCAAAAACAATGGTTCTGGAGTTATTAATTATTTAAATATTATTAAAAAAAAATTCCAATTTTCTGGGAAAAAATTCTATGATTTTATTTCTTACTTATTTCTACACAAATTTTAATCTAATAATGATTGTTTAATCATTGTTTTATTAAATTAAATTAATAATCATCACTTGAAGGCTAAAATTCGTTTATTTGAAAGTCGTGACAGTAAAAAATAAGGCGTCATACTTACATTTTTATTTAATCTTAAAATAAAATTTTGTGTATAAAAAGCACGTAATAAAGCACATAAATATACAAGAATATACATAAACTTTCTAAAATTTATAAAAAAAACCACTTGTAATAAAACCAATTACTATGAAATATCAAACTGTAGAGACTCATAAAACTAGACGCCGCGCCGGCCCTTAATTTGGCCCTTTGTTTTTGTTGTAACACGTGCGAGTTTATTGTTGTCGTTTAGATATGGAGTTCAGAGTAAAGGTTTAAAGTAACAATCAATTTAAATTTTGCTCAAACTGACGGTCACGGTTCCTGATACAAGCACGAAGCCTTTTTCTTAAGTCAGAGTGAGTGACTCGCCCTGTGAGCTGTTCTCCTATTTTGTCAGCAGCGACTATGATGCGAGAATCTTCTAACGAGTTAATTGGTGTTGTGTACACTAAAGATTTAATATGACCCCATAAGTAATAATTGCAAGGTGTTAAATCAAGACACCTTGCGGGCAACGGTCTTGGTCCGCCTCTTCAATCCAATTCTAAAAAATCTGAAATTTTTAGAAAAATATTTAAAAAATTATTGACTCCAAAACCATTGTTTTTGTATGGGGTTTGACATAGATAGGATACGAGCTATACTTTAGCCCTTCCAAATCTTTTACACCTATTACCTTTCACCCTGTATAATGAAACTCTTTTTTTTTTTGTCCGCCAATGATGCGAAAACTCGCGGACGTATCTACACGAGACTAATTACCATTGAACGCAGAATGATTTGTAGATGATTATAGGCTATTTATTTTCTGAATTTCATGGATCCTTCATCATTTTATTTCTAATTAACTTTTATAAACACCTTCATTTCGTATATTTTTACAGTTACTATAGAGAATCATTTACGGTTGCTCTCAAGGAATATTTCAGACAAATTTCAAGTCTAAGTCTAAATATTACGGCCAGCAGAGCCGCTGGAGAACAGCTACTATACTTATTTGTAACTTAATACATTTTTAAAAATATTCCGTCTAGTTTATAGATTTTTCTCGAAGAACTTGTATAAGGATCATCGGATCATTGATCAGACACAACTTTAAGTACTTTCTTTGGTTCCAACATGAGTCGATTTCTAATATACACCCATGTACATACTTTAAGAGAGTTCGTACAGTTAATAACACTACGAATTTAAAAACGGTTTTTAATATTATAACAGGTATTACTAAATTATTATAAACTACTGCCGTTTTATGACTACTTCCTATTACGTATCAGCAACGAAGAATTCATTCGTAAGTTTCACTGCGAAAATGTTATTTTACGATAAGCAAGCAAAACAATTACTTAATACTTTCACCTCCAACTTGAAACCGTCGTATAAGTGTATTGAGTGTAGTATCAGATGCCGCAGTGCCTGCAGATAGTTTTGACAACTGAACCGAATCGCGGCCTCTTATAAAAAGGCTCAAAGTCACCCAAAGGGCGATGAGGAGAGCTGTGCTCGGAGTTACTCTGCGCGATCGAATCAGAAATGTGGAAAACCGCAGAAGAGATAAGGTCACCGACGTAGCCCAAAAATTTGCTAGATTTAAATGGCAGAGGGCAGGGCACATTCACATTGCTCGATGGACTGACGGCCGATAGGGCAGTAAGGTCCTCGAGTGGCGCCCGCGTACCGGAAGACGTAGTGTTGGGAGGCCTCCCACAAGGTGGACCGACGATCTGGCGAGAGTCGCGGTAACCATCTGGATGCGAACAACGCGGGACCGATCGATGTGGAAATCTTTGAGGGAGCTCCATGTCCAGAAGTGGAAGTCTATCGGCTGATGATGATGACGATAAATGTTGAAGTGTATCGAGATTAATAATTTGCGATTATCTCTTCTGGATTGTAATCTATAGCCGAGGACCGTCTAGATTTATTACTAACGCAGCTCCTAT
Source organism: Ornithoptera priamus (assembly GCA_029034505.1). Lineage (NCBI taxonomy): Eukaryota > Metazoa > Arthropoda > Insecta > Lepidoptera > Papilionidae > Ornithoptera > Ornithoptera priamus. Next base: position 1,486,810 of record JARDWD010000559.1, read on the forward strand.
TTCTATTTTCAAACAGTACTGTGAAATGTGAAAACATTACTGTGTGTTCCCTGTTTGAAGAGGGAAGCTAGTGAAATTATTGAGGTAGTAAACTTAACATATAATGTGCTTAGGCATAGATCACATTGGGGTGCTGTCCATATCATTTTACCTAGCGCCACGTTTTTATGAGCAAACGTGTCATTTCAATCATGTGAATAGTAAAAAAAAAGTTGGTAGTATGATAATTATCGTTATAATTCTTTTAAGATACAAGATGCGTTCTGCAAGGAGCATTGTGCGATCAGTTGAATAGTTTGCATGTGTAACGCAAGTAGTGCACTAGTTACTGCATCAAGGACCACATGTTTATTATGTTGTCGTCCGTAATAGTTTTCCTTATAATCTCATTTGTATTCTTAATGATTGGAGACGCTTTTAACTGGAGGTTGACGCGTATATACTCTATAGTAAAGGAGGTGGACAGGGTCGGTCACCGTATGAAGGTTATTTACGAATTTTTGAATAATTTATACAATTGTTTTTGGTGATAGAAATGGTAGAAACTCACGGCCAGCAGTGGACAAGAATTATAGCTTAATTACAGCTTATCTCTCTTTTTCAACATTGTCTTAACCGTATTAAACATTTACCGTAAGGCAGATTTTACTCGACGATAGTCAAGTAACAATTTGTACCAATTTTAGGTTTTCGCAGATTTAAGAAAATATTTTATAATATGGTAGAGTTGCTGAAACTGCTTAGCACTGGATATTTTAATAATAATATAAACAAATGACATTTTCGTCCTATCAATGATACTTTTATTAAATTTTTTTTTAAGGAATAGTTTTCAAAAATCAGTAGTATTTAAAAACAACATTCATTTTGATACCGTCAATAATTCCAGATGAATTTCTTTGCAGTACTTATTCGAATTTTCGTCAAGTATTGTTGTTGTTGTATATATATATACATTAAATAATAAAAATTTTAAAATTAGGCATTGATAACATTTGTGTTGAATTTCTGCAAGAATGCGGCGAAAGCGATAAACGTATGCCATAAAGCCAAGAGAGTAAGTACCCGCGTTCACAATGTCGCCGCATGGGGCGTAATGAATCTCGGCAATCCATTAGCTAATCGTTAAACCTCATGTTTACTGCCGCATCACACAAACACACAACAACACACCGCAAGCCAAGTTTAGTCGCTCGTATATACAACATTCGTGCCCGTTGATGTTGACGCGCTGTCCGACATTTAATCGTTCACGTTCTTTTAATTGCTGGAATATAAGAAAAAACAGTAATAATATTCTAAGTAGTGACGTGACTACATGTAACATTATTATACAATACAATTCACTAGTGAAAAGTCTGCTGCCTGAGACAGTCTAGGTGGGTACCACGTCAGCCCTGTACTCTCGGGCTGTTAAGAATACGGCTAAGGTATTCCCTGCTTGTCGTACAAGGCGACTAAAGGCGTCCTCGGGTTCGTCGGCTTTGAGGCTGGGAGCCCTCAGAGCTCAACAAGCGAGCCTTAAGAAGACGGAAAATGCATGGTGGTCTTGTGTTTCGCTGTAGCATAGCGTGGATGCTAAGGAGGGCTTCGCCTTTCCGTGGGATGTTTAACCTAGAGCGCAGGGGGGCACCGGTGCATTCTGTAGGAGATCCCGGAGCCCCTCCTAATGCACTGAGCGAGATCACTGAAGGGGTTTTAGTGAGCAGAAACCCCACATAACCTTGTCTTCACCCAGAAGCAAGAGTATCTTTTAAGGAGATGTAAAATAAAAGGTTATAATTATTTACTAATAAACAAAAAAAGCGGTCTGTTCTTAGCAGCTGTTAAAGTAAAAGGATTCACATTAGTGAAGGGTTTATAAATAGTACCTCAGTCGATTCCCTATAGTGGCAATGGGCAGGACACATTGTTCGAAGGACTGACAGCCGATGGGGCACTAAGGTCCTCGAATGGCGACCGCGTACCGGAAGACGTAGTGTTAGCAGGCCTCCCATCAAGTGGTCCGTCGAATCTAGTGAAGGTTGCGGGAAGCAGCTCTATGCGGGCAGCGGGATCGATCGATGTGGAGATTTTTGGGGGAGGCCTATGTCCACCTGTGGACGTCTATCGGCTGATAATGATGATGATGATTTTTATAATACTTTTATTTTTTATAGGCATAGTTGGTTTACCTAGAAGTATTTGTTAAAAAAATTAAGGAAAATTAGTGTACTTTAAGACGAGAAAAGTATCATATCTTGACCACGTGCGATGGGTAGAAACTGCTTCAACCCGTCTTGATGGGCAAAGTGGCGGGTAAAACGAGTGTCGGTCGTCGGAGCAAATCTGGCTGCATAACACCAGAGAGTGGACAGGGATCGCGAGTGCCGCCCCACTGTTCCGCCTCGCGAGAGACCGGGCCAAATGGGAAATAAATGCCAACCTTCGCTAGTCGGAGAACGGAGTCGGACCTTAGGAAGAAAAAGTGTAATAAAAAGCATTGAATACTAAATCTTTATTAAGACACTGTCGGTAAGAAGAAAATAGTAATTTTAATTAGTCATTATTAACAATCAATAGTTATTATTTTTATACTATTGAAATAAGGAAATAAATTTTGCAATGCTTTTCATTCATCCGTATTGACTATTATAACTTATTTAATAGTATCCAGCTCTATTGTAACAACTAAGTGTAACTGTTTGGATCAACAATCTTAGGCGTTTGATAAGAGTAGACTGGGTTACCGCTGGGCGGCGCGCGCCAGCCGACATCGATCCCTGCCCCCACCACCACCACGATCATATGCACCCTGCCCCGCACCGTAACCAGCGCGACCTTGAACCTTATGCACGCCGAGGATGCACCGTTTGTTACCACCCACCACCAACAAATGAACCGACCGTTGTTACAACACCGGAATGTACATTGTGTTTATTTACACAACTATGAAGTATTTCAAACAACAGAATCTAACAATAATATCACATTAGCTTCCGTTGGCGTGAGACAAGTTTGTCTGCGGCAAGTTACTTCAATAATATAACAGGTCATTTTTTGTTATTTAAGGAAGCGACAAGATGAGCAAGACGTTCACCTGATGGTAACTGATACGCCTGCTCATAACAACGCGGCGCTCTAGTAGTTACGATGATATACACGTACACAGCACCACATTGCGCTCGTCGAGTTGAGACAGAAGATGTTGTCTCGTTACCCCAGTAGTATCACTACCTACAGCGCCTTTCAAACAGGAACACAGTGATGTTTGCATATGGCGACAGAAATAGACGCTGCGGTTGTAAGCACCAAAACGGTCTCCGGTGAACAACAGAATCCGACCACCTCTCTAAAATTTAGTGTCTGACTGTTAAGTTCTAGTGTAATAAAAAAAAACCAACCCACATTTGATCATCGTGGTAAATAAAAGTTAAGGCCTTGACTCCATGAACGAATACCTACGAGGCAACATTGAATTCGCTGGCTGTATAATGATAATATCTAGTTATCCCCCGCCCGTTTTGCTAACCGCAATACCGCCGCAACCCTCTTTGAGAAAGGAGGGTTGTAAAATCAGTTCTTAGCTGACCTATTAAGGAAAATTCCTACCAAATACGAAGTCTGTGTGCCGTACGATTCCAAAGATGTGGTGATGAGTCTCCATAGGTGCAAATATCTTATACAATATGTATAGACAATGATGTTATTAAAAATGGCCGGTCATATCCAAATATGTTTTACTTTAAGAGTAAAGATACATAGAAATGTAGCGTTAGTGTAAGTAAAACTACGAAAACTTTCCGGTACCAGTATGTTAATTATGTTTTCATTATTCCACCATCAGAATAGTTCATTACTTCCTGGATTATTACATTACCTCAGCATTTAAAATGTCAACAAGATCGTGTTAAATCAAATTTGATTATTTCATATCGCGTTTTAATATCATTAAGATTGGATAAGTATGATAATACTGTTCGCCTGATACACGATCAGGTTTGGCGCTGTTTGCATAACTAAAGATATAAAATACTAGATGTTCCCCGCCCACTTTGCTGGCCAGCCACAACATCCCTGCAACTCGCTTCGGGGAAGGAATTTTGTAAAATCCGTTCTCAGCTGACCTATATTTGGCATAAGGAATCTTCCTACCGAATTTCAAGTTTCTTGGTACAGATTTCCACCTATGTATACACGCATCACTGTTACTATACGTCTGGTAACCATAAGGCCTAGAAACTTGAAATTTGGTAGCAATATTACTTTTGCCTAGTATGTCTTCTAAGAACAGATATTAGGAAACGTTACTCCCAAAAGGGGTTGCGGAGGTGGTAATAACGGGAAAAGGCTCGGAAAAGAAAGCAGCGGGTGGCCCCCGGGCAAGGGGTATATTTCTGACATATTGCAAGTCTAAATTTCAAATCTAATATATTACGGCCAGAACAGTAGTAAAACTGTAGTATTAGACATCCGTCTATTAATCGGTTCGTGATAGATCGTCTATAAGTAAAATACACAATCGTTGAATAGAAGTAGGTGGGATCCATTGATCAAACGGCGAGTCCGCGCAGCGGTACCCAGCCGAGAGGCGAGCTGCAGTCGTGACCGCGCGCACATCGGTACCGATATAGGAGTACGGTACGCGTACCGTTCGCCCGCGGCCTTGAGAGCTGCGCCGCCACCTCCGCCGCCGCCGCCGTCGCTCCACCACCGCTCCACCTCGCTACCGCTGCCGAACCGAGCGCGACAATAATTGCAGCGCGCCACCGACACCCCCACACTCACTGCCTACCCCACCGGCACCGGCACCGGTACCGGTACGCGCCGCAACCGGTATCGGCGCACGTCACTGGGTTACATCGGCACTACTGTATCCTATAGTCATCTTCGTGTTTACCCGATGCTATTCGAAATCAGGAATGTCCTAAGACCGCGTTTGAGCATGTTATTGTTTCGAAAGGTCCTGCGCATGCCCGTTTGCTATTAATATATGTTAAATTTGATCTGCAGTGTTAATTTTCTTGAAATGTTAATTGATAAATAAAACCTATTTTGTTTACTATTCCTATATTATAAAACAACATAATATAATGTATATTTAATCCATATTACTTTTCTTCTGTAATTTTTTTGTTTTTTTTTTTTTGGCGTGGCAATAATTATTTTATTGAGCTTTAATAGATGGAAATGGATACGTACAATTAATATATTTAAATGCGAGGCCTTTTCTTATCTTAGAGCGTGATACAAAAACACTCCGCTTGTAGTACGTGCGATAAAAACAAAGGGCAGCAGCGAGTTGCCACGGTTAGTACAACTTGGCTTGTCTTTATCATTCCGATGACGTTAAATCATCTTTGTTATAACCTATGCCACGCACTGGAAAAACTAGTTCGCTGAAGGAAAATGACGCGAACACCTGGAGCGCGAATGTCAAGGATGCACTCTTGGAAATGCTCCAGCACGCCGGATGCAAGCGCTAAATGTTGTTTTGTGTTTATTCCAATGTGTTTACTACTTAACGCTAGAAGTGATTTCCGTGTCGACAACAACAAATCACTTACATAAAACGGGTTCGCACTGTTGGAGTTTCGCTTAGTTCCGCCGCGGAGTCAACAAAGCGGTCGGCGCGCGCATATTAGCGCCTCGTCAACGGAAATATACACTCGCCGCACTCTATTGGCGACAGTGTAAGGTGTAAAATTCAATGTCAATTAAAGTGTTAGCGGGCGGGCGGGCCGGCGCGGTGCGGCGCGCTCGCATGTGTGTCGCGGCGCGCGCGTCCACAAACACAAGCACGTGCGCGGCGAGCGGCCGCGTGACGTCAGAGTGCGTGCGACAGAGACGGCGCCGCCGGCGGAGCGGCAACGTCGCACCGCACCGCGCCGCACCGCGCGCCGTGTGCCGCTTTGTTTTTACATTTAAGGCCGACGATAGGCCGAGTTTATCTTCCGATTGCGAATGCAACAAACGGCTATTTGCGGCGCCTCCCGCCGCCGGTGCAGCTCGCGAGTTGTCACTTCCCCGATGTTCCGCCGCCGCGCCCGTTTCATTGTCGTCTCGACCTTGCCGCGGCGGTCGGCAGATCCGCAACCGCTCTTCCGGTTCCGGTTACAGTATAACTAGATTGAGTCACGGGAGACGACACTATACTATAGATGCTGATCAATTTTCACAATTGCCAAAAGCGCGCAGTAGCATTGTAACTATTCGTAAACCGTTGCCATTTCAATACTTATATATAAAGGTGTAATATCTCTCTTTAATTTTCGAATAATATTATATCTACTAACCGGTTGTCTCTTTGTTTACAGAAGGTGACCAGGGTTCGTGGGAGAGTGGACTGTCGTACGAGTGCCGTTCCTTGCTCTTCAAGGCCTTGCATAACCTCATCGAAAGGTAAACAGAATTATATCATGGAATTTTTATAATTAAAACAAAGTTGTTTTACTTTAAACGTTATTGGTTCGTATGAATTTATATGAATAAATAATCGTACATACTTTTACATGTAACGGAGTATGTATAACAGCTTAAGGATTTGTTCCGAGTTTATCTCGGCGCGGTCGTGGTACTAGCGTCACATCACGTCACGTCACGCTCTCCGGAGACGTATCGATTTATTTACTCCACGCTCCTAACTAATTTGTTACTGTATGGCACCCTCGCTTCACAATTTGATTATTGTTATAGAGCTTGTAACTTTCGCATAAAAATAACACAAGTAATTACAAATTACATTATCATATAATAATCTAAAATGACCAGACCTAAATAGTGTCAAAAATTTAATGCGAAAATTTACAGACATTGCCATATGAGATGTTCTAGTTACAAAACGGCTGAACCGAATTTTATAAAAAATTTACTTTTGTTTGAAAGGCAATTGTTGAGTGTCCGTTGCTGTATTTAAAAATAATACATGGTTTCTTCAGGTGTTCAAAATGATTTTTAGAATAGGTTTAAGAAGCTAAGATATGCAGCGCTATTTGTGTATATAAAGCGCACGCTGCTGGTGTAGTGTTAACTCTACAGTATAGTGCGTGCGCGCGCGCGTGTGTGTGTACGTGTACGGGGCGCGGGTGCGCAGTGAAGTAATTGTTACATTTTTAAGCGTTGCAGCGACGTGGGAGCTATTACGGGGGCGGAATCTCGGCTGTGAACGAAACGCGAACGGGTCGACGACCGGCGGCGCGTCAAACACAATGCGCGCATCGCCACCGTGCGACCGCGGCGCGATCCCCGGGCGATCGCTTCACGACACGCGCGTCCCCCGTGCTACGGCAACGCATTACTGATTGTTACAATTCATTCTTCTTCTCCATCTTAAAGCGCCTCTCCAACTAGTGAAGTTTGGCGATCAGCGTGGTACATTTCTGTCTCTGATTCAGCGGAACAATTCCGACGCCACAGATATGCCGGTCCATTACAATTTCGTTTTTAACAATATCCGAAACTATATCAAAAGCTTTAATATATATGCACTTCATTTCTGCCGCCGAATAGTACTGTGCTCCGATTTGCAATGCGTTGTAGCAGCTAATAAAGTTACTTGGGCAACGACACTTTACATCTTATATCTCAAAGCGACGAGCGCAATGTGATGTAGTGCATATCATCGTATCTAACGCCAAGTTGTTATGGGCAAGCTTATCACTTATCATCACGTGTTTGCCTTGATTGTCTCCTCGATTCGTCAAATAAAAAAAAACAAGAGTCTAGCTTAGATTTCAGTTCCGTCTCAGTAAAAAATCAATAACACATTACACACCTATTTTATTAGATATGGCAGACGTTTTAACTTACTTTTATAGTTGATAAAAACATCCTTGATTTCATTATCAATATATTATATATTGCCAATAGACGTCCACTGCCACTGCTGGACATAGGCCTCCCCCAAAGATCACCACATACAGTCAGCATAGTATGAGATGTCAGCATCCTTTATTTATTGTATTATATAAGATTTTTTTGTAAATTTATATCAGTTAACGGTATATCACTTAGGGATGTAAAGAGTCTCGCACAGCTCACGGGACCCAAACCAAACTCACCTGCTCGTAGTGCAGCCTGCTAATCAACAAACTAGGTTCTGGCTCCCGCCAACCCGCATTGGGTCAGCGTGGTGGAAAATGAGTCTAATCCCCACCAAGTGAATCCGTACTGACATAGGAGACGGGAAATCGCTGGATGCGGTCAGGACAGAACCGATCGATGTGGAGATTTTTGGGGGAGGCCTATGTCCAGCAGTGCACGTCCATGGGCTGATGATATCAATTAAAATGTGATATAAAATAAAATTTGTCAATAGTCCCATTGCGGACTCGAACCCGAGTACTCGTATTTGCAAACCGAACCTGTTGAATTTTAACCGATTGACGTGTTAAAACGAATTACGCACGATTCAGTATTTTCCACTCGTTAATTACACCGACTCTTAATCCGGTGTCACCTTGTTGGTTGACCGAGGTTGCAGTGTAAACTACGCCATTTAATGTTTTTGGCACTGACAAAATTAAATTAAAACATATACTCGCCAAACCTATAGTTTTATTTTATTCGACGAAGCGACGAGACGAGCGACACCACTTTTCACCAGAGATTCATCTGACGGTAAATGTTTCACCTGCTCATAAAGGCGTGGCGCCAGTTAGGATAATATACACTGCATCATATTGTGCTAGTAGCCTTGAGATATAAGTTAAGTCTACCCTCAGTAATTTCACTAGTTATAACGCCTTTCAAATCGAAACACAGTAATGTTGGCACACTCCTGCATGTCGATGGAAACAGGTGTTACAGGTCTCCTGTAACAGAGGTTTATCACCAGTACAATTATTTAATGGGAGGTTTAATCTGAACTAATTCATGATTACGTTTTTGTTTTGATTTAAATAAACAAACATGTTTGCAATTCAGATAACCCCTGCATTGCCTCATTAGAAACTCTAGGACCTTGTAGATTCTATTGAAGGAGGGGCGTGCAGTACCGAAGGTTGTCTCATAAGAACAGTGTAACGTGCAACTCGACTTACTACATTACTTTACATATCTCATATGTGTTTGTCATTGTAAAATTTATAAGTGATTATGTTGCAATATTTTGTACGTAAAAGATAAAACATATATATATATATATATGAATGGTGGTAGGTTTACATTATCGGATATCGCGCTGCAGCGTCTGTTACTACTGCCAAACAGTAGTTTACTAACACAATGTTAGTACACTACAGTGTCGCATTTCATTTACGAGTGCTGTAGATAGTAAAATTACTGAGATAACTAGATTTAATATAAATATGTCTGATATAATATACGTTGCTTACCGTTACACTTTTTTCTATTAGAATGGTTACTGCTTCATAACCAATCCTACCTGTTGTTGAGTAGTAATGGGTTTTGTGCTGGTAAAGAGCAGCACTCACCTAGTAACAGCAACAGTTTCTTGAAGATACGTCTTTGGCGCCGACAAGTTGTTCCAATTCTTTGCTGTTCTTATCAAAGAGGTAGGAGCAGAACCTCTTTGTTGCCATACGGTGTTATAAATATAATATTACGGTGTACATTACAAAGTTATTTAAATTAAATTTACATATACAATTGGACATTATTTAAGCATATATTTAATAAGATTGCATCATCGCTATATTAATTAATCTTAATTCTTCTTAATAACTAACTGCCTCCATCACATATAAATAGATTGTTTGTATGAAATCGCTTGCTGCGGATTTCATTAGCCGTGCTCCACAAACCCAATTAACACGAGTCACATTTATTAATTATAAATTATTCGCCACGTAATCGATACGCTTTGCTAGAGGTATGTTCGCGCTGTGCTATAGGACGATGAGCTAAACTGCATTCTGCAAACGTTCAGGGGAATGCGCTCCATGCTGGCAAATGAGCATAACATTCCATGGCTCCCTTAATCCATAATGTAAATAATAATCCGCCAACTCATAAAGTATGCTACTATGCTTTGACTATTGCTAAATTAGTAAGTTTGTTTTTAAGTACAGATAAAGACAGATTTCGGGTGTGGTTTGCATACTCTACCCAAATCCGGTATGCAGGTCCCTGCAAACAGTTCACTCTGTTTCACAAGTTGAAAACAATTTAAAAACTAAAAACCAGTTTTGTTTACTACACTAAAATTTTTATTTCATATTAGTCAAGACATATATGTAACAGTACAAAAAAAAACAGAATTTCTTCGTAAACATCTTGATTATGTGTTCAACTTCAAATTAATCAACATTATTGTAAATGAGAATATTATTCATCATCATCATCAACTGATAAACATCCACTGCTGGATATAGGCCTCCCTCAAAAATTTCCACACCGATCTAGTCCTACGCTGCAGTCACCGTAGCCTCCGGCACCTACTTCCTATATTGGGGCCGCTCGTCTTCTGTAGGGGTTCATTTTGGGGGATTCGGGCCATTTCCCACCACGCTGGCTCAATGCGGGTTGATGGTGAGCCAAAGCCTCGTTTATTGATTAACAGGGTGTACCACGAGCAGGTGAAGTTGGCTTGGGTCCCGTGACTTGTGCAGAGACCGCTTACACTCCATATTATTGTTTCATACTAAATTCATTTAAGTAATGCTACATTATTGTTAACCTGTTATCTTAAACTATAAAGAATTGTTACGATCTATAAATTGTTTGATTCAATAGGCGTCGTTGTGTGTGCGTGTGTGTGTGTGTGTGTGTGCGTGCGTGTGCGTGTGTGCGGATTGCAACACGGCCGCGCGCCGCGAAGCCTATCCTCGCCGTACATTCGCTATGGTAATATTAATTGATATGTGCATACAACGGCCGCATTACGACACCGTAGCGCTGCCATCGGAATGATGTCGAGCTCGCGCCGCTGCATTTTATGCGTAATACGGGAATTTTTACATACAACGTTCAACTCGCTCTTACACTAACAATTATATATAGTGGTTTATCCATGAGAATGACAATGAATAATTGATGTGTCACCATCACACAACTTAATGTTATACATTTACCAGGGCCGCGCGCACTTTGCCGAAAGCGTACGGCTGTTACTATCCGAGCTAGACAACCAGGGAACTGGTCTCCGTTCACTTCACCGTGATGCCTTTGTGCGTAACGAAGCGCAAGATATCTGCAATATTTCTGCTATTTTGTACGGCAACTAATGATTGGCTGATGATTAAGTTTTATCGGCATTGTGTTATACCCGGGCAAATACCTCACAATGTTTGTTTTCATGGTCACATTAACGCGTAAGACGTCAGCGCCATTCGTTGTCATGACTGTGTTTCAGTACTTTCTGTATATATATATAAAGTTATGTTCTAATAGTATGTATGGTTTTCCTCAATCAATATAGAAATTGTTGCGTTTATTACAGGTGTCTATTATCGCGGGACTTTGTTCGACTCGGAAAATGGTTTGTCCAACCTTACGACGGCGACGAAGAAGACGTCGGCAAGAGGTGAGAGGGGCAGGGCGACTGTAGAGGGATTCACACAATTACCTGTGGACATATTTGCCAAAGTTTTTAATGACACTATCAATGGAAGTTCAATTTGAACCAGTTTCAATGAATTGTTTCAAAGCCATACTTATGTCTATGCATGAGTTTACTTCCTACATTATAAATGAAGATATCTGTGTTGTACCTGACAAGAATTAAGGTACGACTTCGTTCCTCTTCAAACATTATATTAGACAAATTAAATATCAATTCAACTAATAAAACAATTTAAATACGAATAACACTACAATTACAAAATACACTTAATTAAAAATGTATACAGTATATCGATTTAACCGTGTCGGTTATTTTTAATAATATCTGATGAAGTCGTTTAAGGTTTTGCATTATTTGTGTTGCAGCCCGTGGCACCTGTCGTTCTCGTTTGCGTTCTTCCTGCACGGCGAGAGCACGGTGTGCGCTTCGGTGGACGTACGGCAGCATCCGCCCGTGCGCACCCTCACCGCCAAGCGGCTCGCGCGCCTTGCCGCCGGAGACTCCGCCCCGCGGAGCGCACGCGACCTGCGCGAGCCGCGCGCCTCCTCGCAGCGCGCCAATGGTAATTGTAACCACTAATAACTTACTTCACAACATTTATATACAATATTTTCGACATACAGACGTCAGCCCTTGCTTCTTCTTCTTCAGTTCGTGTTTTAGTTATCTAGGCCTAGCGGGGGCACCGACTATTCAACTAATGCGCTTCTGGACTGAACAACTGTGATTTTTTTCTTAGTGGTTAATTTATACAATATATAAGAATTCACAACAGCTGTGTTCATTAATAGCTCCATCGCCAATCTCTTAAGCCATTTAATTGTCTTGCGAAGAGGGGTCGTGTACGGTGACATTTGATCTAATAGATCAACCGCTGATTTTGCATGGTTATAATTAACCAAAATTTAATTTTTTCTTTTCCTTTTTTACTGACTTCTGAAACTCACGGAGTACTTGGTAGACAGAAGCAAGACATCTCGTTTGTCCTTCCATTTCATAACTGTTACTCCTTCGCCATTTTCTTGACTTGAAAATTCGTCCGCTTCCAGTTTGGAATGTACGACTGTTTGTGGTAGACCTCGCCTCTTATTTCTTAGTGTGCCTATGATATGTGTATGTTCTGCTAGATCGAAGCTGGTATACCAGTTGTCGGTATGAACCGTATGTCCTTTGTTTAGATAATCTTTGCACAAAGCAAGAACTGCATTAGTTGGTGTAGTTTTCACATTATCGTAGTTTTTGTCGGCATAAACTTGCAGTTTCACAGTGTATCCGAGGTTTGAGCACAGTTTGGAAAGGATTATTCCATATTTGTGACGCTTATTTTTGTTGTATTGCCTAAATATAATGCGTCCACTAAATGGACATGGGCTTTCATCAACACATACTTCTTCATTTGGTTTGTAATGAAATTTAAAATTATCATTCAGCATATCTAACAAATGTCTTACTTTGAACAATCTGCCTATTATTGTCATTCCTTTCATTATTAGCAAAATGCAACATCCTCAAAACAACTTCAAAGCGATTTCGGCTTATAATGGACTCAACAAATGGTTCCTCGAAACATTTATTAGTGCTCCAATACATAGATAGTTGAAGTAGTTTTACTAAGCCCGGCCAGATCAAAACGCCAAAGAAACGCTGTAAAATCTGTAGGTGTCCATTTTTGCATCCTGTAGGACTGTGTTGCACTTTTGTACAAGATTTGTGAAGCAAAACGATTTGTTTCTTCAGCTATGTATTCATTAGGTACAAGCAATGAACAAAAATCTTCTGGCTTGGCTGAACTCATGCTAGACCGCAACGTAAATTTCTTAAGTCCTGGACATTCAGTATATGGAATAATACTAGTTTGCTTACCCAATGTATCAAACCATACATCTGTGGATCCTGGACTCAGCCGACACTGGAATCGATTCGTCTTCGCTGTCGGATATTATCTGCCATCGATGATTGCTTTTGGTCGGCGGTATTGATTCCGTATTATCGATATCAATGTCGAGTATAGGTGGAGGAGCATCTCTATTCGATAATGAGTTTAATTCTTGTTCAAATACTGATAAATCCAGCTGTGACATTTCGTAATCTAAGTAGCCGTTCATTTTCACCTCAAAATAACTACCCTAGTCAGTAACGAAACTCCGAATTGACCAGTGATACGCACACGTGCCATCACGCCACCAGCGACTCTATAATACCAAAATGGCGACGACGGCGGCAACAATCAAGTGCCAGGATTCACGCGTTTTTGAGTACGGATGGCTGACCAAATATGGTTGAAGCGGCCCCAAAGGAAATTTTATTACTGTAGCGCCGCGTCAACCAAATTAGTTGTCGACGTTATTTATTTATTTTACTGTAAAATATTTATAAATATTAAAAAACGTTATAAGACTTGGTAACAATCCGTGAACTTTGAAATATAAAAAAAATAACAGTTAAGTCATATGTCACAACGGCATTATATGTGTTAACATTATGAAAACTAAAATGTGAAGGTACTCGTTACCATAGTTTCTGTTAAACCAGAACTCGACAGTTTTCATACTACTGTTTAGCAGCAGGGATAGGCTGCTCTTATTTCTATAGTCCATCCCACGTACATACACATACATAGTACTATCAGGAACAATATAGTTAAGTTTTATTATTAGTCTACTTTCCCCATATAAATCATACTAGCCAGCATTAATGAACTGTTGCATAATCCTGTTTCACAGTGATCCTGGCTCCGTTCGGGTTGGAGGGGCGCGTGACGGGTCGCGAGTGGAGCGATAGCGACGCAGCCACCGCACGTCTTCTCGACGCCTGGCGGCAGCTCTACCCCCTAGAGCACGGCTGCGGCGCCGTCGAGGTGCCCATCGAACTATTCTATAATATAAATGTATTTGATACATAATCGCTAAATCTGGGAAGAGCGTTATTTGCTAATAATCGATACATTGATTATAACAAACCAAACAAATGTTGTTTCATATCACATTTGTCAGTACTTAATAAAAAGTAAAAAACTGGTACACGACAAAGCGCAAATAAATTACGATTCATTTTAAAACAGTATGATTTCTGACATTAATCTATCAGTTTATTAAGTGAATTTAAAATTTTATATAATAAAAATATAAATTGTAAATGGGCCCGTATAAATACCGTATGTACTCGGCATTTCAGGTGGAATGCGGCGGCGTGCGCATGCGCTACCCGCTGCCGTACGCCCTGCTGACGGAGATGGAAGCGCCGAGCAACGGCCCGCCTCCCGCCGCCGCGGCTACCCTCGCGGACCGCACCTTACGGTCACTGACCACGCCCCAACCACACCAGGTGAACAATAAATACCCCTACCATTACCCTTTCGAGTGTATTAAGATTTATTGATCAATACTGTCCCAGCGACGGTGCCAATTTTACCTTACTCCATTTTAATAGTGTCACCATGTTATATGGCAGGATAAAGAGTGCAAAGTAGTATTGTTTAAACTCCCTCATTACCACTTCGTGTTATGGACGGATGTGTCACTTACCAAGCGATAAACTTATAGCTCATTTTCAATCATTAAAAAGTGCGAATTTTATATGACAAACACATTGAGTATTGAGTAATATTGTAAAACGTATATTTTCATTCTAACATCTATTGTAAATATGGAAGTTGGAAATAGTGCTTTCTTAGAAACACGGTAAGTACTGAGTGAACTTCCAAAATTAAATCATTATAATATTTCTGGGCTATGAGATGGCGAATAGTTTAAAGCACATAAATATTGCGCACATTAATATGCCCGTACATTTATCTATTAAACATTTTGATTTCATTACTTTCATGATATTAGAAAAACTGTGTATAAGAAAATCAGAACCGCAACCAAACACCAACTATTAAAAGCTTTGTGATTATTACAGATGGTTGGTTTCTTGTAAAGCTCACACAGCGAAGTGCTTTCAAAATCGCTACTTACGTCTAATTTACTTCATTGTTACTTTTTTTAACTACACTTAATAATACTATATATTGATGTTTAAAGTATTATTTAAACACGCACAGACGGCGGAGTTGTGTTACGGCGAGACAGCGGGAGACAAGTGCGAGGACTTTTTGGACCCCACCCGCAAAACACCATGTACCTGCGCCAAGTGAGTACACAAGCGGCGGCCTAGCTAACAGCAGCACACACGCACACACATACACATACAAACACACAGACAGAATTTGTTAGCAAAGGTGCGCTGTGGCTAATTACACAGAATTGCATGTTGCAGCTGGTATATTTAGATTCTGCAGTCGCTCATAAAACTTGTACTACGCTCAAATACTTATGTAGCAATTATGGATGGATGCAGTGTACATTACGTCTCAATCAGCTGTTTGCTTTAGATTTCATTTATCATCAAAGTGCACTTATATTATGTGAATGGCATCAGCGCTCGTTTGCTAACAATACCGAACGATATTTATATAGTAGATATAGCTGCAGTATACATAGCAGTAGTTGTGCGAACCTTGTGTCTATGCAATTATATGCATATATATGTATATTACTTAAGGAAATATTTATATTTTGTATTTTGCATCCGAATGAAATATACTTCGTCAATGATAGTCAAATTTGAATATAAAACTCCATGTTGACTGTTATCGACGAGTATTCTGTATGCATATTCGTAAACGATTTAATATATAAAATATAGCTGATATGTAGATAGATAGGTAGATGTTATGTGAATGTTTTGTTTTAGAAATAATACATAAATGGTTTATTTTATTATAATAGTATATTGTAAGCAGTAGAGGGTTTTAAGCTTAACTAATAGATGCATCACTGGATGAGTCTGTTGGTTCTTTAATAAGAATTTCTGGGAGTATCGATGCATTTTATCAGAATTAGTTTTTAGTACCATTAGTGATTTTCGACGAATAACTTGTTTTGGTTTAATTATATTATACGAGAATTTAAATAAAATAAATGTATCGATACTTTTACTCGAGCCGTGCGCGCGCAGTCTGATGCCGCATCGCCGGCTCCTACCCGTCGTTACTGCCTTTTCCGTGTGACTCGTTCCGATATTGTACCAGCTCCATGTAAAGTGATGTTCGCGTGGCATTGTCATATCCGTTACTTTAACTTCACGTCCCACAGTTTGTAATACCGAGTCCACCCGTACATGCTGACTAGTTTTACAAAGAGTCGCGCGTTTCGGCTCTATTACGGAAATTTTCTATGAAAAAGTAATAACAAAGCAGAATGTATACACTACTTCCCGTTTTCTTTTTCCGTTGATGAGCTTCTTGCTTGTATTTGTTTGTTTGTGTGTGAGACTTGGCTGGTTATGGTCTTTCTGCTTGCTAACTACGAGTTACATATTCTAACTACAAAGTGATGTGCTTGTCTTCAATTATGTACTTCTTTCGTTTATAAGAACTTTTGTTTATTTTTCGGTAATTTTAAATGTTTATAATGATGATAAATGTAAAAATTAAAACTGTTTTTAGGTAAAATTTTCTTAATATCACAAAAATATTTCTCTATTGACTTTATAACTTATATCATATCCAATTTTTATAGAAATGAATATTACAAAACACAAATATAAACAACAACTTAATGGTTGTTAAGTTGTACAGTAAACCATATTGCTTGGTAATATGGAGGTTGAATCAGTGAATACCACTTGTTTGCATTTTTAAAACTTGCTTGTCTCTGTGGTCAAGTCTCACAATTCGATCGTTTTGCCTATATATTTATTTTTAGGCACATGTTATATTATATAGTAATAGTAGTTGCCGGTGGTAGAGTTCGTAACGGTCACACGGACGGCGTCTGCGCGTCCAGTGTTGTGCGGTCGCGTGCACCAAGTTGTCGCATGGTAGTCTACGTGCGCGAGGCATGGACGAGCCGGGGTGGGTGTAGTGTGCGACCGCAGCATTGGAGGGTGGGGTGTAGTGCGCCGGCAGTAGCGTTGTGTTGTGCAGGTGGCGGCGGCGGCGCGCGGCCCGGCCGCCGCCTTTCCACCGGCGCGCGCACCGCACCGCACGCTCGGCGGCGGGCACGGCGCCGCGTACGCCACGCGAGGCTCGCGCGTAAGTACCGGACCGACACGCAAACCGCGCACGATACCGCCACTTTATACTAAACGCACAGTTGCAAGTGTCCAATGAAATTTATATCATAATCAATGAACTAAGTATTGGTACTAGAGACTAAAATTACTTAGTTTACCTTGCAACTAAAAAGTATAAATTGGTACACTTGCATTGGTACAATATGTACCAATGCCCGAAGTCAATGAGTTCTACAGCGGGACTGCAGCTTATGTTTCACTGGACAGGTAGGTGTACTCATATCTACTCTCGGTCTTTACTTCACTCGGCTGATTATGCTGAAATAAATTGGTAAAGTAAACGTCATTTACGAGATGTTACGGTAACATGGACACTGCAGCGTAATGTGCATTTTATATTTGGTGCGTTGGAAAAATCATAATCCAGTTGGATTTATGTAAAGTCTAAAATTCCCAAATCTGCTAGAAACAAGGTACGTAAAGAACAGAACAACATTGTGCGGACAGAGCGTTGTAAACAAGTAAGAGATCAATGTATTTACTATAATATTCAAGATAGCGAGTCACAAATGATGCAATACTGCTTGAATGCATGTTATATTGCCTCCATAGTGCTACAGTTATATCTATTGCATACTATAGTATATATTGCATGAGTCGTTACTATTGTAAAGTACATTGCATGTTTTGTGCCTTTATCATTGAATATTTCTTTAATAATTTCTCTTCTATTACCTTTTTTCACACAAACTCTCATTTCATTTAACAGCTTCAGTTAAATAATATCAAGAAAATACGATTACACTGTATGTATACATGAAAAACTGAAAGCTATCAAACTTCATGGAAGGTGTATTTGAGGCATATATTAATTAATTATCTTGTCTCTATATCTACATCAATACTTCCTACATTATTCCGAAGATATCTGTGCGGAACCCTTCAAGTTCCGAGGCGACGCTTCGTTCACCTTCGCACATTTTTCTTTTTTGCAAATCACCAGTCAGCAGTGCGTACACAGTAACTCGGTGAATTATGCTATTTGGAGCATGAGTTTTGAAAATTCATTAAATAGTCAAATATATGATTAATGTATGACTTTATTAATAATGCTTACAATGATAACTAGAAATGATTTCAGCCTTGGTTCAATGTACATTAAGTGTATGCGAATTGTGGTAATTTGAGGTTCCATTTAATCATTTAATTTACATACATTATAACATCTACCTCTCATCTCGACGCTCCGTGTAACGTACGTCTCGTTGAAGACTGATACGGTCAATCATTCATTGTGTAATGTGTAAAATGGGATGGTTTACAAATGTGGTGCAATCCTTAGAATGAATGACGTATTCCAATTTCAATCTTTCATTCGGACCGGGGTGCGTGTTGTCGATTAGATTAATTAAAATGTACGACTCCACCATTATTGCAACCTGCACCACCAATTGTCTCATAGGGAAACCATAACAATTATCTATAACACACACTGAAACTCATTGATAAATGTAGTAATACATAAGATTGTAAACCTGCTTAGTGGTACAATTTATCAGAGAATGGTCAGGGTCATTCAAAATAATTAAATCTTTATAATTGTCGTTTGTAATATAGTCATGAATTTAGAAAATAAAATTGTACTTTACTGAAATTCTACCTGTATATCCATAATGAACTAATTAAAACAATGTCGTTTCTCAGTGTGTCATAGATTATGTGGAGTCTAATTGTACGTCATGTCCAATAGCTTGTGTATAACTGTGCGTGCGTGTGCGCAGAGCGTCCGGGGGCGTGGGTGCGTGTTCGCCGGGCAGCTGCGGCGGCGCGTCACCGGCGCCGGCGGTGTCTGCGCCATCCTCGGCCGGCGCGCCGCCGCCCTCCCCGCACCACACTGTTCTCCCCGTGCACCAGGTTAGTATTACAAGCTGAATTAGGTTCACAATACACTAATCGCAGTTAATACATTATTAGTATGTTTGTCATCGGCTTTTAAACAGTGTTATTAGTGATATCAATGCATTTAATATCCCCCACATAAAAAAGTTTCATTTGAAAAATAAAAATTAAAGTAAGATTAAAGTCATGTTAAAATTTCATTAAAATTTTGATTATTTAAAATATTTTTTGGCCTTATTTTTACTGTCCTATCTGTGATTTATATGTACACAATTTTACCAAAATGAACACTAGAGCTTACCACAAGTGGTGTGTGGTTATAGGCGGGTGGCGCCGTCCCTACAACGCTGCACACTCCTGCGCCGACGCCCGACCCTCACGCTCCGCCCACGCCTGCGCCGCCCTCCGCTCCGCCGCTTAAACACTACACGCAGGTACATATCATATGCATTAACACTGATGTTGGAGCACGAAAGTGTGCTTATATACACAATTTATGTTAATTCTAACAGTACTCGAGTCAATGCTTATATGTATTAATCGCATATGTATGTATTATATGCCCAGATTAAGTTTTTATCACTGGTGAGTGATCTCTGTTGCCATAGATCGCCTATATAGGTGCAACCACAGCTGGTTATTTCTGACAGTAAAAAGTAGCCTACAAATATTACTGTTTTGGTTTGACAGGCGCTGCAGCTAATGAAATTAATAAGCTTAATATCTTGTCTCAAGGCAACGAGTACAATGTGGCGTGTTGTGCATGTTATCCTAACTAGCACTACGTTGGTATAGACTAGATACAGATATCAGATGAATATTCTATTATGTATATCCTACATGAATGAATAAGTTTTTTGTTTTATTTTGGCAGGGTGATTCGCCCGGGTTCGGGGGATGCGCCAGTAACGGGACAGGGGCGGGTGGCGTCGGCGGTGCACCGGAACTGTTGAGGCGGCCCGTGCTTCCGCCTGCCGAGCAGCGGCTCGATCCTTTGGAAGACGAACACTCGCTGTACATGTTGTACGATTACACTACCGTGCACGCGTGGTACGTACTGTGCACCGTGACCTTCATTTTTATCAGCAGATAGAAGCAGCAACACTGGACCTTGTGATCTAGTTCTTCATCAATTAGTGGAAATTTTGATGATGTATCATTATCGGGCATACTGCAAGTGAATGTCCTGCGTATCTCATCACATTGTCTTATTAGAAAGGATACGGAACGATATGATGGATTTTTTGGAGAATAGAGAAGAGTACTACTAGCTGTTACTAAATACTCTTACCATTAATTTTCAATATTATCTCAAACATTAAGTCCATTATTGTCAGCTCTCTTTTGAAAATATTCTCAAGTGGCAATTTAATTTAATTACTGTGACGAGAATACGTTCATTTAGATAACATTATCAGAAACTTCGATGGAATTAAAAAAAAAAACTAATTTATGTGTCTTTGATAATTACTTTCAAGTTAAACTTTTGCTGCCACTGGTGAACAGGTATGCAAGTAGTATAATTAAAATTATTTTTATTTTTATTCACTATAAGACACTTAAGTTATTTTCTAATTCTTAATCGAGTTTAATTTGCAACATTTTCATTTATAATGAACAAATATTTGTTGCGTGGTAATGGTGTTATTGACGTAAATATATATACTCATATATGTTTATCTGTATATACACATATATGAGTTTGCCCTGGGCGCACCCCTGTACACGGTGGATGCAATTGTTACTGCTCGCTATACACATCTAGCGAGAGGCATAGTACATTGTTTGTGTTAGTATGAGAATGATGTATTTAAGGCTTTATTTTCGAAAATTACATTATATATATTTTCGAAATTTACAAAATTACTTTATCACTGATTCTTAAACTTAGAATGTAGCATCTATATCATAAGGACTGGATGTTAAATTACCTATATACATCACGCTTACAGCTGCAACCAAATCAAAATCTACAACGAAACAGTACATAGGAAAAAAACATATATTTATATACTTTTTGTTTTTTTTCCTATTTATATACAAGTAAAAGAAAATAACAAAATATTTCTATCATTAATGTAACTTTATTTCTGAAAATATATTTAAAATATAATTAAATTTTTAAATTTTATTGACTTAAATAAAATTTGCTAATTATAAATGGGTGTACGTGTATTTTTTTGCTTTATTTAGTAAATAGTTGTTCGTGATTTAATTTTGTTGCAATATTTTTTATATAATTTTGTTATAATATAACATATTTATTAAAACAAAATTAATTATGTGTCGGATCATATCGCTCGTGGAGGTTATCGTCGTCGTCGGTGAAGTAGTGAGATCCTAGAATGGCAGCCGCGTACTGGCAGAAGTAGTGCTGGATCTCTGTATCGGCTATAAAATCCTTAAAATTAATTAACTAGAAATGTCATTGATTAATAACAAATAAATAAAGTATTATAATTTAATTAATCTACTGTAAACTCATGCTATTTGTTTATTTTCTGTTAAAATGGATTACTTGATATATTATCTTGCTTCATATTCAAAGGCTGGAGCACCCCGTGAAACGGTTTAAGACGGAGACGCGCGAGTGGAGCGAAGAGCTGGCGCTGGGATCGCGCGGTGGCGATCTGTACGCAGGGCTCGCGCACACGCCGCCGCCTGCGCCGTACCCCGCCCCACGCACCGCTCCGCACGCCGGCGCGCGCCAGCTCCGACCCACCGACATTAAACACGAGAGACACGACGTTAGTTGCACCCGCGCCAAACAGTTATAAAGGCTTTTTTATCTACAGCTATCTAATAAACCTTAATTCCCTATGAAGTTGACTGACATTCTAATGTGGATGAATGAGCGTGCTCGTCCAAAGTACACGGGGTATATGTTGTTATCCAGAACACAACGAACCTGTTACGTCGGCAGAAACTTACAGGTACTAATATCCACAACATGTGGTCCCTGGATAGCATTAGGAACCTCTGTCTGTCAAGGCAAGTTCATAACCTCTGCACGACGAAAGCAGTCAAAATTTATAATTCATTATTACACATAGAATATTTACTTCTGCACTTTACTGAACACACTCCATTTATAGTCTCATAGTCACTAATCGTAAATAAAAGGTATTTTACGATAGATGTGAACCTTTCAATAACGTACTACTGTAAAACACACAAATAACTTTAAATTATGCTCGTAGGATGATAGCAAGGAGTATAAGAACCTGTTCACATCGGACGGGCTATGCCCCACGCTAAAGGACCTCGACCAAATATTCGACAACTCGGACGACGCGACCAGCGGCGATGAAACGGTAAGACTTGTGAGTGTACAATCCTTTATATCTATGCATGCTGTCGCCTTTATCTACCGTATAGTCTAAATGAGTTTCTGTTTCATACTATCTATGTCCATATTATCTCTTGCTTCGTCATTCATTTATTTCTTTTACTTTTAGAAATGTATTTCAAAACATATCTCTAAAAAATCATTAAAACTATAACATTAAATAAATAAAATATCTTAAAATGCCTTAAACTAGAACTTATGACACTTCGAAATTTACCCATAGTAAACTCCTCTCCCTGCCCCTCACTGACTAATTGTAAAATGCCTCTTTATTCTTTCGCTGGTTTATCACATCAGTAAATTCTTCTCATAGTTTATTAAGTGATATTTCTTGCTTAATTTAGTTGTAATTGTATCCTCGTGAAGCGTTTTTTTAGTATTTCTATTAAACATATCTGAAAAATAACAATAATAGCTATTGATCTTTTACAGTTTATTAGTATGCTAATAATAATTATTTTTGTTTGTTATCTGTTTTAATTAATTGTATTAATATTGCGAGGTTTTATTCAATATGTGTCATGTGCGTGTGTACGTAGGCACTGGCGGGCGGCGGGGGCGAGGCGGGTCGTTGCGAGGAAGCGCGGTGCGGAGGGCGCTGCGTACGCGCAGAAGAATTAAGCAAGATGTTTCCTACACCGCCCAGCATGGAGGCTCACGCGCAGCCTTCGCCCGGCTTCTCGCTGCCAGACGACGCCACTCCGCAGCCCCACCGCCACCTCCTACCCGGTTCCCCTCCTCCCGACCCTATCGAGGTAAGTAATTTAATCGATTTTAAGAGATTGGAGGAAAATAACAGTAATGCTATAGTGGATATATCATGGTCATGTCAGAAATTTTCTATTAGTCAAATAATACCATACCGAGTTTTAGGAATATTCACTTTAGAATTATTTTTATTGATAACGTTTTCACATTTTTATTATTTCTTCTAACCGGCCTGATTTTTTTGATGTTGTTTTAACCTTTTAAAAACGTCTTACCTAATCAGAACTAGAAAAAAAAACGAGTTCATAGTGGTTTTCATGCGATATCACATCGAAATACATTTCTGAAACTATTACGATTTTTTTTTGTGTATATACATTTTCATTAGTAACAAGTTGATTATATCCCTGGAATGTAATGAACTGGTAACAAGTATCTTTTTAGAAAATAATAAATTTTACTCGTAGGATTGGTCGTACGTGTTCAAAGCGCCGACGGTGTGCAAGTACGTTGGCTCTTCTAAGTACTCGCCGTTAAGCTCGCTGCCCAGCCAGCTGCTGCCCGGCGTGACGTTGCCGCCGCATGCAGTGTATCGGCCCCGCTGGCAGCACGACGCGAAGCGGGACACCGACACGGAGGCGGACACGCATCGCAATGGTATGCGTCTATGTAAATACTGGTTGTCATCACAGAGACACTTGTATGATTGTCGGGAGGTATTTAGCACCTTAAATGAATCCGCTGGGGTTGGCATAGCCTTGATAGGCTGGCTGAAAGCCCCTAAAATAATAAAGAATTAAAAAATAAACTAATCCGCTTGTCGTTATTGCCCTGTTTTTAAATTTGTGCAATACAAAAGTCACACTCCAGCCATGAATTGATAAGATATAAAATAAAGTAGTTTACCAGTGAATCGAGGTCACCGACATGGCCATTATACTCTCCAAACGATAATGGAATAATCTGTCAAGCAGCAAGTATATTGCCACAGGCTGATGGTGATACAAGGAAAAAAGTGTTTTGTAAAAAAAGTTATTATAAATGAATCACTATTATACAGACTGTCTATGATATCATTGCTATCAAATTATTTATTTTGATTCAAATTTCCAATGTGTTTTTTTAAATATTAATTCTATAATAATGCAATGTACATGACTTGAACTGCAATTGTTTCCAGGCACAACGAATAGTACAAACAACAGCAGTAGTAGTGGGGGAGTAAAAAGGTCCGCGTCACCCAGCGCTGAGCCGCGTGCGACGAGTGCGAATGCGACGAGTGGGGTGGCAGCGGGGACGGTGGCTAGAAACATCGCGGAGGCAGGCGCCGGTCGAGGTGCTGGCGTAGCCGTCGCTGCTGCCGGGTCCCCGCGCCGCAGCCCACTTACACCTGCCTCCGCCGCTGCATCTGCCGCCTCCCCGCAGCCCCCGGTTGCCGTCTGCCCATTATTAGTCAACGTGCTTCTCGCCGACACAGTGCTCAATGTTTTCCGCGACCATAACTTTGACAGCTGCACGCTCTGCGTTTGCGACAATGAGACTTCTGTATGTATTTTTGAAAATGAAATTTCAATTTAAAGAAACTTTTAACTTTGAAGAACAAACTCATATAATTAGCGCATTAATCATAGGTCGGCAACATTCGCGGCGCGGATGCAGCAACATACCTGTCGCATGGCGACGCGGCGGGAAGTGAGCACGAGAGCGTGCGGTGTACCTGCGGCTTCAGCGCCATCGTGAACCGACGCCTTGCGCATCGAGCCGGCTTGTTCTACGAAGTAAGTGGGCTCTAAATTTATTTGTTATCCAATCGGGTTTCTGTCCGGTCGATCTCACTGCAGCGTTTATTTGCACAGTCACGCAAATATTTTTATAACAATAAGGTATGTTACGTCACAAGGAGACACTGGCTCTAACTGGCTCATCATTGTTGTAGAAAGGTGTTGACATTTGTATTTTGTTATCTTATTGTTATCACTGTTTTGATTAAAAAGTTCTGTTTGCATTTCTGGTAGAAAATGTTCAATTTCATTTTTATGATATTATTAGGATGAGATGGAGATTACGGGATTGGCGGAGGAGCCTGGCGGGCGGGCCAGTGGCGGTGGGAGGGGTGTGCGTGGGGGCGCAACATTGGCGGATGTAGCGGGCCTTTTGGCTGCACAGTGCGCCGCTCCGCCCGGTGGACCTTCATCCGCGCTAGCACGTGCTGCTGCTGCCACTGCTTCTGCACACGATCACTTACGCCTCAACCTGCTCGAGTGAGTTTAGATCCCCCATTATGTTTATTCTCTATAACGATAATTTAAACCTATAAATCGTTGGTGGGTACCGATAGCCTCTATGGATAAAATGCGCGAAAAGTACCCAAAGAATAATACAGCTGTTCGAGCAATTTGTAATTATTGATATCAATTAAAATTTGCTGAAAAAATGAAAAGGCTAGAAAATAATTTATATTCATGATAATCACTAACCCAAAAAAAGTTGGACATGTGACATATTCACACGATTAATACTGGCTATGTCTTGTATCTGGAGTTATGAATACTGTGTATTTTTATAGTGATATATTTCTATATATCATTATAAAAATACACAGTATCTAAAGATGCTATTATAAAGTAATTACAATGATCAATATAAATGTTATATTTAATTTGAATATGTAGATACAGTGACGGCGGCGCGGCGGCCGCGTGCGCGCTGCGCGAAGCCGCGGCAAGTGGTCTCGGTGGCGCGGCGGCGCTCTGTGCTGTGCATCGCTGGCCGTTTATCGGGGCGCGGGCCCCGCGCTCCTCCCGCGATGTTGTTAGGTAGCAAGAATGTTTTTAATAAGTTATTTACATCTTCGTAAAATAAATAAATAGTCTAGTTCACTAGTATCACTAATTGTCTAAATTCATTAGATTCATTGGTATTCTATCTCTAGTCAAGTGACGTTTGTGTTTATAATTGTAGCAGTAAAAAGTGTCATGCGTTTTAATATAAAAAAAGTTCTGATTTAAAAAAAAACCCAAATTTTTTATAAGTAACATGGTTGATTTTTTACAGATTAATGCGTCGGCTCCGGCCTCTTCTACAAGATGCCATTCAGAAGCGGTGTTGTGGAGCTCGGATGTGGGATGGTGTAACGGGTCCGCTTACGTGGCGGCAATTCCACCGGCTGGCAGGGCGCGGTAACGAAGATCTGTGCGAGCCGCAACCCGTGCCGCCACTGCTTGTCGGTCACGACCGTGACTGGATCTCACTCTCGCCCTATGCTCTCCGGCATTGGGAGAGATTATCTCTCGAACCCTACTCATATGCCCGAGATGTGGTGTACGTCGCGCTCGCGGCAGAGGGTGAGGCGCTTACCGATCCGCTGCGAGCGTTCTTTCGCGAGCTTTCTACTGCCTACGAGGCGTGTCGACTGGGGAGGCATCAACCGATCACTAGGATAGCGCGAGAAGGTATTGTCCGAACCACGGCCGGAGAGCGCTCCGACACAGACGAGTGGGCCGGGGAGCTGCCTCCCGGGCGGCTCGGGGAGTACATCCGGGCGTATGCAGAGACGTTGCGGGAGCTCGCCTCGCAATTGTCCGCGATGAGTATCGACCGCTCGCTGTTCGAAGGCGAAAAGGTGACAAGCATGCGGCCACCAGCAGCGCCCGAACAACCCGGCACGCCTGGAGATCCGGGTGAGGCGAGCGAGGCACCTGGCGGCGGAGGCGGCATGGGCAGCGCGACTTCATCCATATGGGAGGAGGACGAAGCTGGCCAGCCCGCATTAGTGCTGTACCTGGTAGAACCCCCGGCGGCACACGCGCATCGCTCTCACGCTCTGCACGCCTTGTTACGGCTCGCCGTTCAAGCACATCACCATCTACATCATCACAATCCATATATAAAGGTTTGTACTTATAAGCATTGAAAAAGAAAATTTGGTTTAATCCTTTAAAAATACTAAAAGTACAGTGTTATAAAAAAGTTATATGAGAAAAGAAACATTCAATTTGTTTTTAAGATTTTCATATGATATTCCCTTAAAAAAATTAATTTAAATATAATAAAGTTGTTAATATTATTACAGATAATATCTCTCGAGGGCGTGTACGAGTCGTGGGGCGGGCGCGGCACTCGTGGTGGGCGCGGCGGTTGCGGCACGGAGCTGCGCACACTGGCGTTCAGCGTGTTCAGCGGCGCCCGGCGACTGTTGCAGCACCAGCCCAACGGCAAGTCGCTTACGGGCTTCGGCACTGCCGCCAACGCAAATCTCTTCCTTAATTCCAAAGACGTAAGGATTCCATTTACTCATTTATCCATACCTCACCATATTAAAATAGAAGAATGCTAAATCTTTTGGCAATTTATTCACGATTAAAAAAAGCCATAGATACAATTATTTTCACAAAACCTATTACTTGTGATACTTAAAACTTATCAAACTAGCATATTATTAAAATTCTGCTGAATATGTTTTCAAAAAGTCGTTACTAAATATTTAATTAAAAAATTAAACTTTAACACTCGTCGTTCGACTGTAAAAGTTAATTTTTTTTTTAAATTCTTAAATTTTATTATTATTAAATAGTACTGTATAATTTACAAAGCGAGTGTGCGTTGTTGTTTTTCAGGAGAAGAACCGTGCCGCGTATCGGCTGTTCTCGCCGGCGTGGGTGTTGGCGCCTCCGCGCGCGCTTAAGGAGGTCGCGGAGACGTGGGGCCAGTCCTGTGGCGAGCAGTGCTCCGTGTTATTCGTGGCTTACTGTCTCTCGCATGACCAGCGCTGGCTGCTCGCGGCAGCGACTGACGCGCGCGGGGAGCTCCTTGACACGGCCGCCATCAATATTCACGTACCCTCCAGGTTTGATTAATTTTGAACACGTGCATATAATACTAAAAAGACATGTCGAATTAACAATATGAGTCGGAAGAGGAAAAAATCCATTAAATCGCATCTAACTTGAGAGAGAAGGCCCCAATTTCTAACAGTGGGAGCATTATGAGGGCTAGTTATAATTTGATTGTTGATGACACTTTGTATGTTTCCACGAATGGTGAGCAGTGTCCGTAAATACATCTTATTATCCACTAAACTGTATCGATGGCCGTATATTGTTACACCAAATAACTTACGGTTTACTTCGAAAGATGTCTATCAAACATAAAGCTTTATTTTATTATCGAGAAAGATATAAGTAGTAAGTAATAGACGAACAGGAGGTTGTATTTAAGCCTTTAAACTAATACCAAACTTATAACGCGGCTGTATAAAGTGTGTATTCGCGTAACTCCCGTCAGATCGCGTCGGAGACGATCAGCGCCGGCGCGGCGGCTTGGTCTCACCAAGTTGATGGACTTCACGCTGGGCGTGATGTCGCAGGCCGCGCAGCCTTGGCGGCTGGTCGTCGGCCGCGTCGGACGTATCGGGCACGGCGAATTAAAAGGTTTGCAAACCGCAATTAATCTCTCCTCTACCCGCGTTGATTATCTAAAACAATTGTTATAGAAGATATAACAGTAAACTAATATAATAACAATAAAGTTACTGGCATATGTCGGATCAATATCGCGTAGTGATAATCGATACTCATGTTCATAATAATGAGGCGCTAGTAGGTTTATTCAGCGTCAGAGTGCACTTTTTCGCTACTCTAAATATTTACCTAGCTAAAGTGCCTTTCAAAGCATTGCACAATTATATTTGCACTCCTTGTTTGACAACAGTATTAACGTCAAACCTAGCGATGTCTAGGAAAAAAAAACAGTAGTGAGCATTAGTAAAAATATCATTTGCGCCACCCCCAGGGTGGAATTACCTGCTCTCGCGTAAGAACTTGGTGCGCGCATCGAACGTGCTGCGCGAAATCTGCGGAAGTTGTTCGGCATTGTATCCGGGCGGCGCGCCCTGCGTGCTCTCCGCGTGCCTCGTGTCCACCGAACCGGACCCCTGCCTCCGGCTTATGGCCGATCGCTTTACACCCGATGAACGCTTCTCGCAGGCATCTATACAGTCTCACCTGCACACGCCGCGCGACGTCACCGCCACCCACATACTCGTTTTCCCCACCTCTGCAACCACACAGGTACATTATTCATACATTATCCAAAAGAAATGTGAAAGACCTAAAAATCTAAATTGTCTGTCTCTTTATCCTTTTGTTACTTATTTTATGGAAACAGCTATTTTTTTGTTTTTAATAATGTTTAATTAAATATATTGACAACAAAAGCTTCAATAAAATATTCAACGAAAAAAATAAATTTGAGTGTAAACGATATGAATATGCGTTTTAGTCAAACCAAATGCCCTTCGAGCCGCCGATGGCGAACGGCGAGGACAACGACATGTTCCTGGGCGTGGACATGGCTGACGAGGATATCGGCGAGGACAATATGGCGGACTTGTTGATCGGCGACATGTTCAACAATATGTGGGCGCAAAGCAGCCCACGCGCCTCCCCGCGCCGACATGACGATGATGCGGCCGGCAGTCGTGACGGCAGCCCCGCGCGGCACGCGGCGCTCAGCGCGGCCGGTGGTTACCACCACTCGGACGACCATCAACCGGTATACGCATACACATACATTCACACTCATCATACGTACTTTTAACTTGTCAAATATACAATCAACGGCATTATACGTCTTTGGGCGCGCGTTGACGGTAACCGCGTTGGTAACATTACTATAGTACATCAACGTGCGACAGCATTTCCATATTTTTAACTGAAGATGAAAAGCACGACGAAATGAGAAGACCAGTAAGTGTCAAATTATAAAAGAATTTTGCACGTCACTGTGAGGTAACATCAATACTTTTATAAAGACACCTTACGTATTAACAGCGAAATATATGTTTTTTGGAATAGGTTACATTGTTTTTTGATACTATTTTAAAAAACCTTACAGTTCTCATGCACGCTTGTTTTTTTGGCGCGTGTGATCTGTCGACACTGCATAGTCCATGACATCTGTACCAAATTACACTAACACAAAAACTTTCATTTACACAGACTTTGAAACCACATTAACTTTAGTCAATGAATTTTTAAATATAATATTCTGTTTTTATTCAAAATATTCAGGTCTTACTTTAAATCACATTTAATTTCCCTATTATGACTATATAAACTTAATTTTAATTTTATTGCATATCTTTTTATCACAGTGGACTCTACTCTAGGTACACATTTAAACACTGTTACGAGTAATTGTAGAAACAATATTTGTGAAACAAACATTACTGTGTGTAACATGAAATCCTTGTATTTTATCGTAACATTGTCTATTTCAAGCGGGCGCTCGTTTGACCCGCCTCATGGAACTGGGTATGTTCCCCGTCTAACTGATTAACTAATTTATTGAGTTTTGGCACATTGACGTGCGCAGGAGCAGATTGGCAATATGCTGCAGCAGCCGCTGGCGCTTGGATATCTGGTGTCGACGGCGCCGTTGGGCGCGATGCCTGCCTGGTGGTGGGCCGGCTGCTCACACCTACGCGACGCCTGCCCCGCTTTTCTCAAGAACGCTCTCCACCTGCATTCGGGAAGCGCGCAAACCTCCGACGACTTCACCTCGCTCACACAACGCCGCGACAACAACTCCCATCCGCTTGACTCGCAGACCACCACTGATGTGCTCAGGTATATTTTATAAAGAAAACCGTTAATTATAAATAAATCCCATTGTTGTCTATACCATATGTTTTTACAGGTATTCTATTCTATATTACATTTCTCAATTAAAACTGCTCTAAATATTGTTTAATAGTTGCAAATTATTGGTGGTACGTACTCAGACGGCAGACTGTAGTGTACATTGTTCTAACTAATGCCTCTTTATTATAAGCAGGCATATCACTTGAAATCAGGTGAACGTTTTGTTTACCTCGTCGCTTGTGGAAAAAAGTTATATTGCTAAGAATACAGGTGTGTTATATATACTATTTGAATGTCCTAAGCCGAGTGCATTGCGTGCAGGTACGTGCTGGAGGGGTACAACGCGCTATCGTGGCTCGCGCTGGACGGCAGCACGCACGACCGTCTCTCCTGTCTACCGCTGCACGTGCAGGCGCTTATGCAGCTCTACCACACGGCCGCCGCACTCGGCTAGCCACGACCACGTACCCCCACCCACCATCAACATAAGTGGCGGTGCGGCTAGGACTCGCCAGATTTCCTGGATGTATCCCAGCGGCAATAACACGTAGACGTTCACCATGAACACCGTCGTATACCACGGGGACGTTTTCGCAGCAGCGATAACGAAGTTTAAACTTAATTGTTATATCTCTATGTCTGTTACAATTCATTTCCCTTTGTGTTTTGTGAACGATCATAAATATTTTTATACGAATAATATAAGGATATATTCGAATGTGTTGTACGAGTTTTAAAACACATCGCGGTCGGCTGTGGTGACGCCGCAGTTGAAATGGTGTATACACTTTAAATAGTGCACTATGTTGTGCAAATTTTTAGCATAATTTTTCAAAATCTTTCACGTACTCGTTACATATTTCTCAAATGTATTGTGAATGACATGTGAACAAAGCAAAGGGATTGAATGATTTATTTAAATGAATTTGGTATGAGTGAGTGTAAAGCGCTGACAGGTTGCAAGGCATAGACGGTAGCGGTCTAAAGTTACTATCAGGTACCTGTAATGTACCTCTAATGAGAGAGTAAACATTTTTTTGTCACCTTTCGTTACTGTATGGCTGCATCACAAAAATGTTAATGTTACAAAACATGATTAATATTTTAACTAACAGCAAACTTACATTCATGATTAAAAGTTGCTAAAAAGTTTTATTTAACTAATGACATAGATTCTGTTAAAAATTTTACGGTTTAAAATAAGTCATAATAGCTTTTCACCAGGTTTCATAACTGTATTCTTAAAACACAAGTTATAGAAGCCTGTTATAGTGTTACTCTCAAGCGAATGGTAAAAAAAAAAAATATGTTAAACCGTTTTCGACGAGTTGAACTCTGCGAGCAATAAAAGTGCTAACTAATTACCGGTAAGGAGTGATTTCAAAAGGGCATTTTTAAAGGTTAATGAGATTGTTGTCATATGTCTAAGACCTTTATGAAGGTATTGAATGATGAATATTTCAGAGTAATATATATATATATATATATATAAAGTGAATGTATGTAATGCTGGTGTGTGTGGTTTTTTTAGAATCTTCGGCCGTTGCGCGTTGTCTGTAACGCTGCGCTGATGTAATTGGCGTATATCAAAATACGCTTTAATAAAGTGACCACGCTCCGCATGCGTAGGCGCACGCTTGGACAACTTGCGGCGGCCTACAATCGTACCACGCACAAGCTCCTACGAGCGTTGATGAATATTGAAGCGTGTGCGTATGATGGAGAATGTAATTAAACCGGGAAATGTTTCGTTGTTACGTGTAACAAAGTCTTATGATGGTCCAAATGAACTTAGGGGACGATTTTTTTAAAGATTGTTACTGCCGTTATATTAAAACGTAGTAGAGTATAGGGCACTTCATTTCCTCATTCTCGTCACGAGCCACTTCCAGATATGTCTTTCACGAAAAATTTATTCTTCCTTGATCTCTTTCACTTCATAATTCTTTACAAGTAAACCTCTTTTTATTTAGTATTATAAAATTTACTTTCTTATACTATTAACAATAAATAATAAGTATCTTTTTTTTCGGAATCTGGGTTAGTTCTCACAGTTATAGTCGACTGCGCTCATATAAATAGAATCTTATAATGTAATCAATTTATAACAAAGTTTTATTAATTTGTCATTTTAATGTTTTTATCATTTAATCCATTTATGTTTCGCGCATGTTTTATTTAAAATATTTATTTATATGTGCTTTGCTAAAATTTTATCGACCAAAGGAGAATTGTTTTATTAGAAATTATTTTGAAATTCTTTACATATATTCACCGGTTACCCCCCCGCTGAACAGTGTCGACAAGTTGACGCCACGTTTGATGTTAGGTTCGAGTCTGTGCGACGTGTTCACTGCTGTCACAACTTTAGTGAGGTGTTTGTAATAAAAAAATGTTATCGCATTGTTAAGCTGTGTAGAATGTAATATATAATTATCATGTTACGTTACAGACCGGTATGAATTACCAAAGGAATTTAGCTATTTGTGTAGTGTTTTAGATATTTTTTACCAACCTTACTTTTGTGTGCGGAATTCATTTAACAGGGTTCTCGTTTTGTATCGATGTAAGATTTTGTATGAAAGACGACATCTTTATTTTTACTCATTCAAATTGAAATTTATTTTTGTGTAGGTTTTTTTTTTATTTTCATACACTTGGAATTGTTTTGTATTATTTTTTTTATCGGTTATAACTCGACTTAAGCGGTGTAGCTTTACATTTAGAGACAATTTTATATTAGGATGAATTGATTATAATGTGTTCGCGGCCGTGGTCGCGTCTGCAGTTTATACCCAGGGAACAAGCCGGCCGGCGGCCGACAGGCAGGCAGCGGTGGGCCACCACGCGCGACCGCCGCCAGCAGCCACGCGCGGCATCTGAACATTCTTAACGCGAGCAAAGTTTTTATAGTGACGTTTTAAACAACCTGAACACGAAACCTCTAAAGTTTAAAATTAACACCAATAAATAGTTTACGATTAGTTTATAGCAATAAACCAACCCATACGTCGCGTTACGGTTAGCATTTGTATTGTTAGAAGTTTTATAAAGATATAGGCGGAATCTGCAGTGGCGACGAGCGCCGTGTCTGTTCGTCGAATCTCCGACAGTTTGCTAGTTATATTGAATTTTTCTATTTTAATATATACATATATATCTATATTATTGAGTAAGTAAATAAATTTACATGTAAATAGACCAGAGTGCGTGTGGACGCGTGCCTGCGGCCTTCATTCCAATTTCTCTGTACGTTTGCGTGCATACACATAAGCTCGTAAGCTCGAACTCTTCGCCGCGTAAAGTTTACTCATACGTTTCTTCCGCGTGCACGCCCGTGCTCGCAGCTGTATTATCGGCGTCGAGTCGAGTCGTTCCTCTTCCTCGAACTTCCGTTACTTTGCTTCACACAGAACATTGAAATAGTAGACGATCTAATAAATTTCTTTTGCTCTATATTTTGATGTGATTGTCTTATTACCTTGTGTATTTATGTGAGTGGTGATAGATGGACGAAGGTAAATTGTACAGTTTTGTATAATATAAAGAGGAGTGGGGAGAAGTAATAGTGGATGAAAAAGAGGCAGGGGGAGGGGAGTGTTGATTATTTATTAATAATCAACGCGGCCCGATCGCTATGTAACTGAATTACGCCTAGTTGAATATGAAATGTTTTAAATGTGTTACAGCATTTGAGAATATTTAATGATGTTGTATATAGTTTATATTTTGTTTTTGTAAAACTACGTTTTGTACATAGGGGTGGGGATGGAGGGGCAGAGGTGTGTACGTAGCGCGTGGAGCCGTTAGTTATTTGCCCACTTTGCCGGCGTATATATTGAATGGAGCACGTTTTAAAGAAACCACTCGTAATATTTGTACAGTTGTTAAGCGAGATTCGTAGTTGAATGAATTATTTTTAAGATTTTTGTTTTTGACCTTTTTTTTGTTATTGTGAATTTGTCAATTTTTTTAGGGAATTGGGATTGTACTGTAAATAGACCACCATTTTGTCGTATATTAGTATTAAGCGGTCGAATCTGATGATTGGTGTGGAAATCAAATTTTCTAAACTGAGCAATCATTAGAGAATCGTAAACAAAACTAGCGTAATACTTGATATTAATATAACTTTATAAATAACTGTGAAAATAGGTAATAACAATTATGAATAAAATATTACATATTTATAGTACTCTTTTATTTTTATTATCACCACGGTTCAGGCCCAACGCAAGAATTTTTATTTAAAAAGTTAAATTAAACACGAATTTTTAATTCTATTTCCTTTAAATTATTGCAGCAGTCAAACGGGTACATTTCCATTAAAGGGTCGAAATAAGTAAAACGTTATTCAGCCGGCATGTGATCGGAGCCGAGCTTTCTACGACACGCTTACGCCCACCTTCGGGGTTAAAGTAAACGAAACTCGAACCGCTTTTAACAGTTTATTATAAGTGGGAAGGCATCAATGAATTGCTGAAAAACAAAATATGTAGCACAACATGAAATATTAGTTTTGTTTAATTACAAACGTAACTGAAAATAGGCTCTTTCTAATTAATATAGTAATTTTATCATAATGTTCATTATTACTTCCCGAAGTTTTACTAGAAGGCAGCCATCAGAGAGGAATGGCGATGTGTTCTTAAGCTTGGGGCCAACATCTAAAGTGATGACCGCGGCCATTCTGCCAAGAGTGATACCAGATAGATAGCCATGTTAAATATTTGCAACGTCCATCAAAAATATATAAAATAGTCATTAAATCCGAACTTGGCATAAATTTTTTTGTAACCACAGACGTATAAAGGAAAGCAACCATAACATGTCAATAAAAAACGTGCAGAAAGTCCCAGATGCTTAATTCCCGCAGACCTACAATTGAATAGTACGGATTAAGGGAATTTACTAATAATAAAAACCTATTGCTTGTTTTACACTTGTGTGTCATTATTTTAAAGTAATTACAATTAAAAATAACCCGTCATTGCATTTTACATTGATTGTTGCCACTCATGTTTATTTACACACCCTCGTGATTTGACTTTCAAATTGTCCTCAAAATGTGCCGGGTATTTCATTGGCGGACACAGTATTATTGTATTACAATAGCACATAAATATAACGATTCCCAGAAAATAAAACCGTTGTCACTTATACTCGTCGCCATATACCTCTTATTTATAGCTTAACAAAATATAAAACTGCCTCATTAAAATTTTATCTATGAACGGGTTCATGTCGCTACAGCAAAAAAGAAAGACATTATATCACTAGTATTCAGTAGGAGAAAAAGAAGAGAAAATACTAAACTATTTTTATCCATGTCTTTGTAGAAATATCCAGCAGTAGAACGTTTACGTCGACTGATGATGTGTTTGTAAATTAGTGCTAGGTCTGCTTCTCTTTATTCTACTATTTGTAACAATTTTTTTATAACCGTACCATATCCTGTCAGCAATGATTTAGTTTTTAAATCAATTTTTTTTGGCTGTGGCTAATTTTTTAAGAATAGAAATTTATAAAAGTAGTAAAGATTTCATGCCTTTGCCTTACCCATTTTAAAAAATGAAAAATTAAATAATTGTTACAATTTGACATATTCAATATAAATACGATAAATACGATGATTGTAATTGATCCATTATAAATTTAAATTATTTCTGTGACGAAACTGTAGTTGATTTGGGAACAATGCTTGATGTTCATGTTAATAATTGTTATAATTGAAATAAACAGATATTAAAACATTCACTACTTTGCCGGAAATATGAAGATTAATGAAAAGAATCTTTGTGCCTTTGCTTCATCTGCAACGCCAGTAGACCGAGAAGGCTGGATGGACATGCGAGGTGAAGTAGGTAAAAGTTACCAGCGACGATGGTTTACACTCAAAGGAAACCTGCTCTTTTATTTCGACAAGAAAGCGGACAAGGAACCTGTTGGTGTTATTATACTTGAAGGATGCACAATTGGTAAGCGAAGCAGTTTGTTCCATTAGATTACTCTGATGCAGATGATCCACCAAACGATAACTAATCACTGTAACCTGTGGATGCTTGTAACACTGAACGTGTACCAGTTACATCACAATTCCAAAATAATATCATCAGTTTACTTTGAGTTATAATGTTTTATCGTATGAAATCATTGTATGATAAAGTTTTCTCATGCAATGTTTAGTTAATGAATGGAATATGTTGCTGTCAATTACACATAGCTCTTTTTAGCTATAACCAATTAATCTTGATCTAAATTTTGTGTGTTTTAAGTAGATTTAGTAATTTAATTAATAGTAATTAGTAATTTTGTTGGAAACATATTCCTATAATGTTTATGTATATCATTATTGTAACTGTTCACTTTATACAAAGTAGGCATTTTGCAATAAGTGGATGAGTTATTACCAATATTTTACATACAATGTAGGTGTTACCAATTAGGCTAGGATTGTAAGTGTACTTTTGAATATTAACATAATGTATAAATTCCAGAGCTGACAGAAGAGGAATCATACAGTTTTAAGATAGTATTTCAATGTGAGGGAGGAAGAACTTTTTACTTGTGCACAAATTCTCAGATGTCGATGGAGGCATGGATGAAAGCTCTTGCTTGTGCCAGCTATGACTATATGAAACTCATGGTGGCGGAGCTGCAGAGACAATTAGATGAAGTCCAAGGTGTGGAAACTTAAATGAGTATGGAGACTACTTTTAAGAGATATTTTGTACAGCTATTTAAAGCAAGATAAAAATCATCATCATCATCTTGATTTTTAACTTTTGTCCTATAAGTAATAAATGATGTTGATTTTGCAGCATTTCACAATTTTGTGGAATTGATGAAAATTAGAAGACATTTGTTTAAATACCTTACCTTGAATTGTAAATTAGTTATAAAAGCATTATATAATTTATTTTAGTATTTATCAATTATGAAAATATATTTTTTAGCGGAGGAGGTGGCAAAAGCAGCAGAGGCCTTAGTCTCTATTACTTTGCCAGAGAGTGAACCTAAAGTTCCACCCCGTGGACAGCGCTACAATCCTTTCAACAGGGTGCCAGATGGTGAAGGATCAAGCAAAGTAGTCTCAGGCAGTAGGCATCGTAAGTAATATTAGGTATTTCAAGATTATGAGAACATTAGTATTTTCTTTACCATGCCTTGGATAGTAATTTTATACTGATTCTCACTTTGCATAGTCATTTGGTTATATCATAGGATGTTGATGATTTTGAATACTTTATATAATTATATCCAGAATTGCTTTTAATTAATTTCAATCAAATAAAAGACTTATCGTCTAAATTTTAACATTAGTAAGAGATACGCTGCACAAGAACTGGTGCAGGAAGATCATTTCAGACTGCAAGCAATCTAGCCTTGATCTTCTCAAATGAGGGGATGAACTTTAGAGAGGATATTATGTTTATAGTTATTGAATGATTTATGATACAGACAAAGATACTGCCCGCACGGAAGTTCCTCGCAAGAAGGTCCCGTTCCGCGACATCCAAGCGGCACATGGCCGCAAGATCCTCGCGGACCGCAGCGAGTGGCGAGCACGTCTGCGGGCCCGGGGCCGCGCCGACGACACGCCGCTCATACAACTCTAAACACTGCGCGGAACTGTAATATACTGCGGAATCTGCAGTGCTGCGTCGGTTGATTCTTCCTCATGCACTTTAAAAATAATCGCCCCAGTTCTTTGTGCACCAGAACTAAGCCTGTGAGGTTTCGGTTTTACAACAGATATCGACTTATGTTTTAAGTATAGAAATGTTTATTTTGAAAATACTCTTCAACATGATTTATAATGAAGAAAATTCGGACAAACAACGTGATGAATTATTAAACTGGTAACGAATTCGTTCGTGAAGCAGGAAACGTTCATTTATAGGAGAGTGCAGCCATTTTATGGTGCGACACCAAGCCAAGTTTTTCTTTTTTTTGTAAGAGTACACTTCCATATAAAAAGCAGATTGCTTTAATGGTGCAGTAAGTTGTTACTGTTGTGTTGTATTTTCTCGTGTTACCTCTTGCCTATTTCATTAAGTAAATATACTTTGTTAAATATAAGAATATTAAATTTGGAAAATAAAATCTTTCTGATGTTTTATAAAAATATTCGCAATAATTTTATAAAGTCTTTACTTCTTAAAGTGCCTCTCCAACTAGTGAAGATTGGCGATCAGCGTGATACAGTCTTTTCTGACTCTGGTTCGGCGGAACAATTCGGAAGCACTAGATATGCTTCTCCATTCTCTGATGTCCCTCAACCACGACTTCTGTTTATTTCATTAAAATTATATGTCTTTTGGATATGCCGGAAGCCGTCTAGATCACTGCAGCCATTGTTTCTGTCGCTGAACAATACTGTGCATTAAATTGACGAGCACAATGTGGTGCTGTGTAGGTCGTCCCAACTAGCGCTGCGTTGTTATCGACGGGCTTACCGTCAGGTGAACGTCTCGCTTGTTTTGTCGATTTGACTTAGAATAAAAAAATTATAAAACTGTATTATACATAATCGATATTTGCGTGTGCTTAATATTTTTAAGTTTCCTCATTGTATTTTATAACTGGTAATCTTTATTTATATATTGTATATAGATATATTGCAATATGAATATAATAAAATAAAACGATAATAATTGTATTAAGTAGTTTATTTTAAAAATCTTTGTTATATAGACCAACACTTTACAATGCAACCAACTAAGTTAATACAGAGATAGTTGTGTGTGTGTGTGTCAGGAGATACTGGCGGCAGAGCAATAGCGCCGGCTTCGGTGCGGTCCAGTCCGAGCTGCTTTATCAAACGAAAATACTAACAAAAGAAATTGTAACCGTCCATTACGTCACTATCGCTAAGTAGCCGGACTGCACCTGTGTGCAGAGTACGTCGACGATTTACAAGTTGCGGAATTCACAACAGAATTGCATTGTGATGTTTGTGTTCGCGGGAGAGCGTCCGGCAGGATGGGGTGTAGGGAGAGTTCGTAGCTTACAAAAAAATCTCTCAGTTCTTCTGATAATCAAATCCTACCGAGGTGCCACCCAAGCAGCCGTCGACGAGTACTTCCGGCGGCGAGGCGCTAAACCTTGCGCGCGGAGCACAAAATGCCCTGATTGGAAAGTAAATATGGTAACGAATGAGTCAACGCGTACGGATACGAGGAGTCAAGGGGTCTATGTCAAAACTTATCACTACAAACAGTGTTAATGTTTTAAAACAAAATATGCCTCTATATATTGCACAGGGTGTTATAAAATATCTCGCGCGGTCCTACCAACGCCTCGAAATAACAGAAGAGATTTAACATAATATTTCTTATATCATGTGATAAACATTGTTCGTATAAAGAAAATAACGATTAAAGTATAAAGAAATAGAAAGTATAGTACATATTAGAGAATTTTATTATTGTTTTGTAAACCTTTAAAATATTTTCTAACACCCTGTATTAAAAAAAAACGTGCCATATAAATCCATCAAAAATGTCATATTACAGTACACCCAAATGCGCGTAATATGTGTAAATCTATGTATAAATCTACAAAAATAAACAAGGGGTTATTAATAACTAGTCGCGCGGCGAACGGCGCGGTGCGGCTTGCGCGTGCGCAGCGACCGCACCGCAGCGCGCGCCGCGCGTTACCTCAATACAACACATAAATAAGATATATTTGGTAACGAACTTCTTAAGAGTTAACGGGCCACGGCGCCGTGTCGCTATATACACAACACGTTAACGCGTCACTAACCTGATTGTCTACAGCTAACCTGCGGCGGCGCGAGCGGAGGCAGGACGCCCCCGCTGCGCGCCGGCGCGTGCGCACTGGAGGCGCTCCGTCCTACAGCGGCAGCGTGCACGCAGCAAGGGACACGCAATTAAATATTTGTTACAAGTTCTAATTAAACACACAAGTAAATATACACTTAATTAGGTAAACAAAAACAATGCAAACAATAGTTATATACATTTTTGTGGTGGGTGGGAGATACAAGGTCTGGCCACTTTTCACAGGGAAAAGTTATTTTTGGTTTTAGTGAAGTCCTAACTAAACTAACGCGAAACTACGTGTGTCCTCGTGTTACTTTAAATACCATTAAAAACATATCGATTGTGTTACGTACAATTATTTAACAATATAGAGCTGACGTACACGGTAGTGACGTCACACTGCGAGTAATGTGAAGCGAAGTGGCCAGGTGCTAGCGTGGTGGGTGAGGTGGCGCGCCCGGCTCCAGGACGGGCCAAGCGCCGATAACTTATCCTTATACAAATGGAGTCCGTTATCATTGAATAGTCGGGGTCGTACAGTCTGCGCGCAGCTTGGTGCGCTGAGGAGATGCTTATAAATTAGTTTTGTGTGATGCTTGTTGTCGCCGGACGCTTCACTTCTCGAACAGCTTCTTGCGCTCGGCGACGACGCCCCCTGACGGCGACGGCGTTAGTTCTGCGGAATAAACAAATGTGAGCACACTCATATCGATTTGTTATTTTAGCTTAATAACAACTACGGATGTGTTCGGTTCCTAGGCGACCGTAATGCACGGGTAACACTCACAGCAAAAGCTGTAGCACCTGTACATGGAATTCTCATGACCGTCGTCTACGGTACGCCGCAAAGATAAATAACGAAGTACGTTATTTATTTAAGAATGCCAAGAACCGAAGTGACAGCTGGTAGCTATATAACGATATTCTGCGCACGGACACCGGGTTTAATACAGGAGTTGCAGTACCTGCACCGGTGACAGCTGCAGACTCCGCGTCTCGCTGCTGGCGTATTGCAGCTTGCCCCGCGCCCGCGCCTCCGCCCCGCCGCTGCCCTTCGGCGTCTTTGCCTGTAAAGATATAAACTACTGCTGACCACTACACTACGTACTGCAGACGTTACTTCATTTTATATAGGAGGCTTTACATTCTAGTTTATTAATAAAAAAAAAGTATAAAATCATATCAATAAACTGTTAATAAAATCATGAGCAACATAAAGAAAAAATTAAGTAAGTCTATATCGTTGAAAGAATATTTATTAAATAAAAAACTGACTAAACCAATCTCCAACTACATCGTTCCCAACAAATAATTGTACCAGATACCAATAATGAGTTACCACTCCAAGCGACTACACATACAAGAACATAATGGAGACATTTAACTGAAGCGGGTACGAGTGAGCAGGACGGCGACATAAATAAGCACTGCAGTACCAGGTCAGCTCTGAGGAAGATGAGTGGATGGCCACTCTTTCTACATATAACTCATAAGCGAACCTGGTTACGACAGCATGGAATTTATGGATGAGAGAATGGAAAACGGCATCCCCGGCCTGGTGTTGGGGTAGAAAGAAACAAGCATACTGTACGGCGCAGTACATGTGTGTAGATATACCATAGCACGGAAGTACGTGAACACCGTACACATACAATATGACAGGGTTGGCAGTACACAAAGGTGTAGGTAGGTGAAG
Source organism: Ornithoptera priamus (assembly GCA_029034505.1). NCBI lineage: Eukaryota > Metazoa > Arthropoda > Insecta > Lepidoptera > Papilionidae > Ornithoptera > Ornithoptera priamus. Next base: position 1,529,459 of record JARDWD010000559.1, read on the forward strand.
GTAGAGCAGACGTCGCGAGGATTGTCACATCACAACATAAGGCACACTTTACGTTATTGCGAGTAGAGAGGCGCACGGGCATGGTTGGCGAGTTACCTTGTCTCTGCGCGTGGTGCCAGACGGTTGCCAGGCGGCGCACGGACGGCCAGCGGACGCGGCGCGCCTACAGTGCAGCGCACGGTTACCACTAGCGCCCGGTACAAAGTCCACCGCGCTCACTGAGCTCAACCCGGCTCATGCATTACTCACCGATGTTCAATTATTGGCCATATAATGACCATAAAGGGACGTAACGCACTCTCAATACACAGTGCACAAGTTTAACTCAGTGCCCGCCATGAACGAAGTACCTTATTATAAATTATTCATATGGAAAAGAGTGTCTAAATAGTCGGTGCAACTAAATGTGGCAGTAGCTACGATTTGTGCAGTAAAGTATAGCTAACGTGTGCCAATTGGGTTTGTTAGGTATGTTTCTAGCGATGGTGAGGTGCAAGACATTAGTCCTAGGTTTAGGTATAGCAATTTACAGGGTAGACTGTACAAGTGAGGCGTGTGCCGCTTACCGGCGCCGCGTCCTCGATCAGCTGCGAGAGGGCGGACGCGTCCGAGTTCTTCATGTCGTTCGCCTCCGACATTATGTGCGCGCGGAGCTGCTTGTTCCTGTAAACAAGTTAATAACCACATTACACACATGCATAGATATCCTTGTAAGTATATTTATTTCAACCAGGATCAATTAATCCTCCTCATTCCGCTTCCCGCGTACCTCGCGTCCAGCTGCATTATGTGGTTGTGTGCCTGCGCAAGCTGCGCGGTCGCAGTGGCGAGCCTCTCCTCCAGCGCCGCGGATTCCACACACTTTACCGAGTACTTCTCCGAGAGCGACAGGATCTCACGCTTGATCTCCTCCATTTCTTGCCTGATGGTTGTAAACTTTTAAATTTATTCGATAGTGATGATACAATATTAGCAATAATTTACAAGAAAAAAGCAAGATATTAACAATAGCTAAGAAGTTAACCGCTGGTTGCTGCTGACGCAGGACCATTCGATGTGGAGATATTTGGGGGAGAGGTTAATATCCAGCAGTAGCCTTTTATCGGTTGATTATGATGAAGTTAACATGGTGTTCCACTTTCGAAGTCGACTTATACCTGACAATACAATTTCCCTATTATTTCTCTAATAATGGAGTGACACTTTTAAGAACATTGAGCTGGATGATTGGTACAAGAGCGTATCGGGTGGTACTTACTGGTGCCTGCTGCTGATCTGTCCGAGGTCCGGGTGGGTGGCGCGCGTGAGGAACTCGGTCTTGAACTTGTCGACTTCGCGGCGCACCTCGCTCTCGTGCGCCTTGCGCATCGCGTCCAGCGCCGCGAGGGTCGCGCGCGTCTCCTCGGCCAGCGCCTGCTCCTTATCCAGTCTGACAGAAATAGACACAGTCTTTTATAATACGACGAGATGAACAACACGTTCTCCTGTCTACTATTATGCGAAATGCTGACATTGCAGCTGCAACTCGTTAGCGGTTGTCATGGGTTATGCGATGGCATATGCGCTAGTGTTTTGGTCATAATGCGATGTTTAATAACGCAAATGTCTGTGAAGCGCGTTCTTTGCGCGCTGTAAAGTTCCACTTCACATCAGCAGTTGGAGATGTGGTGACGTGTAACGATGTAGGAGAGTACACGTGTGATGTTACCTGAGCTGCTCGCGCTCGGCGCGGTGCTTCTCCTCCATCTCGCGCACGATGCGTCGGTGCGAGCTCTCCATCGCAAGTAGGCCTTTCTCGCAGAGTGCCCGCAGCTGCTCGATCTCCTGCTGGTAGCGCGCGCGCAGGCCATCGCCGTGTGTGTCCGCTGCCACTGCGCTCTGACGGTCATTAGGTATTCAGTATTATTGCTATGGATTTGCATATATAATTTTTACAGCCAGCTTTTTGGATACAGCCAGTCACTATGTGATTACAGTGGTTTTCTTTTCACCACTAAACAGAATATTACAATAGAAGGTTAAAAATGTTTGTTACCTGGTAAGCAGCGCGGAGGCTGTCAAGCTGTGCGGAGTATTCCGAGTCGAGTGCTGCGAGTCGTCGTTGCAGCGTGCGTGCGCGTTCCCTCAATGCTGCACGCTCCCGCTCGTGCTGCGCCTGCAGCTGGGCACGCGCACGTCGTGCCGCCGCTAGCGCCCCCGCCTGCTGTGCCAACGCGCACTCGCCGCGTGCTCGCTCCTCCACCAGCCTATCCAGGGCCTCTTGAAGTCGCTTGCAGTGCGGACACGGTACTAGCTCTTGCAACGCTTCCACTCGGCTCCGCAGCGCTTCCACGCGCTCCAATATGTTCCCCGACAGGCTCGTCGCTTCCCCTTCCTCTCCAACCAGCCGCCGCTCCACCGCCGCTACCGCCGCTTCCACCCGCTCGAGGCTCTCGCCGATCTTCATCGAGTCTTCACTGTTGCCCGAACAGTCACTGGAGAAGAGCGCTCGGCACTCGTTCGAGAAGTGCTGGAATAAGTAGATGAACTCCGCCTCGCAGGACGGGTCCGTCTCCAGCGAGGAGATCGCGTCCTCGCGGTGTGTCGCGTCCGGTTGCTCGGAGGCGCGGTAGGTGCCTTCTACGACTGCAACGCGCGCGTCGACGAGGGCCTTGTGCGCTAGGACGTCGGCCAGCTGCAGCAACAGAGCGCGGCTGTCGAGTCCTGGGGAGCCCTCCTTGGTGCGGCGGTCCGCGGCGAGACACTCGCGGTAGCGGGCCGCGATGTCGCGCACGGCCGCGTCCATCTCGCAGCGCAGGTGATCGTGTGCCGCCTGCCACCACAGCTCGAGGTCCGCCCGTTCCTGTGCGGTGAGCGTGAGCCTCCCGCGGCGCGCCTCGTCAAGCCGCTCGTCGCAGACCTGCGCGGCTCGCCCCAGAGCGCGCGCTACCTCCGCCTGCACCAGCTCGCCACCAAGCGCGTCCCGCGCCGCTGCCCACGCCTCGCGCACGCGCGCCGCCTCCACGTTGGCCCGCTGCTGCTCGAAGTCGCTGTCGCTCGGCGTCGCGTAGCTGAGCGTCTCGTTGGCGAGCGCTGAGCACAGCTCGGCCAACTTTTCTGTTTTGTATTTGTCCACGGCTTCAGCGACTTCTTTTTGTGAGGCTTTGAGAGCTTCGAGATCGGCGCTCTGTATTATTAGTTCCGACTTTCTTTGTTGTTTCATTTCTCTGTCGTTCATTATGTCGATTTTCCGCGACAGTATCCTCGCCAGGTAGTCTAATGAACTCTTCGTACTACTCGTGTTCTTGTAGTTGTCGCCATTAATCTTACATTTAAGGTTATCAATAAGTTGACTAGTTTCATTTATTTCAGACTTAATTAATCTAGCAAAAAATCTGCTTCCGTTGGAAGAATCCAGAGCCTCATGTATCCTGCTGATTAATACAGCCTCGTATGCCAGTTTTTCAGCTAATATTTCTAAACTCTTGCGCTGTGTCAATTCTCCGGCCTCGTAAAGAGCCGATTTTTTCTTTGAAATTTCTAATAATTTCGTTCTGAGCTGTTCTTCGAGTTGCACCACAACTTGCGCAACGCTGTCGTTAACTTCTTCTGTTCTATTATGATCCTGACAATCCACTACACATTTGTCGAAGCACTCTTGCAACCTTTTGCTTACATCCATCAAGCACTTCTCCATTGATTTAATACTGTATTTCTTCTCAAGATTGGGCGATGGCGATCGTCTCGATTTAGCTGCCCGCATGGCACTCATTTGACAAAGACATTCATTAACTTTATTTCTCGAATGTATCACCACATTTTCAAGACTTTGCAGACGATCAAGGAGATGCCTTTGTGACTGTGTACCGATCGACGAGCTCTCTTGGCTCTCCTTTAACGACGGGTTCTCTGTAGAAACTGACGCCAGGCTTAACGACTCACAAGAGTTAGCTAAATCCCGCCGGTTTTCAATGGCAGATGCAATTTTAGTTTCTAATGAACTGAGGCGGACTAGCATTTTCATGGGTTCTGAACTGGTTGCACTGTCTAAAGACTTTCTCCTAAGTCGCGCGGCTAACCTTTTGAGACGTTTTTCATCAGTAATACTATCACTTTTGGTTGCTTTCTCTTTGGCTGGGGATCCGCTTTTAGATGGAGAATTTATAGCAGGCACTGATTCTCCTGATTCGAGAAGAGAGACTTTATTCTCCAACTCTGTTAGTTTTTCTTCGAGTTCTTTTCCCAGGGAAAAAGATTCCCTACCTTTTAACGATAGGCTACGTCTCTTTTCTCTCGATTCAGTCTTTTGAATTTTATGCTTTAAAGTGCGAACCTGCTTGTCGGAAGCTGTTAACTTCTGCGTTAGATCTAGAATTTTAGCTGCCATTACGTTGATTTCCGATCTACTACATTGTTCTCTCAACTTCATTTCATTCTTTAGTTTCATATTTGTAATTTCAAGTTCATCATACATATTGTGTGATTCACGAAGCTCCTTTTTCATAGCCTTTATTTCTTGAATGGCTTTTAAGAAACGTCCTCTGAGATCAATGTATTCCTCAATCAATCGGTTCTTCTCCAAAGAATCCAAGTTCAGGTTTTGATTTATATTTGTGAGATCGTTTAATGATCCAATGCTCTTTCTCTTTTCTTTCGACGGTGATTCCGATATCGATCGACCTTCCAGCTCCCTGATTCTCGAGTAGAGGCTATCATTTTCTTTAACTCTCTTCAATAGTTTTTCGTTAAGTTCATTCAACTCGCGTTGCAATTGTTTTATGTTTTCTTGAGCAGAAGTTAGTTGCCTATTGAGTAATTCGCATTGTTGTGTGGATTCCTTCAAAAAGTTTTGTGTTTCTGTTAACTTAGCTTCCCACGTAGTCTTGTCTTGGTTATAAAGTTGTTTTACAGCATTTAAATTTTCTGCTTCCTTAGTTCGTAAGGACAATTCTTCTTCTTTCTTTTGCAAAGTTGAAACAAGTTCTTCCATTTTCTTTTCGCGTAGGGCTGTTTCAGATTTGAGTTTTCGCAACCTTGCCAGTTCGGATTCCGCAGCGTTGACATCACTCAAAGCTAACTTTAACTGTTTGCGTAAATCATCAATTTCGATTGCTTGCTTGTCGATTGTCGATATGTAGCTACGTTTCCTTGGCTCGTTTGGTTTCTCGTTTTCATCAACTTCGTCGACAGAGCGTTCTTTAGCAGAGTCAATTTCGTCTTTTTCACCTTTTACGTCTGTTCGCAACAATGGTTGGTGACAAGATCTAGCACGGACTTTTTCTTTAACCTTTGAGATAGGTGTCCGGCTTAAAATAGGAGAAGTTGGTGGCTGTGAATTCATATCTCCCCAATCGGCACTGTCTCTCCGTCCGCCTTCAGAAGCTGTTCTGTACTCCTCGTCTGATGAGAAAGGTGCTGATTTTGCAGTATTTGGGGTTACCGGTGTAACAGGCGACGTAGATGATTCTGATGCTTGATCCACGCTGTCTTCTCTGAGTATTAACGATAGAGGCCCTGAATCGGGCAATCCAGCTGTTCTTCGAATTGCGGAAACCCAGTTTGCTCTGATTCCTGCCGTGACCGCCGATAAAACGATATGTTTGCCATCCCACGTCTGCAATGACGAGAACTAATATGACATCGTCATTATTTTTATTGAGTGCAAAACAATTAAATTTGAAACACAAAGCAATTAATATAAATTACATCTTATTTAAATGTGATTTTTTTCTCCAAATGAAAGCAAAAACTAAGATGTTATTTTATATCTTACCTCAGTTTCAAAAGCGTATCCGTTAGTCGAAGCAGACGTCGGCAGTTCTACAACATTAGCCACGCCGCTGAGGTCAATAACACCATCCAGTAGACCTCTGTGTTCAGCCTGTGGGTCTCTGAAATACAGCAGCGCTGCTCCACGAAGCACGAACCAATGTCGGGACCAGCCTGAAGGACTGCGTCTCTGTAGCCATCCAGCTCTAGCATGCAATAATCTTTCAGCGGGTAATTCAACTCTACCCCCTTCGCCGTTTTCCGAAGCTTCGACGGCATCGGTTGTTTCGCTACCTTCACTTGCAGAGCTGGAGCTTGCTTCTTCAGGGGGTGCACCTCCGTCCGGTGAGCCTCTTGCCTGTTAACATTTTAAAAATATGTATCATCTAAATCTAAAACTTGTGTAATAAATTCTTAGCGCTAGTTTGAATTCGGAGGAGTCACAGCTTGATAAAATACGTCACCGTTTTAGAAAAGATATTGAGCTATTAAACATGTGCAAATGTATCAATAGTTATTGTCTTACCGGCAATCGGTCAGGGGGAGGGAGTCTCGTGGGGCGCTCCAACGTGGGCGGCAGGGCTCGCCGTGAACGAGGCCGCGTGAGCGAGGCGGCGATATCGCGCAGTTGCTCATCGTACTGCTGGTGCTGATGTTGAAGCAGCGGGGAGCGCGTCACACTTACAACTGAGGACCGACGAGCTATATCAGAATTTGTTACTTATCTTAGATGCAATTCACGAGGGCATCAAGTGTAGACGGAGCAGGAATATAACATATGTTAGAGAAGTTATTAAACAGAATATTCTTCAATGAAAGAGCGTGTTTTTATTTATATCTCTCATATTCGAGATTTATATTAAGAAGTATCCTTTGATTTCAATTGGATATCATAAATATCTCTTCTGTGTATTAATCTCTAGTAGCAGCAGTTAACTTTGCTAATGAATTCGGAAGCCAGTGGGGTCAGGAGTAACATGTAAATATTCTTATATTCCTTGGCGTTGCCCGCGCGTTGTACGGCTCGAGCACCTGGACTGCAATTGCGTTAGAAATCGTTATCCTTTAAGACGGCATTAATCCTGGGGATAAGTAAAATCTTCTACAGCCAAATAATTTTAGCTCACACCGTTTATTACCATTTTCGTCGACGGTGGGCGTGGCGCTGGACTCGACCCAGTCCCGCCGTCGGGTTCTCGCTTTCTCTTCTCCATTGATCTTGTCCCGTGTCGGTGGCGATGCTGAAGACACTGGTTGATCCGCGTATACTGAAATATAGTAAGATAGATGTTGATAAATAAAGGTTAAATGTGGTTGTGCGTTTATCTTTAGTGGTAATCTGTGGAATGTCAAAAGACCGGTTTTTGGTAAACTTTTTTCACTGCGAGGTGTTCTCAGCTAAAGTTCCAAAAATATCCGTAGTCCTTTATCGATATTTTTGTCTAGTTTATTCTTTTATCAATTTGTCCTGAATAAACGTTATTCGGCATACGACATGGCCACACCAGCACAGTAACCATAACGACGCAATTTAATTGGACGTGAGCGACAAGCTATACTTGGATATTTTAAACGTTTATCGATCGACAGTAAAAAACATTACTTTTGCTGCTTAAGAAATTATTAAACACAAGTTTAATGAAGGTATTTAACCGCGGAGCGAACGATTATCCGACGGCTATGGCGATACATGCCGCAGAGACCAGCTCACGCGAAGGTTACCAGTAAGAACAATACTCTTGTTCCAGTAAGAAAAAACCGTACGGACTAATCTATCGATAATCTTATGGCCGTCTTGAGATCCAGCAATTATTATAAGCAAACATATTTATAAATAATATGATTATTTGATGTGATGCAAACATCATCTGACTGAGATGCAGCAAACTAGTGTCGGTGTAGTAGCGATCGAAAAGTGAAAGTGTTTCCAGGTTCGAACAGGTCAAAAGCCATTTGACTTCAAGATGCGCTGGTAGCAAGTGACACTTGCCATAGGTGATCAGGAAGATTATATTTAAAGACATATTTAATTTTTGTTACCATAAATATATATATATCGTTTGTTTTTGATATGGCAGAGGAAATCTTTAATGGATACCATGTTTCTTGAGGATGTCAAAGTTATGTTGGATTTCCATCCTTGTAAAACCCATGTGGTTGTCTTCTTTTGTGCGTGTGTAAACATACTAACCTTATTCTTACGTTATATTTGTTATAGGCGAAAATTGCAGTTTTTAAGGGATGTATTAGTTAACATAAACGAGATGGCGCTGCGGTCACTGCGGGAGAGGAGCGCCGTGCGCGTGCGCATGTTCCAGTTAACGCGCGGCGACTCGCGCTTGTAAATTAACATTACGGGCGTATTTATCGACGCCGCTGAATAAAATAATTATAGCATTTGCATATTCACTCTTTATTTATAATTAAAACATTGGCGTTTATTGCTTTCTAGATATAACGCCGCTGTCATTATCCATGAAATATTGGCGTACGGTGAAATTGGACGCGGCGTAGGAGAGATTTCACAATGCGATAGACATTATATTATCAAGTTTCCCTCCCTCCACAGTACCAATAAATACTTTCGTTTGATATAACGATTAACAAAAAAAAATCCACGTTAGTTAAACTTATTTGTGGACCATTGTTATTCACTTTCCCTTGTGTATTCAAAAAGATACTTTAGTACAAAAAGTAAGCAACACTGGTAATGAAATGGCAATGATTTACGACGGTCACATCTTTATAGCCGGCATAAAGTTTAACGCCGCACATGACCCCGGCATACAATGGGAATAATAAATAGTCTGTATTAAATAAAGTCCTGGAGAGGAGGATGCAGTCGGTACGAACTTAACAAAAAGCGAGATGAGCCTAGAGCATTGCGACGTCGGACCAGGCTCGCTAAAGATTTACACACGAAAAAAAAATGCCAATGGAATATAAATAATTCATACTTATAGTTGTTCGCTGGTCGGTTGTAAATCATCGGCACCTACTGTGAGTGTACAGCTCCCTCTGATCCCTCTCTTAGGAGTGTTTTGTACCAATAGCCAATCTCTTGTTATCCCGAAGCGGATTATGTATGAAAAAACAGTACTCCCCGTTTAATATTGTGAAATACATTAGAGAGATAAAAGAACACTAATGACTAGAGGTGCCTGAACTTCTGACGTCACCTTCATCAGCGATCACTCAAAGTTGCGAGTCAATGAACCGCATTCGTTAGATGGGTCTTTCCCCTCCGACAGTAAACTAATCGCGTTTCCTGTCGCGCTGCAATCTGCGAATTGAAATGCATGGATCATGATGATTTGATGATTGTTTAAATATATATATTCTTTTGCGATGATTAATTATCACAAAAGTCTATTTGTCCCGATAAGTGCCATCAAGTCATGTTATGAGAGCAATTGAGACCTGGTTAACGTCGTAGAGGTGTAAAGGTTTTATAGTAGATCTACGATTTATGAAAACGGATGTAATGATCTAAAAAATATTGACTTCCTATAATGAATTTACTCATTAACAGTTAAATAATCTATTTTAAGTATAATTACTCCAAGCCAACCTCACCTGCTCATGATACACCCTGTGAATAATCAAACAAGGCTCTAACTTCCGCCAACCCGTATTAGACCATCGTGGTGAGAAATAGCCCAATTCCTCCCATATGAATCCCTACCTGATCGATGTGGGCATCTATAGGAGCGGTTTACATCCAGCAGTGGACGTCTATCGGCTGATGATGATGATGAACATTTCGAATATGGTAACATTGAATAAATGTTTAACCGGCGATCTGTTTCTAGTCATTCGAGAATTAGCTGCAGATAAGGGAGGATCTATTATTTGTCCAACTGGAAGGTATTCGGACAAAAACATTATGTGATCACTGAAAATATAATTAATAAAAAAAAATTAGCATCATACTTGGATGTGGTTCCGTACATAACTTTAACAAAAGTTACGTGCGGATTCTGTACTCTAAGTTAGCACTTCATGCGAGCGCTTCTTTCTATATTATTTCATTACTAAAGGAAATCTTGAAATTGTACTTTAGGACCGAAACGATGAGATGAATAATCGTATAAATAAAAAATCGTATAGTCTAAAATCGTATCGTATGAAAAAATAATATTTAAGTGTTAAATTGAATATTTTAACCGTTAGTCGCTCGTGAAGCAATTTCATGTGCGAAGTACTGAGAGTCAATGACTTAGAAAAAATCATTAATAAACCTCTCATCGTTAAGGCTTTAGACTTACAAAATGGCTGCGCTTGTGCACCGCTGGTGATTAGTCAAAGGTCGAAGTAAATCATGGGGACGGACGGGTGGGGCCCGGCCTTGGTCGTCGGTAGCGGTCTCGTGGCGAAACTTGGTACGTAGCCGATCCAATTTCCTGATAAGCCGTCGTTATCTCGACGTCGGTGATTACTTTATGTTTTATGTAACTATTATCGGATAATTGAACCGTTTTTATACGTGTTCCCTGCCCCAGTGCAGCGCCGACCTTAACCGGAAATAAAACTTCACTCTCTCACTAAATCTACTTACAATAATATTTTTAATATAATCTCCGCTTAACAAGTGGCATTATAGGCTTGATTGTGTCCTTGTGAGATAATACCCATACACTGAGCATTAGAAACAACATCAGCGTCATTATTTGCTGCAATTTATCTCCACGTAGTGCACACATCGCTCGGTTAAACTTTTTATACGACCGACACAGATGAAACTGCAGCGATGTTATATGCAGCAACTGTTACAACTATTTTCCTTAACTAAGTCCCGATATTATCAAAATTGTCGGTTTTTAATATATATATAAATAGTTTAACATATATGCCGTTGGTTTAAACTGATGTTATATATAAAAACTATTTACTTTAGTTGTATAAATGTAGCAAACGAATAATAACGGTTTGAAAGAGTATTAATCTGAACAATCCGTGTATTATCATTAAATTAACCACTACTACTGATATTTACGCTTCATTATTATCATCCCAATTAAAGGACGTCCACTGCTGGACATGTTTCTTGTTACGTACTTAATTAAAGTCAAGTTTCTTTACCCACTAACCTTATAAAATAAATCAACTATGCCTACAGTAAACTTGGAGAGATATAAAATATCCATATTAAATAATTGCCCAACAGTGGACGTATACTGGTTGAAATGATGATTAGATACTTTGGTGTGTATATTATAACAATATTTATAAATATTTATTAGCCATTGACAACAGATTAAATAGTAATGAGGCATAACGAAATGTTTAAGTGGCGTTAAAAAAGGGCCAACGGTCCGGTAACATGGGAGGGTGTTCGTGCATCGGCGTGGGCGGTGCTGTGAGTAATTGCGTGCAAATTGCATTACACGCCGGGTTTGAACCCCGACCTCGCGGCAATAACGTTGGCCGAACCGCTCGACCCTCGGCGCTGCGGCTCGTAAACGGGCAGCAATTAATCAGGGCCTAGGCGACCTAGATAGGCCGAGCCAAGGCCGCGGCATTCCTCACCGTTTCCTTTGTGAAGTCATTATCGTTTGGTCGGCTGGTCTGCTGGTCTGCTGGTCTGCGGGTCTACCTGTTGTCGTGTACGGTTATGTCTGGTTTTGGTTATGGTGCGGTTATTAGCGCGCCGTTATGTTGAGGTTAAGCCGCGGCGTCGTCACCTTCTATACCCTTTTTCGGTTCACGTGACAAATGTGACCCTCACTGCACAATACCGTTGCTGCGCTGAATGCCGATTGTTTATTTTATTCCCAAAACCTTATTTTGCTTTAAGTTACTAACTTAATAATGGACTTAAATTACATCCACGCTCAGCCACACCTTTACAAATTATTAAAAAATTATTATATAAATTTCCACTGTATATCATCATCAGCCGATAGACGTAAACTGCTGAAAATAGATCTCCCCTCAAAAATCTTCACATACAGTCAGCATGGCTTCCAGTACCACTGAGCATTAGGAGCTGTCGTATTTAGAGGTTCATATGAGGGGGGTTTGGGCCAATTCCCACCACGATGGCCCAATGCGGATTGACAGGAGCCAGAGCCACCTTTGTTGACTGGCAATGTCCACTACGAGCAGGTGAGATTGGCTTGGGTCTCGTGAGTGGTTGTGCGGGACTCCTTACACCCCTCTCCATTGTACTTGGACCTCTAGAATTTAAGATTTTATAGTCCGTTCCTTTTGGTAAATTTGGACCATTAATAACATATGTACTCTATTATAGTCTTAAAATTGTCAATTTTTTTTTTATTCAATGAACTGACGTCAACGACCTCACCTAATGTTAAGTGATACGCCTCCGCATAACAACATGGCTCTACTTAGGATGGTATAAATTGTACTATCTTGCGCTCTTCGCCTTGAGACAGAATGTTGAGTCTCGTTACCCTCGTAATAACACTAGCTACACCCTTCAAACCGGAACACAGTTGTGTTTGCACATTACTGTTTGTCGGTTGAAAAGAATTTAGAAAAAAAAGTGGTGTAAAATTTCCCTCACATCAACTCACGGAACCCAAGCCAACCTCACCTGCTCGTGGTGCACCCTGATAATCAATAGACGGAGGTTCTAGTTTCCACCTACCCGTATTGGGCCAGCGTGGTGAGAAGCAGTTCAATTCCTCCCATATGAATCCCTACTTGATCGATGTGGACATCTTTGTAAGATCAGTCCAGCAGTGGACGTCTACCGGTCGAGGATGATGATGATGAACATTTCGAATATGGCAACACTGAATATACGTTAGAATGTTTTGCTGGCGGTCTGTCTCTAGTCATTCGGGAATTAGCTGCAGACAAGGGAGGATGTATTATTTGTCCAACTGGAGGGTATTCGAACAAAAAATTTAAAGTTGTCACTGACAGTTGTATTTAAAAAAAAATTAGTATCACAGTTGGAGCTGGTTACCGTCCAGTTGTAAGTAAGCGCGGTGTGTGTACAGCTTAATGAATGCTCATGGCAAATTGTATGGTTTCTCCTTACAAAAGTAGACCAAGGTTGACGAGTGTAAATCCTCTTAAGAATTGTAGAATAGATGACGTGATGCCCGATGGCATCCGGGAGCTGGTGAGCGACTATCGCCCTTCCGCCTATCGCGTTAAGACACACAATCACACACACATACACGTACGACTTATGGGTTGAAATTTGAAATGCAAATTTTACATGATGTGGGAAGTTAGGTTCGTTCTCGTGTCGAAAGCGCACCATATCAGATCCGCGCCTGTGAGGTATGGGATGACGTCACGGTCTAGACTCGCTGGGAGGTGGACGGGAAAGACCTAACGAAGGTACGCAGGTGGTACAGCTCACAGAAATTGTGAGATTGGCTTTACATCAATACCACGAAAATTTCTTAATTGCTGTTTTCACCAACTTTTTTTTTTAATCTTCAAGGTTAGCCCTTGATCACGTTCCCACTTGATGTTAAGTGGTGATGTGGTCTATGGTGGTGAAGCGCAGTAACCTAGTAATAGCCTATGAACTGTTTCCTTGAAGACATCCACGTCATATTTGAACGGTAACTCCGACGCCGTCAAGTCGTTCCACTGCCTTGTTGTTCTCATGATGCAGGAGGAACTGACCCTCTTTGTGACTGCAGACTACATCATCAGAGAGCATGATAATGAAATAGTTATAGGGAGAGATGAGTTGGTGACTTCATGAACTACGCGTTGTTTAGTCTCCAAAGATGAGAGCGTATCCAGAATTTGGATGTGGTGATTTAAAAATTGTGTCAACATTCTTTATTTTTATAGAACAGCGATTCCCAACCTGTGTGGGTTTTGAGAATCCCATTGGTGGGCACATGAAAAATACATTGAAAGTGGGAAAAACACCGAGATGACAAAACAGGAAGCACTGGTCTGGGAGAAAATGGATATGCAATATCATCCTATACTATTCATCATCATTAACACCAAGATGCAGTGTTAACGATAATTGCAGCTTCAGCTCTGACTCCGAAGAAGGACAGGTTTTCAGAAGCGTTGGGTATTTTTGTTGTGAACATGAAACTTGGAAATGGTTTAAGTAAAGCTTGTCCAGGTAAACAATAGTTCTTCAAAGTGCTGATATAATAATTATAAAACTAATCCGCATTGGACCAGGGTGGTGGGAAATGGCCCAAATCCCTCTATAGGAATCCCTACAGAAGACGGCCCCGAGTGTCAAGCGGTACTGAAGGTCATGCTGACTGTGGATCGATCGATGTGGAGAACTTTGGGAGAGGCTTATGTCCAGCAGTGGACTTCTATCGGCTGATGATGAAAATGTGGTAAAAATGTAAATATGTTAATTACATGGTGACAGTCCACTGCTGGGTTTAGGCTTGACGGCACTTGGGTATCAGATCGGTGGGCGTCACGACATGCAACAAAGGTCTGATAGCGAAGTATGACGTCATAATCTTATATGCTGACTAAGACATAAAGTTAGTCACCTTTGGTGTCAATGTTAGTGGGGGTTGCGATGCTCGCGATCTCCGGCTGAGGCGGCTGTACCCTCGGTCCGGGCCAGGTGGTGGTGCCGCCGCTGCAGAACCGGGGCCGCGTGCTGCTGCAGCCGTCGGCCGCGTCGCGCAGCGTCGACGCGTCCGCAGAGTATTCTGCAGATCATAACTTATTAATAACCTGGTCTCGCAGTAGACTGTTCTTCGTGCAGTTAGGAATTTACTGGTGTCAGGTCTCTCTACTCTCTTTACTGAAGACTGGTTATATCGTAACCACTGCAGCTCCTACTTCTGCCGCCAAACATTACTGTGCAAATATTATTATGTTCCGGTATGAAGGGCGCTTTAGATAGTGAAATTACTTAGGTAACGAGACCTAACCTCTTATGTCTGGAGGCGACGAGGACAATGTGGTGCAGTGTATATCACCCTAACTGATGCTTCGTTGTTATGGGCAGGCGTATCACTCACTATAAAGTGAACGTTTCGACGTTTCGTCAAATAAAAAAGTTGTACTTAGTGCTGTAGCGTTCCATATTACCTCCGACATTCTTTGCGGACCTGGTCAGGGTCGCCACGGTCTACCTTCAGCTGCTCGCCTCGAATTGCATTCAGTGCAAAACTGTACATCGCTACTACAGATAAGACTAACTATCTGGTGAATAAAACGTTATTCCACCTGTCTCTTTTTCTGTACATGAGCTTACGGTTTAAGATAATGATGATGAAGAAGATAATACTGTAATGTCCAGAGTAAATGCATACTTCTCGTGGTGGTAGACTGCAGAAGGCTTCCTGTCTGCCCGCCGGGGAAGGTCGCGTTGCGTTTGTGCCGGCCCTGTTTACAATAAACAATATATAAATATCAATAATTACAAACACAAGGGCTGTAAGGGGTCCTGAACGACTAATCACGGGTCCCAAGCCAATCTCACCTGCTCGTGGTGCACCCTGCTAATCAAGAGATGAGGTTCTGGCTTTCACCAACCCGCATTGGACTAGCGTGGTGGGAAGTGGTTTAGATCCGCCCATATAAATCCCTACAAACGAGGGACCCTGGTGCTCGGTGATCTTTGGGGGAAGATTATGTCCAGCAGTGGACGTCTATCGGCTGGTGGTGGATTTACATCACATAAGCAAGTTTAATAGATTGTTAATATCTGTACGGTTAATAAGTTTACTGGTGGTAGATCTTTGTTGCCACGTGAGCCTTGAGGGCGGAGGCTTCAGAGCTCAATAAGTTAGCCCTAGGAGGACGGCAAATGTATGGTCGTCTCGCATTTGCTGTAGTCCAGAGTGCAGGGGGCACGGGTGCGTTCCTTAGGAGATCCCGGAGTTCCTCTCAAAGCACTGAGGGAGAGATCCTCTAGCTAGGTACCAGGGCAGTGCCTATGTCTGCCGCCAAACATTAGTTTGCAAACATTATCTTGTTCCGGTTTGAAAGGCGCTGTAAGAAGAAGGCGGGGTAAGAAGACTCCACGTCTCATGTCTCAGGCGACGAGTGCAGTGTGGTGTATTATATACCATCTTAACTGACGCCACGTTACGGGCAGGTGTATCACTTGCTATCAGGTGAACGTTCCGATAATCTCGTTATTTAATTGAATAAAAAAAAAGAACTCTACTGCTGTGTATTATGTGTAAGGGTATCTCTGTACTTATAGTACGTGATAGCGTTGTGTTAACAAAGAAAACCATAGACAAGGGTGTTTATAACCCAAAAAGTTATTACAAACTAAGTTCTTAAGTTACGTAAATCATAACAATATGGCTGCGGATCGCTGGTGCCTGTGATAGGTAATAAACCCGTGTTACAGGTCACCAGGTCTCCAGCTCTTGTACAGTTAACAGCATAACTTAAGTGAAGAGCGAAAGAGATCATCACTATTGAGAATGTGGGTGTTGTGTATGAGTATGTATTATCAGCGCACGTGCATGTGTGTGTTGTTAACATATTGTATATAATGATACGAAATAGTATCATATGATATGTAACAAGTTTAAGTTATCAGTATCAACGTAGCCTTATTATTGTATGGCAGATCTCACATGTAGATACTTCGGTTTATGATGCAAGCAAAACTCTATCCTATTGCTATTATGTATATAGTTGAATTTCGGCTGCAGTTCCTTATATGAGAAGTAACGATGTGAAAATGCGATTAGAAACCCACGCGTTTAATTGTTCGAAAGCACATAACTCGTTAGCGATCGGACGGCGGACGGTGGACGGTGGACGGTGGACGGCGGACGGTGGACGACGGTCGACATTAGTCGATACCACCGCCCCTAATGGATTCATTGACATTCCCGTCGTATTGCTTTTACATGGTACTTGGTACCACTTTTTTTTTCTCAATTAGTATCAACTAATTGGCATTTCGAGATCATCGGACCATTTGTATACGTTGTAGATATAACGCAAATTGATTTCCACTGCTATGCTATAATAAATAACTTTAAGATATCATAAAGAATATATCAAACGCAAAGGGTCCCGCACAACAGCTCACGGGACCTACGTCAGTCTCACCAGCTCGTGGTGCACCCTGCCGATCAACGGACGAGGCCCTGGCTCCCACCAACCCGCGTGGGCCATTGCCCAAATCCACCCGTATGAATATATCTACAAGCGACTGAACGCGGCAGGAAGTCGCGGGCAACGCAGAGATCGTAGTGAGGATCTTTGGTGGAAGCCTATGTCCAGCAGTGGACATCTATCAGCTGATGATATTATATACATGAGATATATGACATGTTTAATACGTTACCGCTGCTTTAACGGACTTCAGTTAACTTAAAATTAACATAATAATAAAGTAATACAAAAGAGATTCACCTAACACAATCTAGTGAAGGATGGAGTTTTGTTATAGCACCGTTAGAGAGAGAGAGAGAGAGGGAGGGAGAGAGAGGGAAAGAGGGAGAGAGGGAGAGGGAGGGAGAGAGGGAGAGAGAGAGATTTAATTTGTGATTATTAATAGATAACAGGTATATAAAATCTAGTATATTTGCCTATTATCTAAAGGGGAGCAAAAGGTTGAGAACCAATGATCTATATAAAAGCGGAAATACTAAGACACCGTTTTAGTAATTAAATGATATTAGGATATTTTAGATAATTACTTGTGGTAGCTCTCTGTGGCTTCAGACCAGAGGTCCCCAGATTATTTTTCTCATTGGACCATTTTCGAAACAGCTGGTTCCGTTGGAGCCCATTGCAGATACATATCTACCATATTCTCAAAACTCGACAAAAATGTTAAGATTGGAGCCTACATAGACCCTCGCTAAATCTTCCGTGGACCCTAAGGGGTCCACCTGGACCAGTTTGGGAACGACGGCTTTAGACTGTCTAGGTAACCAGCATATCATCTATTTTTACGTCCAAACAATAGCGTCCAAATGTTCCGGTTTGAAGGGCGCTGTATTTAGTGACATGACTGTGTTTCAAAGTACATTGTAGTGCTTATCATCCTAACTAGTGGACATTGTTAAAAGCTTTCTGATCAGTTACTATCAGGTGAATGTCATCCTCGCGGTGGCTTCGCTGATGACACCTTCTCCCGTCTGATTACTGCTGGTAAGTCCTGGCTCCTATTTCTGTGGCCAAACAGTAGTGTGCAAGCATTACTGTGGTCCGGATTGAAGGGAGTTGTGGCTAGTGATATTACTGGGATAACGAGACTCACTGACTATCATGTGAACGTGTCCCTCGACTCGTTGCTTCATTAAAAAAAAAATAATAACACAAGCCATTTCAATTTCCCACTGCTGGGGTTCAAGTCCTTCTCTCCAGTGGAAAGAGTCAAAGCTTATGATACATAGATTTCGGAGACGCTGGATCTGTGACTCATAACTGCCAGCGTGTGACTGATGACTGGGTCACGCGTCGGCGTCTAATGATTGCGCTGATCAGCTGACTCCTGCGGAACCCTCACTTCCGAGAAAGTAATTTCGAAGCATCTAGGAAAATGTTATGATTATCTGATGTAGTGTATCAGTGTGGTCTGTTAGTATTCATGGGGGTTGGAGGATACCTCTTCCAACTGACCCTGGCTAATAACAACCCTTAAACTTTGGTAGATCTCTGTTGCCGGAGACCGACTAGCAGCTCCTATTTCTACCGCCTGGTGCAAACATTACTGTATTCCGGTTTGAAGGGCGCTGCAGTTGTGAAATTACTGGAGTAAAGAGACTTAAGATGTAGTGCAGTGTATATCAACCTAACCAGTGCTGTTGTTGTGAGAAGGCGGGTCACTTATAATCAGGTGTATGTCCCTTTCGTCTCAGGTTTGGATACCATCGACATCCTCTTCTTGCAGAAGACTGTTTAAGTCGGTACCACCGCAGCGCCTATTGTAGCCGACAAGCAGAACTTTGTTCCGGTTTGAAGGACGTTGTAACGAGTACAATTTGACGATGTGTATCTCAACCTAACGGTGTTATGGGCAAGCGTATCACTTACCATCAGGTGAACACTTGTCTCGCCCTTTCGTCAAGAATCAATTCCATTATCAGCCGACATACATCATTATCAGGTCCTTGAATGGTGACCTCGTACCAGAAGACGTAGTGTTGGGACGCCACACACCAGGTAATTTGACGATCTGATGAAGGTTGCAGGAAGCAGCTGGATGCGGGTGACGCGGGATTGATCGACGTGAGGATCTTTCAGAGAGGCCTATGTCCTTTCTATTTGAATATAATCAACAACTACCCTCCATCCGACACGATGCCCACACGTGGGATAACATATTCGTAACTGCTTCTATACAATGCTAAATATACTCATTCAGTTTTATTAATTAGCCACAACGTCCTTCAAACTGGAACAAGATAATGTTTGCACAGTACTGTTTGTTAGCAACAATGAATACAGCGAACGTCGGGCACATGTTAAGTATCGCCGTCTCGGTAATTCCATCAACCTCAACGTCCTTCAAACGAGATGACGATCCTAACGCGATGTTGTTATTGGCGCGTAATAAGCCTTCGTGGAGGTTAAGGCTGCTAAGGCGTTATTAAATGAATATGGCAAAACATTAAACGAATATCGAACTGTGCCGGCGCCTGCGCACCGTTACCGCAACATAGATACGATTGGAGACCCGCCGGGTGCATTGAACCCGACACCTTTGTGTTCTACATGCCAAATGTACCCGCAAAGGCTTTTTATGACCCCTAATATAAATAATTGCGTATATCTGCCGGGATGCTGCGATCTCGCCGGCCGGCCGTGTTAAATCTGAAATTGTTAAATCGTTTGCTATTATTTTTTTTTCTCCTCCATCTTAATAACATTTAAAACGCTATATCAATTATATATAACTGTATATATTAAGAAAACGGTAAAATTTTTTTCAAATTACCCTCCTCCAAAAAAAAAATGGTGCTAATAATCCTTTTGACGAGTATTAGTCAGCTTTTATAGGTCTCCTGTTTCTGCCCCTCACCAGTAGCAAACATTACTGTGTTCCGGTTTGAAGGGCGCCGTAGCTAGTGTAATTGGGGTAACGAGGCTTAACTTCTTGTCCTAAGACCACGAGCGCAATGTGGTGCTGTGGATACCATTCCAACTAGCGCCACGTTGTCATGGGCGAGCGTAATACTTATTATCAGGTGAACGAGCCATTCGTCTCATCGCTTTATCAAATAAAAAAAAAGCTAAGAACTGATATTACATGTTACCCCTAAAAGGGGTTGCGGAATGTTACAACTACGGAAGCGAGCGAGGAACATTTTTTTTTTAACTTTCTATGGCTCTAAGATGGGGCAAAGGAACACAAATATTCTATATTTTGAACTGTTATAAATTAAATGTATATATATATATATATATATATTAAGGTCTTATATTTTTAAGTAACAAAATAAAAGATAACCTATTGATTACTTAACTAACTTAACTTATGTTAAGTAACACTTGCTAGTAAGTTTTATCTACACAAAACCTTTCCATCTACTAGACACAATTGACCGATATGTATAACACAATAATTTAAAACGGAAACTGTACGTATGACTACTGGAGACCCAGTCCCAGCAGTGGGAAAATAAATTGGGCAGCTAATCACATTACAACATAGACATAAATATGAATCAGTGTATATGTATAACATTCGTTTAATGGCGGACTGGTGACGGTCGGACCCGTGTCAGCCTCACGGCTTCATTACGGAACAAACAGTGATTTAATTAACTGGCCACCATCAAATCAGTCAAGCTGGTTAGCTAATTGCCAGAAGAATTTCTATCACATTTCCTCATCATCCTTTTAAGGGTACTGCGGTCGGGTGCAAGACGAGGTATACGAGGTATACGAGGTATGCGAGGCCCACTGCCGGTTCCGCGTGTTCAGTAAAAAACACTATGCGATTGTGCATACCTTACAGCGATGTAGCATTTATGACGTTAACTATCACAAACCATTGTTTTTTTTTTATTAATACTATCACTGAATCTCCAATATAACATATGAATGTAGGAAAATAACATAGTTTATTATTAAAATAACAAATAACACGGACAATAACAAGAAACACAAACATTGTTATTGAGATAATATTGAATGATGGTGTACGATTCTGTTATCAAAGCCTTATTTTGTGTCCCGGGGAAAATCTTCGAATGATACCGTTTCTGGAGGGTAGTCAGGGTTATGTGAGATTCTTACTCACCTAACCCCTTCGGTGCTCTGCATCAGTGCATTCGGACACTCCGGGATCTCTTATAGTTCGCTTCGGTGCCGCTCTACACTTTATGTTACACTTCTCCGAGGAGGAGTTCAACCCTAAAATTAAAGATTTCTTGTAATGTGTTCCATAAACCATGGTCTTGCGCTGTTTGAATTCAGTGGCTCTCAGGATTTTTTGTTCTCTGTCCACATAGTGGGGGTTTGCCAACGACGCGCTCTCCGATGCGGGGTCACCATTCCAGCACTTTAAGTCCCCAACGTCTATCGGTTCTACGACCTAAGTGCCCCACCTATTTTGATTTTAAACCTCGCGACTTGAAGGACTATGTCGGTGAGTCTAGTTTTTCTGCGGATCTCCTCATTTTGGATTTGGTCACGCAGAGATACTCCAAAACATCGCCCTCTCCATCGCTAGCTGTATGACTCTGAACTTTCTTATAAGGCTCATAGTTAGCGACCAAGTTTCGGAGCTGTAGGTCTATCACAGGCAACAGGCACTGTTCGAAGACTTTGGTCTCCAAGCCCTGGGGGATTTTGGATGAAAAGACTTTGCCAAGTTTCCCGAACGATGTCCATCCCAGTTGGATTCGGGGTTTTATCTCTTTCTCGAAATTTGATCTAACCTAATTGGACCGTATGCGTATGATTTAGGGTACTGGGTTCTCAACTATCACTGGGTGGCGCTGAACATGAGTATTGGACATGATTTTCGACCTGCTTATATTCATATGAAACCTGTTGAGAGACTCTGCTGAGATCTCCGAGCATTATATTGAGGTCTCCTAGAGTCTCCGCCATGACGACTATACCATCGGCAAACCGTAGATGAGTGATGTACTCGCCATTGATGTTGATGCCAAACCCGTTCCAATCCAAACGCTTAAAGACGTCCTCCAGCTTCCTACAGCGGTAAACAGCTTAGAAGGGATTACATATCCTTGGCGCACTCCTCGCTGCAATTGCATAGGTCTCGCAGCCTGGTTCTGTATACGGATTGACATAATGGCGGTTTCCTACAATCTCTTTAACATCGTCGTAATCGATCCGGCATTTCTAAAATGCTCTCAATACTGCCCAGGTTTTCACCGAAGTTTTCTCATAGTCCACAAATGATGGTCAAAGTGGCCGATTATACTCCTCGGTCTTCTGTATAATCCGCCGCAGATGTGGATGTGGTCTATAGTACTAAAGCCTTTACGGAAACCGGCTTCTTCGGAGGCTGGAGTCGTCAAACTAACCTGCGAGACGATTTGTATTGACTCTTGAGAACAACTTATAAACATGACTAAGCTGCGAGATGGATCTGTAGTTCTTCAGTAAAATGTTTTGAAGCATTTTTTGAAGAAAATAACCACCACACCCTCGCGCTATGAATGAATGACGGAATTGAATAATCGCTGAAAGATTTTCAGTATCGGTGTCCCACCTACTTTCAGGAGTTCTGCCGTGGTTCCGTCATTCCCAGGTGATTTGTTGTTTTTAAGTTGTCTAAGAGCCATATTAATCTGGCTCAGGCTGACGTCCAGGATATCTTGGGTGTAATGTCGGGTCAATTTGGCTCTGGGATCTATAGCCAATTCAACAGGTGGTATCGTCGACGTGTATAATTGTCCGTAAAACTCTTCAACCTCTCTCAAAATCTCGGGCTGTGAGGAAATGATACTGCCACTAGCCGTCTTCAGTCTCGTCAGCTGGCTCTGTTCGATAGACAGATCTCCTGCGAACACCTTCGAGCCTTTATTTTGCTTGGTGTTTTTTACTCGCATGGTGTTAAAGTGGCGCAGGTCGCGTTTATGATATTTAGAGATCTGTTTATAAATCTGCCGGTAAGCATACGCGTCTACCGAAGACTGCAGTTTCATTTCCTGCCTTTTCTCCATGAGTTTGAGAGTATGGTCAGAGAACCTCTTGGTTTTTGTGCGGTGTATCCTAAAAAACTTGGAACCGGCTGTACGGACAATTTCCACTACCCTGTTGTTAAGTTCGTCCGTTGTCTTGCAGTCAGCCAAGTATTCAAAACTATTTTGCAGTTCTAGTTGGAAGTTCTCCGGGTTTTGGATATGAGCATAAGTAGGTCGGAGTGTGGACTTCATCAGTCTCCCTCTTTCGACCTTGATATCAATGTTCAATGTGCCTCTTACCATGCGGTGATCGCTCCCGGTTTTCATCCTGTTGATCACAGAGTCATCATTAAATATATGTCGTTTCATCGACATAATGAAATCGATCTCGTTTCTCGTGAAACCGTCAGGGCCAACCATTTCCTGTGCGGCTGCTTTCTGAAAAGGAGTTCATCATAAAGAGACCTTCCCTCTCCATGAAGACAGCCAGTATCTGGCCCCTATGATTGCATTGCTCATACCCAAATTGCCTCATCTTCAGCTCTGCACCGCTTTGCTCGCCTAGTTTTGCGTTGACATCCCCCATCACAGCATTGTAATAGGTGCTAGAGGCATGTATGGCTCTCGATATATCCTCATACATAGCCTTCACCTCCTCGTCTAGATCTGTCGATGTAGGTGCGTAAACCAGTATGACCTTCAGCGAATGGTGATTCTGAATTTAAGGTACGCTACCATACTCGAGACACTTTCGATTTTTACAATGCTGTGAACGAGGGGCTTACGGACGATGAACCCTACGCCGCCCTGGGACTGTTGATCGCCTTCCCGGTAGTAGAACAAGTTGCTGGATAGTCGTGTCCTCCTCCTGTCTTCGGAATTCTGACGACTCTATAATATCCCAAAGCAGCTTGTTCACTGCTTCTTCCAGCTCAATAATCTTTTCGTCAGCTCCTCAAGGTTATACGTTGCGTTATACGTTGCCAGGTCCAGTCGTCGGGGTTGGCAGCGGAATCTACTCCGGAGATACTTAACACCCTCTGCCCCGCCATTGACATAACCGCTGCCAGTGCCAATTGATATATACATATATAAATATTC
The DNA here is from genome assembly GCA_029034505.1 of Ornithoptera priamus. Taxonomy (NCBI): domain Eukaryota; kingdom Metazoa; phylum Arthropoda; class Insecta; order Lepidoptera; family Papilionidae; genus Ornithoptera; species Ornithoptera priamus. The sequence continues at coordinate 1,553,326 of JARDWD010000559.1, forward strand.
CTTTCCTTTCACCCCTAAATCAATACTTAAACCTTCCACGGAAAACTTCCGCAATGTATACCTACTCTACCAATACCTATAACACCCTTTACATCCACACTTAATATATATTAATTGATCATATATTCATATTATAAAAAAATGTTATACTATATATATATATCATCGCTTTATGTTCATACAAATATCCTATATATATATATATTAGCAGTAATTTCTGGCGATAGATTCCGCTTTCTGGCGAATCTACTCGGTCGTTGATGACGAGCTTGGGTCCTGTTCTCCGACCACCTTCGTCTGCAATGGAAACTGTGGACGGTGAAAACTACCCCTGATGGCGGGTGTACCTTGTGTATGGTGTGTGTGTGAACCGGTGAAGTGTTTGTGGTGACGTGGGGCGAGTTGGTGACGGTTTGATTGTGCGTGGTGTGGACCCTTGGAGATGTCATTAGCGCATACCGTCGTCTGCGGTTACTGATCTTGGAATCTTTGCACGGTACAGTTTCTCGGCAGAAATAAGAGCTGCGGTTGTACGTGAACACATTGTAAGTAAACATATACATATATGTATGAAGTGAAAGATGCAGTGTTTAGTGTTTTTGTGACAGTTTGATTATCGATTCAACATGGACTGTATATATTTTCTTCTAATAAGAAGAACCGTCTCAGCCTCTTAACTGTCACATGTCGCGTACCAGCACACCACCGCCTCGACGTTACGAGGTGTGAGTTACGAGGTGAAGAAAAAACCGCCTTAGATTTGTATCGGTGGCGAACGCTGACACTCCCGGCATTAAAATTTTAAAATGGCCGCCGCATAGTGGTACTCCCACGTGCCGGTGATATTTTTTCTCCCCCTGACACCCATCGCAGCGCACCGTTGGAACGACTCGGTTGGATGCGAGGCGATCAATCAAACGCGTTAAAAAACCTTTAACTGAGATATTACGTATTGGTATACCCGTATACCTCACCAGTTTCTGATCAGAGTTAACTATACTATATTACTACTCGTCACCAGTTTACTAATCGATATTTTAGATCGTAGACTTGGTTAATCAAGCAACAAAAAAAATCGAGTATATAATCGATTACTTAACTGTTTCTTTGCGGAAAGGCGAACTGCTTTGTACAGTAATACTTGTTTAGTAGTTCAACTACGTGGCTATTTGTTGTGGAGTATGATTAGAAGTAGGGTTACTCCAACCCCATCTAAATATTCACCCTAATATTATATATCAACATGTGAGAGCTAGAGTATTTCCCTCACATTCGTTGTCACTGAACACCGTAAATTAAAGTCAATGGTTAAGTTATTGTTAATACAAAAATAGTTAAGTAATACATTTTTTTCTATAAAACAACCCCTATATGGCTCAGTGGTTACCCGCTTGACTTATAAGACAGGGAACCCTCATACAAATATGACGTCACGGTACAATCACCATTATATTATCATGCATTAGTGTCATATCTGCTTAAATTAATGTAATTTTTTTTTTTTTGGACAAAGCGTTGATTCTAGCGACGTTCACTTGATAATAAGTGATACGTCTGCCCATAACAATATTTTCCTAGTTAGGGTTGCATACATTACACCATATTGTGTATTACATCTCTTCGCATTGACACATAAAATGTCAATTCTGGTTACTCCAGGAACTTCACTAGCTACAGCGTCTTTCAAACCGGAGCATAGTAATGTTTACCCGCTACTGTTTATCGACAGAAAGGAGATGCCTAGACGGTGAGAGATCTATCATCAGTAAATCAATCTATATTAAAAATACACCCTTAATGCGTCATGGTAATAATAATATATCTAAACTCAAATATTCTAGTACTCGAGCTGGTGGTTAACACCAGAGCTACTCCAACGCAGTCCTGATGATTACGATCTATTTTCTCCAATTAGGTTAACAGCTCTTAAAGACGCCGATAAAATTAATTGGATTCGATCAACCGGCCATTACCCTTAATTGGAGAATTGGGTTGCCCCCCCTATCGACACTACAAACGGGTTTTATTTTTAATAACTTCTTAAACTGTTTCCGTAACAATTAGTGGGATAAGGAGTTAAGGAACTACTATCCCAATAATTTATAACCAGCTGTTCCACCCTTCCTCCGCTTTGCAGGCCGAAACACCCCCGCGACCCTCTATGGGGTTACATTTCGTAATATCCGTTCTTAGCTGACATATACTCTACAAAAGATTCCTACTAAATTTCAAGTCTCCAGGTCTTATGGTTCTGGAGATTCCGTGATGAGTCCCTACATAGGTGGAAATCTCCTTACAGATGTTCAGAGTTCTTCCTCTGATGATTATTTTGGGTAAGTATTAATCTCGATGAAAAAATACATATATAAAGCTCAGATCGTCAAAGAATATTAAGGGATGTAGAGCGCCCTGTCTCGAGATGGATTGACGACGACGACGAAGTGGGTGGATGGGGAATGCTGAGGGTCAGTGGATTAAGAAGCTGATGATGACGATCTTTGTCAAGTAATGTATATCTAGGTTCTTCGAGTAGAGAAAGAGAGAGAGAGAGAATGAATATTTAATTTGTTACTAAAATTGTCAAATTATAAATATTAGACACAAAATAAGGTGTTATGTAATTTTTTTTTTTTTATAAGGGTAATTCATAAAACATTGGGGACCACTGGCCGATGTTATATATTTTATATATAGATAGGCAAAAGTAATATGTTTTATTCCATTAACATTTTACTTAAGATTCAGTTAAAGGAGATATGAGATATTAATTCAATGGATGAGTATGAGTTATGAACTGCTCCAGGTCGGTCGTCGCGGACGTCTGCTCCTATTAATGCTCGCACTTGGCTATTCGAGGATAATTGGCAGACAGTTCCTGCAGTCCGAAGACTCAGAGGCGTTGTGCTGATGGTATGTGGGATTGCAGCTAATGGTTAACGAGTTTTATCATCATATATCTCAAACACAATTAATTTATTCTCTGAAGGCATGTGGGCAATGAAAATTCACTCTATACCTTTAATCCATAGGTTACTAGTTCATACCCGGTTCGAAGGACCTTGTAGAGTAATTTCCAAAGACTAGTAAGTCTGTAGTTGATATTAGGGAATATAAAGTCCACGAGAGATAAGCTATTGTTTCCGCCGCCAAACAGTAGTTTTCAAATATTACTGTGTTCCGGTTTGAACGGCGTTGTAGCAAGGGTAATTACATGGGTAACGAAATCTAACATCCTAAGTTTAAAGTACAACCACTCACGGGATCCAAGTCAAGCTCATCTACTCGTGGTGCAGCCTGCTAATCAACAAACGAAGCTCTGGCTCCCACCAACCCGCAGTGGGCCAGCGTGGTGGGAATTGGCTTAAATCCCCTCAAATGAACCCCTACATATGGAGGTCTTTAAAGGAGGTCATGTCTAGCAGTGGACTTTTATCGGTTGATGATGATGATGATCTATGCATGAATTCGAAGAACTAGTTTTTTTATTATAGGTATGAATAGGAAAGGAAAAAGTTGGTTAAAGAATTTTTTTTTTTAAATTGGCAAGGCTAGCGCTTGACCACGATTCCACCTGATTTTAATTGGTGATGTGGTCTGTGGTGGTAAGGCGCATGAACCTTGTAACAGCCTATTTACTCTTTTCTTATAGACACCGTCGTATTTGGGTGGGAACATCAACGCCAGCAAGCTGTTCCACTCCTCTGCTGATTAAGAACGTTTCTATCGGAAGACCTGTAGTGAGGTAATGGAAGAACTGATTTCACTGATTAGTAGCGACCAGTGGGTTAAATGACTACCTTCCGTGTGTCGGCGACAGTGATGGTAGCTTCGAACCCGGCGCTATTGATAAGAACCTGATGTTGGGTTTCCTCCGCACGCGCTGATCGGTCGCGGCGCGCCGGAGGTCCGCCCGCAATTAAACGGCCCCATTGATTCGAACCGGCTACACCAGTGATTCCCAAAGTGGATCCCACCGTCACCCCTGGTGGCTGGCACAGCCATTCAAACAGGCGATGATGACCACAGATGCTTTTTGGAGCAATGAATAACTGTGAGGGGGCGCTGATAATACAATAGAGATATGACTGATGATAAGTCTTTCTTGCCGGACACTGTCTAGGTAGATACTGCTGCAACATCTACTTCAACTGCTAAACAGATTTGTGCAAACATTGCTGTGTTCCGGATTGAAGGGCGCTGTAGATGGTGACAGTACTTATGAATTGAGGTGAGCACAATGTGGTGCTGTATTCAGGTGAACATCCCGTTTGTTTCATCGTCTTGTAGATTAAAAAAAAAATCTTCGAACATCGTACTGGATATATTTCTAACTCACGGGTTCCAAGCCAACCCCTCTAGTTCAGGATGCAACCTGTTAACCAACAAACGAGGCTGTGGCTCCCACTAACCAGGATTGGGCCAGCGCGGTGGGAAATGGATCAAATCCTCCCATATGAATCTGGGGATCTTTGGAGAAGCCCTATGTTCAGCTGACGTATATCGGCTGATGATGTATACGATATTTTATGAAAATAGTAGAAACAATAATACATATAATTAAGCCCCAAGTAATATTTTCTCTGGAAAGGGGCGGTAGGATGCGGAAGTTTGGGAAGCACTGGTCTGCACGACTCTTTCGGTCATAAACAATCCCTGTCCGCGCGATTGGTACGCGACGCAAAGGCTGTTCGTTTCGATCATTCAATTATTTACACCATCATCTGACACTTCCTTCAGCTATTACGCGAAACAAGTACATTTTTAACCGATTCTTCAAAAAGAGGGGTTGCAATAATATTTCTTTATACGAAAAGACCATAACAGCTAGTTACATAGCACCACATTGTGGTACCAACCCTTAGAATGGGAACACTGCAATATTTGCAAAGTACTACTTGTCGGTATAAATAGTTCCCGTGGTACCTAGACAATCTTTGACAACAAAGATCTACCACTAGTGTATTTGATTACTTAGATGGTCTACGTCCAGCTCTGAAGTCTCGGGCTAGTAAGAATAGGACTAAGGTAAGCTCTGCCTGTCGTAGAAGGCGATTAAAGGGTTTAGGAGTCTCGCAGGCTTTGAGAGTAAGGGTCCTTGTCGCTCAACAAGCGAACCTGCGTGGGACAGCGTATGGGTCAGCGATAGTACCTAAGAGGGTTAGGCCTCTCAGAGACATGTTAACACAAACTGTAGAGAGGCATCGGTGCGTTCTATAAGAGATCCAGGATCCTCTCCGAATGCACTGATGCAGATCGTCGAGGGGATTTTAGTGATAAGAATCAACATAATCCTGACTTCCCCCCAGAAGCAGGATATCTTTCGAAGATTTCGAGTTCGACATAAAAAAAAAGATGGTCACGTCATTAGAATCTGACCTGCAGAGTTTGTCTTTATTCTATTGTTTATAGGTTCTTAGGGTTTTTTACGTATACTTCTCTCTACTAGGAGCATCAGCTATAACGTCTACTACTACTCACCTTGCTTCGCGGGTACATGATGAGGACATCGGCCCACCATCTGGCTTCCTCCCTACTTGTGCCTTTAACGAATGTCACCCGTTCGGGGGCAGTGATGGCGAGGCTGTGCGCGTGGCCTGTCACGCTGTCAGCCTCGCTCACCTCCAGTACCGTCGTCATATCCACACTGGCCTGGGGGACTGTATCCGGCTGAAAAGGAAACACATACGATATAGTTGTGATCATTTTTTTTTTTAAATATTGGTCGATTACAGTCGTTTTGATCTTAGTTTTTTTGGGAGTATAATCCTGGTGGATTCTTAGGTTCTTCCGGATCGATGTGATTTTCTACTCTTTTTGATCACCAGATATAGGACGAGAGCAAAACGACGTAAAGAAGAGAGACAATGTGATGAGGAATACGATTTAAGGAGGACGAAACGCATAATTTTGATGAGATCGCTTGAGATCTAGATTCATATCTAGATTTTATTATACCTAACAAGAAACGTTAAAAACAATTTCTTAAATGTTTTTGGTTTTAAAGTCGACACATAAAATGTCCATTGACCGTGTATGTATTATCATCATCATCATTTCAACCCATGGGCTTGCGCTGTTTGAACTAGGGGCTCCTAGCGATTATTTCATATCCTCTGTCCACTTAGTGAGGGGTCTGCCAAAGCTGCGCTTTCCGGTGCGTGGTCGGCATTCCAGCACTTTAAGACCCCAACATCCATCGGTTCTACGAGCTATGTGCCCCACCCAAAACCAAAACCCTTATGTCATCATCATCATCATCAGACAATAGACATCTACTGCTGGACATAGGCCTCCCTCAAAGATCTTTATATCGATTGGTCCCGTAGTGTCCGCACTCAGCGGCTTCCCGCGACTTGCCATGCACCAGGGGTCATCATTTATAGAGGTGGTTCATATGGGGGGATTTGGGCCGTTTCCCTCCACGCTGGCCTAATGCTGGGTTGGTTGGAATCAGAGCCTCGTTTGGTCATTAGCAGGGTGCGTCACAAGCAGGTGAGGTTGGCTTAGGTCCCGTGAATTGTTCTGCGGGACCCCTTACACACCTTAAACCCTCATGTATGTATGATCAAATGTAATTAAAACTTGAAGTTCTTAAAATTGATACCTATATTTCAGGTCATAAACCAAACTGGAGAGACGATTCATAAATACTTATAAATGGGGATAAAAACGTGCAAATGCATACAACTGCAGTTAGCGAAAATACTTAAGTTAAAGCGCAATTAAGCAAGCGTCTACATCGGTCGCCGTTTGAGGAGCAGGCCTGGAATGTGATAATTTAGATTGATGGTGATATTTCCAAGGTAACCAACGAAGCCGCAGGCGGTAATGTACATACGGATCCGTCTGAGTTCTAGAAATAGCTCCCGGTCCGTAGCTCGAGGAGGCTGTAACCAACTCGGTCAGTCAACGTCCAGCTGCCCGCTGCCCCGTGCGCCCGCGCCACTTACTCTTAATACCTCACTTTGACGCCGGTGATTACTTCTTGCTTCATTAACAGTTCGCGATTAAGTCTTTATCGTTTTGCCGCTCGTCATGCCAGTTCAGACTCTTGTGCACAGGATACAGGATATAAATTCGGTTTCATCAGGAAAGAAAACTCACAAATGGCACGGACAGTTGAATCTCCATCTTAAATCGTATTTCGCGGATGCTTTAAACCCGATGGGGGAACATCAGTCAGTCATGTTAATGTAACGAGTATTTATTCCAGTTCATAATTTACAAATATGATAAGGATCATAAGCCGACCTCAAGATCTACAGGAAAATCATCCAGCACTCTACCAGCTTCTTGGGACCTTCGCTATATCATGCTGTAGGTCTGCCAGTACAACTGTCAGTTCAATTCGTTTAGACACTGTATGATCTGACCACCTCATCAGCCTTCAGTCTTTCCATCGACGTGCCGTTGCCACAATTATCATCATCATCAACATCAACCCTTGTATCCTTGTTATCGTACAAGCAGGGTTTTACTTCGCTTTGTACTATTTTATATACTTATTACAAAAGAAGAAGTGATTAGATATTTATACAACAAAAGAAGGAAGTGCAGGTAGTGCAAGAGCTCCACGGCACCTGTGCAACCTTGCGCCTTTCCGCATCCGATTAGGTTACTGCCGACCTTGAGGTCTCGTGAACTTGACCACCCGGCTCCAGTTTCAACGTCTCAGTATGATTTAGCTTATCACTCGGCTATGTAGTTATCCTAGCGGTATGCAAATTGCTACATCCAGCACCAGTCGCGGGTCGGGGCGGGCGCGGTCGCTTTTCCATAATGATACACCCGACACTCGTTATCATGTGAGCCACTATAACAGTTACTAAGATAACTGTACACCGATTTAAATATCTGAACTAGTACTTTCTCCAGATGAAGGTTTACTGTTCAACGACAGCTTTTGTTGGGAACCCAGCATCAGTATTAATTTTGAAGCATATATATATATATAACAAAAGGTATACTATGGTTTTTCTAAATGTATGGATATTGCTTTTATCAGTCCACATCTTGAGGATCAAGTGACATCAATCATATGGGAACAGGTGAGTTTGCTCGATTACGTACGAGTAAGTTATCGATCCTGTTCCGACAATGAGACGTTTTGGAGATAACGAGACTTATAAAGACTTTCGCTGTACTAACTGCCTAATGTGACAGGTCCTCGCAAGTGGCTCAGCCATCATTTGCACAGCGGCTACACTGTGCAACAATTGGAGACGTACAGTTATCAGCACACAATGCGCGCTTTGAATTAAACCTGACTGTCAGCGATCGGGCGAGCTGATTGCGCCAAGCGATGTAATTCAACATCGCTGCGGGAATTACACCAGGACAGAACAATTGGTGTACGCTGCATAATAATTCAGTTCGATTACGCAATGGCTCCCATGCCTTGGTCATTTAAATCCCATAATTTCCGATGTAGCGGGATAAACGGAGATAGCAGCAATTCAATGGATGGAATTCCTGTATAGTCGTATTCCCATTTCAGCGAGGCGACGGCGTGTTTGTTACGACGTGTTTATGGGCTGGTCTCCGGCGGAACGGAAACTAGACCTGGGCGTTGACGTTGCTCGGTAACGGTATATTATAATGACGCCATCCGTAAGTATTATCGGCGCGGGAAATAATTAATTACAACCGTAGATAATCTTGTTAATTTTTAAAGAGCTGGATGCATTGCTTGGTTTCTAGCTCAGGACAATGGCCCATTAGTGACATATAATTAATGACGACAGACGTGGCCGATATGGTTTGTAATGATGAGATTGATATCTGATTGAGCGAAATAAAAAAAAAAAAAATCGGATATTAATTGTTCGCCTTTATCGCCGTATGAAATATGCGTCGGCGATAAGCTCCGTGCGCAGGCGCCGGGACCCCTCGGCCCAGGAGTTACAGCACCTCGACCGGTACCGGCACTAATCATTGTTTATCGGGACTTGGAGCTTGTAAGCTGTTAAATTAAATATGCAAACCTCTATTTATAACTGCTCGTTTTGTGTAACCGTTATGTAGCTGGCGCGGTGACGGGCGGCGAGGGCGGATAAGCGTTTCGTGATAAGATTCAAATCGAAACGACTCGCTTATGTGGTAAAATGTGAATAACCCCCCTCCCCAACCCCTCCACATCTAGAAGAGTTCACAGACTACGTATTAAAAGGCGTAATAAAATGTGTTAAAATATCTCTATGGAAAATTCTTTTCTTCTCATTCTTATCTTTAGGACAAGTTGTAAGCAAATATTCATCAGATGAAGATTCACTTTGCACAGTAAGATTTACTATCATACAGTCCCTTACGATACCGTGAGGTATGCTTATACCATCAGTACGTTTTTAGTTATTATTTAACTGTCCATAATAAGCAGATTTAACTGTGTATAACCTGAACTTAGAGCCCGCCTTTAAACTTGCAACCCTTAACTGTCACCGACAAATTAAGCTTCAAAAGTATGGAGACCGACGAAAATGTTTCTTGTAGTTTATTTGTTAATTATTAATGGAAAATTTAAGCGATCAAGTGAGTAGAGATCACTTTATATTAAGTGTTAATTTTATTTTTTATTGACGGTAGTTGACAATCATCGTCATAATACGTGTTTTCTTTCTACCGTCCTATGGTCAGATTTCTTTGGAAGTGTTTATCATCTCATCGTTATAATTATCCCTTATTTAAATAATATATTAGAATATTAAGGATGAACAGGAACTTGAAAATGGGTCATCAATTTGTCTTCGAAAGAAGAGCTCGCCAAGGTGAGACTATTTCCGATTAGCTATCTTCTAATCCTTGAAAAGATATTCCGACTAATCGCGATATAAAGGTTAATGGCGAAAACCCTGAAAGTTTGAAGAAGAAGAACTTATCTGCTTCTCCAAATGCCAGTTGAAATAGATCTATCAAATGAGGGTCTGCTTAAGCATAGCATTCGCGAAGCCGCGGTTGTGTTCCGAACGGAGATCCCGTGATCTCTCCACACGCCGAAGGTGACCACCGAAGGGGTTTTAGTGGGTAAAAATCTCCACATAACTATGACTACCCCTAGAAGCCAGAGTATCTTTTCAAAGAATTCCCGCCCAAAACAAGAAAAAAAAAGCCATCACATGAAATCAATATTAGTACTAAGAAGGAAATGATACACGAACGCTCTACTACAGTATTTAAATATACATTATGACTAGACCACAGTGGCAATGTATGTTTGTCTCTGGTTTAGTTTAAATATTCTATATATTTTATAGTCTACAATTATTTTCCATATATACGTACTACGATATATATTTAATAATAGTATTTTTTTTAATTAAACATCCCTCTTGTTACCACTGCTGAGATACAGACTTCTTCTCATAAGGAGAAAGTTAAGTAAATTTATTTTGGTAGTTTTTAAGTTAATTATGAATCTATTCCCGCTAGCTCGTCCGCTGTTCCGCCTGTCTGTGTGTGCTGTATTATTAGGAGGGGGTCCAAGATGGTTATTTCATCGTTTATTGCTGTCGAACACCGTCGCCCCCGCCGGGGTCCGCTTTGTGACGATCACTGTGTGGAAATGTTAATTTTTACGAACTAGTTTTACTACTCATTAACTATAACGGTTAAGTTCTTAACTTGCGTACTGCGGGAATAAACATCACCTATGTGGGAGTGTTAAGTTTGTAAGTTGTAGTATTTAACTTATGAAGCATAGCACGCGATAGCGATGAGTAGCTATTGGATGTCTTAGTTTACTTGATATAACCCTATAGGAACGTGGGGCTATCATCGTCATCATCAGCCGATAGACGTCCACTGCTGGACATAGGTCTCTCCCAAAGATCTACACATACGGTCAACATGGCTTCCGGTATCGCCGAGGACTAGGGGCTGTCGTATGTAAAGGTTCGTATGGGGTGACTTTGTAGCATTTTCGCGCCGCGCTGGCCTAATGTGAGTTGGTGGGGCAGGTGAGGCTGGGTAGGATCCCGTGAGTTGTTCTGCGAGACCTCTTACACTCTTTTACGTCCGTGACGCTAGTTATGATATGCACAGCATCAGGGGTGGGCGCATTACCCCAGTAATTTCACTAGCTACAACACCCTTCATACCGAAATACTCATAAATAGGAGCTGATCTTTCGTGGACCTTTTTATCAGTTGTATTAAACTACAGATGTTCTAGGCCTTACATAACTCTACATGGTCTTTCAAGCCGGATACGAACCAGTAAATTTTCACTGCTTCACATTGCGCTCATTGTCTTTAGACAAAGGGTTAAGTTAAGTTGATAGTGAAATAATAAAGCGAACAGTTAGTAATACTAAGTATATTCTTATACAATATAAAACTATAGGTATCAAGTATACAACTTCCATGACCTAGAATCGGTAATTGTCTAGGGCAGTGATTCTCAACCTATGGTACGTGTACCCGTGGGGGTATGTCGGGTCCCATTATAATAACGTTAATATGTATATGTGTATATATATCATCATCATCAGCCGACAGACGTCCACTGCTGGACATAGGCTTCCCTAAAGATCTCTGTACCGTACCGGAAGACGCAGCATTAGCAAGCCCTCCACCAGGTGGTCCGACTATCTGGTGAAGATTGCGGTAAACATCTGGATGCGGCAGCGCAGGACCGATCTATGTGGAGATCATTGGGGGATGTCTGTCTACATCAGTAGATAATGATGATGATGATGATCCATAAATGAACATTTTTACTAAGGGGTGCGGGAACGAAAAAAGGTTGGGAAGCACTGATCTACCGTATTGTGTAGATACTCTGCCTACACGGTTGTAGCTGAATTATCTCTGCTGCATATCGCTGCTGAAGGTCGCGTGGTACCGCCGCGCAGCATCTTCTGAATTCTTCGCAAATTACGTCACAAGTTCATCTCACGTCCGTACACAGTATTAGTAGCACCACGTACTTAGTATATGCTTGTGGCAATAATGAGAAAATTATTAATAATATATACTAACTTAATCTTAACTTTAACTAGAACAAGTTTTACTTTAGTTAAAACTCTATATCGTTTAGCATGTGATTGCTGACAGCCCTGATGGTCTCCAGCTATGGATTGGAACGGTTACCCCTCATGTATATGAGAGTGAGTGTCCTGAGTCACCCCAGCCCATGTGATATGGATTAGTGATGATTAAAATTGGTCTTAGTCTTTGTCTTGTGAAAAAGCGAGACCAAGACTAATTTTACACGAGCAAGACCAAGACTAAAACTAATTAAGCAGGACCAAGCAGTTAATTTGATGAAGGTCGCGGGGTCGCAAAGGGTCTCTTATTATAATTCACGGGACCCAAGCTAACATCACCTGCTTAAAGGAGGCTCTGGCTCCCGCCAACCCACATTGGGCGAGCGTGGTGGAAAATGACCCAAATCCAGCATATGAACTCCTACATACGACACAACCTAGTGCGCAGGGTACTGGAGGCAATGCTGAGTATACGTGGAGATTTTGGGGGAGACCTATTTCCAACAGTGAACGTCTATAGGCTGATGATGATGATGAAGGTCGCGGGATGCCGTCGGATGCGAAAGTGCCGGATCAAGGTACGAGGAGATCTTTGATGCCTATGCAAATCAGAATGGCGTTATCCGGCTAATAAGCAAGATCAAGTCGTGGTCTTGTTCTGGCTTTGCTCATCACTAGTGTGGATTCCTCGAAATCTGCCAGAATACGCAGTCGGGTACTGCATTATGAATCAGCAGCCGATGGTGAACATCAGATGTTACTGCTCTATGTTTAAATTTCTTTCCTGTTACGAAAATTCAAATCGGTCACCACACCATTGTTCAGATCGTATTTTATGTGCGATGTAAATGTGTAAAAGTGGTGAGGAGTTAAGGTTCAGTTCACCACTGAACCCTTCGTGCTGGTGGTGATTGATAACAACGAGCTTAACACATTTCCAACTGTTACAGGTTGAAATTGGTTTTATTGATATTAATTATATCTTCCTCTTAAAATGCATCTCCAACTAGTGCAGGTTGGTGATCAGCGTGGTACAGTCCTTTCTGTCTCTGGTACGGCGGATCAATTCGGACGCACCAGATATGCCGGTCCATTCCCTGATATTCCTCAACCATGACTTTAATACATGAATGACATGAATTATATAAATACTTCCAAAGGTTATATATATATACCACGTCCGAATATATACCAAATTTCAAGTCTCTAAGTCCTTGTTACTAGAGTAACAATACCGAGTTTACCTCATCAGCGTCCACGGAGGCCTGCACCGAAGTGGTGATCAGCTGATTTACTCAGTTAAATGTGGAGTGAATAAATACCAAAGACGCGATGATCAGATTAACGGATGGAAACCGGATGTATTTATGACAATAATTCGCAAGATGAGGAAAACCGGAATACCTATTGAGGAGGTTCATCTCCGAATGATAACAATAACGATGATCATTATTGTCATTGTCAGTCGACAGACGTCCACTGCGGGATGTAGGCCTTTCCCAAAGATTACATCGATCGATGCCGCGCTCGCCCGTATCCAGCTGTTTCCTGCGACCTTCACCAGATCGTCGGACCTCCTAACACTGTCTTCCAGTACGCGGTCGCGATTCGAGGACCCTGCTGCCTTAGCTGTCAGTTCTTCGAGCGATGTGTCGTACTCAATTGACGTGACCATGACGACGATGATGAAACGAACATTTGAGAGCGATGATGAAAATTGATAATTTTGGTCCGGACTTCTCTCGTGTTAGTGGTTTTGCCAGTACGGGTGCAGTAGGTTTTTGCAATGACGGCGAGGTGCCCGCCCGGGGTTCGATCCCGCGGCCGCAAGCCCCCGCGGTTCGCTGCATTTCCTTTTGGACCCGACCCCCTGTTCGTATCTACTCACAAATTCCGTCCCGAGTCAAGTTCGGACCTCCTTCGATACTATAAACGGAATACAATAAATAACTTTCTCCAGCCGCACTCCATGAAATAAACATGTACACCTCGGCTTCCGTTTCAACCTCCATTTTTAAACTTTTTTCATATGTAATCATATTTAGTTAAACCTTTTCCTTTTAATGCTGCCATCACCATAACTGATGGGCCACCCTTAGTATCGGCCTTATAAAAAGTCTCAAAGTCACCCAAAGGGCAATGGGTCACCATTTAGCCGTCAGGCTATGCTCGGAGTTCCTCTGCGCGATAAAATCGGATGTGGAGATCATCAGAAGAACTAAGGTCGCCGACATAGCCTAATAAATTACTAGACTTGTCGCAATGGGTAGGGCACTTTGCTCGAAGGACTGATATCCAATGGAGTAGTGAGGTTCTTGAGTAGCGCCCGCGTACCCCCTACTGTTTAGAAGCGTCCCACAAGGTATATCGATGATCGGGTGAAGGTCGTGGTAAAACGCTGAGATCGGTGTTGAGATCTTTGCTGGAGGCCTGTATGGATGTCTATCGGCTGATGATGATGCCATAACTCATTTCGTCCTGCAGTTTAAGGACAAGGAAGAACATAGCCATTGGACTGTATGCGCCACCAAATGGAACCAGAGATCGGAAGACACCATCAGACACCGTGATAAGGTATTTAATATTTCTATCTTTTAAGTAATATACTAATAGCTGTTCCTCAGTCGGTTTACTGGCCGTAATATGGAATATTATTAACATCCCCTCAACTTCCTTTGGGGAAGGAATTTTGCAAGATCCATTCTTAGTTGACCTCTAAAGAGCAGAAGCAGTTTCTCAAATTTTGAGTGTTTACGAGATCTTTCCTATATATATAGATTTCTGCCCTAAGTTCCTCTACTATTTAAGTAGTTTACGAGTTACCAGTTAAGTTTAATATATAAGTTAACATATGAATTTTCATACAATTAAAGGATGCTGCAGTAACGTCGCGTGCTCTCAGAGTACTCTCTATTTATTCGTGAGCTGATTGCTTATTGTATTGTAATGGGACACCATGATGAAGTGTGGCGAGTAGGGGAACCTATTCAATGGTACAGCTCCTTTGAAGTTATCGCTGCAGTTAACTAGTAATATAAATATGTTACTGCATATCCTATGTTCATTATTACATAAATATCGACGACTGGAACTTCTCGCTATGTTTACTGCACTGTAGTAATAAACAGTAATAATATATCATCGAAACTTAATCTTTCTCTGTTGCCGGAGAACGTCTAGGTTAGTTAGTAGGAACGCAGCTCTTGTTCCTGCCGTCAAATACAACTATGCAAATATGTTCCGGTTTGAAGGGTGTTGTAGTTAGTGAAATTATTGATGTAATGATTTATATCTTAACTAGCGCCACGTTGTTAATGGTACACGTTTACTATCAGCTAAACATTCGTGAAGGTAAATAAAAAAATCCGTAATTTTTTTTTCCTACTGTCACATTCGGATAGTGTATACGTGATCTAACAGCACCCCAACAGGATATTATCGAGAGTTACAAAAGTGGGGCACACGGCGATGTCGCCGGTTCGAGTCCGGGGGTAACTACTGCTCACAATAGAGCATTGTCTGCCGCGCTCCCCGGCACTTCCGGCCCGTGATCATCCCGCGCGCACCCATCCAACAATATATCTTTCTGATACAATTAAACGAAATCATCTGATAATGGTAACAAAGGAAACGTGTTGACACTTCCAGCTGGTCTCCCACTATGATCTAGGATAACGAGTAATGTTATAATAGCGATGTATTATACGCCTGCCCTGACGCTGGTTAGGATGATATACACTGCACATTGTATCTGACACCTTCAGACATAAGTCGTTAAATCCCATTACCTAAGTAATTTCATAAACTACAACCTCCTTTAAACCTGAATACAGTTATAAATGTATACTACTGTCTGGCGGCAGATATAGAAGCTGCGGTGGTACCACTGCAGCATCTTTCTGCCGCCGAACAGTACTGTGCAAACGTTGTGATCCGGTATGAAGGGCGCTGTAGCTAGTGAAATTACTGCGGTAATGACTTAACACCCTACGTTTCAAAGCGAGCACAATGTGGTGTAGTGTATACCATGCCAACTATCGGCACATTGCTATGGGCAGGTGTATTACCATGAGGGTTGCGGAAGAACTGCACGATGTTATCCGTGACCCTCGGGCGTACAGTCGGAAGTGATTGGAATACCGTGTGAAGCTTTTTAGTCGGTTGGAGTCCGACATTACTCCGTTACTGGCCCTTGGTCCTAGGGTGTGCGTTACGTTAGCATTTTGTTACAAACGTTAAAAAAAAAGTGGGATACCATCAGATGAACGTCTTGCTCGTCTCGTCGCTTTACCATCAAATGAACGTCTTGCTCGTCTCGTCGCTTTACCATCAGATGAACGTCTTGCTCGTCTCGTCGCTTTACCATCAGATGAACGTCTTGCTTGTCTCGTCGCTTTACCATCAGATGAACGTCTTGCTCGTCTCGTCGCTTTACTATCAGATGAACGTCTTGCTCGTCTCGTCGCTTTACCATCAGAATAAGACTGCTTACTGTTGAAGCAGTTAAACGTTGGAACAAGTATCCACCTCCTCTAAAGGGTTTAAGTTAAAGAAAGTTTAAATAATAGTACGTTAGTTAATTAACAGCCTTGGGGGTTGCCGCAGCACGACCTGGTTGAAGACTTCATTCAGTTATCACTGCTTACCATCAGCTCGGATGCTGTTGGAGCACATACAGAAATAATCCAATTTAAATTTCATGCTATATTCGATTAGTTTGATAGATTTTTAACGAAACAATGCATAATGATGGCGGATTTCGACATCAGCGGTCACATCCGGTGAGGTCAACGACCCGGATATGTGTTACGGATACGAGTCAAATCATTCACGCGTCGCTACAGCAATCATCATCATTTTATTCAACTAAGCGACGACGCTAGGATCTTCATCTGATGGATATCACCTCCGTCCGTAACAATGTAGAGCTAGTCAGGATATTAACTACACCGCGCCATCATCATCCTCATACACAATGCTTAGGCTCGTTACCGTAGTAATTTCACTAGCTACAGCGTCCTTCAAACCGGAACACGCTAATGCTTGCACACTTCTGTTTGGCGGCAGAAGTAGGAGCTGAAGCGGTATATATTGTTACTTGTACAGGAAACTTTATGATCTTCAGCCGATAGATGTCCACTGCTGGACATACTCCTACCCCAAACACCTTTACTATCAGTTCGCTGCAAAACAAAATCGAGATTTGTTTTTCATTAAGATGATTTTTATCATCACCATCACCATCTCCCTGTCCTGCTTTCACTTGTGCCTGTGTCTTCCTTCGTCATGTTACAAAAAAGTTTCGTTGCTGGTCTAACCTCAATCATTAGGAATGCTGTTGTTAGTGGAACCACTACCTTCGGTTATGAAGTGCTGGTAAGTGGTATATCAACCGTTCTCACCTTTTATCCATGTGGAAGGGAAACTACTAAGCTCTGCTAAGTTCTATCTTCTTAGAACTTATCCCGGTCTTATGACAGGGCCTGCTCTCTTACTTCTCTCACTCCACTTCGCTCCGTTTGCTAAGTTCTATCCAGGAGTTAAAGCATCGCTTCTATATATATACTGTAATTCTGACCGTCGAGCCATGTAGAGGTACGTATTAAACAAAAAGAGGTCAAATCGATAAGGTCAAAGAGGGCTTAGCACCTCCCGCCCATATTTGAAGTACGCCAACCGAAATTAAACGCGAGCGTCGCGACCTGGTCCTCCAGCCGGCCGACAATCAGCTGATCCATTCTAATCGCATTACGGACGGATAGCTGCTCCGGACCTTAACAGAGACACATGACACGATCCAGTGGATTTATCTGATTGGACTGCGTCCGGTTTAAAGGCACCTATTACATACCAAAGTATTAGACTCCAAGGTTTAAGACCTCTTAACGTATTCACAATGGGCTAACATTTGACCTCAACTACGCATCTTATTATACAGAATCCAGACTACTCTAGTCTTCCTAGGATAAATAGCGAGAGCTAGTTATGCAGGTAGGAAGAAACTCTGCATCCATTAAAATCTTCGCATTCACGAGTTATAAGAGAGCGAGCACTGCCAGATCGTGTCGTAATGGAATTCCATACAAGTGTCCTATGTCCACTTGTGGACATTGAGATGATTATGATGAAGTGAGAGTGGGAAGTACAGCAAATAAGTAATCTAGTATTTCCTGCATCAGATCCAGGGCTTTATGAAAAGTTGTGTCTTCTGTAGGGTGTGCTAACGTGTAACGCTGAGGACTAATAGTGCATTTCGAGAAGCTTCTCATAGAGGATAGAAGGTGACCACCGAAAGAGGTAGGAGGTCCCTACCTACTACCTCTTCCCTCGTAACGTGAGGTATCTTTGCAAGCGTACCCACTCGATACCGAAATATAATCTGTAAGAGAATGCCTTGGTAACTTCTACTGTTAAGAAGTCAGATAGAAATTAATGTGTTAGAAGTTAAGGGTTAGGGTACTGGTGCTGGACTAAGAGTAATGAGGTTATGGTGCTCTGTAAAGGCTGTAGCCAGCAGTACATTGTTATAGACAGGTGTAGAGCTGATCAACCCGTGATAGTTCCTCTCGTTGTTTGTCCATATTGAAAACCGAAATATTTTGAAGCCCCGACAAGTTTTGATAGGAAAGTTCTCCTCGCGTGCCACCAGGTCTAAGTTCACATTCAAATCGCTTATTGACGAATGACGAAGACACGGGCGTCAGACGTTTCCGCGTTCGCGGGTCACGACGTCTCGTTTGACCCTCGCCGCATTGCTGTTTGTTTATTAGATACGCGTCAACATTATCACCTCGGGCGTTGCGCGACTCTATTTAACCTGCGATAATGCGCCGAGGGCACTGCTGATAAGGTATACCGATGTTACCAGCGACCTGATGGAAAATATACTCTGCTATTAGTCTTATTGATAAAAGTTATAAATCGGTATAATTATATTTTACTCATCTTCAAGTAAGCATCGATATAAGCACAGTCGTTGAATAGAATGTCATCAGCCGATAGATGTCCACTGCTGGACATAGGCCTCCCCACAAAGATTTCCACATCGATCGGTTTTGCGCTGCTTGCAGTTGGCGTCTTTTCACGACCTTACTGTCAGCAGGACCGCCGGTACCGCTGGGCACCAGGGTGCATCGTTTGTACGGTTTCCGAGGAATTTAGGCCATTTCCTACCACGCTGGCCCATTTCGGGTTGGTGGCAGACAGAGCCTAGTTTGTTGATTAGCAGGGTGCACCACGAATAGGCAAAGATGACTTGGGTGCTGAGAGTTGTTGTGTGGAAACTCAAACACCCCTCGTGCGGGACCTTAAAATATTTTAACTTAATGACTACATAAAAATAAAACTTTCAAACAAATAATTATTGAGTTCACTTAATGTTTCCCTGGATCAGATTCGAAGCATTTTTAACAACTGAAGGGTCCAGCCAATCATCCGCCATAGAGCCAAGTGAGGGTTGATGGATGTCTAATATCCTCAAAACCTATTGTTCCCGGAACACGATCATCATGATGTTTTCCTTCCCGAGAAACTCAAGCTCAGTGAGAAACGAACCCGCAAAAGGCACCTGATACCAAGTAGTATGTAATGAGTATAATGTGTGAGATCTTTCAGGGAGGTCTATGTTCAGCAGTGGAGGTCTATCGGCAGATGAAGATGATGAGTACAATAATCTATTTACAATATAAATTCGTTTTATAGTACAGCGAACGTTTCGCGAAATGATTTCAAATTGAAACTCGACTTTGGAACAGACACGAACATGAACCAGGTCGTCCGGTTTAAGGTGTGAGGTTGCGACTTCATCTATCTTTAAGTGCCGCCGTCGCACCATTAGATAAGCCTCGTAAACTCGGCCGGCGGCGTTTTATCTTGAAACCCAAAAAAAAAAAACGAATGCATTACGTACCTCTCCTACTGACCCTAAGTCAGTGGGGCTGGTACAGATTCGAACGGAGACGCTTTTAGTGGGACCACACGCGGCACGATAGCGCTATCGGGCACAAAGCGCGCGCATTACCGGGGCCCGGTCCAGCCACGGAGGCCCTCCATAAATCTCGCCTCACTGGTTCTAGAGACCGTCTTAAAGCGCCCCGTATAACTGAACCGTTAACGTGTGTCTACAACAAAGCGGACAACTAAATGTTTATACAGACTAAATTTTTTTTTTTTAAAAGCGACAGCTTTACGAAAATCGCTATAACCACACGATACGATAACGGTTAACGTTAGTATTATCAAATCAACCCTTGTAATCTACCCGTGTACCGACAGACGTAGTGTTGGGAGGCGTCCCACAAGGTGGACCGACGGTCTGGTGAGAATCGCGGGAACCCACTGGATACGAGCAACGCGTGACCGATCGATGTGGAGATATTTAGGGGAGGCCGATGTCCAGAATTGGACATCTATTGGCTGATGATGAAGATAAAACAACGAGATCACTTCGTATTAAATTCAATTTGCTGTCATGGTGGTGACTCATGGTTTGCAGTGTCCTGGTACAAAACGACTTTAGAATTTAATATAATACGTTTGTCCTAAGGGGTTGATTCATTTACTTAATATTTAATATATATATATATATATATATTTCAAAGCTTTCGTTCGATTTAATACATAATAGGGAAGTCCGTTGCGGGAAGAGCTGGTGATAAGAAACTGCGATTTCGATTTCACAATTATTCCTTTGGTCTGTTAAGGGATGTATTGGTATTAAATGGTAATAAAGAGGCTGTTTACTCAAGTTTATATAAAACTCGTTTCAATCGGACGTAGCATATATGAATGTTAATAAACACAGTGATAAATATCTAAACGTGAATCCAGTGGTAATTTAACCCCCTCGTAGAATGGTAATGGCGACGGTAACGGGATCGGAATGAAGTGTTTCCCATTAAAATGTTTCGCGGAGACATCCGTCACGACGTAACCTCCTTCCCCATGTGTTATGTAGATTACCTAGGTAACATTTACATGGCTGCGGGCTGGATGCCAGTCGCTATCCGCTGCCGGCGCTCATGATTGCTGTGTTGGGCCTAATCTATGCGTTTAACGGATATTAGCGGAAAAAACTTACATACAACTTGATGACAAAGTTGTTAAGCTTTCTCTTAATCAAATATAACATAGATTTAACTCATGATTCATGCAAAGTATAATCTAGACTGAAACTACAGATGAACTCATCATCCATTCGAACTATAATCTAGACGGAAACCAGTGCTAAACTTTAACTCTCTTTATCTAAGTCTAGGTTTTTATATATTTTGTACAAAAGAATCTAAAATGATCGTAGATTAAATATTCACTATATTTCCTGCTATTTATGTACTCTTCTACCTCCTGCCCTTATCCCATTCTATGTGGAGTCGGCCCAGTATGTACTTCTCTTCCACATCTCTCTATCAGCCGCCATATCTAAATTCAGACTCTTCTTACACATGTCATCTTTCACACAATCCATCCACACTTTCTTCGGTCTTCCTCTACCATAACCATCCACATTCATTTTCATTATTTTCTTTGTTACATATCCTTCATCCCTCCACATAACATGCCCGTACCACGCTAACCTCTTGCTCCTCAACTTCTCTGTCACTGGAGCAACTTTCAAACTTCCTCTAATATACTCATACTTAATTTTATCCATCCTCGTCACACCACACATCCATCTTAACATTCGCATCTCGGCCACGTGTAATTTCCTTTCATCCGAACCCTTGGTGGCCCAACACTCAGATCCATATATACGACAGGTCCAACGACCGACTTGTAGATCTGCTGGTATTTATCTACTAATATTAGTAAAATGGATACAACTAACTTTTAAAATTTGAGTCATTTTCGGAATATGAAGAAGACCATGTAGGACCCAATTTCTTCTTTTGATAAAAGTTGGATAAATCTTTATTTTTTATGACGATTTAGTAATAGGAGAAAAGTTTAACACTAAAGACTAGTCTAGTTATCTTCTTATAATGGTACGAAGGTGGTATTGTCCTGTATAATCGCTTCCGCTCATCTCCTATACAGTCCATGGGCAAACGGATGGTCCTGGACGGTGGTCCAGACCGCAATGGCCGTCTTCCGTCGTTTCCCGGGTGATGCTGTGGAGTGTACGCCGTAGTAAATCACCGTTCATTATTGATCGCACTGCACTGGAACTTAACCACACCGTTACCGCTTTAACCGGCTCCGGTGGGTCTTGACAGAGTAGTCCTGGTCATCACTTCACTTGACTATGTTATATTGAATATGAACAACTATATTAAAGTGAAATATTATAACAAACATATATTTGGTTGTTTTTATGTATGACGGTAACACCTAGGTACCAGTACTCGGAATGTCATGAATAGAGGCTAACGGGTCAAGGTTTGTATACTAAACGCTGCATGTCGTGATCAAGCGTTAAAGGGCTCTTGTCCCATTGTTCCGCTGCGGTCCCCCCATGTCTGAGCAGCGGATTGGGTTTATAGGCCTGCAGCCGAAAGCAAGTATCACATGTGAGAACATACCAAATGTGGTTTAGTTACAAACGGGGTACTCTTCTAATATATAACATAATTCGTGCTTAACTGTAGAAATGTCCGTTTATGAGACCTATCCTAATACCTATTAAAAATCTAGCATAACAGATACTGGTTGGACTATAAGACCATCGATTGCGATCTAGTCGTCCTATGTAAATGTAATACACCAGATTCAAATCGGTGATAAGTAATTCGCGGTGCTTCAAGGAAACGCGATCACTGCTCCCGATCGCATGCTGGTTGCTGATCAATAAGCATCGGGAGGACGATGTTTAAGCGCGTGTCACAATTTTCACTGTGTAATATTTCCCGTATTAAACTTTATAACATTCTATCGAGCGCAGTAACTGGAAACGATTTTGCAGGAACCAGGGCTGTCAGGCGACTGCTTTAAAAAATCTTAAAGAATCATCATTCAGCGTAAGAGATGTGTTAGGTTATCTAAGCCGATCATGAGTGAACAGGTCTAGATAAAATAGGGGCAGCTTTTACTCTATCTAGTGTGACAAGTACAGCAAACACTTCCAATTGGGACGATCTATGTTCAGCAGCATCAAAAGGCTGTAATGATGAATTTAACTTACAAATTTGGGACTGAAACTACGACTGCGTTGCTAACTTTTAAGAAATTTCTATGCTCCTTCGAAGGACCTTAAGTTGTATTGATTCAGAACTACCGTTGACGAGAACCGGTTTCTCATAGTTGTGTTCACTGTATGTGCTTATGTAAATTAAACCTTTGAAACTACGGCTCTTTACTGATAGACCAAATTCTACAAGGGTTTAGACAATGTTTAACAGCTAACCCTGATTTAAAGAACTGTAACTGTCGTTTTAACGGTTCCCACGCGGAGAGCCGTATTAACCACCACTATCGTTCCGGTCCAGACGAATGATTGAATGATTACCACCACTATCGTTATGGCTCGAAGAACGAGCGAACGACTCGTTAATGCACAAGGTACGCTGTCGTTGCGTAAAATTCGCTGTGCGAAACTATCGGCTCGGTCAATATGCTATATATTGGATTCTGTGGTCGACGGGTTGGGTTACCGGCATTCCGAAAGGACGGCGAGTGCTGAGCGAAATATAAAAAAAAACGCAATAGGTACTCCGAACAGGTTGCTAACAATTTTTGGTCTACTACTTTAGATTTTAAAGCAGACTTGTACCAATGCTAACCTTTCCCACCGACTTGAAAACCTTCTCTGCATATACTCGCTATTGCAAATTTTCGAAGGACACAGCTCCTTTATCCTGTTTCAAGATTTTACATTTTTGTATTTGGAAACATTAAGAAAGGATGTGAAGTAAGCGATGTTATTCAGTAAACATTCGTAACGTCTTATTGCAAATATGTTAACGTTAATAAAGTGTCATAATCTCTCTCCATCATACCATCAACTAAATGATGAAATAAACCTTGCTCTCAAGTCAAGGTCTATCGAGATAGGTCAGCGGGGTCACAAAATTCGACTGACCCGCGCTCGGGGTGAAGGCAGGTTAGGTTAATATCTCACGATTATTATGTGTAATAATTTATTCTTTGATTGAAACAGTAAGATATGGTACAGCGGCATAAGACCCTGTGGTACGTAATACTTTTGTAGGGTCAAACTGTTCGTTATTATTGGATATGCCTTCTGACTGTTGCTGGATGGTAGATATAGGCTCCGCTCTGGTACGTATCATGAACCATAATATATTTTCAAAATAATTGTTTTCTTTACACACAAAATATATTTCGTTTACGTAAAAAATAGACATTAATTTTAAAGGACTATGATGTTCGTACTAAGGACGACTTTCGTTTGCAAACGCTGCTCTTAAAGAAAAATACTATATCAATGTTTACGGTTAAAATTAACACAGTTAAAGATTAGTGCGTTAATTTTTATAATACAGACGTGGTTTTCAGTTAAATGAATAATACGATTGGAGGTTAGTTAATAAGAAATCACTTGAATATGCACGAGGCACCGTATCGCAGGCCGGATGGGCTTGTGCAACGCGACACGCTTAAGGCTCCGCGCCGCCAGCTAAGTTGCCGTAAGTTGCAAAACTTCCCCGGCACAGCCGTCGGCTCCGAGGCACGGATTGAAAAATTCACACGCAATTATTGTGCACACCATTGACACATTCAATGCTGCGGAATTGCACAAACACACAACTACAGCTGTCCCAAATCATGATCACTGTTTGGCCTGGCCCCGCGAAGACAATCCAGATCCAAATTAATTAGCAAATGATGTAATCAATGTGATATTCATCACGTAAGTGATACGCCTGCTCATGATAACGAGGCGCTAGTCAGGATGGTCAACACAGTACCACATTGCGCTCGTCGCCTTGAGACAGGATGTCAAATGTCGTTACCTCTGTAATTTTACTAGCTACAACACCCTTTAAACCGGAAGACATATTTACATAGGAGCTGCGGTTTCACCTAGAACTAGACGGTCTCTCGAAACAGAGGCTTGGCAGTCTGAAAGGAATCTTCACACTACTGTTTGGTGGCTGATGTAGGCGTTACGATGGTACCTAGGTAGATGGTCTCTGGCAACAGAAACCTATCACCAGTGAAGTGTCTGATAAGGTCTTTAAATTTGAAGGCGTTGCAGTTAGTAATATTGCTTACGCATTGATACATGTTGGGTGATGAGCGTGATATGTGATACTCATTCGATATACTTCTTGGGTAAATCTTTCCTAGACATCTCCCTGTTTCGTTGTGTCTGTTGTACAGATTTTTCTAAATAAAGATACATTATAGAAATTAATTGTATAAACGTTACGAAAAGTGACAAAATATATTATTGGCACATCAACATTACACTAATCACCGAACATTGATTATTTGAGTGACGGTAGTTTATTAATTGCGGTGACCTTTCGGGAGGCGTGCGATATATAAATCTCGTTGAATATTGGCTCGCGCAGGCGGAAGCGCGCAGGTGGATCGCGACGGTCCGTCCGCGCCGCTGCGGTTGCGCAACCCGACCGCATTCCGCCGCCGGACGCGCTCGCGCACGCACGTCCCGTCCGTTGGGTAATTCTATAAAAATGATTTACTGAACGCTCCATCGTCCAAATCATACTAAATCAGTTTTGAAATATTTAAATTAAAATCATCATTACAGTAACTCACAAATGTTTAACGATTTGTATTGGGAAAAATTGCATAAATTTTTGAAAATGGAAATTTTGAGGTTATCATAATGAATGAATACATTAACACCAGACACCGATACCAATTTGTAAACGTCTGTTCTGATAATCATTCCAACTTTACACAACTGTCCAAGATTCAAGTGAAGGATTACTTTATGGTGACTTAATAGATTTTAATTATGAGATAGACGAGTCAGTTCCGTAGGCGAGTGGCCGACGGGGCGGTAAACGTGATCAGCACCGACCCAGGAGCGTGTTTAATCGCCAGACAATTACACCAGCAATTTGTCGACATCTACCACTTCCCACACTAACCACAGAGATATTATTGCAACCGCCCTCTAATTAAAAATTATCAATTCTCGAAGCATTTGAAATATCCCCTCGAGGGCTCGGTCTTAAAGGTCGTGCCATGTTATGATTTAAACCGGTAAACTTTAGAGTCATGCAACAGCAGACGCTGATGCACTTTTAATCTAGGTTATCTCACGTAACTGATGGGATGGATGACGGATGATTATACGTCAAAATAAAGATGGTGGAGGTGACCGGCTGTGCTCACACCACACAGCCTTTTGCAAAGACGTTGCGGGTTGGTGTAGTCGCTGAACTGCACTCGTCGGGTTTCCCTCTTATGTAATCCTATTAAGCCGCAGTAAGGCTTCACCACAATTGATATCTACTATGTTGACGAGGGTATTTTTTTTATACTAATATTTTGCAGTACGTCTCACCTTCATTAAGAGTACTAATATTTGTATAGCCTTAATAGATTTTTAGGCGACCTGCAGTATACATGGATATCCTGGTATATTTTTGTTATATGTTCCAAAAAATATGTTCTGTGTCTGCATAAGCTCTATAGCCAGATTTTTTATAGTTTATAGTAACAAAAGAGTCAATAACATTTATGTGATGAAAAGCATCTTCACAACACTTCAATGTCAGACAAATATTAAATTCCGTTAATTTATCATCATCATAGGCCTCATCAACATGTACTTCGTCGTCCGCATTCATCGGTTCCCCGCGACCTTCACCAGATCATCGATCCACCGAGTGCCGGGCCATTATACATTAATGGTTAAAAAAAAAGAAAGCTTATGGCAAAATATAGAAGCAAATTTTGCCACAAACAAAAAGCTCGGGGCTACTTGCGCATCATCAATTTGTAATAAGACGCATCTCTCGTGAATTGATAAAAAGGTTTAACATTAAAATGCCGAGCGCTGGTGAAAAACGAGCAATTTGTTAAGAGGGGGTCCGATAAGTAAAGGTCAAACGCAGAGGTGGCTATTAAAGTATTTAATAGTGTACGGCATTTTTGTTACGGCAATCGCTATACTCGGTCAGTTTTCGCATTCCCCACGGCCTGATGGGATTCCTCATACACAGTCATTAACGCTCCGGTAATTCACTGCGGAGACTGCAGCATCCGCGAGATTAAAAACTCGCAATTTAAAAGTGAATTTATTACGCCTTTGAATTGTTGAAAATAAACCAATGTTTCAAATTGAATCTCTAAGTTATTTCCCTCGCGACGCGTTCGCAACAGTTTATCTTTAAATACATCTCATCCCGCGGACCCTTGGCGGAGACTGTTCTGTGAGATTCATTCATTAATTAATATTTTAATTAATTTACAATATAAACAAATCAACAAATTATTTTTAATGTTATCCTTATCATCATTATCACCCGATAGACGGCTACTGCTGGACAGCCTTCTCCAAATATCTCGACATCGGTTGAGCCAACGTTGAGCACCACGAGCTATTGTTTATTGAGGTTCAAATGGGAGGATTTGGGTTGTATGGTTTGGTGGGAGCCAGAGCGTCGTTTGTTGATTCATAGGGTGCATCACGAGCAGGTGAGGTTGGCTTGGGTGCCATGAGTTATGCGAGAGCCCTTAGATCACTTCCTTTTTTATGGAACAATATAATTAAAACATGAGTAGAAATTGATCTGACTAAAAAATACTTTATCGCTTCACGAATTGAAGAATGACCTTATTAAGTATGTAAGTTAGTTTACTGTCCTTTGAAACAATTAAGCCATGGTCACCGGGTCCAGATGATGAGCTGTCCGAGCCAGAAATTATTAGCAAACGATATATGTCAACAGAGAATAGACAGTAGATACTAGAGTACATAAGATATTGTTTTTCTCAATATTGATCTTTTCCGGTCCTTATCATATAGAAGTTTAAGTTCAAGGACGTGTTATTATATACTAAGTAAAGATGTTTTTTATGACAGTTATTTTGAGGATAGAAACCTAGGTAAAAGACCCAGCAGCGTTATTTTATAAAGCGGCTGATAGTCCGTATGAAATGATCAAGGCAGCTGTACCGACAGACGTGTAGCTCTATCCACGCGGAAGATAATACAGGCGGAGCTTTCAAAGTCTAGCGGCGCCCACTCGTCCTGCTTTGCATGGCGGTGTTCCGCGTTGCTCATTAGCTCTCACATTAATTTACGGGACAGGTTTGCGTATGCATAGACAACCGTGTCCCCGATGACGGAGGGCTGGGGGCGTAGGGCTGCGGAATCTCGCTATTGTACACAATAGGAACTTTTAATAATAAAATATTTCATCGAGGATTCAGCAGTACTCCCTACTCTGACTCTTTGGAATAAAACCTGATGATATCTATCATGGATAGAATTGAAATAAATATATAATCGAGGACTATTTAAATATTTGGAGGAAATATGAAATACCATTAATGAGCGACGCGACCTAGAGACGTGACCCTGATAAGTAGATCATACGTCTGCTCATATCAACGTATCGCTAGTTAGAATGATATACACAACGCCATAATGTATCTTAGACAGGAGATGTCAAGTCTAATTACCTTAGTAATTTTACTAGGTACAGCCCCTTTCAAACCGGAACACAGTGATGTTTGTACACGACTGTTTGTCGGTAAGAATAAGAGCTGCGGTGAAACCTAGACGCTCGCCGGCAACGGGGATCTATCATCAGTACAAGTAACCATGACTACGAAATCTGTTATGAACATAGATGTTTAAAACGAAATAGATATCCCCGGCAACCGCTTGGCAACCCTTGGAGTAGAAGTTGGACGGCTGGATAAGCCGCGTTTAACTGTAAAGCACTGATTACTAACACGTTTAAAGAATGTCGTACATGGGAATCACATTATCGCCATTCGCCGACCAGCTCTCCGGCGCGGCTTTCCACCTGATCTTAGATCTGATGCCAACCTGTCGCTTGTCGCGAGCTGGGACAGTGACACGCGACACAGACTCCCTGGAGTAAGTACTAATTTAAAAAGGAAGAACTTACAAATTGTAGACAGCGCTTTAGGTTTAAACTCTTCCATATTTAACTTAACTACCAGAAACTTAACATAAATATTTTTATATTGAAATATCAATAATATTTATAATATTTAATAAGGACTAAAACATCTCAATTATGGAAGTCACTGCTGGACATAGACATCCACCAAAGATCTCCACACCGATCGATCCTGCGCTGCCCGCATCTAGCTGCTTCTCGCAACTTTCACCAGGACGTCGGACCACCTGGTGGGGGCCCGGCCAACACTACGTCTTCCGTTACAGGATCGCCTTTCGAGGACCTTGGTGTCCCATCAGTCCAGTCAGTCCTTCGAACGATGGGTCCTGCCCATTACCATTTGATATTTAATATACATATAGTTGTCATATTGCGCTTTAAAAAACCGGAAGGAAGCGCTTTACTTGGTTGTGTGTTAACTTTTGCTTATTTAAAGACGTTTCTATATCAAGTTGGACTTCAACTCCAATGGAAGATGTTTGTCATACAAATGATTTGTTTATCTCTTACGTGCTTAACAGTTTATAAACCTAAGCCACGGAAGGTATTAAGTAAATAAGTTATACATAAAAATAAATATTTTTTACTTTTTATGGTTGTACAAATCATCATCATCATCATCAGCCGATAGACGTCCACTGGTGAACATAGGCCTCCTCTAAAACTCACCACGTTTTTACGGGTTCATATGGGGGAATTTGAGCCTTTTCCCACCACGCTGACCCAATGCCGATCGATGGGATCCATATCTTCCTTTGTTGATTAGCACGGTGTACTACGAGCAGGTGAGGTTGGCGTTGATCCCGTGAGTTGTTGTGCAGGAACCTTTACATCCCTTTGGTTGTACACAAGTTCTAGCAATTCAGCACTTGGCCAACTATGTGGATTCTCCACTTTGGAGTAAAGTTGCAGTAAAGTGCAGCAGTGGGAACTTAAAATGGGCTGTCAAGATAGTGTTCATGTTTACAGAGATGTCACTGTTACGCGTATAGAAAGGGTAGGATGAAAGACAGGATGGGAGATTAAGTGCATCACATCGCTGGTGTTCCAGTCACACCCATTAATCATGTCATTAGTACAAAGTGGGACTGCAGAGGCACTGGTTACGGTTTCTAATTTACTTATATACTAAAAAAAATGTTATTTAACGTTATCTGTTCTTCTCGTTATGTCTTTGGCAGTAATGTTTTGATGAACGAATTTTAGGTTATATCTGGTTAAATGTTTACTGTACCCCGCTGAAGTTAAACCTGGACGACCGTTACGTCCACCTGATGGTAAGTGGTACGTCTGTTCATAATAAGGTGATACTTGTGGATGTTAAAGAAGAGGAGCATTGAGTTTGTCGCGTTTGAGGGATTTTGGTGTTCCCCCAGAAGCAGATCTTTTCAAGATTTTTTTTCCTACGATAAATAAGAGCGTTTTCGCTATTAGTATATTTCAGTATCGATTGTGAATATGATCCGATTAACTATCGATTCGATAAATAGTAAGTATCGGGGACGATAAACAATCTGAATGGCGTATTCAATACAAGCGAGCGGAGCACAAATCAACTGATAACATAAAATCAACGGTCGATACACGAACGCACGGCCGGACGGGCACGCCCTTAATTTCCAATTATACAGCTCGCAACAGCTTTACGAGAGCCTTTCACTGCTAATGCAGTGTCTGTGTTGTATGCAAAGGAGGTCTATGTCCAGCTGTGGACGTCTATCGGCTGATGATGATGCAAAGTGGGCAATACGCACCGATACATATATACTGGATGGAGGTTGAAGAATGTTCTGGATAGTCAACTGTTACATTATCAACTTATATAATTATATATATATATATATATATTTAATTAAGCGACGATACGAGCGAGACGTCACTTGATGATAAGTGATACGCTTTCTCATAATAACATGGCGCTAGTTAGGATGATATATACTGCATATTACGTTCCTTGCCTGAGACATAAGATGGTGACTCCTGTTACAAAACAACAATATCTGCACACCACTGGGGGTGGAAATAGGTGCTGTGATGGTAACTACCTGGACTGTACCCAGCAGGTATCTACCACCAGCAACTATTAGACAGTATACTCTTATAGATTCGTAACGGTTTATACAACACTTTATTCACTATTATTACATGGAGTTTGGAAAGTGATAAGAATATTTCCCAAGCCTGAATTACAACCAGCCCCATGTCCCGCCGTAACAGCATTGCTATATTCCAGCTGTAGCCATAAGAGCTACATTCATGACGACTACGTTTAACCATTCAATCAATCCCTCGGAGACTCCAACTGTACTGTAGGTACAAATGTTTTACCAGACTAAAGGTTTCTAATGCAACGTAAATACCACACCGTACTGAATTGGTGGAGGTATACATAGGTACCGTTCCTCCACCAACCCCTTGGTATTTTTATACTACTTAAGTGGCATACAGGCTTGCGGCCCGCCTGGTGTTGAGCGGTAACCGCAGCCTGTGACCGCCAGTAATACCAGAGGTATCACTGGATCTGTTGCCGACCCTAAACTAACCTAACTTTGTAGTTCCGATGGGGGGGTTGCGGAAGAACTGCTCGATGTTATCCCGTGACCCTCGTGCATATTTTTGGAAGTGATTGGAATACCGTGTGAAGCTTTTTAGTCGGTTGGAGTCCGACACTACCTCGTTATCGGTCCTTGGTTCCGGAGTGTACGTTCCTTAGCATTTTGTTACACACCCTTATAAAAAAAAAACTTTGTAGTTAGTATAAGACCATTGGTTTTTTTTTAAATTATATCAGTGTATTATCGTCGGTATTGTTATATTTTTTTTGTTATGATATCATTTAATAGAATGGTTTCCTTGGTTACTTAATTACCTTCAATTAAAATGTCTTAAACAAATTAAACATTTATTATCAAGTATGCTCCTTAAAGTTAAGGGGTAGTCGCTATTTTATTAAATTGTATAAGATACTATTTATCATCAATATAGAAATTTTTATGTCATAGTAAATTTCTGGTATAATTTTTGACAGCGCTTTTCACCCTCCGGGCTACTGAATACGCTTTTTCAATTTAGTGTTGTATAAGGGGTAGATAAAAATTCATGTTGAGATCGTTATCGTGATTATGTATATATGAAGCTGGAGATGTTAATGAGATGATATCGATAAGCGCAGGTGGCGATAACCCGTCATCTTGAAGATACTCGTCTTTGTATTGACTGGAAGCTAATGGTCGATTGTAGCCTTTCCGTTGCTACATTAAATACATTTTTGGGGGGTTATATATTAATAATTCATTAGTTCAAACTCCTCTATAGATTAACAACAATGATTTTACCGTAAGCTCATTACTATCGTTCAGTAAACTATTACTTGTTACTAAATTGCACGGAGTATTGTGGGTAGTATTAAAGTATTTACTGCACGATCACATAATTATATTAACTATGATGTGTTCACGTATATAGTCAAAGAAGCTGTTTATCTTTACACGATAGGGGCTGTTCCCACCGCTTTGCTGAACGTAACACCCCCGCAACCCCTTTTGCGTAAAATCCTTTCGTAGCTGATCTATACTCGACTGACTATATATAGATAAACATATGCGACTTGTATATGATATTAAAAATATGTAATAAAAAAAAAATGATGAATAGGTTATTTATGAGCATATTTTAGAGTACATGAACTACTTTATCACCTTACAGCTTCTTTCTCACGATTTCACGTCTACAACAACAAGGAGGTCTTTCAACGGTAAGCAGAGGAAGAGTTCACGTACGACAGTCGTTATTCGCTGTAGGGAAAAGGGGGTGCGGGTGTACGGGTTGGGGGAGAGGACGGGGGCTATGACAGGCACGGCAGCGTTTCCACTAACGAGTCAATTATTGGCAGCGCTGGAGCCTTTCAATAGTGAGCCACGTATGGTAGGGACAGGTTTGAGTTTGTATGGGGGACCGCTTGTACTACATATATGTATGAGATTGTCGATCTTGAAGTGACTTAAGACTAATGGTAGACTGCTTAATGAAACTAAACTTAATGTTACAAATAAGTTAACTGCTCGAGTCTCTCTAACCGTTGAACGGCAAACATAACTCTGTTCCGGTTTAAAGGACACTATACTAAGTGACTGAGGTATTGAGACACAATTATGTTATATCACGATCGCAATGTGATAGATATCATATTTGCTATGACGAGGCATATAATACTATTAAGAGAACATGCTTAAGTCATTAAGTTAAATAAAAAGTAATGTATGTATGAACTTTAATACTAGATACCCCACAGCGTCTTTAAATTATATGAGTAGGAGCTGTTAGGTGTAAATCTAGATAACTTGGGGTCACCAATGTAAGCAGTTCCGTTTTTACAGCGAATATGCTCCGGAATATCATGATTTAATTGCGTCTTCTTGATCTTCACGATACGAACAGCGAAGTATTGGCACAGTGTATCAGCGTCAGAGTTTCCGTCCAAGGATAACGTGGAAGTTTCTAAGAGATGGATGAATAGGTCTCCTTCTAATCTAGTGCGCTTTAGTTCTAGAATTGCATATGCGATATACCATCAGGTGTGGTTAATGCACTAGTCTATATGATAAACAATAGGCTACATATTCATTATCATTAATATCCTATGACCTCTAGATGGGGTAAACAGGCGTCCATAGTGATTAATCGCGTTCGGTCTTGAGCTTCACCTTTTATCTCATTCTACGTCTTCCCGATCTTCCTTGCCTCGTCTGTTACTGTATTTAGAGCAATCGTACTTGCAATTTCCTTGCAGCTTCTACTGAGCTACCTGCTTAGTGGTAAGGTCAGCTCTTCGTGGAGTGAGGATATGAATAGTAAAATATCAATTAGACACTTACGTGTTCGTCCAAGGAGTACGTCAACTCGCCGTCGTCGTACAAAACGAACCACCTCCGCTGCCATCTCTGTAACAATACATAACTTAGGTTTAATTAAACTAATTATGGCGGAAATGATCTTAAATCATTTGCAATTAATCATAAATCTATAAATCTTAGGAGGTTTTTTTTTATAGGACTAAGCGATGAGATCAACGAGAGGTTCATGGTGGTGTCTATACAGTCTCTATCTTCAGAGATCATCCACCAGTAAATTTCCAGTAAGATCAGTTTCCAAAGGGCTCTAAATTGATGTCTAAACGTAGTAGTGTAAATTTACTAAATTTAAATTTCATTCTCTCAGACGACTTAGACCAAAACATGGTGTTCCAATAATAAACCTAGAATTTGCATACAAACGAGGTGAAACAATGAAATTACGCCGGCGCTGATTACGCGTTGGTAACGCTGATTACCGTAACAGCTTCGGAGTGCTCAGCTGTGCTCGCTCCATGCGCAGCGGTCATCAGAGAGCTAATAAAAAACCAAGAGCGAATGTTGCATACCCTACAAGGGTTCCGTACGCCGTATCCGTATGTATTTTACTTAGCCCTCTAATTTTAAAGTTATTCGACAACTTTGTTTGTACCGATTTATCTGACGGTAAGTGACATAGTAAAGTCTAAGTGTAATGTAGTGGTAAGTAATATACTATATTGATGTTAGGTCTATCTCCAGAGACCGTCTAGGTACTTACAATTGCAGCTCCCCTCTCGCCAGTTAGTACTTTACCAAACATTACTTTGTTTCAGATTTTAAAGACTGTCTAGGTATATACCACCTCATAGTCTGTTGCTGCCGTCAAAACGTACTGTGTTCCGGTTTGAAGAGGTCTGTAGCTAATGAAATTACTGGGGTAATGAGTTTAACATCGTATGTCTAAAGCAGCGAGCACAATTTGGTGCTGTGTATATCTTAACAATCACTACCTTGTTCCATCGAATAAAAATGAATATACAAGTAAAAAAAAAAGATGAAAATGAGAAAAGTAAAATTATCAGAAGCTGGTTATCAGTGAGGAGTAATGGTTAGTCAGCATTAAGTAAATGTAACTTAAGGTACGGAACCACAAAGACGGAGACACTTGTTGGCCTATTTTTAGTTCACAGTCCGACATTCATCACGGTCTCGACAATTGCACATTTACGACCGCTACCAACCAATGTACATACAAATACAAATGCAATTATTTATTTACAACATTAATTGATGAGAATGCAATAAACGGTGTAAATAATAAGATATTTATACAACACTTGATTCCATTGATCGCTTTATCCCAAACGTCAAGAATAACATGGATGATATTATATACTAGCTGTTCCCCGCCCGCTATGCTGACCGCAACACTTCCGCTACTCCCTTTGGGGGAAGGAATTTTATAAAAACAATTCTTAGCTGACCTCTAAACGTTAAAAGAGATATCTCAGCAGATCGTATTTCCTCCTCCAAACAGTATTGTACAGGTACTGTACGTGTTTCAGCTCGAAGGGTGTTGAAGCTACTGAAATTGTTAAGACGACGGAACCTAAAATCCTATGTCTCGAGCTGATGATGTTTATCATCCTAAGGCTGCGTTGTATATATACTTGGGATACTATCCCCTATTTAATTTCATACTTGACACTATCGATGCTAAAGTATACCTGTAACAATGTGACGGTATATATGATGACATACACTGCACCACTGTGTTTATTACTTTGAGATACTAGATATTTACATACGTAGTAAACATTTATTTTTATTCTATCAAGTGATGAGATGGAAGAAATATTCCTTTGATAGTAGTGATACGCCTGTCACTAGTAATGAAGCACTAGTTAGGACAATATACACAGCATCATATTGCGCTCGTTGTCTTGAGACAGAAGATTATAAATCTCGTTACTCTACTAATTTCACTAGTTACAGCTCTCTATAAATCAGAAGACAGTGAAGTTTGCACACTGTTTGGTAGCAGGAATATGAGCTGCTGTAGTATCTATCGAGACGGCCGACAGTCTGGTGGTAGAGCAGTGAACGTGTGAACGATTATGAGCATATGGAAGGCCCTCCCAACAAATTCATTTGCGAAACAAAACAAATAGAGGTTGCACTACGAGTCGACTCGTGGGAAACTCAAATGTACAAATCACTTAATTGCGGACAATTAAACGAGCAAAAATTGCCGCCGGCGTTTGGCATTTGGCATTTCGGGACGGTAACAACTTTCGAAAACTGCATAGCGAATAAAAATCATACTTTCGTGACCAGTAACGCCATGTTAAATCGCAGATTAGAAATGTCTTCGCTCATGGCTCGTTGCTCCGAAAGAAATTGAGTCCAAAGTAGAATTCTAGTCATCAGGCAAACACTATTTTCTATTTTCGTCTATATAGTATCTTGTTAGTGTTACTAAAAAAATATTAAAAAATAGTGTTTTTTATACTGGTAACATTAATTTTTGTTAATTATAACTTGGCAATATTTTTAATGTGGCAACACTGACCAAACGTCAAAATGATTTCCGGGCGGATAGTCTTCAGTCATTCCGGCTTTAGCTGCAGACGAGCAAGGATCGTTATGACTTAAATTATTTTAAAATAATTGCTTGATTATTACTAAATTCTTTTGATGTTGTAAGTAAAATCTTAACTATGTATTATTTGTAGAATATATTATGGAAGAGAAAGTTAAAGGCACAAGACCGAGGAGATAATTCCTGATGAGATAGATCGAGTGAAGGGTCCGATTAAACGCCTGCTAGTAGAGATATACAAACGATAACATTAGTATGAGTAATAACATCAAGAAGAAGAAGTCATACTAAGACAGTATTGCGGTTTCGGGAGTATAATACGAGGATCAGTCCCGCATCATTGTCGCGTGAGTCTAGTGTAGATTTTCTCAAAGTGGTTTTTATCCCAATGCCATGAACTTTATGTGGTCGCAGTAATCTAAACCAACGATCAGCTGCAGTATCGGTTGATGTCCTAATACGTTAATTGGAGTGGTATTAATTGTAATCCACTAGTGCTGACGGAGATCGTGTCCCGAATGGCATCGTCCGCTCTGGACCAGCGTGTGATGTGACCGTGTCTATTAGGTAACCATGATTTAGTAATTGTGGTAATAATATACTATAATTGCGAATTACTATATTGAATTTAGCATATGAAATATATGTAAAAACTTATCCATAACTCATCTTAAGGTATAGGTTTGAATATGTACACAACAACAAATAAATGATAATAGTATAAGGGTTCCCGCACAACTTATGGGATCGAAGCCAACCTCATCTGCTCGTGGTGCACCTTGCTAATCAACGAGCCAGCGTGGTGGCGCAAATTCTGCCAATGAATTCCAATCTGTGGGAATCTTCCGGAAAGGCCTATGTCCAGCAATGGATGTCTATCGGCTGATGATGAACAAATGTTGTTAAGATTACTAGTAGAAGTCACTTTTGGTGACTGTGCTAATCTTGTTATAGTCTAGAAGTGTTTTTTTTTAATTACCAATGAAGTAAGAAAGTTGAATAAAGCAAATTTCCTTATAATAAATGACAGTAAAAGGGAATACACAAGCCTCATGAAATACGGCAAATTGGTTTAACTAAATACGGCCTTAGCGATAACGTTTACAATTAAACATTACTTTATTATAAACCGTAACCGAACATCCCGGCATCCGGTTTGTTAAGGAGTTGGGTCAAGAAGTTAAT
The DNA here is from genome assembly GCA_029034505.1 of Ornithoptera priamus. Taxonomy (NCBI): domain Eukaryota; kingdom Metazoa; phylum Arthropoda; class Insecta; order Lepidoptera; family Papilionidae; genus Ornithoptera; species Ornithoptera priamus. Next base: position 1,590,964 of record JARDWD010000559.1, read on the forward strand.
GGCAATATAGATTTCCCCGCCGCAGCCGGTTGTAATTATTTGCGATACAGGCGATTTATAAGTTGTAAGGCGAACGCGGAGCGGGCAATCGATAAACAATTTCGCAAGATTTACAACGCGAACGCAACACGATAAAGCTATTAGCGACTAGAGGGGAGAAGGGGGGAAACATATGACTACGTTAGGAGGCGAAGGTACGGCGACGAAGTGACTAAATTACAGATTGTCCTGATTGCGACGTGGGAGGAGATCGCGTCGCTTCGACGCCGACACAGGGTTGCTTTGTCCGATCCGATTTATCGGCTCCTGTCCCACGCGATACTGGTGACGTGATCCAACGATTAATGCGGAATCTTCGTACATTAGTCTTGAAGAGCAAGAAAACATGTATGTATATATTACTCTATTTCATATTTCTACTGTACATTACAATAAATTCGAGTAGTTCTTAAAAATTTACAGAAAATACTAACGCATAGATTGCTCCGTTGTAGTTATGGTAATCAATAGAACTAGTCTAACCATAAAACTTGTTTCGATTTTGCGCCACTTCACCTATTTTCTAGTATTCATTATCAAATTACAATATGGAATGGGGTGTTGAAGAAAATAGGATTGCAGTGATCGCCTTGCACAAAGTGGATATAGAGCCGTCGGTCATATCTCATACATACATATATCGCGCCTCGTTCCCAATGGGACCACCTCTCTCCACTTGCTATGATCCTAATACACCTCTCTTGCTTCCTCGACTTTCATGAGCGTCTTCATGTATGCTCGTCGGTTGCGAGTACTCTTGACCCGGCCTTTCTTTTTATGTCATATTCCAGACACTTTAAAAGCTTGGTATCAGTCGTATGTTCGTATATCGTACTATCAACAGATACAACAACACTTCCTCTGTCGAAGACCAGAAAAGATCGAGGCGGCCGCGTGCTGTTAGAACTACAAAGGGTGTTAATGCTGTTAAAGCCAGAATTCCTCGAAAGCCCATTAGGAAGCAAAGATTTTATCGCGAGAACTAAAGATTCCCCCAAGGACTCTGTCGCGTATTATATAAAACAAGATCTGAAGCTCGGTGATCGGTGCTTGTCGTCGATGTACAGGATATGCCCGAAATCAATGTTTGCTATTGAAGAGAGTGGATCGATCAAAACGCCTTCAGTCGCGATACGCAGGTGAAAGGCGGAGAAATATCTTCTTTACCGATGAAAAAAATTTCACGATTGAAGAACACTACAATAAGCAAAATGATAAAGTGTACACTCAGTTCTAAAGAAGCTGCTCAAGTGGTCGGAAAGGTACAACGTGGTCATCATCCTGCGTCAGTGATGGTTTTGTGAGGCGTGTCCTTATCAAGAAGTCACAAGACTACATTCTTGTGAAAAAGGAGTAAAAACTTCAGCCAAAGTGTATCAAGATACAGTCTTGGATCATGTTGTGAAACCTCTCAGCAATACACTTTTTAAAAATATACCGTTGACTTTCCAGCAGCACTCTGCACCTGGTCACAAGGGACGAACTACCCAAGCCTGGCTTGAAACCAACGTTCCGGACTTTATAAGAGCTGAAGACTGGCCGTCATCTAGCCCAGAGCTTAACCCTTTAGAGTTCAAATTATGGTCAGTTTTAGAGGACATGGCCTGCTCTAAACGACACGGCGACATTGAGTCTCTTAAAAAATCTTTGGAGCGAGCAGTGGCGGTGGTGGAAATTTCCCTTGGAAACAGTGTGTAAATCCATAGATTCGTGGCCAAACAGATTAAAGTCAAAGGTGGCCATTTCGAATAGAATATTATTTTTTATTTTTGGCTGAGACTAACAAATATGTAGGTACAAATTTTTATAATATTACCTTACTTAATAAAAAAAAATGCATTTCTAAATTTCAAATCTCCTATATTATGTGCAGCAAAGCGGGCGGTAAGCAGTTATTTAAAATGGAGCTTAATCACGATTTAAGCTGACAGAAGGAAATGTTCTTGACGGCAAAGGAAAGGTCTAGAAAGAGAAATTAATTTTTTTTTTCTTTGAAAGGTTTCCACATCACAGGACAGAAACGGAGATCGTACGAATGCTTAGATTTTACTCGTATATTTCAGATGGCAGTGGCAATAGCAGCATCAATTCATACAGCTCTCTTTTCTAGATACTAAAATAAATATTAAACAATAATGAGAGTAATATTCTGAATAGCTTCACCCTGTGTGGTGCTCGTGGAATGTATCAGCAGCCCTGCACCAGCTCGCCGCAAATCGGGCGCGATTTTGCTTAGCCGATAAAGTAACCGTTCATGTTGAACTAGTTAGTGTTGCTCCCGTCTTAGAAATAAATCAAATGTCGACTATCTCTCAGCTGTTTTAGTGTACGACGATAAATTTGTAAGTCGTGACGTGGCGCAATCTGTACGTCCGATAGCGGGCCCGGCAGATGCTGCACTCGTCTGCAGGTCGGCGATGAAACCGAGTGAGAACCCGCAGGATCTGGCTAACGTCTACACATGTAATGTAAAATATATTTTTGATTCGACATGAAAGATTAGAATATTATCAAGATCATCAAACTCATCTCCTTGATAGTTTCGCTTTTGTCAGAGATAAGCATGATTAACTAATCTTATGTATTCTCATAGAACAGTGGAAATTTATTAGATTCTTTACCTCTGATTAGGTATGGACTTGAAGTAAGTACGTTTGATGATACGATGACTGATCTATAGACTCGTACATATAAGATCGGAAGAGTTGAAGATGGGACGATTCTATTCTTCAGTAATATATCTTCGATTAGTTTATATCAATCACATTTGACTTAAGAGGGTTGTTTTCATTTGTGCTAATTCTGTAACCAGGTTCGTCTTTGCCGTTGAAATGCCGCCGACGGGGGACGTAAATACACGTCAGGCAACGTTTGGTCCACGACGTTGGAAGCGTTGCGTCGATAGGGAATTAGAAATTAATAATAAATTGTTGGGGGCCCCATTGGGGACAATCGGACAAACGGGGCCTACTTGGGGTTCATTTATCTAATGCTGTTGTGAATACAAACGCTTTGACTGATATTTTACAAAGCCGTAGAAATTGTGAGGGTCGCCCATTTCTACGTCTGTCTGCTTGATTTACATAAATTTAATACAAGTAGGTTGCAGCACGATGTAAATGGAAAGTAATAAAGTTATCTCCAATTTAACCATGATGATAAGTTCAGGATCCAAAACAGTTCATAGCTTTTTGGCTATATCTTTTAATATTAAAGCTATACAATTTATATGTAAACCATAAATATGCAATTATAATAGCCTCCTAACCTAAGGCTTTAAGCAACTACCCTGAATATTTTCTCGCACTTGAATATTACTGATTTTTTAAAAAATATTTGGGGATGAGCAATGAAATTGGTGTTTGAACTAAAATAATCGTAACATTTTTTAAAATCTATAAATTAAAAAAAATTGTTCATGGTTTTAAATATGACAATGGTTTAGCCACTTCTGACGTGTCGATGACAGCCTATAGAGACGCAAGTCTTGGAATGGAGGTTGTATACGGGACGAAGGGGAATGAAGCGGTTTTTCTTCTGGGTAGTCTTCGGCAACGGAGACCTACCACCAGTGAAACAGTCTAGATGAAAGGACGTCTTCATAAGGTCGGAAGGATAAGAAAAGCTGTGGATCACGTCTAATGGAAGGCAACGGTGAAGGCCATCCAGCAGTGGATTAATAAAGGCTGTGGATATGAGATGTATGATATGAGAAGCGTGTTGGAAATTTGAATTCTAATAATTGTGCTGGTAAAATCTTTGCTGCCTCTGACTGCCATTTAGCAGGCGCTCCTAATGCATTCCTGCCTCCGCGCGCTGACAACCGCCGCAGATGGTTGCTGCTAGTTGGGGAAAGTCGGTCGGGCAGCTAATGGGGCGCGGCTGGGCCGATGCGGCCTCACGATAAGATGCCTGTTATCGGCCGGACCCCGGTGGCCGTCGTGTTCCGACGTAGCTTACAATTCAGCGCCGCTTGTACGGCCGCTGATCGGAAATGTTCGCTCAGTATTATTTCCACCAGCGAATGTAAATTTGAGAGGTGCCGATAACGAATACATACGACCCAAATCATGGTAAAAGGAATACCGGTAATATTCTAGGATGTTTCTTTCTTACCTATATATTGTTGCTAGTTAATAACGATTGACGTACTGTTTCCATCAAGGCGATCAGTCCAGCTGGATCTTCGTCAGAAGCCGGCTATAGATATAATGACAAACACTACATCACATTGTATACTTCGTCTTCAGACATAACATGTTAACCTGTAATTTCACTAGCTACAACGCCATTTTTACTGAACCACAGTAACATTTGCACACTACTGTTTAACAGCGGAGCGAAGCTGCTGTCTTACTTACGTAGACAGTTTTGACCAACAGAGATCAACCCTTGATAAAGTTTACTTCTCTCTGTCGTCTCGACTTTATAAGCAAGTAGTAATTTACTAGGTTTCCGGTTTATTTTAAGGACATGTATCAAATAAAGGAAATCGTTATTTAAAAGCTTGTAATGCTGGTTATTGTAAAGACTTGCAATAACACTTCGATATTCAATAGAAGGCGTAATAGCGAAGCACGCGCCGGTCGGAGGTGATCAGATCGCCTAGCAGCCGGAGCTCGGCTGATCGCGGCGTGTGATTAGGCGAATTCCGCCCTCATGATATGTAGACCACATCTTGCCCGTGCTGCGGTATTTAGATACTTCCGCCGGCTCCTTTTTCGTCTGCGCAGCATCTTTTTTCGACAATCGTAGCCCCGTCAATTAGCGCCAATGATGTATAGATATTTTTGCCGGTCGTTAGTCTTAATGAGGTATCTTTTAGCGGCGAGCTGATGAGATCTCAATTGTTCAGCGCCGTGTTACAGTTTGCTTGTTCATATGTAGAGTACGTTCTGATTTGTTAACAAAGATACAGCATCACATTAGTCATGCCCGAATGATCACAAATAATGCATGTAGAATTGAGCATTTTAATCATAATGAGCCGCGCATACTTGTATAGCGCTGGTATAGCAATTAACATCTTAATTGATTGCGTAATATTAAATGGATAGAAATCTGGTGAAGGTCGAGGGAAACGGCAGGATGCGAGTAACAGATTCAATCGGTGTGGAGATCTTCGAGAGAGGTCTATGCCCAGCATTGAACGACAATCTGATGATGACACGATATGAGTACTTTTAATAGGCACAGAGATTGTTATACAATTCATTCATCATCTCTCTTATTTTATAAAGAGATATCTTCTTTTTATAAAAAAAATTGAGCAGGACTTCCACAACCAGCCGCCTGTTCGATGTTACCTCTGAGAATGCTGTTCGTAGTGGAACTCCCAACATATGTTGAGAGAAGTACAGACCAGCTGCAATCAATTTATTACTAATACATCTTTTTAATTCTCTGCAACGAGACACGGGACGTTCACCTGATAATAAGTGATATGCCTGTTCATAACGTGCGCTAGTTAGGATGACATATACAGCACAGTAATTTTTGCGGGCTACTGTACCTAGACGGTCTCCGACAGTAAAGACCTACCACCAGTAATAAATGACTACACTGCTGAACATCTTCAGACTTTTTGCTGATTATCTTATTCGCTTCTTTTGATATCTGTTATAGGGAACGCGTTTTAGTCTTTTAGCGCCAAGCACAAACTCTATAGATATACAATTTGTGTATCAATAAACCGCTAAAACTTAGTAAAAGTAATAGTTTGAGGTTAAAGACTCGATATTGGTGAAACTCTCGCCGTCGGCAGCCTGGAGTAAAACTCCGGCGTTATTTTAACGAGCCATTGTAAAATTTTTCACACCGGCGCCGTTCGACGGATGAGGCGCAGTGTTTAATCGATGGCCTGCCGAGCGAAGATCGAGAGGGAAAAAAAAATCGAAAGTATCCGCCATAGAAAAACCGAGAGTTTACGTACGTAATGGTTAATTGTTTTCGATTTTTATCTAAAACCACCGTTACAAGGCGATGGGAATAGAAACTAGAAACAATGCCGGTTTGATTCACTTTTATTAGCGTTTGTAGCGATTTATGATACTTGTGAATAATAGAAGTACTTTAACGCATTTACTTAAATCAATAGTTACACAACTATTAATTACATAATGATTACTTACACTTATCATTAATTATATATATATATGTATTAACTTGCTATTTTCCGCATGTTTTACTGGCTGTGATATAGAATTAGATTTGAAATTTAGACTTGAAATTTGTCAGAAATATTCCCGAATGGCAACTGCTACCCGCCGACCCAAGGGCCACATCTAGTTGTTAACATCCCTTCATCTCCCTTTGGGGACGGAATTTTGTAAAATCCATTTTTAGTAGTCCTTTAAATGGGAGAAGCAATATTTCTACAAAATTTTGAATAATTACATCTAAAAGTTTCGAATTATTGATCAGTTAATGAATCTGTAGATATCTCCTACATATATAAGACAGTGGGGTTGAGAGAGTGAAGAATTTATAATTCTTCTTTCACAAGGATTACCAGAGTAAAAAACTGTTAAAGAATCCACATATTTGCTTATCAATAAATTAGCATCTAGCGAAGTTTCTCTTATTCGAAATACTTTAGAAGTTGTTAAAGTTGCGAGCGTAACGATCGTATCAAACAATGATTATATCACAAGTGCAACAAACCCAGCGGGACGTTTGAACACGAATAATTATAATTGATTCCGATACAAATTCCGGCGTCACTCTCGATACTAATGTAATTATCGATGTTGGCGATAAGCCACGGCCGGGGTGTCGATTGTAATATATATCGATACTTATAAAAAATTCAGATACACTAGGACTTTGAAGGTTAGTATTAAAGAAATCCGTCGACCTCTTCGGAAATTAACGATTATACGGATCGATTTCACCTCGTTATGTATTATCATCAGATGCTGCTGCAGTATATACTCGTAAACCTTAAAACTGATGATTACTGAATAGCAGTAACATGGTCTTCGTTTATTTTTCTACAATAAACGTAATTGAGCTCGATGTTAAGTGTAAGATCTAAGTTGCTAAACGGGAACACTCGTATTACTTAGGTACTCGCAGGTATAACTAATGCAATACCAAAATGCAGTTCTGCATAAGGAAGCCAGCAGAGTGAAATAATATTAGATGGGAAACGGTTGAAGAGGTGGACAATGCTTTATTAATTTACCGGTTTCCTCTTTTTTTATTCGACGATGCGATGAGATGAGCAAGAAATTCACCATGGTCAGTGATACGCTTGCCCATAACAAGGCGCTAGACAGAATGATATACACTGCACCACATTGTGCTCGTCGCCTTGTGACACAACATGCAGTTTCGTTACCCCAGTAATTTCATCAGCTACAACGCTCTTCAAAGCGGAACACAGAATTCTCTGTCAGCTGCAGTGGTACCTACCTAGACGGTTTCCGGCAACAGAGACTTACCACCAGTACATTCTACTTAAGTTTATTATACACATGTACATATCACGCTCTTGGAGATGCAACTCTCAGAAAATCAACGCTACTCCTTAGAGCATTTTGCTGAGTTGGACCTCCTTTCAGTTTCATGTCATATTATGTAAGGAGTCACCCATAAAAACTCACGGGACTTTAGCCAGCCTCATCTGTTCGCGGTGCACCCTGCTAATCAACCAACGAGGCTCTGACTCCCACTAACCCGCATTGGGCTAGTGTGGTGGAAAATGATTCAAATTCCCCCATATGAATCCCTAGAAATCTTTGGTGGAGGCCTATATTCAGCATTAGACGTTTCTCGGCTGAGATGATGAGATATGATGATGTCATTATAGTGTTTTCGTATCTTTATGTCTATTGTTGGTTTTTAATATAAAGGTCCTATTTTTTTTTCGTTCCTGATGCATTTTTTGGTGTAATGAAAAATAGGACATAACAGTACAGTTATATTAGACAAAATCATAATGTGGATAGTATCGGATCGGTTGCGATGGGAATCGATTCGAGGAGTCGAAATCGAATAGAGTCGATCGAAGTCATACAATGACAATACGTTGAGATGACGTTGTTAAACTACATTGACAACAGTTTCCTTCAGACCGGAAGCTACTAATGTTCGTGGAGACTTTTTCAATGCGCTCGTAAAGCCAACATGTCCCCGATATTATTTCTTATAATTTTATTGAATGGCGATACATCGATCAGAATTAATTAGTCACTCCATTGTCAGGCTTTATCTCGTGGTACAAGCACTTACGCGTGTACCCGTCGCGTCCGCTTCGGTAACGAAGTGTTCCTTGATTGTACCAATCGATCATTGTACCACAACTACATCGATTAATTTCGATTTATTTCAAACGTACGGGAAATTGAGTCTCGTGCCTCAAATTGGGGTCGCTCCTCGGCCATCCTCTCCGTCAGCCCCGAGTCGTAATTGTGCTTAAAATTTCACATATTACCTGCACAGTAATTGCCTTGAAGCGCAATCGGTTACCGAAAAACTGTGTTATTATTATAATAAATGATTTTAAACTGATTATTCATCGTATCGATATGTTGCTAAATAACTACGTGCGCCGTTTCTTTGAAAGTTATTCTCGTACTTCATAATGTACCATAGGGGTAAGTGAAGGGGGTGTAAGGGGACTCGCACAACTACTCACGAGACCCAAGCCAACCTCGCCTGCTCACGGTGCAATCTGCTGATCAACAAACGAGGCTCTGGCTTCCACCAAACTGCATTGGGCTAACGTGGTGGGAAATGTGGAGATCTCTGGGGCAGGTCTATGTCTAGCTGCGGACGCCTATCGGCTGATGATGGTGATGAATGTATTATAGTTAACCATAATTCTATTGTCTTTTGTACTTAAATTAAATTTATAATGTAACTACAAAGTACCATAAAAATTCACTGCAGCTAAGTTAATTACTAGGTATAGGAGACATTGTCTCAAGTGTATACCATACTAACTAGCGCCACGTTGTTATGGGAAAGTCTATCACTTACTATCACGTGAGAGTCCTGATGGTCTTGTCTTTTCGTAGAATAAAAAAGAAAAGTAATAGTCAGTGACATAACTTAGAATAAGTATGCTGAAGTAGCAATTATCATATCATATACCGAGAAGACCGGCCGACTAGTGGCACTGAAAGATCCTTAGATGGATATCTCGAAAGGAATTGGATGAAGGTTGGATCAAATCCAGTCGCGCCTCTGTTCAATAGAGCATAGTTGAAGACTAGAATGATGATGATGATACTAAATATTATACACAATCTGCATGTCATTAACCATATCGGTGCACTCGCGGCGCGCTAGTTGTCTTAGCGCCGACAAAAACAGCCGGCGGTGTAACGGGGCTGTCATAGTGCGTAATCTAACACCATCGTGCGTATCATGAGCAGTGATTACATGGGTAGTAACGCAGTGTACACACACACAGAAACGTTCACACATATAAACATATATATGTGTAGGAAAACGAAAAAAGCATTAGTAAATGATGGCATTCCGCGGTGTACCGCTGCGTCACCACCATCAGACACCAGCTGATTGTTTTCGTCAACAATAGCCTAACGTTAGATCTCAATTGACTTAGATTTGTGGTCCAAGTAAAGGTTGAGGGTACCAGGATACGAGGAAAAACACCTATAAGATGTACTGAGCAGATAACCGTGGCAATAAATGGCTCATCATCGTTACCACTACATGAATGCACTAGGAAGGCGGCCATCAGAGAGGAATAGCGACGCGTTGTCCAGCTTGAGACCAACACCTGAAGTGATGACCACGAGCACTCTATCAAGAGTGATACCGACGAAGGAATAGGAAGATTTAATTTCTTTTATTCGACGAAGCAACGAGTCCAGCAAGACCTTCACCTGATGACAAGTGATTAGTTAGGATGATATACACTGCGCCAGATTGTAGTCCTCGCCTTGAGACAAGACGTTAAGTCTCGTTACCACAGTAATTTTTCCGGCAACAGACATCTGTTACCAGTATTTTTATATGCTATTTGGTGACAAAGCGGTTGTGGAGGGTGAAGTATGTTTGGAGACAAGACTTTGATACGATGACCACTACAATGCTAGTTCGAAAAAACTAAACTCCACAACATATGGAATCGAACCGTAGATCGTTTCGCGCTTTGCCACTGTGCCATAATGGCAACTGAACAAAGGAAGATAAATTAAAAAAAAATATATGTTCTGCGCAATAGCAGCATGCAAACATCCGGTCAAATTAAAAGACGATCAGCGACCTTTCCGCTCCGAGAAGGTTACCTTAATCACAGTCTATCTAACCTGTGATAGATTAAACTACAGTACTCTATATAAACTAACTCGTGGCTGCGACTACATATGTACTAAATTACTAGAAGACGATTAGAAAGTAACAACTCCAGGAGGAGCCAATTTTTCCTGTGATCCTTATCAGACGGCGCTTGCAATTGTCAAAATTGGAAATCATCTATATCCTGTAATTATATACTGGTGGTAGGTATCTGTTGCCAGAGGCCACAGCACTGCTGCGCCTGTTGCGGCCGGAAATTAGATGTTAGCAAACATTACTGTGATCCGGTTTGAAAGGCGTTGTAGCTGGTGTAACGGGGATAATGAGACTAACATCTTGTCAGGCGTTGAGCGCAATGAGGTGCAGCGCATATCATCTTAACTAGCGCCACGTTATTAAGGGCAGGCGTATAATTTACCATCAGATGTACCGTTGCTATCATCGCTTAATTGAATAAAATATATACATATATATATATGTATATAGCTTCATATATATATATATATATGAAGCTATTTCCCGCCTAATTCGCTGGCCATAATATAAAATTAGACTTGAAATTTGTCAGAAATATTCCTTGAGAGCAACCGCAGAAATAATTCGAAATGAAAATATTTATAAAAGTCACAAATAAAATTATGAAGGATCTATGAAATTTAAAAAATTAATAGTCTATAACCATCTACAAACTATTCCGCGTCCAATACTCAAGTACCCATGTCGAATACGTTCACTATTTTTCAAGTGATTGGAGAACAAACATAAGTCATTTTCATGTATATAGATTAGTTATGGGTATTTGTAAGTAATTATAGCGGCAGCTGTTTAGTTTATGAACGCTTTAGATGGCAACACTGTTCCATAATAATGTTAGTTCTTCAAACATTACTTGAAGTAAAGAGTTTTTTTTTTGGTTTCGGGGGGAAGTCAAGGGAGTGAGATTCTTACCGACTAAAACCCGCTCGGTAGCTCTGCATCAGTGCATTCTGAGAGGCTCCGGGATCTCTGGCAGAACGCACCGATAAATGTAAAGAATATCTAGAGTCAGTATTGATCTCATTATCCTTTGCTACTGTTAACTTAATTATACTGTGCGATATTGTTGATATTTTAAAATAAATGCGATATTATAAAGGACGATTTCCTCTCGTAAATCTACGTCGACAATATATATAAAGGGCAACGTGTAAAAAAGTTAATTTCAAGCAATAAGTAACAGCGCTAATAATTTATCGCATTACCCCATTCAATTGATGTAATGGAACATTACTTAAGTTTTCCAACAAAAACTTAGCCAATTACCTGCTGATTTGCTCACTTTCGCAACTGCTCCGGCGAAGGCTTATTATCTTACTACCTATATTACCGCCGCAATATGTATATTATAAAACATAACTGTCGCATATAACAAACAAACCGACCACTTGACTACAATAGCAATTTTACACTTAAGTGAAGGTCCCTGTAGCGTAAACTTAAGTTAAGTATACAAATATAAATAGACGCTATAGTATTAACTTAAAAGTTTAATAAGAAGCCCAATATCAATAAACGATTCCCAATAATCATAATCCCAACCGATGGATGTCCACCGTTGGACAAACATCTCCAATGACACAGTCATACTTATATTCCTTGAGATTAATTTAAATGATACCTGCTTAAAACAACTTAGTTTTACTTAGGATAACATACACAACAGGTCAGTTCGTCGCTTCAAGATAAGAAGTCTCGTTTCCCCAGTAATTTTGCATAATACTGTTTGGGAGTAAAGAAGTTGCAATGGTTCCTACTGTAAGCCTGTGTAAGTGCCTAACTAAATGTAGTAAGTGAAAAATAGGAGCTGTGGTGATAACTTTAATATTAGGTGATCTGCCATAATTGCTATGTTAATGCTATTGTACTCAATGAAGGATAAATCTCATCATCTCTCATCATCTTATTTGTGCTAGACTAGGCACAGTTTGTAGATGGGTTTGCATCAGTGAATAAGAGAGAGAGAGAGGAATTGTTGGAGTTGAGAACATGTTACTATGCTACGAAAAGTTTTAGCTGTTAACATGATTTCAAGAACATTCCTTCTCTCTCGTGTCAGATCTGCTACTGGACCACTTCCTAAATCGAAAACATGTTAATAAACAAACTTTACATAAGCACTGGCGCCGCTTAACTTAACTTACTTGACGTGACATTTCAAATCAAGCTTTTTATATGCAAGTGTTGCTTTACTCGAGACGACGTCGTCGTTTGCATTTTTTTAACTTAAATTACTACGATGTGGTTTGTTGCTTAAATTTGGCGAAGTATCAACCTTCGTGATGTTGAAAGCGAACAATCGAAAACATTCAAAGCTCGTTCTTACCAGTAATATATGTGTTACCGGTGTCAAGTACTTTACGATTACCCCGTACTTTGATACGCCGGCATCACACCCAAAGGAACTTCACTAATACACGAGGGGCTGACTATCTTTGAAACTTAATACCAATATTTAGACAGGAAAAGGTTCGATGAGATTAAGATAACTTAGATATGTATCGATAAGACAGTTGAAAATTTACATAAAGCCAACACAGAACAGATCATCCTGACTACGACACTTGAGTGATTAAAAAGTTGACGACTTGCAATAATTACTTAATTAATGGTGGTTATCTGGTAGTAAGTTCTGTTGCTGGAACCTTTCTAGATAAGTACCACTGCAGCGCCTATTCATACTGCTGAACATTAGTATGCAAACGTTAATGTGTTTCGGTTTAAAGAGCGTCGTAGCTAGTGTAATTACTGGGGTAACGAGACTTAGTATCTCCCATCTTAAGGGCTATGTCCGGTAGCTTTAGTTCTGTGGATGTCCTTATATCCGATTCGATCATGGGGAGAAACCTTGAGCAAGGACTATGCTGCATTGCTCTCCACTACTAAAAAATTGTTAAATTTATTCACCTCTCTGTAACACTGCGCGCGCAAATAATGGTCTTCCCGTGGTGCTGACATAACCCACTTTTTATAATTCGACATGTGTTTGCCGAAGTGTTTTGTTTGTAATATCGACGGAATGCGCTCTTTACCCAATTCACCACTTAAAATGACAAACTACGACGCTGGCCGCGATGGCATTGTGTTTACCCGTATAACGGAACCGTCAACCCGAAATACACCGGGCTCGCTTGAAGCGGACATTCAAAGCTGAGCAAATGTTTTCGTACGCAGTCAAGGTGCAGCGTAATTAAAGTTTACGCTTCTCGGAATGAAACCGGTGTTAACAACCGGAGGTCAAAAAAAAAAAAACAGCAGATGATGCGTACGAAAACTGTATTCAAATTATACCCGTTCATGATTGCGCGAAGTGTGACGGCACCCGTCATTTCGGTAGCAACGAACGACCAAATAAAACTCACATTGTTGAGTATAAGGGCCGAATTTTTATCCATCAAAGGAGTGACGCGAAAAGGGTGGCCCATATTTATGCACAGACAGCAGCGAGTGCGCATTTACGTAGTAATATTTTCAAAATGGCCGCCACCATCCTGATCCCGGCGTGAGCGTTCGTGAGCGATTGCTGCTGGTCCACAGCGGCTTCTAATTGCGTTGATCTTTAAATCCATTTTTGGATACCTCCGACGCGAAGGTCCTGATAAATGATTGAAATTGGCGACACAGCTGTGTTCAGGAATAAAAAGGAATCGTGCCTTGTCAGATTTAGGTCCTATAATATTGTTTGCATGAAGATTCCTATCCAATTAAATACTTAGGAATTTTATATATATCCTATAATTAGATACTTTCGTGTATTATAGTAATGTCGGCGCAGTCGTGACCTTTTCTGGACCGTACAGTGTCAACGCTAAGGTCTTTTGATGGTATAATGAAGGGTTTTTATTAAATCAACGTCAGAAGTCCATTAAAGATGGGCCCGGTCGCAGAGCCAAGCGATCAATCAACTGAACGATACGGATTTAAACAAAACTGTATAAAAAGGGTCCAGCTTTGAACAATACCGTACATCTAAGATTTCTACATAATTTTGTGTGAAGTACATACAGACGATGTCACTTTTATCTTATTTCGAGAATATGAAGTAGAATAATAATTATATTTCATCTATTGTCTTTAGTATCATCCTCAAGTAATATTCGTTGAGATAAGTAAAAACGATACAAGAATTTTGTGAACAGTTTGCCAAAGGCAATTGTTTAAAAGTTACCGAGGAAGATATTCTTTAGTGAAAGGGAACCCTAAAGTGTAATATTCTTTTTAATATATCTCTGTAATGGGAGGAATATAACACTGTAGTCCCCTTGGACGGGCCGCATTAATTCCCTGTCGGGGAGGGTTGGGAATTAATTTTAGGGACCAATAAAAGCATCGCTTTAAATTCAGTTACAATGTACAGATGAAGCGTAGCCAACAATTACGTTGGTATGATAGGAACAGGCGAGGTTATAGATATCCGCAATTTGTTTTGGTCCAGAGGTATTCAAACTTTGTATCACTACAAATGAACCGTATTTTAATAGATTTTTTTAACGGGTACAAACTATAAGCTGGAATAAGAAGAACGTACTCCAACGACAAGAAGGTTTGGAAACTATATATATATATATGTGCTTTACCACGATCCTAAATAAACTTAAGAGGTGATCGGAGTTTTTAGTCTGTCTTGGTCAGTTATTTCTAGCAAGTTCTTTTTTGTATTATTCAGTACGTTTTGCAAAGGTGAGGTTAAAGTATAACAGAGAATAATTTAACCCCTCATGGGTTTTTTTCTTTTTTTAACGTGGGATAAATGCCTGCGTGTAACCGTCCTTGCAGGGGCAAGGACAGGTCATATCGGACTTGCACCGACTAAAACCCCCACAATGTTCTGCCTCGTCGCTTTAAGGCGGGGTCACGGGAACGCTCTCGCATACCTCCGTGACCCCGCCAGCGCTGGCCGCATAACGCAGCCCCATCTCGGGAGGGAGGGGAAAACCGTCCCTATCCACCTCAGTGGGGAAACACCGGAACACATAGCGGGCCCCTTCCTCGGTCTCCTGCATTTGTGCGGGCAACGGATTCCCCCGAACCCGTAACCCAGAGGCCATGGGAGCCAGGAGAGAACTCTTCCGGCTCCTTGCGGCGGATCTAATCTTGGGCTAGCTGTCACCCGTTATTCGGTCGCGGAGGATAGGGAGAGCGGCGCATCGCAATACCATCACTCTTTTTCTCTCGCGGTCCCAGCGCCGCCGCATCAACGGTCAGGCTCCGCTTAGTCATATAGGGTACTCCCTCGGCAACTCCACCTCGGCTGCCAAGGGCAGCATAAAGCCGCCCCTGCAGCTCACCGGCGCGCATCCTTGGTGAGCTTACGGTGGAGCACCAGAGCTTTAACATGGAGTTGCCGTCTCAGGTCGACCTAGTAGGTGCTTCTTTGCTTCATTGTGGGTGACCAGGCCATGGCTACCGAGCCCAACCGCAACGACAAGGCGGGAACCTGTTGGGGAACCTCTCCATAGGTAGCTTAGGCTGGAAACGAATGGTAATTACAAGCAATCTTTTCAGTAAAACATTTGCGAGAATACTCCTATGCAATAAAGAAATTTCGTGTTTCAGTTTTCATAACTTACATATTATATTAACTTTTAAATATTGAATAATGCAAGGCATTTAGTGAGAACCGGTATAAAATTAAAAGATTATTTATCTTTGCTTTTCGATGTCACAGTCGCCTTTCAAATCCTTTTAAAAGCACTATCTGAGCGATGTTCGAAGTCATTAGATGACGGTGCTGAAGAAAATAAAAAAAAAGATTTGAAGCAGTAAGTAAAAAATGTGAAGGGATCGGTGCTTTGGGACCCGTTAAAAAGTTTCGGGCGTGGATTTATTACGGCCGAGCACTCTCCCTTATTGAGAGGGCGTAATTGTACTGATTTATTATGTATAATCGTCAGTGTGTTGAGGAACCCTGATTTATTAATATCTTTATAATTGCTTTCATTACCGCTTTTCATGGCGGCTCTAATAAGTATCTACTTTTATAATTGCTTTATGTTGAGTTGAACACATAACTGCTTCAATAATAAAAAAACAGGGAAGAGGATTTAAAAAAAATTTAATCAGTACTTTCGGTTTTTTTAAGAAAACCTAAAATACCTCTTACTTGATAGTAGATCATCATCTTGCTCTTTTTTTTCGCTTTAAATAGATGTGTTTATATATTTATATACTTATAAAGTTTATGTTGTTGTTATTTTCTCTTTCAGCCCTCTGTTTAATTTAAACTTATTGCCTGATTGAGCACTGTTGTTCTTAGCAACAGTGATTTGTACTTTTCATCTAAAAATCACAAAATGTTAACTGCGAATAAAAATTTGTGTAGTCTGGTTTAGCAATAGTCCTCGACTTGAATCTGCTTATGTGCTAAGAAATGGGAGATCGAGATGATCCAAATATGGATGATAATAATATGAAAATTGTCATTGAAATTCGTCGAAACGCAACAGTCGGGATGGTACCTGTCCTTGAAATTCCAATTCGTCTGGAGTGGGGTCGAACTGGACGTAATCACGGGAACGGGAGTGCGCCGCGCCGTCCGTCCGTCACGCTTAAAAAATGATCCCCGGCCGAGACACGCATTAGATAATATCAGGAGTCGTGAGTGGAACACGAAAATTTTTACCTTCACCCACATGGGACTTTAATTACACAAAGTTCTAGATGAGACCTCATAAAATCTAACAAAAGCCGATCTGTGGCATTTCAGACGTTCTCTTCAATGGTAGATGCCCTAAATCGCCTGAATGTAAATATTAAGAAGAGGAAAATATTGAAAAGAAATATTAAGTCAGTCTATAGAGTCTCAAATTATGTTAAAAAATGTGTTATTATAAAGGAGCAATAATTTTTTTTATTTTAAGTTATTATTTAAGTACATTGTTCTGTTCTTTTATATGAGGAATAATGCGTGTGTGAGTTGCACCCTGTCTGTATCGACCTCGGAGTTTCAAACCCATGTTGCGGTAGGTCCGACCCTTTCAAAATAGATGATTACTGCACGACAGGTTGGAATTAAAAAACAAAATATATACTTTTTTACTGCAATAATCTCAATGAAGGTAAGCATATAAACGTAGAATTTTAAAGGGCATATTTCAAAATCAACTTAATCTTTGCTAAGTGTTTTCTTTGGGGTAAGATGATTAATAGGAAATATAATGAAGTTTGCGGGCAAAAGAGTTCAGTGGATTTACAAATTTGGATCTTTGTTCATTCAGATCGGATCTTCCATATTTGTTTGCGTTATCGCTTTAGGCCTCGTCGGTCGTTTTTATCCGACGTCCGGCGCAAGTCCTGCGCAACAATGTACGGAATTGATGCGACCTTTGCTTAACGAGCGCAATTTGTGCTCTCAATTGTGTGGGGACTAATTCAGCTGTTGTTCTGAAATCAACCGTAATAACGGAGCATTGAACTCTATTTGCATTATGATGATTGAATACAGTGTATTGTCACTTCATGAGATCCTGCACCTGACAATATTATATTCAAATGTTCCTCGAGATTTTTTTTATCTGCATCCGACTCTAATATTATAGGGTATTAAATAACTATGAGGCTGTGGACGAATTATGCTTATGAAGAACTATCTGGCTTTAATATGTGGTATGTTTATACGGCAGCTTTACAATATGAAAGAAGTAGGCTAGCTAGGGAGTTTGAAGAATACCAATTATGTATTTGAAATAAATGTAGCAGTAGTAGTATATATATTTATTATTTTTTAAATAATAGATCTGTCGGTGGGATTCATATAGCTTTAATCATGCGACAACGGCACATTTAAACTATTTTTGTTGTGAGGATATTAAACATCAAGCATACCACCGCTAAAGGAATAGACAGGACTTTAACAATAATTTATAATAAACAATTATATTAACAAATTCTATACAGGCTAGTAAAACAAATTTCCCATGAAGGAGAATATGGTGAGTGAACTGTGTCCGAAGAAGTATATCTTTTGTGGATATGTGACATCAGCTCATCCAAACTCAGTAAGAGAATGAATAGTCTTTACCCGCTCATTGTGTGACAACCGTTTTCTTTGATTGGCCATTTAACTAATTGAAAAATCTAGTTAAAAATCTATTGATTAGTAAACAATAGTTATAAATCTATTAATCACATAATCATTATTTATACTTATGTATATATTATATATAGCTGGCCGTAATACAGAATTAGATTTGAAATTTGTCAGAAATATTCCCGGCTGGCGCCAACCTCGTCCTCTGGGTACTTCCGGTTATTACCGACCACTTTTAGGGAAGGAATTTCGTAACACCCATTCTTATCTAACCTCACAATAGCAGAAGCAATACCTCTACCCAAGTTTGTGTGTATGCGTCTAATATTTTCGGAAATCTTGTCATGACTTGATGAATCTCTGGATATCTTTTATATATATAGCGTCCTGAGTTTCTTATGTTGGTTATATTTTTTTTATTAAATTAAGAGATGAAACGAGAAGGATGTGCAGCTGATGGTAAGTAACACGCCTTACCATACCAACATAGCGCAAGTTAGGATGGTATACATAGCACCACATTGTGCTCGTCGGCTGAGACATAAGATGTTGCGTCTCGTTACCCCAGTAATTACACTACTTACAGCGCCATTCAAACTGAAACACAGTAATGTTTGCTTGTACCTACCTAGACGGTCGCCGTCAACAAAGAGCTATCACCACTAAAGTAATATTTTCATATTCGACGGACTACGTTCCAACAAGGGATGGGGGTTGATAACTTGTTGCGGATAGGCAGAGGTAGATACAACACTATTGGGCAGTGGTGATATTAGTTTATATAACATGAAATAGAGACGGTCAGATGGATTCATATCGCAAAACGAGATCTATGCGTTGCGTGACGCGGTGCGCACGCGTCGCACGCGCTGTCCTCGCCGAACTATGATTGCCATCACCATCCATCACCATCGCGATATATCACCAACACGGCTGCCTGCGCCTTTCTAAAACTTTTATACTCCGCTCGTATCACGACACGTGCGTCGCAATAGCGATCATGATGTTATCGCGCTACGTTTACACAGTTTTTCTAAATTTTAATTTACTACAATGTAGTAATATCTTACTGCGGAGAAATGGTTGTGTGGTACTTAAAGATGTGATTGTTTTATTTACTAAGCAAATTGAAGCTGGGATAGCTCTGTTAGTTTAGGCGATCGTACAAACTATAGTCTAGAAGAAACACGATTTCAGTGCTCAGCGAGCTTAATCTTCCGGTGAAGGAAAACATCATGAGGAAAACGACATGTTCCGTGAACAACTGCTTTAGTGGACCTGTGATATCCACAAGTCTTCACTTGGCCTGCGTGGTGAAAGACTTGGACACTCTCTTTATGGGAGAAGACGTCGTGTATAGTAAGCAAATCGGTCAAAGATTTTATAAATTAGTTGGACTTACAGTGCTGAATTCTCCAGATTCTATATATTATTAGTACCAAGATTGTTATACAACCATGAACACAGCTTTCGTATTATGATTGGCACATCGATATTTACAAGTTAAACCAATAATAATGCATTATTTTTATTAAATTCTCACAACCTTTTACAAGAAGAAGGATACGAAATTTTGCTTGAAATATATATATATATATGAGCTTTATACATAGATCATACATATAAAGCGATATGATACTAACGAATGTATTAGCAAAAACAAAGGATACTCTTCATCTGAACAGCGTGAGTTTTTTTTTTATATTAAAAGTAGATATATTTACCGAAGATTTGATTATAATTCCCATACGGGGAGAGGGTTATTAGAAAGAAATCTGAGCTACATGCGTTCAAGTGTGCGTTCCTTAATTACACGTTGAATGAAACTTCCTGCGACGACCGCAAGTGATTGGCTCTAAAAGGCAAAAACGAGGGATCGATGGGGAACACGATCCGTGGAGTAGTCGGCCTGACCGCACCGTACGTGTGGTGGTGGATGATGGACGGTTATAAGGTCCGCGCACCGGACGGCAGACCCGCTACTATCGAGTAGCTGTTTGAAGATGTGTTTTTTAGTATTTTTACAGCGGATTCTAACGAATAAGATATTTACATGAAAGTTAGATAAATTAAAAAAAATATATGATTAAAAAACATGAGCGCAGACGATCAGCCTATAATTTGAATAATTTTCGATTATCGATTTTAGCCTTCATACAATTCGCTTCTAGAATCTCAGTGTTGGCAATGGTACTGTTTGAAAACTAGTTTTTACATAATTTGTTATTATGATCATCATCATCATCATCGTGAGTCGTCCACTGCTAGAAATGGGCCTTTCCGAAAGATCTCTACGTCGATCGGTCCCGCGTGACTCGCTATCCAGTGGGCTCTCGCGATTTTCGTCAGATTGTCGTTCCACCTTTGGGAGGCCTCCCAACACTACATCCACCGGTACGCGGGCGTCAAATTATGTGAGGATTAAGAATAATTACACTACAAGATAGAAATATATTTTAAAGACGTTATTTTACATCGAACTGTTTTAAATATCATAGCTTAGTGTACAGGTAACCCTAAGGTTCGGGATCCCCACGGCGATCAGATCCGATCAATTTGCAGTCATTATGCGCCAAATCACGGCGGCCTTTGTCTTAAAAGGCTTCATCAAACTTTTTATCAACAAGCATATCAGATATTTATTGTTAGTTTTTGCTCCTTTTTTGCACCAGATTGTTTTTTTTTTTTTTACAACTTTTTATCCTATTCACAACCCGTAAAGATTGACTGGGAGAGAATGCCTCGTAACATTATAGCCACCTTTTTGCTCATCTATTTCTATTGTTTGCGTGTGATGTGTGTGTTCCGTTTTTTTTTTTATAAATAAAGCTATAAATCTGTCTTTGTTTACTAAGCAACAAATTATATGATGTTACTAGACAAAATTATATGTATGAGTTTTAGCAAACTCGCTCAACTTGCCAATTATTAACTGTCGGATAAACATACTTTTATTTATGATATATAAATATTTTTTTTTATTAATATCAAATCAATACATTATCATCTATTTAAAATAAACATAACATGTGATAGTAAAGTCGTCATCATCTCAACCGACGGAAGTTATAGTACTGTTGTATATAATAGATCGAGTGAATAACGGGCGTGATCGAAAAATCTAAATTTCCTCAAAAATATTGAAACTTCCTCAAACCTTTCCAGGAATTTAACGTTTAACCGAAACGAAAGTATAAATAAGGTGTTGGAGGCTGTGCGGAGTGTCCTGAAGCATCCGATCGCGAATGCTAATTCGGTAATGTGCAGCCCGGGCGGCCCGGGCGCGCTGCACACCGTCGCGTGGAGCTCCCGAGCTCTCCTTTTTTGGATTTGTTAATTTACAATCGTATCAGATCTCCGCCGGTGTAATTACGGCGGACGGGATGCGGGATGCGGACGGACAAAGATTATGTAATTTTTTTTTTATTTACCGCGGACAATTTACATTGCATAATAAATTTTTATGTTCGATTTAAAATTATTACATTGAATATATTAAAAACACGGCAAGAGAGTAGAGAGGGTAATACTAGTACATATCTGATGGTAAGCCTCTAGTGCCGTAGTGGGTACAACAGCAGATCCTATTTCTGCTCCCAAAAAAGTATTGAAGAAGCAATGCTCTTCTGATTAAGGCCGTTGTAACTAGTGATATTGTTAAGGTAATGTCTTCATCATCACATCATCTTATGTCCCAGGGACGTATGTATGCGAGTAAGCATAACCAAGATAATCCATTCTGTGATATCGCGTCGTAGTCTATGCCCCGTTTACTATTCATATTCCGTCGCAGTCAATTACCACGCGGAAGGGAGCTGGGTAATAACAAAGCGGTCCGTGACCAATCCATGGAGATTTCGAGTCATTAACGGACAAGGATCTCGCGGCGATGGTCATTTGTCCCCCGCGGAATGGCGGCCGTAACAATTAGCCAGGCACCGCCGGTGGGCATTGAACTTGATTGTACATTATGATCGTCCCTTCTGTAATTGCTTTGGATATGATTGAGTTTTATCCAGTTTGTGATTAGATTATTTCCTTTTATGGGTCATCTTTGAATAAAATAAAAAAAAAACTGTCTGATGGACCGCTTCTAAGTTTTTTACTCTACTCAATTGTCGTCGGTGAGTATTTTAAAATTTGTTTTTAATGATTCTCAACTTAACAATTTTTTTATGGTATAGTATACCTTTCTGACAGAAGCCGGAAGAATAGCAGTTTTCTGCTTTTTCTATCGCGATTTAGCTTGAAGGGTGTTGCAGCTGTATTCTCTGATGTATAGTGCTGTTAGTCCTTTATCAGAGATTTACAGCCCGTCTGGATACTAGGCTTAAGGACCCTGAGTCCACGATTAATTAGTTATTCAAGATTTTTACAACCGATTCTACTAAGATTGTAGTTATTGCGTAGTGAATTCTTGTGACAGCCTTCGCCTGTCTTGGAAACTGGGTGGTGTGTACTACCCCAAAATTATTTTAGCCGATATCATTACAAGAAAGGGGAAAGTGTTAAGCACAATGCGATGATATGTAAACATTTCACTGACAGATGAATAACTTTTTTGACACTACTATGTATTGGAATTCGGTGTACTTGTTTTAAACGTAAGAATGGAAGGGAGGGCATGATGTAAACGGTACCCGTGAGCATACTGCACCAGGCGCTATATAACTGTACACTAACAATTAATGGACAGCCTGCGCGCTTCTGACCTTATAAGCGACGTGGGACGCGGAGCCATTAAGTATCACCAACTGCTTCACCAGTTAATCGATCAACGTCCACACCTGCCGGAGCTACCTGCCTCGTAATGTCTGTCTGTGTTTAAACTTGACATCCAGCATAATTTGAAAGATATAATTGATAAAAAAAAAATGTTTACGATTTCAGTCGATATGCGATCTAATTAAAATAACTGAACAGCTCTATGGCTGGTGGTAGGTCTATTTTAGGAGATCGTCTAGGTTGATACCACCGTAGCGCCTATTTCTACAGCCAAACATTACCGTGTTCCGGTTTGAAGAGCGCGTGTAGCTGGATTAATTACTGGAGTAACGATACTAAACAGCTTATATCCCAGGGGACGAGCGCAAGATGCAGTGCATACAAGATTATGACGGGCGTATCACTTACCATCAAAAAGAATGTATATATATAAGAGAAGCAACAATAAATTTCGTTAAAGGCAAAAATGATACAAATGTAACCAGTAACAAAATGTGAACAAACAAGAAGAAAGGTTGGAATGATTAAGTAGGCAGCAGTAACATGTTGGGCACGGGACCGGAGCTGAACTGTGAACCGAGGCATTTGTTTGTTGGTATGATTGAATGCAGATATTTCACAATGGAACGCACGGATCGTGACCGACCTTCGCGCCTCCGCCGCGTGGGAACACACCGCCGGCGAAATTATCTCAATCCACGGCACGGTCTATACACGCTACGTGTGCGACATTTATGAATCTGCAGCCTCTTTCGTTTAATATTTCATTGGGACATTAAAAATCAACAATTATATATATATATATATGTATATATATATAAAAAACCACTTAGGTATTCCTTTAAATAAGCTAACTCTATTCTACCGCATAGCGATGGAATAGGAGCTGCTACAACTAAAAATTTAGATGAATGATTTTCCTACTTTGGTTATATTTGTAGTCATAAAGTTAACAAATCGTCATAATCATCATCAGCAGATAGAAGTCCACTGATGGACATGGTCTCATCCACAGGTGTCTACGGTCAGTGTGTTCTCCGATACCGCCGGGCGCTAGAAGCCGTCGTTTGTAGGTTCATTTGGGGGGATTTCGGTCATTTCCCACCACATTAACCATTGGGTTGGTTTTAATGTTTGGTGCACCACAAGCAGATAAGGTTGGTGGGGTCTCTTACACCCCTTATTTTTATTGTAATAAGCAATATATGTACTTGAATATATTAAATAAAACGATGTCCAAGAATTGAGTGAAGCGAAAGAAGTAAGAAAGCAGACCCCGTCACGAGATGAGATAAAGGCTAAGATGAATATATTAATTTAAATAGTGTGAGTAAAGCAGCGTCTACTTGTATAACTTTAACATAAAGTATCATTAATTAAATAGATGCAAATGATCGATATAAAAAGGCTGTCGGTGATGCTGATAAACATTAATTAATCTTTCATTAACATACATTTGCATAGATTTCGAGCACACGAAGTTGGAAGCGGTTATAAGTTAACTATTAAACGCGACAGCACTGCTGTTTCAGTCTGGTTTCATCTGTCGCCCAGGGATGAGTTTTTATGGCGAGGCTACCGGTTGAGAGAATTTAATTGCCAGGAGGCAGGGGTCTAAAAATATCTACAGCAACGGCGCGCACGCGCGTACATCTGACATTCGTTTTGGCGCGCACCTGCGCTTGCGCAAGCAT
The DNA here is from genome assembly GCA_029034505.1 of Ornithoptera priamus. NCBI lineage: Eukaryota > Metazoa > Arthropoda > Insecta > Lepidoptera > Papilionidae > Ornithoptera > Ornithoptera priamus. Next base: position 1,615,762 of record JARDWD010000559.1, read on the forward strand.
CGCCACAACGATCGCATCGTTACTAGTAATTAAATTTAATAGCTGACCTAATAATTGCATTATCGATATTGTTTGTACAAGCCGTGGACACGAGTAGTTTTATTAAATAACGCTTGTGCAATCCGACAGTGCGGGGAGGAGCAGGATTTCGTATGCCGACCCTGGTCCTTTATTCTTTCCATGTTTGTACATTGTCTCTGAGTGTTCGCGTATTGAATATAACCAAATACGCCATTTTGAGCATTACAGTAATATGTTTTCTAACTTTGATGTGATCGTTGTCCCTTCAACAAAGATAATACTAACAAACAGTAATATTTATGCCGTTATGGTGCCTTGTAAGAGGGAGAGTTTTGGTTAGATTCACATATTGTGGTGTTTGGTTGGTGGTAGGATTTTTGTGGGACCTACTGACCAAGCTCCAACCCTCAAACTGTAAATTAGCCACCATAACAGCATCACTGTGTTCCGGCTGTCATATAATGAAAGCTGGAGAATTCTGTGCGAGCGCGCTTTACCATCAACGACCTCGTTGTATCTTAATGCTATATTCAACTTAAGCATTAGTCTGTTGCAGATGAAAAAAAATTATCTGTACCAATAATATGTCGGCAAACAATACATAAATTAAAATATATTTCATAACTTCCGGGTGCTGTGAGGTTATTGCGAAACGTAAGAGCCGAGCAGTGGGAGTTGCGTGAACGTGTCCCGGTGAAATGAACTTGCGGACGGTGACCATAATGTTGGTAAAGAAGAATTCTTGCTGTGTAACATTATTACAAATATATCCCTTTCTCATCCTCAAATCCTACACTCTTGTCCTCATGATGTTCCGCCATCTCGTCCTGTCTCCGGCTATTGAGAGAGCATCGTGTGGAGTCGGGTGTGTTGCGGATCAGACCATCGCACTGGGTTGTGGCCCCACGCCCTTTTTCCTTCCACTTTGCCAGTACCCACTAGTTTTTCAAGGTTTTAACTTTTTCTACCTCTATTAAAATTGCTAACTTTCCAAGCTACATAAATCATCATCATCATCGACAGAAAGGCGTCCACAGCTCGACATAGGCCTCCCTCAAAGATTCCCACATCGATTGGGTAGGGATTCATATGGAGGATTTGGGCCTACTGCCACCACGATGGCCCAATGCGGATTGAAGCTAGTCAGAGCTCGTTTGTTGATTAGCAGAGTGTACCAGCAGATGAGGTTAGCTTGGATCCCGTGAGTAGTTGTGCGGGAATCCTTACACATCGTTGAGGCATAAATATCTTTAAGAAATATCATACGGTCCCTAAAAGTACCCTATGATATGGAGAGTTTGCAAGAGAGCAGTAGATTTACCAGCGCTCCCATTGGAGACCCTCAGAAGGAAAACCATGACTGCAGGAAATAAATATCTACAAGCTACATTGGAATCCGTCAAGCTGTAGTAGTACTGCGGTCATCCACCGTTGCTGTCGTGGTAATTGCTTAAACTTAATCATGATTGCATTATATCCAAGATTAGTTATCTTTTCGGAAACCATGGCGATTGTGTCCGGTGTGGTTTTAGATATATGGTGAGCATATCGTCGCCTCTAATCCGGGATTAGATCTAACGCCGGTGCCTTTGTGCGGTGCGCACGCGCGTCCTAATCGCGGACGATACGCAATCATCGGGTGCGGTAATGGTAGTTCCCTCATCGATGCATCTCCGTGGGATGCTGCACAGATTTGAGTCATCGCTTGCTAAACTACTTATAGATATAAATGTAGGAGGTGGTAAGCCTCTGTTGCGGGAGACTGTCTAGCAGTTCCTGTGTAAATATAATGTAAGGTCCAACATCTTACGGAGCCCAAGTCAATCTCGCCAGCACATGGTGCATCCTGCTGATTAATAGACGAGGCTCTGACCATCCACGAACCCGCACTGGGCTAGCGTGGTGGGTCAGAGCTGAATTCTCCTCAATGAACTCCAACGATTTGGAGATCTTTGGAGCCTATGTCCAGTAGTGGACGTCTGTCAGCTGATAATGATGATGATGATAACGTATCTAAAAATTAAATAGACAGGATTGGAAATATAAGAATTTTTTTTAATATTTCATTATCAACATTTACTGTATTAGGTGTAAGTTTGAGAAGCACTGGATTGGATCAGCGTGTTGAACAGCGGAAGATGGAATGGTGGCGAATGATTGAGTAAGACCATATGACCTTCCAATGATATTACGCAATTTGCGGATTGTCTGCGCTGGGTGTGGCTGGTATTTTTTTTTTGATTATTGACGTGGCTGCGACGTTCGAGTGCGGATCATGATCCGTAGCTATTGTTAAAGAGGGTCCTGTTATGTTTTATGGATGAGGTGGCGGCATGGTGGTGCACACCTGGGACTTACATCGCGTTGCGGGACAAGAAGTATACCATCGTTTTAATGCTAGTAGAGCGACAGTTAATTTTTTTTTTGTTTTAACTCTTAAGCGAAACCTGTTCATCCGGTGCTTACTGGGAATATATATTTTTTATAAGGAAAGTGATGACTGTCGTCCGTGGACAGTGTCAATATGTGAGGGTTGATACCTGCGTTGTCGATCTTTAAGGAAGCAGTATATTCTTTTCTTGAAAGGTCTTGCTAAAAGCATCTAGAGAATTTATGACCTCAACGTCAGTCAACAGGAACCTGGGTTTTGTGGGATATATTACAAGAGACCTATGTTCAGCAGTGGACGTCCATCAGTTGAGATGATGGATGCCTTATATTTTTCCTCGTATCATATTTATGAATATTCCTATTACGTACTTTATTTTCCTTTTCATGGACCACAACGAGATTGAATATTTGAAGCTGTGATCAAATATTCACAGCCCGAATATCTATTACTGTAAGTACTAATCTACCATTAACATTAATGTATTCCAGATTGAAGGGCGTTCATCATCATCAGCCGATAGACATCCAATGCTGGATATAGCTCTCCTCCAAAGATTCCCACATCGATATGGTTAAGGATTTTATGGGCGGATTCGGTCAGAGCCAAAGCCTCGTTTGTTGATTACCAGGGTGCACCACGATCAGGTAAAGTTGGCTTGGTACTCGTGAGTTGTTGTACGGGAACCCTTACACTGTGAATTACCAGGGTAACAATACTTAATATTTCACGTCTCAAAGCGACGAGCATAACATGGTAAAGTGTACATCTTCCTATCTAGCGTCATTAGGTGCAGGCGAATCACTTACCATCAAGAAACAGTCACTCTCTTATAAAAAAAAGTAGCTGTTCTCTGCTGGAAGATAAATGCTATAGAATTACAACGAAGTACCCGAGATCCAGTGCGCGACTCTTTGACCTTCGCATAGATCACAGCAAGTTGATGGATCGATGGTCGGAGAAAAAGATCATTCGTTAGCTGATTTACAGCCGGCCGACTGCGAGGGATGCTGTGTATTTACGCGCTTTGATTTTACATTAACAAATATCTCCATACATTATCTTCACATACTATCAAGTAGCCGAAAAATTATGTTTTCCTATACGTTTATGTAATTTGTGAGAGAGAGTAGATTTGTTAAATACCGTGTGTATACAAGCAACGGTGAGTAATGATGATGATGAAGGTGATTAAGGTTTCTTCTAAAATCATATACTTGATTAGGAACCTATAACTCCTTTTAGTGCATTTATTAGATTAGAAATAGTTATTTTTATCTGCTAATAGCTTTTTGTTTGCAATAAACATTTTTTATCCAGCTAAATATAGCAGGCAATAAAAAGCGTTATATAGTAAAAAACGCTAAAAAAATAAGGAAATAAGTAAAAAAAAAGAGAGTAGAGCTAAGCATGACTCGCCTCCAACAGTTCGCGTGCAACTTTTACTTTTGCCGTAAGCCGCGACGGCGCCGTGGGGGGAGGAGGACAAGGAGGAGGGACGAGTAGAACTCTCAAAGGTCAACCGCTGACTTCTTAACAGGTGTCCTAGTTAGTACAGCACTCCGTGAAACGTCCGGATAATACAGCAATGTACAGGTCCAATCCAAGGTTTTTAATGAACTAAAAAATATATGAAGGTCATGATGAGGGAACAAAGATAGAAGGTACTCATGTTGGTTGTATTTGTTATTCGACGAGACGACCAGGACGTTCACCTCATGGTGAGCCCTTGCCCATAACCACGTGGCGCTAGTTAGGAGAACACACATCACCACATTGTGCTCGACATAAGATGTTAAGCTTCATAAAGCTAGTAATTTTACTAACCACTGATTAGGTTGATAGTAATGTATGGAAGCGAAGTGGTCACTATAAATCCACGCGACGGGTAGGAGCAACTCAATTTGCAGGCTCGCTATCGGGACTGATCTACGAGACGTGAGCACGAGCATGCGCACGCGCCGGGTAACGGAAGGAAAACCACCGCACAGATATCTGTTTGTGTACAAACACCAACCTTTTTTGGACACCTATTCAATAAGGTAGACTGGGCTCGTACCGGTTAAAAGACTCGATTAGTTCTCTGAAGGTCTGTGTATACAGCAGTAATTATTAAAATAATTAATATTAATTTAGTGACCACTTAGGATCTGAACTAGGAGTTGGGATATGTGGTTCTCGAGTGAGACCAACATGCTTACCAAGAATCTCATGAGTTACGTTTATGAGAAGAAATATTGGAAGCTTTACGACATGGAGAGATTAAATAAACCAGTTGATGAGTTCCTCATTAGACTCTAGCCCTCTGTTAAATAGATGTTAGAGCTTACCTCTTTCAAGTTGTTTGATGCTTGATTGTGGTTATCATATTTTAGTAGATTGAACAGTTTACAGTAATACCTTCATGATACCAAATCACTTCCAGAGCTTAACAGGTACAATGAAATCTTGACTAGATTGTAGCCATTAACAATCAGAGACTACTTTGAAAAATGTCTGAACATGTTTTCGATTATAATGAAGAATATCACTGAACAACTATAGACAGGATAACCATTGACATTTTGACGTGAAACGGGATTTCAGTCCAATAAGATTACTTGAAAAAAAACAAGGTATTAAACTCTTTACGGAAATGAACGAAATCTACTTTCTCCTGTCTATTTTTGGAGCTGACGACGAATGTGGACGCGGAGACATTTCGCAATACAGTTACAATATTAATTAGTGCGTCGAAGGCTACACTAGTTTTTACACGTAACGCTGCCCTGGTGACCTACAGTGATCCATTGATATTATTTCCCCAGTAATTAATGTTAATTAAGTAAAATTACATGTCATTAAGCACAGTCACGAAAGGACAGTAATAGCGATAGGAGTTAAAAAGGTACTTGTAAAATTTTACGAAACATCTAGATCATTATTAGTTAATAGACTTCCGCTGCTGATTCCAACAATCACATTGTGTTGCTTGATTATTTATGTTAGTACCTTTACATTGTTTTTGAAGAATTAAAGCCTGAGAAGGTTATCTTGAACCAGAATGGCTTTAGATATAAACAGGTATGGATTGGAACCATTCTTACAAATGAAGCGGCGACTGCAGCCGTCTGATCTTAAGTTACAGCGAATGATATTAATCCTTTTTCAATTTCAGACAATTGAAAATATAATGAATTGTTATAAAATGAATTGATTTTAATCACTGAAATAGATGCTAAATATATAATAAATCAAACAAGATGTCTTATGATGTTAGGGATGCTGATACACAAATACTTCCTTGATAATGAATAAAATGTTTTTGATGGGCACATTGTTGTAGAGCTACCAGTTTCTATTAATGTTATATTCCAATTTAATATAATATACTATCCTTATATGGCCAATAACCCTAAAGAAAATTGTGTACGACAGGTTTGTCAACATTATCATCATCACAAGGTGTCTTCTTCCAACTGTAGTTTGGCGGTCAGATTCAAAGAACTAATCCAGACTTTTATCACTCTTTTTAACTTATGGTATTTAAGCCCAGTCCACTCCTTTATATCGTCTAACTGGAGGACGTTCCCCCATGAATTGGTCCTCCAGGATCAACCTTGGGAACTTATAAAGGGATTTTTTTGTAGGTGCCCAAAAAATGTTCCTTCTTTCTTTGTTTGACGGTCTACAATACAATTACTTCTAATTAAGTTAACTATTAAGATCTTTGGGGGAGACCTATGTCCAGCAGTGGACATCTGTCAGATGATAGTGGAGTTAACAATTAACATGTAACCGATGAATGTAGTAGTTGTGTCTGTGATATTAAATTGTCTACATTTATATTAATATTGTTTACACAAGTATTTTCTATATGCTTGATATTGGCTGATGCGATGAAGAGTGCAGTAAGACGAGGGATAATGATAATATTGAAAATATAGTTTACATCGACAAAGTAACGTCCGCCGCACCTGTACCGCTGTACAGTAAGCGTAAGAGAAAATGTATACGAAAAGTAAAAGTGTAAACACGGCCGTCGGTACGGCGTACGAATTCCTAATCATCGGACGCCTACGCCCCGCCTCTGGCTCTTGAAACACTTTCTACTCACTAAATAATACTTGCCCCGGGGCCAACGGCCAACGCACTGAGACGTCTAGAATTCGAAAAAAAAAAAACTGCCACACACATTGTCATCGTTCCTGCATTTCATCAGAATCGCACTAATATTGCAAACAACCGGTAATTTATACAACAGTATATAAATCATGAGATAGGTTAGATTTTTATGAGCAATAAAAATCTAATTGATTTCATTAAACCTCAAGGCGATCCTCCGGTTTTATGTTGATTTGAAATTATTGCAAATACAATAAATAAAACTTCCTATAATGTAGTAAATAATTGTATTATAATACAAAACCAAAAAGCTATGATATATAAAAACTGTGAATGCTTAGAGCTCGTAGCGTAAAACTAATGTCTATTCATAAACATCAATTGTCTTTAATGTATAAGAAACGCAATGGAGTCTTAATAATTCCTTTCCAGTGAAACCTTGAACACTTTGGTATAAGTATTGGCCGACTAAGTCGCAGCTAAGTTATATGACTACAAATAAGCTTGACCTTTGTTAATATAAACATGTACAAAGATCACTACGAAGTCGGATTTTTAGTTTGAGTGACACGAATACGTTATCTTGATAAAGTATTTTTAGTATGACACAATTTTCACTTGACATTAAGTGATTAGTAAGCCGTAGGTGATGACGAATATTAACCAAAAATTCTTCGCCTTTCAAATGTTGAAGACTAAATCGCAGTAATGACGGTAGATTTAAGAGAGGAAGCTAACTAGACGGATTTGAAAAATCCTTCCTATTAAATATACTCTACCATACGTTTTCGTCTGGATCGAACCAGAGACTTCCGTATGACAAAACTAGCAATTTGCTGTTGCACCATGGAGGCAATGTATAGTCCAATGAAAGCTGAATCCATCTGATCTGACGAGACAGTCGCAATATATCTAAACCTTTATATATATGTAATTGTCACGTACCCTATGTATACTATACCAATTTCTTCTGAAGTCACTCTGATGTAAATGGGTATGAATGAGGATAAATACCTGCAACAAAATAAAAAAAAAATTACAGTTTTTCTTATTATATATGTGATGAAAGGAAGAATAACGAAATAATTTGTTTTTTATGTTAACCTGCAGTTTAGTATTACAGTTAGTAGATTAGATGTAATCTAAGTTTTGAGTAGTCCAATCAAAGAATTGATTTTAACTGTATTATTAAAAAATTATGTATATCTTCTACACAGTTATCTTATCATTCGAATCGTTGAATGAATATTAGTAATTTATGGCGTGAGTATAAAAATCTTTGAACCGTCGTAATAAAAATAAACCATAATTACGTACTATGGTAATTGGCTTCCAGCGTGTCACCACCGTTCCGAGTTTCATCTCTCATATTTACATAATAACATGTGGGAACGGTTCAGCTTGGTGCAGCGCGTTATCTGGGGATTGTTGGAAGCCAATAAATAATAATAAAGAAGGCAACCGGTCGCGTGAGGCACGACAACGCGGCCGGCTCGACTGTAAACCTGCGCCTCCAGTTCCTGGGCGATGATAACGGTCGCTGAATCTTTACTCCCAGCACTACTTACTATCAGATGAGAGTCTGAACTAGTACACAACAGTTATATCAGTCGTTTCAACACAATAGGGACAAGGACAGAGAATAAGTAATTTATAGGAAGTCAAGGTGTACATGGAGCCGAACAGAGGTTAGACCACGTACGCTCCTCAGCAATCAGTGGGTCCATGGGAGATTGTTCCTTAGTAGTAGTTATACTAATCGCCTTATTTTTAGTCAAATTTTCATTAACTATGTTACACTGTGGTCCCATTTGAGTCCCATGGCCACACGTTATAGAGTTCACTCTGTGTTAGAGCTACTTTGCACACGCCTGACTAGCTTCTACCCTCATATAATAAATCTGCATATATCACAGTATAATTTGTTCCTGCTGTCAAAGTTTGAAAACTGTAGTATTCAACGCGACCTTCGGCCACGATGTTAAATTGCGTTACTATCCATAGGAATGTTAAAAGGCAGATTATAAATAGCAATATGATTTAAATCTCTAGATACTGTTCATTTGAAATTAAATCAGAGCATTAAAAAAAATCAGTTGTAAAATATTATTTTCATATGCAACAAATGACGAAACATCTGATCTGTCGTTCCAATTGCTTAAAGAAGATGCAAATCGTATCGGTACGTCAAATATTTTACATTTACGACTCTAAACAGAGTAAAGAGAAAGGCACTTCATAATAAATAAAACTATAATCTTAAAAGTTGATATAACAATATTATTCTATAAGAACAAAAAAAAAACTACAAATATAAGTTTTACACAAATCAAACACCACATAAAAATTAGTTTCATAGTACAACCATCTAAAATTATAATATTACATATAAAAAACATTAAAGCTCCACTATTTTGTTTTCTTTTGAGGTTTTTGTGAATTCTTTGGATCTTTCTGCACTGGTTCAGGTTTAGGTTCCGGTTCAGGTTCAGGTTCAGGTACAGGTTCAGGCGGCGGTGTGGGAGGGAGTTTTCTATCAGGCCACTTGCGCTTAAAGAAATCTATCATACTTGATAAGTCTACAGTTAGTGCTTTAGCCTTTGGAGGCCCTGCAAACAGAGATGTTAGTTGAATTGCCAATTCTTCGGGTAGGGGAAAACCTGACTGTTTAATCGCGGTTATAAAAGGTTTTTCTTCCATCGGCTGTTTGTTCATTTTGTACAGGGACATTACTATAAGCGCTATATCAACGTGCTTTTTCTTATATTTCGTCTTAGCTATATAATCTATTCTATTTAAAACTAAATCTCTCATATTTATGTTCTGTCTCACAGTTTCTGCATATACTCCGCCGTAAATAATTTCTGCGTTTTTCCGAAATTCTAGAGAGAGTATCTCCTTACTAAGTTTCACAAAATTCTGCGCAACTATCACATTGTCAAGCACCAGTTTTTCTAGCATAACTTGCGGTGTTAACATGGGCAATAATAATTTATAACAATCTTCAGGTAACAAAGGATTAGCCGACAAGTCTAAACAACGTAGCTGTGCATTGTTTTCCAAAGCTTTTGCTATAGGTTTAATTGCCGCGCCAAATATTTTGTTATTACCTAAATTAAGGTTCTTTATGTTTGGATTTGTCAAAAGCACAGCTATAGATTTACCAATACGTAAGCCGCTTAAGGAATTCCACGACAGATCGAGATCCAAAAAATTGTTATTATCGGCCAATATGTTGCATAAAGAAAATATAGCGTTAGCAGATTTAAGCATATTCCACGAAAAATTAAGATGAGTTAATTTATTGTTTATTTCCAATGCATCGATAATACTTATAACGGATTTATCAGTCAAGTTATTATAGCTTAAATTAATATTGCAAACGTCTGCACCTAAAATTATGACTTTAGCGAGATATTTCACACCGTCATCTGTTAGTTTATTTCGGCTTAGGTTCAGTTCACGCAAAGCACGATTTTGAGGCAAATTGTAAAGTAGATTTTTCGCTCCTTTGGCTCCAATCCTGCAACCATCCAAAATTAAAACTCTTAAGGTACAATTTTCTGCCAACATTTGTCCTAAATGAAAGCATCCATCTTCAGCGATCCAATTGTCAGTCAAGTCCATAATCGTTACAAATTTATTTAACTTCAACGACATAGCGATTACTCTAAATGCCATTTGTTTCACTCCGTAGTATCGCAAATTGATTTTATTTCCCAAAAGCTGTTGGTGAAAATTATGTATTGGACATAAACCAGTTTCATCGCACAAAGCTAAATACAGTTTCTGACCATCGTCAGGATATATAGGTTTTGGTTCAGGCTGAAGAAGTGCTTCTTTGATTCCAGGGTCTACGACTGCAGGATAGTTGTAATATACATGTCGTAAAACTGAACTTGCTGATAAGGGTAAATATTTTGTGCATATTTCTCCACTGCCGGGATCGTAAAGGCCTTGTTCATAATTAACAGCCTTAATAGATTTATTAGGATGTTCAAGAATGAGTGATGACCATTCTTCCATGGGTGGTTCTTCAGAAGAATCTTCATCTGCTTCATATAAAAGCTTTAAGCTTACACTTCCAGTCACAGTTGTAACGGACATTATAAAATTAATGTTTAAAAAAGAAAACAAATCTATGTCCGTAAACTTTATGTTGACATCGAATGTCAAAAATTAAGAAAATCTGTTTAGTTCTAAATTATAGCTTCTAAAAGTGATTACAAAACTTCTTATCACAGATAAGTAAAAATACCAAGTCTGAAAGAGCGCATTGGAAGTTAATCCTATTTAATAAAGTATAAACATGTAATTCTCATAGTTATACTGACAACAAGTGCACTTTTTTAGTTACAGAGAAATACGGACAGTAAATTAGTGATAAACTTAAAAAACATCAAGGTTATTTTTTTTTTTTGGATTTTAGTAACTAAATTTTATTCTGTACTCCGTTTGTTTATAAACTCATGTATTACTAAAAATTCGTCATTGTCCAGAAAAAGATCACCGAGAGGTATCGAGGTGGCCCTTCCCGGTAATAAACCGATACACAAAAAACTACCAAATAGTTCTAGTGGGTAGAAATTCTACTTTTGATTATCTTACGAAGAATTTTCGAAAGAAAGAATTGCTAAATTTGATCTTTAGAGATGTTTTTATAGATAGTTCTTAGACTGAAATACGTAATATTAAAATAATGTAATACTTTTAATATAATAAACATAAAAAGTAACAGTCTTTGTATGATTAACTCTAAAATAAATAGCATTAAAATAATTATTTCATAAAAATCGTCTCTTTTTAAGCATGTTTCTTCTTTTTATTTTTATTTTTGTGTTTTTGTACTGGTTCAGGTTCAGGCGGCGTAGGTGGTAGTTGACGATCTGGCCATTTCCGCTTAAAGTAATCTATCATCGCAGCTAAATTTACAGTGGTCGACTTAGCTTTGGGAGGACCAGCAAACAAAGTCGTTAGTTGGTCAGCTAACTCTTCCGGTAATGTAAGTCCAAAAATTCTTAGTGCTTTTAGAAAAGGTTTTGTATCCATCGGCTCTTTATCTAGTTTATATAACGACATTACCATAAGTGCTATATCAAGTTCCTTATTCTTGTATTTTGTCTTAGCTATGTAGTCTATTCTATTTAATACTAAATCTCTCATGTTTATATTTTGTCGAACAGGGTCTGCATAAACTCCACCATTAACAATTTCTGCATTTTTCCGAAATCCCAGAGAAAGTATCTCTTCTTGAAGTTTTGTAAAATTCGATTTTACCATTACGTTATCAAGTATAAGTTTTTGCAATTTAACTGTTGGATTTAACATTGGTAATAACAATTTGTAGGCATCTTCTGGTGACATAGGATTGGCAGATAAATTTAAAGAAATGAGTTTAGCTTCTTTTTCTAAAGCTTTTGCTATGGGTTTTATTGCAGGACCACGTATTTTGTTACTACTCAAATTGATACTCTGAATATTACGATTTCTCAGAAGTATACTTATTGATTTACCTACGCGAAGACCGCCTAAGGAATTCCAAGCTAGATCGAGATCTAAAATTGTCTTACTTTTAGCTAATATACAACATAGAGAAAAAATAGCGTTAGCCGATTTAATCATATTCCATGACATATTAAGATGAGACAATTTATTATTTATTTCCAAAGCATCGACTATGTGTATAACTGATTGATCTGTTAAGTTATTATAACTTAAATTTATATTACATACATCTGCACCGAAATATATGGCATTAGCTAAATATCCAACTCCTTCATCTGCTAATTGATTTCGGCTAAGATTTAATTCACGAAGAGTACGATTTTGAGGTAAATTGCAAAGCAGTCGTCTTGCGCCTTTAGGTCCTATTCTGCAGCCATATAAAATCAAAACTTTTATTGTGAAATTTTCTCCTAACATCTCTCCTAAATGGAAACATCCATCTTCGCCAATCCAATTGTCAGTCAAGTCCACAATCGTGACAAATTTGTTCAACTTTAACGATAGAGATATTAATCTAAACGCCATCTGTTGCACTCCATAATACCGCAAGTTAATTTTATTTTCCAACAACTGTCGATAAAATTTAGATATGGGATACGTCCCAGCTTCTTTACACAATGCTAAGTACAGTTCTTGCCCATCATCGGGATAAAGTATTTTCGGTTCAGGGTCAAAAAGCGCTTCTTTAATTCCAGGATCGACGACTGCCGGATAATTATAATATACATGACGCATAACAGAGCTTGCAGACATAGGCACGTATTTTGTGCATATTTCTCCACTACCAGGATCGTAGAGGCCTTCTCTGTAATTAAGGATTTTAATATTTTCTTCGGGACGTTGAAGGAGTAGTGAGGACCATTCTTCCATTGGAGGTTCTTCGGAAGAATCAGCTTCCTTTTGAAATAAAACCTCGACATCCATTTTTTCGACACTCATATTTGTAGAAGACATTATTAAATTAATTATATCTTAAATAATATATTATGAGAACATTCAGTGTGAAATATGACATTAAACAATAAATGTCTTTTGAATCAAAATTAAGAAATAACAAAGAATAATCAAGAATAAGCAAAAAGTTCGAATATATGTATGCAATACTTAAATTTTTAGGTTTCAGGAAAATGTGTCGTTTTAATCTTTGGCAACTGAACTCTTTATTTTACCTTTAAGCAGCCTCTAAATTTTAATAAATACTTAGTAGGAGAGAATATTTCAAAGTAATGCACTAAACTAACGAATCAAAAAAATATTTATTGTGCGACATTTTCATACCATTATTGTTTCATTAAATTAAAAAAAAATATTTTGAAAAAAAAAAACGAACAGTGTATAAAAGGTATTTATCTTCTAAAATAAATATGAAAAATATATGTATCAAATAAATTTCTATAAAATACATCTGTTTTAAATAAGCCTAGAAGAATATGAGCCGTCAAAAAGCTAAATAGGTAATACAAACAAAAATAAAACTCTAAAGTCAATAAATAAATAAAAAGTAAATAATTATACAAAATTACTTCATTTTCTTCTTCGCGCTTTTAGGTCCTTTAACTGGTTCTGGTATTGGCTCTGGTATCGGTCCTGGTTCCCGTTTAGGTTCTGGTGGGGGTGTTGGAGGTAATTTGCGATCTGGCCATTTTGTTTTAATGAACTCTACTAATAGATTTATATCAATAGTTCTTCCTTTTGCAGATTTTGGACCGGCGAAAACATTAATCATTTCAAAAACAAGTTCATCATTTAATGCGGCACCTGATTCTTCGATAACAGTAGCAAAGGCTTTAGACGGCATTAAGTTTTGATTATTTTTTTGCAGCTCTAGCGCTAAAATAGCAATATCAACATTTCGTTTTTTTTGTTTCTTCGTAAGATAATCAACTCTGTTGAGAACTATATCTCTTATATCAGGGTTTGGTATAACGTAACCTCCAACGATGTCCCCGTAAGTAACAACTACGTTACTTCTTAATTTTTTTAATATCATTAAATTATTTATAAATTTATCGTTCACTGTCACGTTATCTAATAACAGATTACGAATTTTGACTCGTGGGTGTTTCATTTTTATTATTATATTGACAGCATCATCAGTGGTCATTGGGTTACAAGATAAATTGAGTGTTACTAAACTGTTAGACAGGTGCATTCCATCCACAATGTTTGTAATTCCTTCATCCAGGAATCTGTTATTACTAAGGTCTAATTTCTTAAGTTTAGGAACTTTCATAACAGATTTAATCGCCATGCTAGTCCTGGGTCCCGAAAGAGAATTCCAAGCTAAACCTAACTCTTCCAAGAATTTACTCTCACTTAATTCAAGCAACATATGAAATAAACCTTGCGGTATCATAAAGAGTTTGTTCCACGAAAAGTCCAAATGTGTGAATTTATTGAATGTTTCAAGAGCTTCGCTGAATAAATTGGCTCCCTCTCCGGTAATTTCATTGTATTTCAAAATCAACTGAGGTACTTCAAGCCCGCGAATAACACTTTCTGTGATATATTTCATTCCCTCGTTACCCAATTTATTATTGCTAAGGTTTAAACGTCGGAGTGAACGGTTCATTGGGAGACTAGTCATTAGTAACTTGGTTCCACTTGTTCCTATCAAACAACCAGTCAGATTAAGTTCTTCTAACGTTAAATTTGTAACTAACATCTCACCTAAATGAAAGCAAGCGTCATCATTTAAAAAATTATCTGTCAAATCCAATAAAGTAACATTTTTGTTATGTTGAAGTGCCATTGCCATTGCTCTGACCCCGTTTGGATTGACACCATAATATTTTAAATTTATGGTTTTCTCTAAAAGCAATTTATGAAAATTTTTGACTGGACATTGATTAGTTTCATTGCAAATTGCTAAATACAATGCTTGACCATCATTTGGATATTTAATTTTCTCTTCAGGTTTTAAAATAGCTTCCTTTATCCCCGGATCCACAATAGCCGGGTAGTGGTAATACGGATGTCGGAGAACGGAACTCGTAGACATCTTAATATATTTGGTGCATACTTCCCCACTGCCCGGGTCGTACAAGCCAGCTTCTTGCAAGGCATATTTCTTATTTTCCTTTGGAGACTCATTAATTAAGGAAGACCATTCACTCACTGGTACATCTTCTGAATATTCTTCGTCATCATGTTGATATATAATAATCGTGGATTCGCTTTCGTCGGATGTCATTTATAAATTACAATAACTGTATTTTTTTTTGTAAATAAATTGGCCGCGGAAAGGGTGAATGTCAAGTTTGACAATAATTATACCCACCCAAATTGTTGTAAAATGTAATAATGATGAGTATATTAACCATAAAGGCTTTATAATATACGGCACAATTATTTGCAGATAACAAGTAATTTTGAAAAGATAAAATTAATAATATATCAATGGAATAAAGAAATAATCATATAGTAATAATTAATTTCAACTCGCGTTGTTCAGTATGGACAAAATATTCAATGTCTGAATTATATATTGGCGCGATGCAGACAATACTGTGTCCGGTTCGGTCACAATGGCTCGTAGTAAATTAGCTACTCATCACGATAGGCCTAATTGGTTTAAATAACACTTGCGCTCGTTGAATCGTAATTGTGTTTACATCATAGCATTGCATAGGACATGACTTCTGAACGTGATATGATCACGAACTAAAAATAAATTCCACATTGGAATGAATTACAATAAGTGACTTGATTTTGTATGCTCTTTCCAGAGAAATCACTGTAGTGACAATTATTATACTTAAATTTGCACAAGTTAAACAATGAGATACATATGATCGCACGGCAGGGTATCTATAAGCAGAGTTCATCTACTGCTTTGCATCATTATAATTATCGTTTCAGCCTACTACCATCTACTGTTGAACATAGGCCTACGCGTTTTCCAGTAGGACCATTCAGAAATCCTCTATATGAAAATATTCCACGGGATCTTCACCAGGTCATCGGTTTTCATAGCAGACAGTCGTCCTACTGCTTGCTAATGGGATACTTGTTATTGAATGCGCATTATGAAAATAAACTTTGAGCCATGTTTGAAAAGAAAATTGAGTTTTAGATTCAATTTTTTTTATATTTAGTAAAACAGTATTTCAATTATACTTTTAGAAGTGTTTCTGTAACATACTCTTACTACACTCTCTTTCTCCGCTTGCCTTTACCAGCTGTTCGTGCGAATGATTTATGCAGGCGAAATGTAAACATAAATTACTGTGTAATCTAAACTTTGTTATTTAGGTTATCTGTGCGCGGGATGTCTGGAAATAGCTTTCGTCTCGCAGGGCGGGGCGTCATAGTGAAAGTTTAGCCCGAGGGCACGGAAATGAGCCGAAGCCGCCGCACTGCAGACGCGTAATTGCTATATTATGAATATTTATTACTCGAGCTTTAATTCGGCAAATAATAACGATAGTTAACACATTCTTCAACCAGACTAGTCTCTGACGTATATTCTATTAAGACATCTACGACACAATATAGATTCTGTAATGTTCACTATCGCATTTTTGTTTGTTAATCAACTGGCTATAACAATGTAGTGTTAGGATGGCTACAGTGTACCATTTTTATATACAATCATCGCTTTAAATGATATTGGTACTTAAATTTGTGGCACAGCAAATAATCTTGATTTGAACAACCCTAAATTTGAGGCTGAACCAGACGCAGAGCGAGATGTTCAAACCTCGGAGCCAGTATTACACCCGGGCCTACTCTATCAGTACATCGAGGCTTAACTCTTTCTATAAATATACAGTTTCTGATCTTTTTTTAAGTGAAGGTGAATTCTATCTTAAAGAAATATAAGAATTGTCAATACTTTACGATGTTAATAAGTTTTCGTTTCTTGCAATATTATTATACGAGACAATGAACGAACAAACAAAACTCTTGTACGTAACCAATTTTGTCTAAATAAGGAATGATTTATCAATAGTGTTGTGCTTTAGATTTATTAACTATTTCCTCAACTACTATATACGTAGTTACAAATGTGATTGTCTGTCGAAATGTCAATGATAAGAGTTTTCAGTTGGAGTATATTTGATACGGAATGGGCGCGGTCTTATTTAATTAGATCAATTTTGATTGTATTGTTCGCGATGTGAGCTACAGCCTCGATTGGATCAACACATACCTTTTGTGGCTATTTGACATTTTGTGAACCTTTGGGACCTTTGTCCGTAAGCTATTACTAGGAAACAAAATTTTCAAAGTTAGGTATTGATTCTATCAGTTAAATATGATAATATTCAAGAGCTGAAGTACAGAACATTAGATGATAAGTTAGGTAGAATAAATTTTTGTATAATACCCTTTTTTACTTAAGAATAGATAAGTTTAGGACAGGGATATGAAATCTGCGAGCTAACCTACATATTCGACATTTCTGTATTTATATCATGGTTAAAATAGATCGAAGACCTGGTTATTAGGACCCACCTAATGTATCACCATAATCTTAGTAATGGAGGTTGTCGAAGGAAGATAGGCAGAAGGCTAATAATCTCTTTACTCTCGCAGTTTTAGACAAGGTGGAGTCAGAGACAGATTGATATTAAGTTATCAAATTTCATACTATGAAGATTTAAATATGTGGGTGGGAGTAAAAAAATAAGGGGGTGTAAGGAGTTCCACAACAATTTACGGAATCCGAGCCAACCTCACCTGGTCGTGGTGCAACCTGCTAATCAACAAACGACGCTCTGGCTCCCGTCAACCCGCATTGGGCCAACGTGGTGGAAAATGGCCTAAATCCCCCATATGAACTCCTACAAGCGATGGTGGCCGGCGATAAGTGCAGCACAAGACCAATCGATGTTGGCAATCTTTGGGGAGATCTATGTCCAGCAGTGGACGACTATCGGCTGATGATGATAAAAACTAAATCTTCTATAAATCAGATTGACTGAACAAAACATACAAACCGATTGTAATTGCCCGCTTGTCTAACGGCGACGTGTATACACGTTTTGAAGTGAACGAACAAAAAAAAAACCACGAGAACCAAATAAGGGGGCTTTGAGACCAGCTAATGTAATGGAATTCATGAATAAAAATACCGAACCAAAATCGAGATGGGGGGAATTAGAGTTCAGTTCGCACGGGCTGCGCTTTGTGCATTTGAACCTGCGGACCGGATTAAAAAAGGCAAAAAAATGATTCGCCGTGCTTCAACGTTGTTAGCGCCATTATTTCAGTTCGGATTGAAGCAGGGTTCAAGAACCTTATTATTAGCTCTGTAATGTTTTTTTTTTGTTTCATGAAATTTCATCTCAGCTTTGATACAGGATGAAAAAAAAGTTAATATATGTTGCATTAAAAGCCTAGCAAGTACAGGTTAATTTAGTAGTACCTCAACTTGTGTAGTGAGCTGCAAGTTACAAAACTACTAGACCTGTTCTTTGATGGTGTTTGGTGCTGATAGATAGTCTCTTCGTTTCACTTATCGAATACAGGATCTAGTGCTTTAACGACTCTGTAGTCATTGCTTGCAACCTAACAACGTCAACGTCAATCGGTCCTGTGCTGCCCGCATCCAGCGAGTTGCCGCGACTTTGAGGGGTTAATATGGGGAGATTTGGGCCATTTCCCACCACGCTAATGCGGGTGGATGACAGCCAGAGCCTCGTTTGTTAATTAGCAGGGTGCAAGACGGGCGGGTAAGGTTAGCTCGGGTCCCGTGAGTCCTCTTACAGGAAATATTAATTTCGTCCTCGTTGAAACTTTTTGTTTTTACATCCTGTTTATCTCATAATTATGTGGTGTTGGTTTTATATCAGCTATGCGGTTTAGTTCCTTTGTTATTTCAAATGAACATATGTATAGGTTCTCTAACAACTTCAAAGCTTAACACGGCCGGTGAGCCGCTCGCTAATGCGACAGCGGGATCAAGTTATATTTGGTATAAAAACGGAATTAGTGTCGGTGTATTAAAAAAAGCTTATAGTGTTACAAAGCGGACGCTCTCCCTCATTTGAGATACGAAATTTATATGTAGACCATAATAATTCACGGGTTTTTATACAGCGTTAAATAACTCCGCGAGTTAAGCCATCGATAATTTAATTCTAAGTCGCAGGTTCGACGGCCGCCGCGGCCCACGCGCAGCGATTCGAACCGATATACCCTCGATGATTTAAAACCGCCCGCACGTACCGATGCGTTCCTGCACTCGGAATCGGTCCCTCGTCGTGATACCGATTCATGGCGGTACCGGGGTCTTTGCATACGGAATCCGAATCACGAGGCATTACGGAGGCGCACGTGATGGGCGCGCGCCGGCTTTGTGTGTACACGATACGATGTGACCGTGTGCGCACGCGCACACAAGCGCACTGTCCGTGTGTACTTATTCATAAAATCGCAGGGATTTGTCGCGATCGTCGATTTAGATATAACAAGCAATCGGTATCGCTATCTGGAGCGCTTAGTGATTACCAATTGAAAGTAGAATGCTGCATGGGATCTGACAACGCTTAAAGCTCTCGTAAGATGAAGTGGTATACTTACCACTGTTGGTAGATACTATACTATCGCAGCTCCAATTTCTACTGTCAAACGGTAGCATGCAAATATTACTACTGTATACCGATTTGAAAGGAGTAGTAGCTAGTGAAATTACTGAGGTAATGAGACTTCATCATGTCCCAAGACGTCGAGCACAATGCGGTGGTCTGTATATCTCGCCGTCTCATTTATAATCTAGAAATATAACTAGTACTAGGTCTCTGTTTAGGTAGGTACCACCGCAGCGCCTACTGCAGCCGATGAGCAGTAGTGTGCATATCTTACTGTGTTCAAATTTGAAGGGCGTTGTAGTTAATGCATATATCATCCCGATTAGCGACTCGTTATGGGCAGACGTATCACTTGTCATCAGGCGAACGTCCTGTTCGTCTCGTCGTTTAATTGAAATAAATAAATAAATATAAGTATATCGCTTCGGTAATTTAAATGCCCTTGACGAAGGTGAAAGCCGAAGTTGGTTTGATTAGAAGTAAATAGACGTCCACGATCATGATGTTATTAAAAATCTCAAGGCGAGTTTTAATAAGAATTCTGTTCGATTCGCCGGTCGTGATTGTGATTTATTTCTCAACGCACAGACGGACGGACGTGGCTGCTGGCACTCGGCCCCGGTCGCGCCCCATTTGGAAAGACCAGAAACGTTAATTATATTCACAGAATAGAACCGAGGTCTGAGGGTCCAAAATCTTATATATAAAACGAGTTCATAATCAAAAATACTAATATTTTTATATGTAGCAATTGCTCTCTGTGTTCCTCCTTCACGGTCTTCTCCTCCGCTTTCGTGTCAGCAGCCTTTATATCATCATCAGCCGATAGACGTCCACCGCGGGACATAGGCTCCCCTAAAGAGCTCCGCATCGATCAGTTCTGCGCTGCCAGCATCGCCGGACCGAACGATGTGGGGTTTATATGCGTGTTTCCGCCATTTCCGACCACGCTGGTCTAATGTGAGTTGGTGCGAGCCAGAGCCTTGTTTATTGATTAGCAATATCTTTACCAAATTTTTATATATATATATATGTATATGGAAGTTATATACTAACATAACATTCCACTAAAAGAATTAAGAGAATTCCACTGTTGGATGTGCCTCTTCTATACATCTCCAAAGAAATCGATCCAGCGCTGCTTGCATCCAGCGGTTTCACAAAACATTCACCAGATTGAAGGTCCACATTTGTGGGACCCTTCCGACACGACGCGATGACTCATTCACCTGATGATAAGTGATACGCCTACCCATAACAATATTGCATTCATCGCCTTGCGACATAAGAAAGTAAGTCTCTGTACATCAGAAATTTTACTGTCTATTACACCATTCAAACCGGAAATAGGAGCCACCGTGGCACTTAAATAGACAGTACCGGCAACAAGGACTTACCACCAGTAGTATAAAACAATTATGTCCCTTTGAATATACTGACGTTATAGATTCTTCAAGATTTAGGACCTCAAATAAAACGAGTAAGATCTCATCTGTTAGTAAATGGAATATACCAGTACTGCAGTAAAAAGGACGTGCTGCTTACTAATGAACAGATTATACTTAACTGAATAATGATTTAAATTGATCTGGTGACCAGTCATCGCTGACCGGCTAATTGGTCAAAGACACCGCGCGCACACCAACTGGGGCAAGGTGAGAACTTAATTATGTGGTATCAGTTAACGTTGCTATAACACCGTAATAACAGGGGTGAGTCTGACAAATAACCTTGTTATATATAATCGTTAATTAATTAAACCGATAACCGAAGGGGGGTAAGTCTAAAAAAATGTTGCAGTGCCATATATTTTATAGTCAAGCTTATATATTTTCCATCAAGACATTGGGGAAGACAGAGGAGATATCCAGCAGTGGATAAACAAAGGCTGATAATGATGATGATATATATATATATATATATATATATCTTATTTCATTAAGCGACGAAATGAGCGGGTCGTTCACCTGATGGTAAGTGATACGCCCGCCCATAACAACGTGGCGTTAGAATGGTATACACTGCACCACTTTGCGTTCGTCGCCTTGAGAAATATATTGAATCTCGTCACCGCAGTAATTACACTAGCTACCGCTCCTTTCAAACCGGAACACAGTAATGTTTGCACATTACGCGGCGGTAGAAATAGCCGCTGCGCTGGTTCCGGTAGACGGTCTCCGGTATCAGAGGCTTACCATCAGTATTTATAGTATATCCTGATTAATTTCACCAGAAAAAGTTTAAAAAAATATATATACAAGTATATAGTTTTTTTTTTAAAGAAATATACATTTGTATGAAATCAAGAAATCCAAGAATTTCGATTCACAAAGAGCGTATCCTCCATTTCTTCATCAACTTAGTCTTGTGATCGTGCTTCCTTATTCTTCTATCTCCTTGTCTCTTTAGGGTTGCTGCCTTAAATCTGAGGATCGTGGTCTGCAGCGTGTCTTGCAAATTATGATGAAGACGAGTCTTCTACTTGATCGACCTATCTTGGTGAACGAGCGCAAGATATTTGCCCTTGGTGTTCCCGGCTACAATCAGTTTTTCCGAATCATCATTGTCTCTACACGCTGTGTCCGGATTGAAAGGATCTTTTTATATTTATTACGCTCTATCCTGTATATCATCCTCTAGAAGACGGTAACTCTTCACGTCGTTGTTGACAATGTTTAACGGTAGCAGTTTAGGTCTTCGCCGTTTGTTAGTAAACTTGATGTTAACCTTTCTATTATGTATGTCCTCGAGTGGTCTCCTTTGACATTCTTATACCATAGCCACCAGTTTTCCAGGAGCTTGTCAGCGATGTCGCGTATCTTGAAGCTTCCTGTAGCTTGCGCTAAGTAAGCACAATAGAAATTCCAATATTATTAAAATTCGCGAAATGGCCTCTTGTAAAGGAAAGTAGAAGTATTCAGCGATGAAAATGTGGTAATGGATAGTACGAACTTTTTTTTATTTGAATACCTCATGGTCTTTCCATGGTCGCTCGTAACTCATACCGTTAAGACCTAAAATCACTTAACGCTCTAAGTTTATTGAGAACGTCGAGAACACGGGGTGTATGCGAAAAGAGAAAACGATTTTGTGCTTTAAGTATAAACTTAGTGAATGTGATTAAACGTATGCCGATTCATTTAATCAGCGGGCGATGTAAAGGGTCTATTATTAACATCGAAAGGAATCTCGATTGCGAGCAATCAGATCGCAGCTGCGTGTGTACCAACAATCGAGATATCGAGTGAGGGATCTCTCGTAATAACAACGTTTTGGTCGGGACCCAAAACGAATTTTACGGTTAATAATAAATCCTTGAAGGACCTTTTATCGTTTACGAATTGAATTGCTTGTGAATTGATTTTCGAAGTACACGAACAAAAAAGTTGTCGTTTTTGAATATCTTCGGTTTTACATTACAGATACAGCTGGAAGACGCCCACTGGTGAGTACAGGCCTCCTTCGAGGGTCTCATAACCTATCGGTCCTGAGCCGCAGTCCGCCGGCTTTTCGCAATCTTCGCCTTCTCAATATTATCACTGTTACACACTGTTTACACCCAAAGGGCAATGGAGAGGGCTATGCTCGGATTTCTCTGCGTGATCGAACCAGAAATGGAGATCAGTAGAAGAACCAAAGTCACCGACGTAGCCCAAAATATTGCTAGACGTAAGTGGCAGCGAGCAGGGCACATTGCTCGAAGGACCGACGGCTGGTGATACTGTAAGGTCCTCTAGTGGAGCCCGCGTACTGTTAGACGTAGTGTTGGGAGGCCTCCCACAAGGTGGATCGGTGATCTGGTGAGAATCGCGGGAACCCACTGGATGCAAGCAACACGGGATCAATCGATGTGGAGATCTTTAGTGGAGGCCCATGTCCAGCAGTGGGCTGATGATGATGGTAGGTTTTGGTTATTAATAATGTCCACAATTAAAAAGGCGGGGCCGCTGTTTCCACATTTCAAGTTGTATAGCTCTTCTTTTGATCAAGATATAATACTTAATCAGGGATTCGTTTATGCGAAATTTAGTATGTTTTTAATGATAATTAAAAATGCGAAGATCTTGCAATATGTTTCATGAAGATAATCATAAAAACAAAACGAGTAGCCTTGACGGGCAATACATTTTATATGCGGACGATAATAACATTTAATTACTAACAACGTACGAGTATATAACCTTGGTTTGTGATAACTGTAAAGAGACATTCATTTCTGTTTACCCACAAATCATATTTTAAACAACTCGTATCGGTTTTTTTTTTTAAAAAAGTTGTAAATAGTTCGAACATGAAGCGACTAGACGAGCAGGATTTGCATCTGATGGAAAATGAGGCTTAACAATGACGAAGGCGCGTAAGGTATGATGATATACACTTAACCACATTGTTCTCGTTTTTCTGTGTCATAGTTAATCTTCATTACCCTAGTAATACCATTTGCTATATTGCCCTTCAAACTGAAACACAGTACTGTTTGGTGACGGGAATAGAAGCTGCGGCGGTATTTACCTAGATGAGCTCCGGCAATAGAGACCTATCAGTAGTAAAAGTGCGGTTTATGATTCTGAAGATGATGTAAGGATCATTGGCCGCTTGATCTCGTATATCATTGATCTATTGCAAGCTGACTCATGCCAACTGAACATCGATTCCTGACGACGGTCGTGTACCGCCAATCCCAAATCCATCTCCGTCTGTCGCGAGGAGAAAGTGGCTCCTAGTGCTCACTCGGTACGCACATGGAGTCGCTAATGAGGGTGAGTAATGGTGGTGCGCCCGCTGATGTGGGTGAAAGTGCTCGTTAATGTTGCGTTATGTTATTCAACGTTTTCCGCTCAAAACATTGCTGTAACATCAGCGGTGACTACTGACACAGCTTCCCATGTACCACGAATTGACTTAATCTACTTCAAACAAGGTTATAATTAATAACAATGTACGGAGTTGTTTTAAGTTAAACAAGTACTAGTTTTTATGACTTTATAACAGTTAAAGAAAAGATTAGGTATTTTTAAACAGAGAAATAAATTATCCTTACAGGATATCGGTCTGTCATAGGAGAAACTATAATGTTTTGTTTGTCAGTCTATAAATCTGAATCACGTCACAGAAATTCTTCCGACACCTTGAAAGAAGATATAAACGTCACCTTTATCTCTACTAGCAGACTACGCCAGAATAAGATTAGATACTTAGCTTGTGAACTTAACATCTCTGTCAAGTTAATTTAAGGGCCGAATGGTAAACAGTTACTTTACTCCATTCGATGA
Organism: Ornithoptera priamus; assembly: GCA_029034505.1. Lineage (NCBI taxonomy): Eukaryota > Metazoa > Arthropoda > Insecta > Lepidoptera > Papilionidae > Ornithoptera > Ornithoptera priamus. The sequence continues at coordinate 1,640,592 of JARDWD010000559.1, forward strand.
TCTGATAGTAAAGCTGGAGAGCAGAAATCATACCATTAAGAGAATTGCTGAAATCATTCACCGCCGCAGTTCCGTCAGCGTACGTTCCCATTTACGCATTTATCTGTGTCATTGACAATATATTCAAATTGATCGGAATCCAATACAAAGGTTTGTATGACAAAAGTTCACGCAGCATCCGCTAACAGTGTCAATGGTCCACGAAAAAAATTCGGGTCACTGTGTTATATGGTTTCCTGTGGCGGAGAAGGGCGATGCTGTGCCCGATGCATAGTTTAGGTCCCCATACAGTCCCGAATATCGTGCGACATTGACGGGCCCCACCCGCCATTGTGCTGGTCTGACTGATAGCTTGTCAGCGGCCGACAAATCGAGATTCCGATATTATTCACATTTTCTTCTCCACCTCTCACTCCCACCGCAACGTTTCCCGTATGATTCGCACCTACTCTAATTCGAAGCGCGCGCGCAACTCCACTCCGATCAATTACTATCATTCGTCGCGGTGATTTTTTTTTCTTTCGGTAAACTGATAAGGGAATTCAACGTGACACCTAATGAATAACACGAGCATCGTGATAGAGATTATATTTCAATAAGTATTTATTCATAAAAATCCATTATTACTGATCTGATGATGAAATGAATAAACTGTCATCTTCTGATTCCTTCTAGTTCCGTATTGGACAATCACGCTGGCAAAGTTGGAAGGTGTCATTCAACAGCTTCCTCACGATGTTTTCCTTCAACTTTTTAGACACAAATTATTTTTTTTTTTCTAATGATTACTACATATATTGTTTTTGAAGAGTCATATATATCACATACAGAAAACTTAAAAAAAAAGCCTGCGCTCAATGTAACCCTTGACAATTTATTACCATCAGGTCAACGACATTTAGAAGATATCAATATCAATGTTGACATCTTATAAGAGTAAAACCGGGATAGTTACAGCAAGCTGCATCACAACTTTATCAGATTACTAGAGAAGAAATAGAACAAAAAGGCTTATTTACATTATCCACTAAGTTATTGTTAAGTAACACTACGTTACTTATGTAACACGTGCAAGTTAACGTTAGCGGTTACCGCTAATGCATTGTTCTGAGTGAGCAGAAAGATTGTTGCGAAATCTTGCTTATGAGCTAAGACAGTTTCCCACTGCTGAGAATTCGCAAGTGCACAAGGTGTCCCAGTTGATGTGATTACTGCATGTGATTGCAAAATCTGGTGCCGGCTGTTCTTTGTTATATTCGTGAATTGGTTAATTGTTTACCCATTCCTCCTTTTCCCATCTCCTAGTGACCTTCGACCAATGAAAAAAATACTAATAAGTTGAGTACTTGTCAGAGTCACATAAGAGAACGGCCGCGTCGTCTGTTCCTCGCCTCCTCTTGCCATAAGTTGACTACATTATATAATTTTTTTTTTGACAAAATTTACAACTTTAGAACTTACCGAATTCCTAGTTCCAAATTTAAAAGCAGCGCAAAAGCTTTACGAAATATTTTTCTTTAAAATATCATGCATCTAGAAAACAGTTACTATTGATACTGTGGTAGCTCAGTATTTCAAACACATGTACTCTCTATTATTTTCAATCAAGCATAGATTCCATCTAGTGCTGTCGGTGAGCTTCCGGTGAAGTAAAACATCACCGTGAACATGACCAAAGTTTGTTTTTTTCCTTATAACTTTTGACTTCCGCCAACCGGAACTTTGGAAAAATGATAACAAAATGTGTAGACATATGTTAGAGAAAAGGTAGGTGAGCTTGACCCTATAAAAGTATTCTCCCAGCAGACCTGTGAAAGAATATTAATGAAAATAGAGAGATGAGTCTCTCTTCTACTCATGAAAGAAGACCCCGAGTCTGATTAGTGATAATAAGGGAATTTGATTATGAATATACTATCGGAGAAGTCACGCATTCGAAGTCGGTCAACAGGTCGCCAGTGTAATAAAGACCGGTTGAACCGATAACTGTGCAGCTGATACAACATTCGCACAGGGCGCTGGGCGGAAGTTACTAGTGACCTGACATTTGCCCGACTCGCCCTCTTGGAGCATCCCGATGAGGTAATGCCTGAGCTCACGAAGCTTCCTCGCTTTCTACTTAACGTTGGCATTAAAACTGAACTAGCAGACATCGACAATCGTTTTGTTGCATCATGAATCATTTGGTAATATTATGTCAATGATAACGTAGTACCTCTCATCATCAGCCGATAGAGGCCCACTGCTGGACAAAGTACATATACTTTTTACAATAATGTTACGACCACATACTACTACATATACTACTGATTGTATTAGCAGAACGCTATGAGAAAAATTCTGGAGTACGTAACATACGGGAGTGGAACAGCATCACACCCGACGAGGTATTTTTCCAACTTATGCAAGAGACTCGATTATTTTCCAAGTTGGCACACAATAAGAGGAACAGCAAGTAGATAAAGAAGAGATAGTAGAAGTTCAGTCTGATAGAAAGAATTGTAGGTATATCATATTACCATCGACGATTTCATTATCTACGTCGTACTAAAGACGCTGCTGTACCTGAACCGTCATCGGCAGTTGAGAGGTACTGATCAGAGATTTTCAATGGTGGTGGGACCGATCGGTGTGCAGATCTCTGGGGGAGGTCTACGTCCAGCAGTGGACGATTAATGATGGTAAACTTTTATTGCTGACGACCGTTAGGTAGGTACCACTGTCGCTAATATTTCTGCCGCCAAACAGTAGTATGGTAACATTACTGTGATCCGGTGTTACGGGCGTCGTTTCTTACTCGATTCGTCAGTAAACAGATACTTCAAATTAATGATAACGTTATTAACATAGTTTAAAATAACAGTTAAAATTTACGTTATCTAACGTTGTTATAACGCTGAGTCCGTATGTGACGGCGGGTGTTAACCGCGACGTTTGTAATTGCGCAATCGGAAACGGGGCAGGTAGTTGTGGTGTGCATAATCACTACTCCTCGCAGTCAGCTGCTTTCCAATGAATATATGAATCGCATCAGCCCCACCACGCGAACAATGGCGTGTGATTAACGTGGGAATGGGACGGGACGGGATACAAAACAATTATATCATCGTCGTCAAACGACGCGCGTTTCTAAGAACTCTACGCCGTGATGATTGTAATGGTTAAATAACCTAAACAGTCTATAGTTATGCATCATCATCATCATCAGGTACTGCTTCAACAGGTCTAGCGCTGACTGCATTCTTTCGCACGACCTTCACGAAATTTAAGGCACGGCAGCTCTTCTAACATTAGACCTGCATGTCTGCTACATCGGCCGTCAGACGTTCGAGAAATGAATTCATAGGAGTCAGTGACCTTACTCCTGCTTAATTAAGTAATATTAATTAGTTAATTATAAAGTTAATTTATTAGCTTACATAACTTTGTTATGGACGATTGCGATTTGGATGAGCGGTCCGAACTCGGAGGAGCGATGCGCGCGGTTGCGCGGGCGCAGACTGCGTGGCGCCGTGCCGTCTTTGCCCATTTAATCGTCGCCGTTGCGGAAACAATTCGATAACAGCAACAATCTACTTCCACTTCCGCCTTATAGATTGACTTCAATAGTTTTACTACGCTTCTTTTTAAATTAATCAATTAAGGTAGACTTTGCTGATCTAGATATTATATTCAAATCTTTTACGATCTAGCTGGTGGTAAACATTACACCGGTACTTAACAATAAGACGTTAGTTAGGATGATATACACTGCACTGTATTGTGATTACAGTTTTAAGAAATAAAATGATAAGACTCATTACCTCAAGTGATGTTTGCACCCTACCGTTTGGAGAAACAATAGCTATGGTGGTAAATCTTCTGCAACAGAGACCTACCACGAGTATAAACGAGCAATTCCTACCAAGACATACATATGGATGTAGATATATATGTATGAAACGTAAAAATGGTATTTTACTTAATTTACCTAATTCTTAATGGACGCTTCTAGTATTGTAGAATCTAGTAGAGTCTATAGCCAATATTAAATTTCTTTTAACCTACATCAATAAAGATAATTAACATAATAACACTGTTTTATAATATCAGCTGATATGTTGGAGTAGCCATCATCATATAGAGGTGCTTTATTCAAACTGAACTGCTACTCTACTGGTACTGATACCACAGATTAATAATCATCAACAGCCCGCGGCAGTTCACAGCTGGACATATAACGCATTGAAGTATAAGAAATACAGCTAAAAGTTCAACCGGAAACTGTAATAAGAGCAGTGGAGAAAAATGTGTGGAGAGCGACATCCAAGAGCTACAGTTCTCGACGTTTGGATGTGGATAAATGACTGACTCTCTTCTTTTAAGAGAAACTCTATATTGATATTTTAAAAGAGATGCTGTCATAAAACAAATTTTATATATTTCTCGTTGTAGTACTAAGGTGGCAAATAGGCACTGAAACATCTAGACGCTTGCACTACCAGAGGCATAACATGAGCGTTGTACACTCCGGAGGAACCTCATCACGCCCTCACTTAAGGATTACTTAGCTTTACTTATAAATTTACTTTTACTTAAATACATTTAGGACTTGTACGTTAGGTCAAGAACGTAGGTTTCGCGTAACTCGCATTGCACCTCGCAACTTTCACTGCAGTCGATGACCTGCGGCACCACATCATCGCGTCCATCTCTACTTTTCCAAATAGACCTCTCATATATCGATAACTTAAATATTTTTCAACTTAATAAAAACAATCATATGGGTCACGAATAAACATGCTAGACCCGTGCGTTTTACCTAGATTACATCTCCACTTACTATCAGCTGAGAATATCTAGCATCCAGCAGTGGACTGTTATCAACTGATAAATAAAGTCCATTGCTGGTTACCTGTTAGTGATGTGCCTGTACATATAACGTGGTACTGCTTAGAATGATATACACTGCACCATGTTGTACATGTTCCGTAACAGTAACATGTAACAATACTCAACTGTTGTTATCCCTGTAATTTCAATAGGTATGCTAAAACGTTGATCATCTATCCATTAAAATATGACGCAAGCTGAGATGTTTACACAGCATCAGATTGCACTCAAGACGTGAAAATAATTTCTATATGCAACAACCCTTTAGTTAATGCTGAAGAGGTTCTGATAGATTATTAAATAAAAATTTCCATATTTAGTCTTATTGCAATCAATAATCATGATCCAATCAGAATTCTACTTATGTTATCTATAAAACGAAAGGATACTAAGTATGGTTATGTTAGTAAACTTGGATGTGCACGCGGTGGTATTATTTAACTTGAATATAACTGAACAGTTAAAGGAAAAGTAAAAGCAACGGACATACAATAACATCTTCGCCAGATGTATACTAAATCAGCTGAGATAAGCTAAGACAATAGTGAGAGCAGCCAGGTGGTGGTCGGACGGTGGTCGAGCGGGCCGCGTTGATCGATTAGTAACGAAATCGGGAAGTAGAAACCGCATGATCTTGATGCAAACGAGATAATCGAGAGGCACGACGCTGAAACAATTACACGATGAATGCGCGTATCAATAGCTTCATTATTGATGATTTTTTTTATTCACCGTGAATCATGAGAGCCCCATCTCATAATTGAAGATATTTGGTCAAATTAAATGAGGATAACAAATGTAATTGCATACCGAAAGTAAATTCCTTGAGTTGTGTCAAGTTGAAGAGGAGAAAGTGAAAGAGAGAGAGAAAAACGATGAAATACAGTACAATGATATAGACAGCAACAAATGTTCTGATTAATACTATAATTAGAATAATGATAATGTAATGAAAATTTAAGAAAATCATCTGTCCCATCTTTTTATTTTAAACGAAGTTACTTGTAAGCAATTACTAGTAATCGTTTAGCGAGTCGCGGTAACAGAGCCGCGCGATACGACGTCGTCCCTGACAGACTTCTACGGCGATCTCTACAGTCCAAATTAACATTTAATTGCCGTCAGATCTCCGATACGGCGCTGTAATATATCCATGTATGGTCGATGACCTTATTTACCATTTGCTTCGCGAGTACTGTTCAACATTCTTTAACACAATCTAAAAGATTCTTGAAGTTTATTCTATTGCTACCATATGATGAAGGTTAGTTTGTATGAAATATGTTCTTCGTCCAATGATACTTTAGTAATATTGCATCATCATCATTTCAACCTGTGGACGTCCACTGCTGGACATGGGTCTCTTATAATGTGTTTTCTAAAGCAGTATTATATATTAGCATCATTTGAATAGTGATATCAAAATAAAAATCGTATGTTCGTTTGTAGGTAAAAGAAAATCTCAGAAAGTTCTGATTGCTTTGAACTTTTGAGATAAAGTTTTATATACAGATAACCTGCTTGTAATAACAGATAATATTTATTAAAGACCTTGCAACGAGACTACCAAAAATACTGAATTCACAAGAGTATACTAATTTAGAAACATCAGTCCAACAATTTAAAGAGACTGAGCTAATTGTTAATGTAATTCATTTGTGCCTGCTTTGGAATCAATTTCTAATTTCACTACTTCTCTTTTAACTCCGAGCACTCAGAAATCAGATGTATTATTGTTTTTGGATACAATCGGTTCGATCCTTGGATTTGAAGAAAATCTAATATCCGGAACATCAGCTATATCAAGTGATCTAATTTCTTAATGGTATCCGATTGGAAGAGGTATTTAGTACCGGCTGTGAGTCTCACTGTATAGCAACGTTTCCATTCATCCAATGTGACTAGGGATATATTGTCTATCTGATCAGCTGTTTCATAACCAGCAGTGTCAACTATTAAATCGGCAAGTTTTTTATGATCGTGTCTAAGTTCAGTCTTTATTTTTTATGCCGTCTCTTTAGTTACACGATCAGCTGTTTCATTGCCAGCATAACCAAATATTTAATCAACAAGTTTTTATGATCATGTATAATAAATGAATTTCAAATTAACTGTCATGTTCACTCTCCTTTCTTTAGCAGGGGTTAATATTAATTTATTGAATTTCACGGGTATGAGACGAAAATAGCTCTTATTCAATCATTATTCCGGGAACATCGCGACATTGGGTTTAAAGGAATATCACCTTTATTGTTATTGCAATAATGTATGGTTTCCCATAGCCACAACTATCGCTCGTAATGACAATACGATACCGAGCAAACCGTGTGACAGTTTTAAAATTGCTTTATGAAAAATTACTTTACGTTTTTAATACGTTATTGTCGGAATACTTAAATATTTAAAAATACCAATATATATATAGATACCAGAAGATGAAAATTTCTTAAAATAAAATCTTAAGCATAATAATTAACGTAAACTTCAAGCATCATATTTTAATACAGAGACAAAATAAAAGCAAACGGAGAAATTGTGAAAGAAGGAAATATTTAATGATTTACTATGCAGGCGACAGAAAGATAGATATTGCATTAGAATTATACTTATTTAGATACTTTTCTTTTAATAATTATCATTATTTTCGTTTGACTTTTGTCGTCTGTCCATTGCTGAAGGTACACCACCTCAATCGATTTCCTACACGACCGATCCAATACGAATTTCATTAAATAGTTATTTGCGATCTTAATCAGATCGAGGGTTCACCAGGTGATGGTGGTCACATCTAAGAGTGAAGGTATTTATAATGTGGTTCCAGAGACAACACCCAGAAACATAAACCTTTAAAAAAACAATGAGAAAGAATGATACGAAGATGAGAACATTTATCTGATAGTAATACGTTAGCTCTACTTACATGCTTATGATACAATTTAACAAATATGTTAATAAGTAATTTCTAATAACATAATCCGGAAGTGATATAATTTTTTTATAATAACTCACTAATCAATGAGCAGACGATGATATAATCACAATTATAACGCCACTAAGTTTCTAATTCGAGAATCGATGACGGATGTGATATAATATTTGTACTCATTCCTTGGGTTTAATAGCGCGTTGTAGTCAGACAGTCAGACAGACAGATCTGTCAAGGTACCCTGGCAAATGGAAGCGGAAGCAAAATTTCTATTATTGTAATGTTATGACATAAGACTGATATCGAAGTGGTAGGAATTTCCAAGTATAATAATAATTTGAATGTTATAATTGAAACATATTAGCAGAATGATATTATTAGTTAAAGTTCAGACAGATTCGGTTTTAAATTTGAACAACACTGGTCTCATTCAGCAGAGAGCCCATGGTAACGGTACCAATGGATTTTGTACTTCACCAAGTGAAGCTGTTAGAGGTCATTTAAAAGTGAAAACGTATAACAACGCCATGTTTAAATGTATTAAAAAATCAAGGGCTGATAGCAGCGTGACGTTGGATGTGTGACTAGCAAACATATTTTGTTCCCAGCGCCACATAACAAATCGTTTGTGGAAGGGGCTCTCAGCCCACGGGCCGTAAGATCAAATTAATTAATCTACTCTATTACAAAACTGTCTCCAATTAGTAAAACTACAATTACGTTGTCTATATAGAGTTAAAATTAAAAATTGATAAGTTCATCATGAATAGAAAACTAGTTCATTTTTATTTCCTTCGTAAACTATGATGGGGTGGAAAAGAATGCTTTTCAACTTTAAGTTCGTGTTTTTGTACATTTTTTAGTTTGTAAGTAAAGTTTCAAATAAAAGAATAGTTGAAAATTTAAGATATAGAAAATGTATATGATGTACTGTTTTAAAATGGTTTTAGGCCTATCCGAAAAGGACATTTAAGAGACTTTACTGAGTAGTGAAATATTAATTTTACTTGATATTAAAAAAAAAACCTTTGATAAACCATACACTTGATCCTGCCAACCTCTGGTGATCACATTTATATATAACTTAAACTTAGACATTTACAACGTGGCGTTGCCTGATGGAGATGTAACTTTACCTTTAACAATCCGCAGTTTGGTGGGGTGAGGGTGGTAGGGGGAGGGTTTGGTGCTTTATAAAAGAAAGGCAGGCCCTTTGGTGGTGAGTTGGCGGTCCCTGGTAAGGGCCGATTGCGATGCGGCGCGCGGGCGAGGTTCAACAAACGCTGCGCATGCGCATTGGCATGCGGTGGGTGCGCGCGCGCCGCCGCAGTAACTTGCCGAGGAATTTATTTGAGCGAAAGCCCCCGGCGTAATGCTCCTTGTTATGGGATTGTTAGAATAATTACACGTCTAACCTGACCGGATGATTCGTTGGACGCTTCCTAGCTTATCAACCAAAATATATGTCGAGGTCAGATATTTAACAATCCCCCATTATAGTTCAAGAATATTTGCATATTTTATTATATAATTTATATGTAAAATATGAGAAATATAATATTTGTATTAAAAAAAATATTAATTTATTGCGAAACATTGTCTAAAATCAAATCTAAGTAAGACCACTTGAATTTGATCCTTACTCCGATCTATAGATATGTTGCTACAGGAAATGTTAACCTCATCGTTTTATTACCAGAAATAACTTAACGTAGGAATGAGAAAATGGTAGAAAAGACGCCTGCGCAGGTACGCCAATGTTATGTGAAGACCAACAACGCATATGGTTAGGGTAGTGCTGGATCTCGAAACTAGAAAAGAAAGACTCTGGTCGATCTCCGACTACTTGTTCGACGATGATCAATGAACACAAGACACAAAATAGAGATAGATTTAGAAGAATGACCAGGAAGGCCGAACCCAAGTAAAGATGAGACAAGGTCTACAGAGAAGAAGAAGAACCTAACTTAAGAGAACAGGGAATAAATGATATTTTGACAATAAATTTTTAATTAAAAAAATTAAGGTTTTTATAACTTAGGAATAGAAAAAATTTAAACTTATAAATATTAGTGATAGTTGTCTCCACTATAGCAACACTAAGACTTCGCTGAAGATCGTTGGATTTATCAGTTTTGGAAAAAACATTAAAAGTTAACTTGAACTTCTTTAACAATTAGAAACATAAGAACCTCTGCCAAAGGTCTGATGAGGTTAACTTATTTATAAACATTTTCCTGAACGATTCCAGTTTAAACTTACGATAATATACAATTAGTCGGACGGAGCTCTGTGTGCGTGCGGATAATTTGTATCTCTGTGAAGGTCCTGATTATTTTAAACAAAAAAAAAAAAAAACATTAAGTATAGAGATAATTAAGTATAAACGCGAAGAGTAATAAATACTTTATTTTAACAAGAGTTAAACGGCGATGGAAAATGTCCGTCTCCGTATAATAGTTGCAACATTGGAGGGTAGTTTAGTAACAATTACATTGTTCACACAAATTACGCGTCTGGCGCCTCCTCCGCCACATCCTTAGGATTGAGGGAATTTCAACGCAACTAAGATTTTTATGGTTATTAGTCGACAACTCCACACTATAAAATTGCGCAAATAAAACAACTTAACGATTCTACTGGACGCTACAAATTAACAACGAATTAAGTATCATGTGTCCCTACTTTGACGTCTATCAGGTGATGATGATGATACCTTTCATCATATCAGCTTCGGTGTTCACTATAACATTTTCAATCGTTATGATATTAATATTGATTTGAACAAAGCTAAAATCAACAAAAACTGCTTTACTCTCATTCTTGATCTTAGCGATGTTCAGTTACGTAGTACTTTTGGTTTCATCATCATCATCAGCCGATAGACGTCCACTGCTGGACATAGGTCTCCTCCAAAGATCCCTACATTGATCGGTCCTATGTGCCCTCAGCGCCGGATATAAGGGGCTGTCGTTTGAAGGGATTCATTTGATAGGATTTGGGCCATTCCCCACCACGATGCCCCAATGCGGATTGGTGGGAGCCAGAGCCTCGTTTGTTGATTGGCAGGGTGCACTACGAGCAGGTGAGGTTGGGTTGGGTCCGGTGAGTTGTTGTGCGGGAGCCATTACACCTCTTCTGGTTTCACGCTTCCGCATAACTAAAACTTTATTACAGTGAACTATACTCCTAACAAATACAAGCTTTAATTTAATTAACGGTATCTTTGATGATGATGAGAAATAGAAGATTGTAGAGCGAGGAGCGGCGTTTAAAGTACAGATGGAGCGGTGGACTGTTAAAGTGTTATTTATGTAATAACTAACAGATTTAGGTGGTTCAGTTTAGGTTGGTGGGGGAGACCAATTTGGTCGAATTCAACAAACGCCTTCCCGGTTCGGAGTAGCTACTGCAATGAGGTGGCCATTAAAACGGCTCCGTGGGTAATTGTCCCCGGGCACGCGATCGCCCCAGAGCACAGGGAAATGTTACGTTCTGTATAACTGTCCATCGTGCCCCGCGCGGCCCAACTCTATTATTCAGATTCCGTTAAATTATCAGTTTAACCGATGGCACGTCGATCCGCGCCGATCCACGGCACCGCTGATGAGTGACTAGCCAATAAATTACCTGTTATCTTCCGTAGGGCCGTTACTTTGAGCAAACTTCATAAAAGCTGATGCATGCCTTTTGTAACATGCGAAAGCCTGACTTTCTAGGAAGGCGCGTGAATGTTGCGCGCTCGTAAACCGTAACCTTAGTAACGAATACATCTTAAACAAGTTATCGTATGGCCGCCGCAAAAAACGATCCTCCATAATAATGTGCTGAGAGGCAATTGTACGATGATGCAATTCAATTTATCAATGGGTACAGAGCATGCTGAAGATACTTGGACGAGCCTTTTTTGGTCCATTTTAATGGTGAAAGGTCTAAGCTAAAGCAGCGTCTGTGTGCAAACGTTTATAGGTTCCTGTTTGGTAGCTAGTTTTATAACAGGGTCTAAAAATCATGTTCCATGGCGGCTATTGCCATCTGGTATTGTATGAACATCTTAAATAAAGCATCTTTCTTAAGAGCATAAAAAAAAGCGACGCGGGATTTGATTAGTCTATACGGTACTACAGGACTTCATGGTAATTGTTCTCAGCTGATTATTTATGACTTCTCCCTAAAGAAGATACAAAACGTAGAAAGGAATAAAAGATGTAAATATAAAAATAGCGTTTTTTTTTTTATAATTATACGTATTTCAATCATTGCCATAATAAAAACTTTTCGTATCATAATAAATCTGAACTAATTCCTCTCATCTTTGTGCATCTCAACATCTGAATGGATGTAACATTATCTAGTTGCTATAAACTAATGTTGGAAATGGATGAGAGGTACCACCGCAGCTACTATTTCTACCACCAAATAGTAGTGTGTAAATATTACTCGGTTCCGGTTTGGAGGATGTCATAGCTAGTGAAATTATTGTGGAAATTTAATATCTAATATCTCAATACGGGGAGCGTTATGTGATGCTGTACCAACCTAACTAACGCAATGTTGTTAGGAGCAGGCGTATTATTTACCATCAGGTGACGATTCGTCTTGTTGCTTAAATAAAAAAAAATCACGACAAGTTGACTAAACAGGAAATAATTCCAGTGATAGTGAAAGAGTGAGTAAGAGAATGATATTTCGAGAATGGTGGCGAACAAGTCAATCTCTCTTTCAAGGAGATAAGATATCACTAAGCTGAAAGGATAAGGTTAATTGATAACATTATGGTAGTGTATGGTATAACATATAAATAGATAATGTAGTGAGTAGTGGTTTATAAGAAAAGGTTTGTTTCCTGCGGAGGTTCGCGGCGGAGGTGTCGCCGCAGCGTGTGCATTGTATGCATGCAGCAGGTAACTATGTGAATCTATGCAATTGTGGCACTTAAATAATAAAGCGGCCGCTCCCCGCGGTGCCGAGGAGCCAGCATGAATGAGTTATAAATCACATCCTGTCATTTGACCAGCTCGAATGGGTAACGGGACCATAATGCAGTTATTGCTTCATATTTAACAGCGTCCGACTACGGAGTGCATGACTGTGCGCCCTTTGATTTCTACGCGGATATTTGCCTTTAAAATAGACCCGGACCCCTCTCCTTTGTTTATTCATACACCGTTTAAGGGGAGAAATGTTACTCGAATTGGACCTCAGTCAGTATACAGTTTAAGAAAGTACGGTGATATGTTTGAAATATATCTTAAATATATATATAGGGAAACGGCCCAAATCCCTCCATATGAATCCCTAAAAACGATTGCTCCTGATGCCCGGCGATGCAGGCAGCGCAGCAACAATCGATGGGAGGATCTTTGGGGCAGGTCTATGTCCAGCAGTGGACATCTATTGACTAACGATGTATATATCTAGATATATATATATACATGTATTTGTATATGTATATATATATATATATATATATGCATACATAGATACCTATGTATCTAATTAAATCTGTGCTTCACCCTTGGGTGATGCATGCACCCTGGTAGAACAGAAGATAATGCCAAAGGCATTAAGTCCGCCTATTCATTTAATACATAAAGTTAAGGGGTTCCGCACAACAACTCATGGAACACGCCAACCTCACCTGCTCGTGGTGCACCCTGCTAATTAACAAACGTGGTTTTGGAACCCAACAATCCGCATTGGCCCAGCGTGGAGGGAAAAGGAACAAATACCCCCATATGAACTCTTTCAAACGATGGTCCCATGCTGATTGTTGAATATCACAGGAAGCTGCTGGATGCAGGCAGTGCAGGATTGATCGATGTGGGAGTCTTAGGGGGAAGCTAATGTCCAGCAGTCGACAGCTATCGGCTGATGATAATGACTATTTATATATAGCGTACCTTATTCTATATTTCAAATTGCTCTCGACGGTGGATAGTTACCATGTACTCCTGCCCATCGTCTCCATAATTTACTGATTCATGATCATAACTAATTTCTCTTCTATTCAGTCAAAATACGTTTTTTCTGCTTTTTCTTCCTTTATCTTTTTTATATTGTCCTTTATCTCATCAGGCCTCTAAAGATTTTCACATTGATCGGGTAGGGATTCATATGAGAGGATTTGTGCCATTTTCCACCACGCTGGCCTAAAGCGGGTTGGTGGAAACCAGAGTCTCGTCTGTTGATTAGCAGGGTGCACCACGAGCAGGTGAGACTAACTTGGGTCCCGTGAGTTGTTGTGCGGGATCCCTTACACCCCATGATAATATCTATATATTTTTAAACTGACAAACATTCTGCACACTCCTTTAGCGTCATCGGTCAAAATATATTGGTTATTATTTTTTTTTTAATCAACGTACATATTTAACCTTGTTTGTAATCAGTTTTTTTTTTAAACCGGATCCTAATGCGCAATCCGCTCGCAATACTTAATACATACCGATTGCAAAACAAATTTATTAAAGAACTGCAAATATATATATATATATATATATATATATATATATATATATCATAATCATCATCAGCCGTTAGACGTTTACTTCTAGACGTAGGCCTACCCCAAAGATCTAAAAATAGTCATATATATGACTATTTTCGGATGCAGGATCTGGCTGTGGGTCCACGAGCCCAGTATCAGATGACCAGTAAGAGTTGAAATCACCACCAAACGCTATACCAAATCAGCGAACAGCATCGATCGGCGTCAAGATTTGTACGTTGGGCCTATGTCCAGCAGTGGGCGTCTGTTGTATGACGATGATCACTATTTTAATTTGCTTTCATAATGAGATTCAGTTTTGGAGTTTAGATTTTGATGAGTAACAATTGTCACTAGAAGCTGGTGGATGCAAATAGCGAGGGTAAAGGATTGGTCATTGAGGAGTGGTCATTGAGGCGTATCCAGCAGTGGGAGACTAACCGCTGGCGTTGTGGGGTCTCTGTCGACGGGGTCATGGACTTTTTTGGTTAGATTTATATTCTTATTTAGGCGGCACGGGTATGATATCTGGTGATCGCATCTCGCACACTATCGCAGTGTAATCGCATCTGCGATGAGAGCGACAGCGCAACAGACCGCCGGACAATGTTCAACAGTTAGCAGATAGACATTCGGATAAACCTAATTGACTTGTAAAACCTTGTTTTTTTTTTAACAGCTCACTGTTACATGTACTACCATATCTTCTAACAAAAACTAAATAGTTTACGATTCAGATACGTTTATGCCCGCGAGCTCGTGGCGCTGGTTAGGTTGGTACATACAGCATATTGTGCTCATCGCCTTGAGACATCAGATCTTAAATCACATTATCTCAGTAATTTCACTAGCAACAACGCCCGTTAATCCGGAACATAGAAATCTAAGCACACTACTGTTTCTCCCTAGATGAAGACCTACCACAAGTAGATCTTCCTCCTGCTCTTTTCCCAGCTCAGGGGTCGGCACAGTATGTACTTCTCTTCCACATCCCTCTATCAGCCGTCATATCTGAATTCACACTCTTCTTACACATATCTTTCACACAATACATCCATATTTTCTTGGGCCTTCCTCTACCCTTACAACCATCCACATTCATTCTCATTACTTTCTTTGTTATATGTCCATCATCCCTCCGCACAACATACCCGCACCACACTAACCTCTTGCTCCTCAATTTCTTTGTCACTGGAGCAACTTTTAGACTTCGTATAATTAAACCTATCATTATTAGATATTTATCAAAAATTCTTGTCATTTGTCAGATGTGACAGTAGCTGGTAGGTCTCTGTTGCTGGATGTCATCTAGATAGGTACCGAACCGCAGCACCTATTTCTGCTACCAAACAGTACTGTCCAAACACTGTTTCCCTTTAGAGAGCTGTAGCTAGTGTAGCTATAATAACGAGAGAAACACTTTTCATCTCAAAGCGGCGTATATCATCTTAACCAGCATCACATTATTATGGGCGAGCGTTTTTAGCCGAAATGGCGATACCATAATTAGAAGTAACTTTCCCTTGGCAATGAACTTGCTCTTGATCGTCCGCCATTACCAATTAACACACATTGGTAAACGAGCTGATGATTTGTTTGAAAGTTTCTAATTCCGTCAGACTTATACCCGTTCTGTTAGTTATTTGCATAATTGGGATTTAAAAATAGAAACACTGTGTAGACGGTCTCGTAGATGATGATCAAAGTGAAATATTTACAACAACAACTCTGTACCTGTAGTCTCGGGCTAGTAACAATAGGACTAAGTTAAGACTTGTCTATGGTAGAAGGCGACTAAAAGTGTCTAGGAGTATCGCGGGCCTTGAAGCCCTATCCTCAACAAGCGAACCTGCGTGGGACAGCGTTTGGTGCTTAGAAGGTTTAGGCCCCTCCTTAGAGACGTGCTAACACAAAGTCTAAAGGAGCACCGGTGTATTCTCTAAGAGATCCAAGAGCCTATCCGAATGCATTGATGTAGAGCACCGAGAAGGTTTCAGTGAGTCAGAATCGTACATAACCCTGACTTCCCCCCAGAAGCAGAGTATCTTTCGAATAAACCTAGAAATAAAGAAAAAGTATTTACAACAAATAAATTGTATGGAAAGATACCAAAAGTATATGCTTCCATAATAACTGAAGCTCCAATAGTGTGGGTTAAGTTTACAACTTTATCCAGGATAGGACATGATTTGGAGGAAGCTTAGAAATTTTGCTTGAGACAAACGAAAATATTATTTCCAATACTAATGATTTCAAAAGAAGTAAATTTGATGTAGAAATAGATAAGAGAAAGAATCAATGATATTTCTTGTATTGTTATTGAATCAAACAACTTCAATATAATCATCGTATTGTAATGATTATACTGTACCTATAAAGTTGTCGCTAGTAATTGTTCACCTACCCGCCCAATTGAAACAATTACGGGCATGTATCACAGGTAATGCAACAAATTGTTGTCATTATGTTAATTCGAATTTGTACAACAATCCGATATTTCATACTAATGTCAAAATCCTAATTTATCATGTCGCCGATCGTGACGTTAAAATCTAACAAATCATTTGTTAATCAAACGTAAATTTCGTATGATATACACTCTGTAGATTATATTAGGAAATTAAGTTGAAGTTTCGTAACTTTATACTTACCAGTTTAATATACAGATCTTTATAACTACTTACTGATTTATTTAAATTTGTCTGATAACAAAACTGATAAAGAATCTGATAGAGAGATAGTTTCCACTTTCTACATAGAATTACTTCATTCTTGCCGTCGTATTTACTAACTTGATTATAACTTCAATGATGACGCCACATTGGTAAACACAATTAAGTTCTCAGTATCAAGTAATATCTGTGATGATGCACCTGATGATTTCAAAACGAAACTTGTACTGTCGGAGTAGGCTGAACTAATTAAAGACATTTACAGGCTACCGTCTACATCATGTGACGTCAATAGGGCTACCACTTCAAAGAACTTTCTGACTGTGACTGTTTATGAATGTGGACCTTAAGGTCCGATAAATGCACAAAAATATATTGAAGTTGCTTAAGCTTCAGAGAAGAATTCTTAACGTCACAGCTTTGATCTTAAAAGATTAGTTTTTCTATCTGTCGATCTATAGAATTTAGATTGTAGGAATTCACTCGCTTACGTTTTAAGAGGCTGTAGGTTTGATCATCACTGAACTTGAGTGAAGGGAAACTTGGTGAGGAAAGTGTTATGTATAGGTAACATGAAAGATAACTTAGTGCTATAGTCAACAGATTTGGCTGGATAGGTGGATCAGTAGTTTTAACTCTTTTGGTCTCAACAGCCAAACACCGTTTAGGTAGGTACCTCTGCAGCTCCTATTTCTGCCGCTCAAGAGTAGTATGTAGACGTTAGTGTTTCGGTTTAAAGGGTGTTCTAACTAATGAAATTACTGCCGTAATTAGACAACATCTTATGTTAAGCTACGTCCACAACGTCAAGCTCTGTATCATCTTAACTAGCGCGGCTGTTATTGGCAACAGATAACGTCTCCCACGTCTAATCACTTCGTAGAAACTTACTGCTAAAGTTATCAGCATTAACTAAGTTAAGTGATAGTTTTTGTGTGTTAAGTTACTTGTGGCAAAAAAAAACATGTTTGCATTAGTAAAGTTGGAAAGTAAAATGTTAACCCTAGCCGGTTGCGATAAGAACCGGTGGATAATCTAATTAGCATGGATGCTGACTGCCGACTGCTGGCGCAGCGGCACTGTTTCTATTTACGTTTAGAAAATGATTTATTGCTCCGCTGAATTTGGCGGCCATTAGCGGAACTGGAAACACGACGCGCGATCTCCACGCCGCAGTGTTTTTATTCTATGTACACAATTAATTGGAGTTCATTAACTGATGTTAGTCTAATTAGTAAGAGTCGGAAATGTAAGTTTTCTCCCATCCCATTCCCGGTTCTTTATATTTAGCTGGAAAGTGTACTTCTCTTTATTGCTAGACTTATTTGGCAATGAGCAGAGCACTGCTCGATGGACCGACGGCCGATGGGGAAGTAAGGCCCTCGAGTGGCGTACCGGTAGACGTAGTGTTGGGAGTTCTCCCACAAGGTGGACCGACGATCTGGTGAAAATTGCGGTAACCCACTGGATGCGAACAACGTGGGATCGATCGATGTGGAGATATTTTCGAAGGCCTTTGTCCAGCAGTGGACGTCTATCGGCTGATGATGATGATGAACAGTAAATTTTATACAGTGTATCATGGAAACGTAGCTGTGACAATGACTGATAAATTTTTACACACACTTTAAGAAATTAATTCATCATGTTGACATCCATTGCGGAACATAGATCTCCTCACCAGAATATTAATAATGATAAGTATCATTTACATCATATGCATGAGATGTGTCCTTGGCCTTGAGAGGTTCCTCGGACAAGTTCGTAGGTACTGTACTGGTTTTTCCTCTCAAGTGCAGTCGGCTTGCGGTTAAATTACACGAAACAATACGAAACAGGTTACCTAGAAATGTCAAGCTTTTGATATGGTGGCAACGGTGGCAACGAGAGATTTTGCACCATTGCGCCGCCCACGTGACCATATGCAAAGGTTTACTTTGATAATTGTTATAGTAAACAGAAGTCTGAAAGATCTGTCATTTATTGCGGTTATATGAAATTACAAAAAACATAAAAACATTATGAGGAAAAACAAAATCTCTCAGATCTCAGTTAAAGGAGAAGCGCTGTAAGGAGATGAATAAAAGGAATTAAACATCTTTGCCGTTATACTTTTACTATGTCCATGTTATGCGAAGACCAACAACGCATATGGTTAAGGTAGCGCTGGATCTTGAAACTAAAATGAGAGGATCTGGAAGATCCACCACTACATGTTCGACGATGATCAATAAAGGTAGATTTAGAAGAATGACCAGGAGGGCCGACCTTAAGTAAAGATGGGACAAGGTCTAGCAAGAAGAAGTATCTTTACCGTTCTTGTTAACTCGTCAACGTAGTGATCCTCGCCTACTCGCAACAAATAAGTACAAGTTTAAGTAAGAATTGATTTCTTTACACTTAGGACGACCACAGACAAGGTTTTATTCCACATAGCTTTGACTTCTTGCAAAAAAGTGGAGTATATTTAATAAAGTTTATTCTTTATAAAAAAACAGTCCATCATCACATATTTAGTTGGCACGTCCATTGACTGATCATTTTCGCATGCTCATGCTTTTTTCTCATATTTTTTTTTTTTATGTAAAATAAGAGGCAAACGAGCAAGACGGGTCACCTGATGGTAAGTGATTCACCGTCGCCCACGTCACTAGCGACGCCAGTGCGTTGCCTACCCTTCAGGTAAGAATATGCTCTTTTCTTGAATAACCCAATGTCGCAGTTGTTGGGGGAGACCGCTGATGGCAACGAGTTCCAGATATTTACTGTGCGTGGCAGAAAACTGTTTTTAAAACGCATTGTAGTGGAACGCCAACCATCCAGATGGTGTGGATGATAGTGCCAGCGAGACGGTCGGTTGCGAAAATCAGCGGCTTCTATTAAATTGAACAACTCCTCGGAACACTCCCCATTGTAGACTCTGTAAAGTATGCATAGGGAAGATAGATCCCTACGCAGTGCCAAAAGATCTAGCCGATCGGCAAGTTCAGGATCGTCGACATTCCGAGATGCCCTACGTTGGATTCGGTCAAATGGAGATAGCTGATAACCCGGAGCCCGGCCCAGGGTTATTAAAAATAATCGTTAATTGAATCTTACTTAAATTTACTTGTGGTAATACTAGCAGTTCCTCGCCTGCTCCGCTGGCCGCAACACCCCTGCAACCCCATTTGGGGAAGGCGTTCTATAAAATCCGTTGCTTCCTGACCTATACTGGGCATAAGGAATATTCCTATCAAATTTCAAGTCTCCAGACTTCATGGTTCCAGAGATATCGTGATGATTATCTATGTAGGTGGAAATCTCTTATATATATGGATTATTAATTGTTACAATTGAACTTGCACCTTTTCTTTGGGTTATTAATTAGTAGTTAATTTACTAGTTAAATGAAAAGTAATGTATGTTCTTATTGTTGGGGGTTCTTTAGTATTTTTTTTTTGACACGAACCCATTTCGGGAAAGTGAAATCAGTGTTAGTATTGACAAATGTCTGCGGTTGAACAGCGGCACGCTGCGGTTTAGACGTACACCTAATGATGACGACACGAACGTACCTGCAACCAAAAAAAAGTTATTTGTTATTATAAAGTATTTTTTTTTAACTGAAGTACAGTTTAAGTATAACTTGTTGATATTACTAGAGTAATAATAGCTTTAAACAATTACGCGTATGAATATACACAACTTATTTTTCTTCCGGTTCTACTTCGTTTCGATGGTATTCACAAAGTGCTAATATTACCATTCTTCTTTGTCGTAATCTCATGACTGAGGGACGTGACTATGGTGCCTTGCCCTGGCCACCATTTCTTTCCAGACATTTCTGTCTTGCGCCATTTGGATGGATGATTGTAGGGTAGCTCCCGTAGCGTCCTGAGTTGTGCGTGTCCATCTTGCAGGATACCGCCCTTTCGCTCTCTTTCCTTCCACACAACCAGTAATAATCAGTCTTTCCAGACTGTCTGGGTCTCGCCTGACCGTGTGTCCAAAGAATTTGAGGACTCTCTGCCTACAGATTGTTCAGAGCCGTGTTGTTACGTTCAACAGTTTGAGGATTGACTCGTTTGTGCGACATTCCGTCCAGGATATCCTCGGCATTCTGCGCCAGCACCACATTTCGAACGCGTCAATCCTCGATCTCACTCTCGCTTTTAGTGTCCAGGTTTCAGAAGCGTATAGAAAGATAGAAAATATGAGCGTCTGCATTAGCTTCTTTTTGGTGTTGCGGCTAATACCCCTGTACCGCCATAATCGCTCCAATCTCTTCACCGCATTTTTCGACATTTGTGCTCTCCTAATAACTTCCTGTATTACTATACGTAACATGTAATGTAGTAATAATCTTCTGGTGGTGTGTCCCTGTTGCTGAAGACATGTTGGTATCAAAGACAGCGGCCATAGTGAACAGCTCGATCATTAAGTAGTTAGCTGCAAGTGTGGGGAAAGAGGAGAAAAGAAATAAACAATACATAAAAACACAGTTCACCTATTAAAGTGAGTGAAAGCCTCATATATATAATCATCATGGTTGCTGCGAGATAAATCGCAGCATACGCCAGTGGTACTTGCCGATCACTTCTCGTCGCCGTGAGTTTCTCCAGTAATTGCACTAGCTACAGCACCCTTCGAACCGGACCGTATTGATTAGCGTTAGAAATAGCCGCTGCTGTGGTAGCCACCTAGACGGTCACCGGCAACAGCGACCTACCACCAATGTCAACTGTAAACGTAACTGACTGTTACTTGAACCATTAATTCAGTTGGTCGATGCTGTGCGGTAGGTACGAATACCGCGGTAAGTGGCAAGTTATTACATGATCACTTGTTATGTGTAAATGTGCTCTGTGTTGACAAACGCGCGACTTTCGCTGCGCCGGCGCAGGTGGTCCGCTCGCTGTTACGCGGCATTAATTTTACTGGACGTGGACTTGTTCATGTCCACAATTCTGTTTTCCCATTACGGAGTTCATTAAACAAACATATTAAAAAAAAAAATATTACCACAGTACACGACCACGGTACAGTGATTTAATGCTATACAATGATGATCAGAGATGCAAGTGCAAGACAACCCTGTAATTGCGCTGGTAAGAATAGAACTAAACCCTGCTTATCGTATAAACCAACTAAAACTGTCTTCCGGTTCGCCACCCTTGACTGTGGAACCCTCATAGCTCGATAAGCCTCAGGAAGACAGCGAATGCGACTTGTACTTCCCGTAGCACACACAGCGAGGGGAGTAAGGAGAGCTTAACCAGAAGCTGCTGCTAACGCACCGAAAGGGTTTTAGTGGGTAAGAATCTCCTATAATCCTGACATCCCCCAAAAGTTTAATCTTCAAATGATACTGATTCCTTATCTTCAATAGAAATGGAAGAATGATATACTTGATACATACTTCACATAAATAGCTTATGTACAGCCAGCTGTTCCTCGTCAGCTTTGCTGGTCGTAACACTCTCGCCATTCGCTTTGGGGTAAGAGCAATTATGTAAAATCCATTCTTAGCTGATCTCTAAATGGCAGAAGCAATATATAGAAAGCGTTTGCATATGTAAATCATAAAGAAATAAATAGGATGCAAGGGTTCCCGCATAATGCACGGAATGCAAGCCAACCTCACCTGCACGAAGTGCATCCTGGTAATCAACAAACGAAGCTCTGTTTCCCGCCAATCCGCATTTACCCAGCGTGATGGTAAAAGGCTGAAATTCCAATATGAATCCCTACGCTCGGTGTGGGAATTTGGGGGAGGCATGTCTAAAACTGGACGTCTATCGTCTGATGATGATGATGATGATGAAATAAATTTATGTATACATAAGCGTTTAGAAATAAAAGTTGAACATTTAAAAGAATATTGTACAGTACTAATCTTTTATCTTTGAAGGAATAACATCAATGGAGTATCACATCTCTCGTCTCCTAAGTGGATGCTTAGATCGCAATTAAGTTTTTACTCCTCATATACATTTTATTATGTGTAACTTTCATTGTAATATATAACCCAATACATAAGCACAAGCGGGCTACTTTCTAATATTTCCGCCGCTGTCCGAGCGGAATATTGATAACTTAACAGACTCGAGCCGCTGACTGTCGCTCCATAATCATCATTCAACGTGATCATCATTCAACATGATCATCATTCAACGTGATCATCATTCAACGTGATCATCATTCAACGTGATCATCATTACTAAAGCTTAAATAAAAAAAAAACTGGTTAACCATATACTGGTGGTAGTGTCTCTGTCGCCGGAGATCGTCTATATGGGTACCATCGCATCGCCTATTGCAGCCAAGAACAGTAACAAACAATGTTCCGGTTTGAAGGGCGCTGTAGCTATCGTAATTGCAGTTGTAACGAGGCTCACGCAATGTGTTGCAGTGCATACTGTTTAACTAGCATATCATCGTTTAGTTACATTAAAAAAAGGAAACTACCTGTTCCTCCAGCCCCCGTCGCTTTGCTGGCCGTAACACCCTCGCAACTCTCTTTGGGGATGGAATTTTGTAAAAGCTGTTCTTAACTAATCTATACTCGGCAAAAGGAATATTCCTACCAAATTTCCAGTGTCCAGTCCTTATGGTTCCAGAGATATGAGTTCCTCCTTTGAGTACCTACATAGGAGGAAATGTCTTATACATATCATCATCATCAGCCAATAGACGTCCACTGCTGGCTAAAGCCTCGCCCAAGGATTCTCAGATCTGATTGGGATGGAATTCATGGAGAGATTTGGGCCATTTCTAACCACGCTGGCTCAATGCGGGTTGGTGGGAACCAGAGCCTCGTTTGTTGTTTAGCAGGATGCACCACGAGCTGGTGAGGTTGGTTTGGATCCCGTGAGTTGTTGTGCGGGACCACTTACACCCCATTTACTTATTACTTATAGATGCGAATGTATTGCATATGTTGCTTCTGCCATTTAGAGGTCAGCTAAGAATGGATTTTACAAAATTACTCCTTCACCAAAGCGAATTGGGGGGAGGGGGAGTGTTGCAGCCAGCAAAGCTGATGAAGAACAGCTAGTTGTATATAACCTATTTATGTAAACTATGTATCAAGTACATGGTGTAAGAAGTATGGTAGGTTATATATATCTAACCTCCCATAATCCTGACTTCCCCCCAAAGGCTTTATCTTTAAAAGATACATAGGAACGGAAAAATATATATTAACCAATATTTCATTGACAGGGGTAAAAGAAATTGTTTTTTTCAAAAGGGATGTTAATAACAACGTGGCCCTAGCTAGGATGATTATGATAAGTTATTAAGTTCCTTTACCCCAGCATCATCAGCTGTAACACCATTCAATATTTGTAAGAGTATCATATATATAAACTAAGGTCCTGAAATGATGACCGCGTACCGGAAGAGGTAGTGTTGGCAGGTCTCCCACCAGGTGGTCCGACCATCTGGTGAAGGTTGCGGGCAGCGCGAGACCGATGGATGTAGAGATCTTTGGAGGCGGCCTATGTCCAGCAGTGGACGTTTATCAGCTGATGATAATGAACCAAAAATCTCAAAGATCTCACCCCGGCCAGGCAGCAGCAACCACTGTTTATAGGTATGGCTATGGTGCAACCTAATTACCAATTCCTGAACTAACAAGTTACTACTTCTGCCAATCCTGGCGATGACTGACGCGATGTGTTTTCTCTGTATGGATTCCAACGAGTCTGCACTTTTTAACCTGAACAGGTGTCGAAATATCTTGTTATACTGGACACGGATGCCATTCAATGACCTCCTGGACTAATCAGTCCATGGCTGGCAGGTGTAGGAACTCTAAATTCCAAATAGGTTATATGTCGCGGTTTGGCAACCGTGGTTGCCCTAGTGTGCAGTAGGAATAGTATAAATAAAAAAAAATTGTCTGTCGTTTGATCGAGGCGAGCCGGCGCTGGTGGATGCGAGGAGCGCGGCGGGCGGTAGGTGGCGGCGGTTGCGCAAGCGCATCGAAAGCCGCGCAACTGGTATCCGAACGAGCCGTAATATTACTCAAGAGTGAAATTGTGAAGGAGATGATTTGTGAAACTAACGCCACGGCGCTCTTTGATATATCGCTTTCATATATTAATTGGATAATTAGTTTGATTCCGGATGACTTGCGAAACCTGCCGCCGTCAATAATTGCGAGGAATGCTGCGCGTGATTCATTTAATCTTTTTTTTTTTTCATCTTCTAGAGAAAGTATCGAGAGTGCGATGTGTTGGTCTGTGAGGCTGTTGACTTATTAGACATTAACCAGCAGTTAGTCATTGTTCAGAGTTGGGAGCGTCATCGGAGATGATTCAATGGGAAAACAGTTGAGCGGATAGAGAGGCTGTAGTATGTCTTATGATAATATCAATAAGTGCACCTTAGTTCATCGGTCCCTAATGGAGACGGTACAGCTTCCCAAGACGTTGCAGCTTTATTATAAGCACGATCAGAGATAGATAGGAACAGAATCTATGTTTAACTTGTAATCATAATTAAATTATTGTATGTTAACTATGTAAGGGGACGTTGGGATTTTTTTTTTGTAAAGAGGGGGTAAAACATATATGGTTGGTGGCATTAGTCAATCTTCTACCAGATCTATTGAGGACCTGGTGAAAGTGCTGTCATTCAACGGTGGAAAATGATGGAGAAATTTATAATTGGTATATAGTTAGATTAAGCCTTTTTTATTAACTATGTACAAACTATTTTTATTGTCTAACAAGGAAAATCTAATAATAACTTTTCTACTTGCTATACTCACGTAGTTACCATCCCGCTGCGGAAACGGAATAATACACCAAGTGAGTTTTCACGGGAAACCAACTGGTCTGAGTAATTGATTTGACAAGATCTAACTCCATACGTTGTAACGCACATATATGGGACTCTTGTTTCCTTTCCTATATCGCCATAAAGCTTCACCGGTTTTCGAGTTTTATTCGTTCCTGTTACATTGGACGGTGTCTGATGGCGACTTTCTCATTCTTTTAAGGATACCAGGCGATCTCTCGCTGCGTTTAAGGCGAATTGCGTATTGTCCGTGTTAATTAGGGACAGTTTGTTTATCTCAGCAATACGATCTCAGTAAAACTATCTATACGTTGTAACGAAATAATGAGACTTAAAGTTCTATTAAACGTCTTTCTAACTTAAATAGCTTTTAGACTTAAATGATAATCAAGTAAGAAATTTATGTTAGAAATCAAATTATTTAACGATAACCCCATAAGCGTATATATAGGAACAGTCAACAGTGTGCGCTAATACTCTAGTGTGAAATTCCTGGTCCGGAGCAGTGTGGTAACCAAATATGGTGCACAAATCTCAATAAATTCGTGAGGGCATCTCATTGTGTGTACCCTGACAGCACAATAAACGACACACGCACACATAAATCGTAGTAACGTCATTACGACACCACGCACACGCGGAGCGCGCACAAATGAGTTGAACCAACACCGAGGTTATGCTAATCACGTCAGTTATCACTTCTTTAGACGTTGAGCAGTTATGTCACTGCCGAAGGAC
Organism: Ornithoptera priamus; assembly: GCA_029034505.1. Taxonomy (NCBI): domain Eukaryota; kingdom Metazoa; phylum Arthropoda; class Insecta; order Lepidoptera; family Papilionidae; genus Ornithoptera; species Ornithoptera priamus. Next base: position 1,667,080 of record JARDWD010000559.1, read on the forward strand.
TTACGGACGGAATGGAGAATACTTTAATAGTGACAAATTTGACACTTTATAGTAATTGCTACGTGTTATAAAACAACGGTGTATTTAGCGGTAGGTCTCTGTCGATGGAGGTAGTTTAAGTAGCACCCACTTCTGTCCACAAAAATACTGTATTAATGTTACTGTGTTTCAGTTTCAATAGCTCTGAAGTCGGGACTATCGTCACCAACGTCATCTTGTTAGTGACAAACGTACCGTTTACATATTACAATGAAACGGAATAGTCTCTGTGTTGGTTGAATTTAATTGCTCTATGGCAACACCTTGGCTGGTGGTTAGTGGTAGATCTCTATTGCTGAAGGCCGAGTAGGTACCACCGCAGCTCCTATTTCTGCCGCCAAACAGTACTGCGGAAACAGTGTGTTCCGGTTTGGAAGGTGCTGTGGTTAATATAATAATGAGACGTCGACTTATGTAGCAAGAGAATGAGCACAGTGTGGTTCTGTGTCATCCTAACTATTGCCACAGTTGGTATGGGTTAGCATATCATTAGCCTACTTTTATAGGGTGTGGAGAGCAGTAGCTCCACCCCGAGATGTAGTCTTATCAAGGCCTGTCTCGGTCGGAACCACGGTTGTGTGCGAGCGTTGCTGTGGTTCCGGCCAAATGCGATGAGTGAGAAACCGTAGGATTTTAGCCGGTAAGAGTCTAGCATAACTCTTCTGTTGCCCCGACAGCAGAAGGGTATCCAATGCAGGATTTCCCCACAAAAAAGAAATAAAGGCGTATATGTCCATCAGGTGAACGTCTCGCTCGTCTTGTCGTCGAATGAACAACTGCTACTACATAAATATGTACTGTAATCTCATGATGCTGTAGTTAAAGATTCGTCTCGGGCGGGCCCGCGTTCAAATTTCCTGAATACCGGTGTGAATACTTTTGACGTGTCGGCCAGAAGTACTGGACGGGAATCAAAGCGTAAACACGGCTTTTGTTGTGATACCCGCGCGGCGGGAACGCGGAAAACATCCGATACACACAGTCATAGAGCTTGGCCAACAACAATTCGCATAAAACATTTTATTATGTAAACCTTCAGTTTAATAACAGATCTAGATAATCTTAAACAAAATAATATCTTTATAAATATTTCTAAAAGTATTTGTCAATATTTAAGGGTTAGACGAGGAAGAGCGATGGACCAGTGGTTTCTATTTCAACTCACCCTCAGCGGTAGAAGCGGAAGAAATGAGACAATATAAAGGAGTGGACCGGATTTAAATACCATCAGTTAAACAGAATAACTGAGGATCGAATTGGTTTTCACAATCTGATCGCCATATTTCAATTTGAAGATGGCATCGAATGATCAGTAAGTTCACCTGATGGTAAGCAATACGCCATCCAATAACAATATGGCTCTAGTTAGGATAATATACACTATACTTATACCGTAACAGCAACTACTATCAGATCTTTCTTGTAACAACTAAATAAATATTTTTTTTTATTACATAACCTCAACTTCATAAGCGGTTAATCGATGAGGTAGAAGATACTCCGGATCTTCGACCTCATTCTGACTGTGACAACCACTCTCTTCATATTGACAGCAGGAACACGACGATGCAGTTATGGTAGCAGATTTACAATATGATAACTTGAGACAATCCTCCAACCTCCAGGCTCCACTAACCCAAAGTTCATACCGGCCACATGAAAGTGGTTATTAACCAGCCAACCAGACTTAACAATGTGTGACCCTGGATGCTATCAGACCTCAGTGTTACAAGGCTCAACCACTGCTCTATAAAGGAAGTTAATATCAGGCATTCGTAGTTACCGCAGATTTATATATTTATCTCGCAAGTGTAAATCAGTTTCCGGTTCGGGTTGTCCGTATGTGAGGAGGTACGTCAGCATTCCGCTCACCAGACGTGTTCTCGTGGCGTTTGAATCAAGAAGTAAAAATTACAAGCAATTAGAGAGGGCAGCGGCCCCGCGTCAGATTTTAGCCCGGTACGTCACTCATCGAGATGAAAGTATACAATGTAAGAGCTCTTACAAAAAAAAAAAAATATTATTTATATTAAGCTGCATTTTGGTATGTGAGGTGAATTTTGCTTCATGAAACGTTATGTATAAAACATGGATAAGTCTGTTGCTGGAGATCGTCTAGGTCCTATTTCTGCGTCAAACAGTTCCGAGTTACAATTGTGTTCCGGTCCGAAAGGCGCTGCAGCTAGTGAAATTACTGGGACAACGAGTCTTAACATCTTATGTCTTAAGACGACGAGAACGTGGTGCTGTGTACACCATCCCAACTAGCGTCGTGTGGTTTAATGTCAACAATATTACATACATATATCACGCCTCGTTCTCAGTGGGGTAAGCAGAGACCACCTCTCTCCACTCGCTACGATCCTGGCAGAGAGGTATCTCTAGCTTCATCCACTTTCATGATCGTTTTCATGCATGCTCGCCGGTTGGTTACATGGCCGAATAATCTAAGCATCCCTTTCTTTATCTTTGTGACTACATCTTCAACAACGCCGCACCGCTTCCTTATCACACTGTTCCTGACTTTGTCTATGATGGATGAACAACAATGTTAACAATAGGAAAATCTTTTATAATAGATTAAACGATAGGAGATTAGAAAGGGAGGTGTGCCGGAAGTGAGCGCTCCCGTCGACTCCCGGCACCAATTAACGCGGGGCGTGTCGCGCGCACTAAATTCCTTACGATTTAGTGTTATGTGCGCAGACGCAAGCGTCGGTCAAGCTACATACGGACCATCCGATTATCGAACCTATTTAAATGTATGTAGTAAGTAAGCCATCTGATGACCAACCTTCAATATTGATGAAGCACTTCAAGAAAAAGACCATAAACCAAAGTTGGTTGTCGGTATTACTATTGATACTTATCCCTATTTTTCATATGACAGCCAACCTCCGGTGATGAAGAAGAACTTTAAGAAGAAGAAGAAGAAGAAGAAGAAGCCATTTACGCGTAATAAACGTTTGAATTTCATTAGTTGATCTTTATAGATTGTCTAGGTAGGTTTCCTATCTCCTATGTTAGCCAAATAGTAATATGAAAACATTACTGCTTTCCTGTTTGAAGGGCTTTGTAGCTAGCCAGTGTTGGGGTATAAAGACTTCGTGTCTTGTGCAGAATATATCATCGTATGTCGCTTCACATTAATGTAAATTAGTTCACCATTGGGTGAAGATTTTACTCATTTGTTCATTGAATAGATATATATATATACACATATATATATATATGTAAAAAAATTTACTATACTATTTTTGTGGCACTTAACAAAGTTTTGATTTATATTAATATTATAAGAATATTTTATATGAACAGAACTGTATGTGATCGTTGTTTATGTACATATGAAAAATCACATATAAAATTTTATATTTTATTTATATATGTATTTTAAAATTATTAACAAATAAATCTAATTAATACAGTATCGGTTCGTTATATCACAAAAATAAACTTCCCAACTGTTATAGTTGTCCTAGACTGTTGTACAAACGCTGCGACCGTGTGTAACGGTTTAACTTGCACTGGTCCATTTCTTTGTGGTAATTGAGGGTGCACTCGCCACTTCCTACTGCGCTCTATAATAGGATCCGGAGCTCGCGACCAGTCCCACGAGATTGTTTTAGAAAAAAAAAACTTATCAGCGAGTTGCTTCGTAGTGGCGACGGCGTTGTGTCACCACCGCGGCACATCAACGTCCGGTCTCATGTTCACATCGGCTATATCGTGTAAAGTTACTAATCACTTTTTGTAGGGACTTCTTTTATTCTTCAGGATACTCTGAATTTTTTCAGGATCATATATAACATATAAATCGCCTCAATAAGTTATCAAGCGTTCAAATATACTTAGTATAATATAAAAACGATTAAAAAAAATTATTTAAAATTAATGTAATTTTTTTCTACATATATGTTACTATCATTAAGTAATATATATTAAGTTAGCTGTAGAAGATAAACTTTGTGTTCTGGTTAATATGTGAGAGAATGAGATGAATATACTATGGAGGTAGTAAACGGAGAGAGAGAGAGAGAGAGCAATCGATCAACAATTCTTTTATTGATTGAAATAGAAAAAACAGAAACAGAGAGGTAAATAGAAACACTTAAAGTAATATTTTAGTAAAAACAGGAGGAACAGTTTTATTACTTCCGGATTTCATCTGTTCGTGTGCGGAGGATCATAGCTCGAAGAGGTGGCGTAGGATGCGGAAACTAATAAAAAACGTGTTTTTATATAATTCACTCGCAGCCTAAACCCACAAATACGTTTACAGTTATCTTTTTGTCGTTACACTTTTTCGTTTCATAAAATCCTATTGACGCCGTCTCATGCGAAAGTTCACATTAAAATTGTGACGAATTCGTAAAGATCTGTATTAATTTGCGGTATTTAAGATATCGCACATTTTAGATTCATCTGTAATGTTCAAAGCGGAAATTTAAATAAAATGAAAAGTAGTTATACGGGTTTGGGCAAAGTATATTTTAGAGATCGTCATCCTGTCAACCAAACGATGGTGGGTATTCAATTTTGTATAATGCGATCGTAAAACTATAGTAAACTACAAATTAAATTGTGGTGGTTTGTTTGAGCGGATCCATCACAAAGCACTTCAGAGATAGCTGCAGGGCTTCGGGGTAAGTGACAAAACTGTACTAATCCACTTGAAGCAAATCGGGTAAATAAAAAAACTTGAACGATGGGTACCTCATGAATTGAGTGAATCGAACTTGTGAACACGCGTCGACTGCTGCTGCTGTGTTACTTTGCTCGACCGACACAATGATGAAGGGATTTTAAATCGAATCATTACTTGTGATGAAAAGTGGATACTGTACGATAATCGGAAGCGCTCGTCGCAATGGCTGAACCCTGGAGACCCAGCCAAATCCTGCGCTAAACAAAAATTTACTCAGAAAAAGTTACTTGTGAGTGTTTAGTGGACTAGCGCCGGTGTCGTTCACTACAGCTTTATAAAATCTGGCCAAACGATTACGGCAGATATCTATTATCAGCAACTGCAGACCATGAAGGAAGAACTCGCTGACAAACAACCGAGAATGGTCAATCGCTCTAGGCCACTGCTACTTCACGACAACACAACACCATCACCACACACTGCACAACAAACAACCACTAAGTTAGATGAGCTACAATTGCAATGTCTGCGACATCCACCACACTCCCAGGACCTTGCCCTAACCGATTACCATTTTTTCCCAAATTTGGACAGCTTCTTACAAGGAAAATATTCAACTCCGATGCGACAGTCCAAACCGCCTTCAAACAGTTTATCGATTCTCGCCTCCCATGGTTTGTTTAGTAAAGGGATCAATGCACTACCTATGAGATTACAAAAGTGCATAGATAACAACGGTGCATACTTTGATTAATTAAATATATTTTTCAGAAAAAAATTGACTTTATATTCCTCCTATAAAACGCCCATTTTATATGTAAGGACCTAATAAAAAACCTGTAGCTAAAAATAAACTACATTTTATAACATGTAAGTAAAAATATTCAACAAAAACTATGTATTTGAACTCCTTACAACATAGTGCGGTAAAGTAGTGACAATAAAGGACGAGTTTCTGACAGCAGCAGATAAAACTGTGCGTTTACCGTCCCGACGAAAAGGTCACCATCCGACCGCGGAATCACCACCGTCCGAATGAATGCAAAAAGTAGTAAGTAAATTCAAGTGGCGCCGCGTCCCAATAACTTTATACTCGTACCTATAACCAGTCAAATTAAAACCGGTCCTCGTAGCGAAGGATGTCCTTGTTCTGGTGTACGAAGGAGGGAATCAAAATATACTTTACTTTATCGTGATGGTGGATTACTTAATTAATTAATGCTTGTTTAGTAGTGTAGTATAGTGCAGGCAATATATGTTGAAAAGCTATGGATCAATCGGCTAAAGTTGCACAATCAGTTTCTCTTCAAAATATTGGTAAAATCATCATATATTTAATTTTAAATATATATATATATATATATATATACTCAAAATAGGGATTTAAGGGGTTCCGGCCAACGTCTTACGGAGCCCAAGTCAACCTCATCTGCACGCGGTGCACCTTGCTGAATAACACACGAGGCTCTGACTACCCACCAACCCGCACTGGGTTAGCGTGGTGCCCTAAGGCCCAATTCCCCTCAATGAACTCATGGATGTGAAGATCTTTGAGGGAGGCCTATATACAACAGTGGACGTATCTCGGCTGATGATGATATATACTAGCTATTTCCGTCCCGCTTTGTTGGCCGTAAAGTAAAATTATACTTGAAATTTGTCTGAAATATTCCTTGAGAGCAACCGCAAGCAGCCGTTACTATAGCAACCGCATAAATATTACACAAAGAAAATATTTATACAAATTAATTAGAAGTAAACTGGTGAAGGATCTATGCTATTCTAAGAATAGCCTGTAACAGTCTACTAATCATTCCGCGTGGAATGCTCATGTTCGATGTCGATACGTTCACTAGTTTTCACGTGATTGGCTAACAGAGAAAACCCATTTTCATTATATATATATAGATTTACTTATGCATGTATTTGTAGCTGTTCATATATATATATATATATATATAAATACGGCACACCCGCCGTATAAGCTCCATACAATCATGTTATTTGTCGTCTGGATGAAATCGCTTCATGAGACGACTTTTTTCCACCATCAATATATTTATGTATTTACGTATTTTTATGTCTTTTTATGTTGTACAAATAAAGAAGGTAAATAACGTAAATAAATTTATAATCATCTACTTGTTCTTCGCTTCGATTGCTAGCCGTAATGTAGAGTTAAATTTGATATTGAAGTTTGTCAGAAATACTCCCGCTCGGCGGCAACCTGTCACACCCCCAGGAGTCGCTTCCCGTTATAAACACCCCCGTAACTCCGTTTGGGGAATTAAATTTTGAAAACAAATTCTTAACTAAATTCTAAACGATATAAGTATCAACCGATAAACGTCCACGGCTGGTCAAACCCCCCCCCCCTCAAAGATTTCCACATCGACCTTACAAACTGCATGGCTTCCGGTACAGCCAGGCATTAAAGACCGTCGTTTGTAGTGGTCTATATGGGGAGTTTTAGGCCATTTTCCACCACGCTGGCCCAATGGGAGTTTGTGGGAGCCAAAGCCTCGTTTGTTGATTAGCAGGGTGCATCACGAGTAGATGAGATTGGCTTGGGTCTAGCGAGTTGTTGTACGGAACCCCCTTACACCCTCTAAGTATACATATTATAAGTATGTCACTAGCAAAATTTTACGTCTAACAGTTCCGGAGATCTAGTGATGAGTCGATGAGTCTCCGGATATCTTCCTATATATATATACATATAGATGAACATATCGATTATGTATGTATGTATGTATGTATGAAGGAGAGGAGGAAGCGATGCCGCGGGTGCGGCTCGTGTGAAACCCATACGCGTACAGATACATAAATAACGCGAGCGGCCGTCTGTCAGTGCGCGCTTCCGCATTGCGCGCGCGCTGCACGCACAAAAACCGATATTAGACGAGCGCAACCATGCGCTCCGCAGTGCATACTAAACTGACTCAATACCATACCATCCATATACCAATATACAGCATATAGACGGATGATGATTTTCATAGTTCATATATATTTCTATAAACAAATATATGTAGCTCGCTGGCCTAATGGTTAGAGCGTGCGGCCTTCATTCCGAAGGTCGCGGGTTCGAATCTCGGCATGTACCGATGACTATAATATTTAAGTTATGTACATTTGTGAACTTTAGTACCAACAGTCGGAGGAGAATCATCGTGAGGAAACCTGCACATGAATTAGAATTTATACTAAGCTGTGTGTGAAGTCACCAATCCGCATTGAGCCTGCGTGGTGACTATGGCCTATCATCCTAATATCGAAGGTAGATCTGGACCCCAGTAGTAGGGACGTAGTTTGGCTGTTGAATAAATATATATCATCATTATCAGCCGATAGACGTCCACTGCTGGACGAAGGCCTGTCCCAAAGCTCTTCACATACAGTCAACATGGCCTCCGATAACGCTTGGCACTAGGGGTTGTCGTATGTAGGCATTCATATGGGGGATTAGGGCCATTTCTCACTACGCAGGCCCAATACGAGTTTGCGAAAGCCAGCGCCTCGTCTGTTGATTAGCAGGGTTCATCAAGAGCAGGTGAGGTGGACTTGGTTCACGTGAGTTGTTGTGCGGGATCCCTTACATACTTCAGAAACATATATATACGAGTATATATATATATATATGCGTGTGTGTGTGTGTTTAAATGATTTCGAGAATGAAGCCGAAAGAACTCAGTACGGTTGGGCTGCTTTCCTTAAGTTCCGTCGAGTCTTCTCGTCGCCCACACCTCAAAACCTGAAGACGAAAGTCTTCGACCAGTGCAAATTACCTGTGCTCACTTCCGTGCTGAAACGTGGACACTAACGGTGCGACCGCCAAATTTTATTTTAAGATTAAATAAAAATGTAAGTATGACGCCTTATTTTTTACTGTCACGACTTTCAAATAACTTAAAAGTTTTTCCCTTCAAGTGATGATTATTAATTTAATTTAATAAAACAATCGATTAAACAATAATTATTACATTAAAATTTGTATAGAAATAAGTAAACTTTTACACATATTACCTTTCACCCTGTATATTTATCTATCTATCCAGATATTCATTGATATATCTTGAGGTCTGCAAGAGTAATAGATGTAAACCCAAAAAATTTGGTAGAGATATCGCTTATGTTATTTAGAGATCAGCTAAGAATGGACTTTGCAAATTCCTTCCCTAATAGAGAGTTGTGGGGGTGTTAAGCCAGCAAAGCGGTCAGGGAACAGCGGGTATATATGTTACTGGTACTGGGTAAGTACCACCACTGGTCTTATTTCTACCGCCAAACAGTAGTATCCAATTTCACTGTGTTCCGGTTCGAAAGGCGCTGTAGCTACTGAAATTACCGAAGTAACGAGATTTCACATCTTTTATCTCAATACGCCGAGTACAATGTGGTCCTGTGTATCATCCTAACTACGTTTCAATGGACGAAGATATTATTAATCATGATGTATCGCTACATCAAATAAAAAATAATCGGCTTAATATCTACTAGTATTAGTAACAAAATTAGTAGTATTAGTAATTACGGTAATAGTAAATATAATTAAGAGAAGTATAAGAGAGATAAGAGATATCACATGTAGCATTATCAATCGGATGGGAATATTACAGAGTAATAGAGCGGGCAGCAAGTTTACAAGTACCAATTGCAAGAAGTAAAACTGTAATGAGATCAGCTGTGGGCACCGATGTCGCTCGCCTCCCGGTCCACTGAGGGGCCGGAGAACAAATGTCACTAAAGCGGTCACCAACCTCTGCTGCGCCACAACGTCGACCGTTGTTTGACTTCAACTAATGCTTCACCTCGAGCGATACGAAGCTGAGGTTTTTGTGAAGTACTTCAAGCTTATTTTCATCATTGACCTCAATACAAAAACACTGTGTTTTATGTAGTTTTTTTTTTAATGTTAAGTGCTGGACCATTCCACCTGGTGTTAAGTGATATGGTCTGCGGTGGTAAAGTCTATTCAATATTCTCTTACAGACATCCGTGTATTTTTATCCTACTCTGCTCATTTATTCACGAACAAGGAATATTTATAAGAACTGTGACTCGCCGTGGGATTGAACGTCCGATGGTGATAAGGGTAAGGGGTGGTATTATATAATTGTGTGTAAATATTACTGTGTTCCGATTTGATAGGGGCTGTGAAGTTACTTGAGTAAAGAGGCTCTTGTCTTCAGGCGATGAGAACAATGTGTTGCTGTGTATATCCTAACTATCGCCACGTGAATTTTCTTATTTTTTTTTTTAAATAATTAAATAATTTCTTTTATGTTAATGTCTAAAAAGTAGCCTTATCAGCCAGTAATAACTTTTTTCGGTTCCAAAAAGTTTATACCCTATTCTCAGTATTAAAGAAATCTCCACATTTATTGTATTCTAACTGTTACACGCCCGCTTTGCTGATATAGAGTAGGACCGCAAACGACATTTCATAGCAAACGTTACTATAGCAACCAAGTAAATAATACGAAATGAAAATGTTTATCATATTTAATTAAACATGAAATGATGAAGGATCTATGAAATTCAAAAAATAAATAGCCTGTAACCGATATCTTCACTAGTTTTCACGTGAGTGGCGGGCAAAAAAACTCATTTTCATTATATACATATAGATCAGTACAAAAGATGCTGAATAATAGCAGTCTTCTTCTTTATGCTTAATGGCTTCTGTTTAAGGAACTGTTCCAACGTCAGTCGTGGGAGGGAGTGTAACAGCAGTAAGTAGGAGTAAGAGTTAATTTATCGACGTACGCACGAGAGGTGCGCGCGCGCCGCGTGACGCGTTATTAGACTGGAACGCCCAGCGCCCGCTCCTTCCCCGCCGCAATTTCACAGTGTTGCCATGCAAATTAAATGTGCTCCACTTTCTACTAATGTTATGTTTCAATTATGACAGCGCGGCCATTTTATACTAGCAGTGTAATCGGTGAACGTTTCGTTATGTGCGTTGCGCACGATCTCGTTGCTTGTTTTGTGTTTGGATGCTGTTTCAACTTCCTAAGGGATAAAAAAAATCACTTTCAAATATTAACTAAAGGTATTGTTCGTGAGTTCCACGTTACCAGGAGATAGGCCTCGTATTGACGAAAACCATCTACGCTGATATCCACCGCAGCTGCTGTCTATTCCGTCAAGTATTATCATGCAAATTTCACTGTGTTCCGGTTTAAATCGCGATGTACCTAGTGAAATTACTAAAAAGACTTAGTATTTTGGAACTCAAAAAAACGAGTAAAGTCTAGTGTTTATTATTGTAACTAGTTTTACATTGTTATGGGTAAATGTCATCACAGTTCTACATCTCACATCTTTCGTCGCTTCATCGGATCAAAATAGGTGCATGTATCAGCAGCCGGTTAGTAGTGATGGTGTTGGTGATATGTCACTGTTTCCGGAGATGGTCATTTAAACCTTTTAACCAATATATCATTGTTAGGGTCATCAGTAATAGCTCATGATGCTTTTAAATAAAGTGTGTACGCGAACACAATGTAAAGCTTATGCAACCGGCTGCATTATTTCGGAGTAAAGAACGGAACATGGGACAGGACGGTGCATATTCATGCACGCGTGCACCGCGCAACCGAGGGGTCGATGGCAGACCTAATGACGTTTTAATGATGTCCTTTAATGTATAAATAATGCGTGCATTAGTTGACGGCGGGGTGGTTGCTCCAAGCGGGCGTGATGTAACTCCTGATATAATGGCGGCAGGGTAAGTATCTTACATAACTGTGGGAGCCGCTGTGATTGAGGACTTCAATATTGTCCATTGATAATTGACGTCATGACGTACAAGATAACAATGTAACGATCCAATTCTTGATATTGTTAGTTAAGACAGATCGGTCAGGTTGTTGACGCCATGCATCACAACATAGTTATCAGCTCAACAGTGGACAAGAGTCTAAAAATACAAGCATTCCCGCTGCAAAGCAACATACATTTCAGTGAAATACATTTAGGTAGACTCTGAAAGTTTCCAAAGGCCTCATGAAATACATGCTTTTGGTAGAACATCAGTCATCTAATTGTCATGATCAGTTAGGACTAGAACGGAAATGGAAATGTCTGCTACGAGAAAGAAATTTGATAAGGAAAAATTGATGAAAGAATCATCCATACAGGTCATTTTAAAACTAAAATTTAAAGCTTCCGGCAACAATACATTTCGGCACTTCAGTAATTTAAAGTTGAATCAAATCACCCGTTATGTCTATTAGTGCTTTTACTACTCGTGAGTCAATTTGTAGTTAAAATTATTAGTCTTAGAGTAGATGATTCTAATTCATGACTAAGTGTATTAGAAAATTATCAATAAGCAGAGAAACTTGGTAAACATAGAGTAATGGAGAGAGGAATAAGGAAAATGTATAAAAATGCTGTAGGAGTTTTTAAATTTTAGCATAGATTCCCATTTATATTTCCCATTATACAAGCTACCGTTAACAACAAACACAACAACAAATTTATCTATAACAACATCGCAGACCGCATTACATATCAAATTGCTTAGGCGTAGCAGCGAAAGTTGGATCTATCGCATGCAATCATAGTAATTTAGGTCTCAATGGCGAGACCTAGACCGCAATCCTTAGAAATTGTATCGGTTATCGATTTCCAAGTTAATCATTGCATTTTCAAAGGCGATTAATTTGTAAACAGTTTACAGTTATATTGGTTTTTCTAATCGAAAACTATTCAAATCATTAGCTAATGGAATCAAATATATTTATCAGGAACATTCTATACTGGGTTAATGATTTTAAAGTGTCTCCTTATCTACTTAAGTGTTTAACTGTAGAACTACTAGATTTTCCTACTTTAGTTTTACTGCAAAAATAATAGGAGATCCTGCACTATTTTTGCAATAAACACCAAGTTCCGAATAACTCTATAAAATTATTAACAATTGCAAAATCCTTTTATATAAATAATTGTATTCTAACCTAACAACCCTTCATTAAATTTGAACTTTAAAGGTCAACATTATAAAATGTAACAATATTGAGTGTAAAATCATGGCTACCATGAGATCAATGATTCAGGACTCTCGAACAAATTCTCAACTAAAGTTGAATTAACTTAAGGCTACATAATGCTACAAAATAACCTATAAACATGTATCTTTCTGTTGTTATTGTTGGAAGCTGTCCAGATACAATCACAGCTTCTATATCTGCCACCAAATGTAACATTAACGTGTTCACGATTAAAAGGTTGTATAGCTAGTGAATTACTGCGGTAATGACAACTTAATTTTATATATCAAGGCGATTAAAATAAATTGGTCGATCGTATATTTATATGTATATTTAAATGCATAACCTCTACCAACCTTTGGTGAAGAGTTGTTCAAAACATTGGCATCGGCATATGAAAGCTTTCTCAGAATTTTGTGGCGATAAGAGATGTACTCTGCCAAAAATTTCGTCAGATCGTATCTCATTCTGTTTTATCATGAATTTTGTCAGCAGCATTGCAGTCTTAAATACCAGAAAGGATAAAATGAAAATTATCATAGTGGTATAATTTTGGCTAACATAGACCCTATGAATAATTCCGTGTGGTACAACCACGGATCTGATTTGCTCATGTTTGACCCTTGTTTATACTAAATACTTCTTTGACCTTAAACTTATATCGATATCAACTATTAGACTGTGCTATAACTATACAAAAGCTTTCAATTAAATAACATAAGTATTGAAGTAAACACATAACTCAAACACATTGTTGTAAGTGATATAAATTCTGAAGAGAATGAAGCTAAACTTAATGATACTTTTGATTGGTTACAAAATCATGAAATAATGATAGAAGAATTTGATATCAACCGAAATAATAATAACGGTATCTTAATTGAAGATGATAAGAAGGAAAGGAATAAAGAATAAATTGATATTGTCAGCAGATAAGAACAGCTCGTACAGCTTTAGGGTGAAGTTAACATTTTTGTTTTAAATTGAAACATCTTATTATCGCGGCTAAAACAAATCCGATCGTGTTATCTCCCGACAGGGGTATTCAATGCAGAAGATGACATTTCAATTAAACTTCCTTCAAAAGGATACGTCTAATTTAATTATAATCCTGGCAATGTTATCTTTTATCGCGTTGGAAGACCACAATTCCGACGTTTAGCGCGGTTAGTGATGGCTTAATAAACTTTTATGTACGAAACGGCTTCGGGTTATTTTTAACTGGATAAAATTAATGAGTTTCGTACCAAAGTAAAGTTGATCAGTGGAATGTTGTCCACAACTCTCCTTGTAGTAAAGTGTACTAAGAGTGACGGCAATGCTTTAAAATTATATTCCTGCTGATAATTTTCCTAGTCTTCATTGATGGCGACAGCTGCCGTTTCCACTGTGACACATTAGTATACAAACATTCTTGTTCTTCTTCGTCGATATCACTCTTGATGGTGTGGTCGTGGTCATCATTTCAGGTGTTAGTCACAAGCTTAACACGCCATTCCTCTCCTTCCTAATGCATTTATATAGTGCCAACGATGATGAACCATTTATTGCCTCCTTTACCTGGTCAGTCCATCTCATAAGCGTTCTTATTAGTATGCAAACATTACCGTCTCGATATTTGAAGGATGCTGTGGCTAGTTATACTACTGGTACTGTGTATATCATCGTAACAAGCGCCTCATTGTCATGGGCGGGAGTACGTCTTACCATCAGATTAACACCTTCAACGCAACTTCAAAGTGTTTTATATATAACAGTGATTAATAGATTCGTCGAACTCGAGAGACGTCAATCAGTTGAGATGATAATGTCAAAGGTTGAATGATGTAAAACTAATAGTTGTTCATGACGAATAATAAATAAATAAATAAATAAACATTTAATAGCTTACATTACTGTAATATTACAGATAATTTTTATTCTGGATTATTTCTAAAACAAAAGGAGCTCACGGCTCAGCTAACGGTGACCAGTACAGCAACTCCGAGCGTTGGTTATCACCCTGCCCTTGCTTCTCCAGTTGTTAGGCGAAAGGTAAGTAATAGAGTTGTGTGTGATTATAACAAAGATACACATAATCACAACAAAAACACAACATTCCGTAATGATGTCTATTAAAATCTAATTTTTATAACGTACGAACGTTGCGTGGCCATTTTAATTTGATACGCGAAGAAGACCAACGTGAGAATTAAATGTTTTGTTGTGTACAAACAATTATTGCGCATTGTCTCTTAGATCATTGTTTGTAAACAAAATATGATGATGGTATGATAAAGACCCTACAGTACACCAACTTATTACTTAATTACTTGTAATGTTTTGGTGTACTGTAAGGTCTTTATAAAGTGATGGATACACAGATAGAGTTTTTTTTGTTACGGGAGTATATACACACTTGTCGGGGGAAGTCAGGTTTATGTGAAATTCTTACACACTGAAACCATATCGGTGGTCTGCATCAGTGCATGGAGAGGCTCCAGGATATCTAATAGAATGCACCGGTGCCCCTCTACACTTTGTGTTAACACAACTCTGAAGAGGAGCCTTATTTTATTTCAGGAGGGAAATCTTCGAAAAATCTTTTGCTTCTGAGGAGAAGTCAAGGTTATGTGAGATTTTTAAATATTTTTTTTTAAATATTTTAATTATGACAATATTAATGATATTTTTGAGCTACCGCCATTTTGTGCAACTCAATATTGAACAAAATGGCTGCAGTTCAGTGAAAATGTTGCCATAGAAACAACGCACTGATTTTTAACTACCTCCTAGTTTAAGAGCAATAATATTGCTTAGATGCTTACTTTCATATTTATTCTCTTTTTCTACGAAAACAAACTGACTTTATTTTACTTGTGATTATAGTTTAGATATTAAATGTTAAATTTAAGTATTGCCATTAATACATTTTAAACTGTACTAACTTATGAAATAAACGAAAAGGATCAATATGGCTAAGTAAGCAATGATTGAAGATATAATACTTGTTTTTGCATAACGGGATATTCATGTTCCTATTCCTTCATTGCTTCCCAATTTTTTTTCCTCCCTGTACCCCTTAATTATACTTATTAATTTATGAGTACCCTTGCCCTGATAAATCTATGTCTATTATGTTAAAATGGTTGATCTGGTTTCTTGAAACATCTATCTGTTGTCAATCTTAATGTTGATATAAACTCTCTATCTCTTTCTTTATTTACTAGTACTTTAGTAAGTTATTAGTTATAAGGATAAATTAAACTACATATTGTAGACGTAATACATTATCTTCTTCATCTTATACTAGCGCTCCAACTGGTGCAGGTTGGCGATCAGCGTGGTACAGTCCTTTCTGTCTCTAGTTCGGCGGAACAATTCGGACATTACTCGACTTTTCGTTTTCCAGAAACTTTACCCATTATAATCAGCTGCAGAAGATCATATCGCTGATTACGGAGTACGACATAACAGCGGAGTAATACATTATAATAATGTTTATATAACTTAACTGTTTTAACTTGTATAATTTTTACGTGCCCTCAATAAAGCGTCGCATCCTTCCGAAGGTGCACGGGTACCAGAGCGTGGGTGTGGTACCCGTGTACTAGAGGATGGGCTTAATGTTTCTTTATATGGTATCGGGTATAGTGGTATGGTCTACGTGGATGGTTACAAGGAAGACCGAAGGAAAATGTGTATGGATTGTGTTAAAGATGAAATGTGTAAGAAGATTGTGAATTCAGATATGACGGATGATAGAGGGATGTGGAAAAGAAGTATATACTGTGCCGAACTGTACATAGCTGGGAAAAGATTAGAAGAAAGAAAAATATGGTGTCGCGTACGTATATAGTACTTCAGATGCTCTACAATCACTGAGCCATGGAGTCCACGGGTTGGATCCAGTTAATGTGTAAAGAGTGGAAATCAGGCGGCGCTCGTCCGTGCGTGCACCACGCACCACTTGCTAACGGAGCTGCGGTGATGGCGGCATAGAAAGTCGGTAAAAAATCATTACTATTTACAATCATTTTCTATAATAAAAGAATATTTCAACCCATTTCCTATATATTAACGCAACAACCCCATTAACCACAACACCGGTACCTTGTAGTCTTGTAGTCGTTTTTGACTGTTACTTAAGAGTGAAAAATATGTCCATATGAATGTATCTTTAATACATTTCTCAAATATTTTGGATTGTCTAGAAAAATTTATTGTAATTGAGAACACCGAAGGCAAAAGATCATTCGGTCGTGCATCAATCGGATGGACCGATCAGGTTAAACACACGTCGTCCTCTAAATTTTACACGGTCGTAAGAGATGCGGTGGACAGGGATCGGTGAAAGCAGATCGTTCGCTCCAGACAGCAACCCCGGCACTGATCACAATCCTCAGACATGAAGGAACGACCCTAGAGAGAGAGAGAGAGAGAAACACATTTCTTCAGAATAAGGAATGAGAATTTTGGAAAAACAAAAATATACCCACAGGTTAGATGTGACCTTAGATGACCATGAGTTAGGATGACATAGACCACATTGCACTCGTCGCTTTTAACAATAATATGTGGTCTCTTTACCCCAGTAGCCACCCCTTTTAAATAAATACACAGTAATTTTTGCCCACTACTATCTGTCGCCGTGGTGGTACCCTAGACCTAGACCTAGACAGTCCTTGCGAATTTACAGCTTCTAGTAAATAAAACTACGGATTTTTATAAGCAAAACTGAATCCTCTTTAGATAAATACTAACTTAATTAAATACTAGCATAGACCTAAGTTGTTTTTTTTAATAATATTTTAACCTAAACGGAAACAGTTTGAACTCGGATGAGCAGGTAACACTGAATCATCATCATCATCAACCGATAGCCGTCCATTGCTTGACATGGACTTAGTCCTCCCCCAAAGATCTCCACATCGGTCAGTCACGCGTACCTCACATCCAGTGCGTTCGCACGATTCTCACCAGATCATCGGTCCAATTCGTGGAAGGTCTCCCAACATTATGTCCACCAGCACGTGGCCGCGACTTAAGGACCTTACTACCCCATTGGCCGTCGCTCATTCGAGCAATATCGGCCCACGGCCACTTAAATCGAGAGATCTTGGCTATGTCGGTGACCTTAGTTCTTGAGGAAGAACTGAGGTCACACAGGAGAGAAACTCCGATCACAGCCCTCTCCATTGCCCTTTGGATGACTTCGAGCCTTTTTATAAGGTCGATAGTAAAGGGGCACGTCTCGGTTCTGTATGTCAACCCTGTATACTATCATATAACTTGCAGTAACCGATTTTTTTTTCTTCGAAATACGATTAGCATATGCATAAGCTAAGTTACGGCCGCCAAAAAAACACAATGAGAAATAATTGAACAACAATAAGCACTTTATTCGATACATTATAAACGTCGGACCTTCCCGGGTCCCTGACAAGTGAATTGATAAGGTAAAATCTGATCTGCTCACATGATTAATAAGTTGGTGGTATTCGCGCCTCGGGTCCATCGCGCCACGTTTTTTTGACACTTTTTGGGACCCCCGCCGGTTATCTCGATCTCAGATTTATCCCCGAATCAAACTTTTGCATCGCTTTGCATAATATTTAAAAAACAATAACTCTTCTAAAGTTCTATCGTTAAAGGCCTTCTGTTTTACTCAAGTTCTAAGCAGCTAAGTTAATTAACTTATATTTGAACTGAATTATAATATACTATGTAAATTGTTTTGCAAGTTAATCATTTATAAGACTATGGATGTAGTGCTGATGAAAGAGACAAATGCTAACGGCGGCTGATGACATCATACAGAGGAAGGTGGTGGAATTCGGACACCTACAAAAGAGATCTCTTTTCCATTTTCCAAAGCTAATAAGAAAGAAGAAGCTAAGAAGACAATAGTTCGATGATATACAAAACCGCCCAATTTGATGATGATGATGAAGGCACCGAAGAAAATGTCAGTGTTGTTAATCTGATATCTAGATTTCTTAACCAAATAGACTTCAATGTTATCCTGTCTTTTCTCAGAAGTTTCATTTAAAAAAAAGCAAATAATACAATAGACAAAAGTCCTAAAGATGTAGATTTAAATACAAAAATTACTGGTCACAGGTCTCTAACGTTGGTAACGCCTCTTTCGGCAACAGTAGTAACATTACTGCGCTCCAGTTTGATAGACGGTGTAACCAGTGAAATTACTAAGGTGCAGCATTGCAGTACCGTGTCCATGATCCTGACTACCACCACATTGATATGGTTGGCAATGTCACTCACTATCAGGTGACCCTCTCTCGTCGCTTCGTCGAATGAATGTAATGTGAAATGTCGAACGCAACTTATTACAAAAGAAACAGCTTAAACTTAATTTACTATAGAAAGCAGTAAGATAAATCGGTCACGAGGACTCGATCAGATCGGCCATTGAGAGAGTAACGGTGACATTTTAACAAATTACAGAGCCCAGGGTTTAACCTTTAACTGAAACGGCAGTTTAATCTAATTACTTCAGTTATTTTTCATGTCGGCGGACATGTGCGTTGATTAAAATTAATCATCCCCATGAATCTGAATTGCATGATTTATTTTATTGTGCGGCGCCAATTTGAACCTTGGGCTTATTGCTGGTAAGGGTCCAGCGTTGCGGTCCTCGAGTGCCCCTCGGAGCCATCAAGGTTGGAGCGATAAATTACCAAAGTATTATTGATAGCCGGCAATATCCCCCGACGCTGGAATTGATTTATAGGAGTCACTTTCAAGTAATCGCTTTCTGGCTAAGCATACGAGATGATGTTACGTGGTGATCATTGGGATATCTGTAATCATGTAAATGAGGTAATAAACATAGATGTATGTACCTGTTTTATGACAGGAAGGATGGAGGAGAGGAATGTAAGTTTTAGGGTGAAGAGCAGGATGCGATTAGGTGAGACAGAAAGGAGATTACACACTCCTGTAGTAGTAGACCAGCAATGGATATATACAAACGATTATAATGATGGTGAGAACAGGATAAAATAAAAAAAAGGTATAGAAACAACTTTATATGAATATATGTAAATACTTTGCATTATCTGTGAAGTCTCCGAAGGCTATCTATCCATCACCATGTCGTCATCCACATAGCCAATTGTATAGTACATAAAATGTTCTATGTGGTAAATTGAGGTTATTATATTCATCATATATAATCGATATATTTTATTTCATAGCGAATAGTACGAAGTCGTGAAGATCTGAACATATCATACAACCTTCCACGAAGGCAGCATCATTGCTGGCGTTACCACGAATGGTATTTAAATAAAACGTGAAGTAGAAATAAAATAAAGTAATATCAATATATGTATAATAATAACAAATACAAACCATATCTATTAAATATACAAGGACTTTGCTATGAATCCCCCCACCCCCACCACTAGGTGGACAGACGACCAGTCCTGTAGTGTCGGGCTGTAAAGACTAAGGTAAGCCTTGCCTGAAGTCCTTAACCAGTACGTACTCCCCTTACGACACAGAGACATGGCACCTGTCCGGCTGGTCCACCGATTCAAAGTAGCACTGCGAGCGATGGAGAAAGCTGTGCTTGGGATTTCTCTAAGACGATGTAGATAGACCGACGACATCATCAGAGCAGTTGGAAGTAGGTGGATGTGAGATGCTGAGGATCGCATTGGGTGGAAGACGTTGGGGAAAGTCTATATCCAGCAGTGGATAGACAAATGCTGATAATGATGATGATAATGATTGTAGCAGAAAGCGACTAAGAAGAGAACAATTGTTGAAGGAAACAATTGTTGAAAAAAACAAGGATCTCATCAGCTTATAGTCGTCAACTGCTGGACAAAGGCCTCCTCTAAAGATCCTGACGTTGATCGCCGGGCACCAGGGGCCGCTGTGGTTCATACGTAGTGACTTAGGTTCTATCCCACCACACTAGCTCATTCCGAGTTGGTGGGAGCGAGTCCCTCTTTTGGTTAGCAGGGTGCACCACAAGCAGGTGAGGTTGGCTTGGGTCTCATAAATTATGTGGGGTTAGAGATATTAAATAACATATTATTAACTAGAAGGAATACATTTGATTAAGACCTTGGGTTAAAAATGTCTTTCATCACTTTAACCAGCAGGGGCTGCTAACTGTTCTTTATTAGTCTCTGGTCTTATTCAGCATATGAAAAATAAACAAGCTTATCAGGGAAATCAGAGACTCTCTTAAATTTTATTGCATCGCTAAAAATTTACGCTCCCTTATCTGATAAACGGAAATCAAATGGAGTGAGAATAAGAAAAAAAGGGGGGAATCGTTAAACAATGCTCTTAGCGTCACGACGATAATAAATATAAGTGTTCCACGAAACACATTTGAAGGGTCCAACTTATTTGAGGTCCCAAAAAAAGGAATGATTTGCTTCACTGTAACCTCTTCGAGCGCGATCCGGTAACGCATGTGATATACGTACAATCGCATGCATAAATAGGGAGAGACTGTAGTTTGAATTTTTGGTCGAGGTCTTCGAGAGAGCAAATGTAGTACTACTTAACTAACCCATAGTCTACTAAAAGAACTGTTAGTGTATATATTTTTTTAAAAAAAAAATCATCGGACTGTCGGAGGGACAGCAAGTTCCTTGAATGGCTACTGAGCACCGGAAGACGCAGTGTTGGTAGACCTTCCAATAGATGGTGCGACGATCTGGTGAACGTCGCGGGAAGTAGCTAAATACGGGCTAGCGGCAAGACCGATCTATGTGGAGATATTTAGGAGAGGCTCATGCACAGCAGTAGCTATTGATGATGATATTGCAACTGGGGTTTAAAGGGTCCTCTCGTGTAATAACTCAGGAGGCTCCAGCCAATCTCACTTACTCGTGGTGCACCCTGCTAAATAACAAATGAGGTTTTGGCTCCCACCAGCTCGCGTTGTGCTAACGCGATAGGAAATGCCCCAAATCCTCCAATATGAACCCTTACAGTGGAGATCCTGTGGAAGAGATCTATGTCCATCTATAGACGTCTATCGGCTGATGATGATGATATTACAACTGTATCAGGATGAAATTTTCTATATGCGATGAAGTAATACAAATCACGCCATTAGTACTGATGAACAGTTTTTTTCCTCTTTACTGTTCTAATAAAAAAAACTAATATTTATTTATTTATTTACAACAGTAACAGAGCCAGATATTCACCTGATAGTAAACCATAATCTTGCCCTTCCACTCATCCATTAACGTCATCATCTTCCTGCTCTCTTCTTTATTCAAAATCATCTACATATACATGTATCTATCATTATACTGTTTAAGCAGAGTCTGATGAAGCTGTAGTCTATCTACCCCTCTTTTTTATCGGGAGGAAACCTAAAAGATACCTTGCTTCTAGGAGGAAGATATGGTAATGTGGGATTTGTACCCACTAAAAACCTTTGGGTAGTCATCCTGAGTGCGTTGAAGGAAGCTCAGGGATCTCCTACGGAACAAACTGATGCCTCCCTACGCGCTATGCCAGAGTAGACGAGACCAGCTCGTCTTTGTCGTTCACCCTGGACTCTTTAAGTGGGTAATGAAAGTCGCCACTTTCAAAGCCCACGAATCATCTTTTGTACCTACTAACCCAGTCTCCGGCAACAAAGACCTACCATCAATAAACAAAAATGCTATCATCATCATCTTTACCAGCCGATAGACGTCCACTGCTGGCCATAGACCTCCCCCAAAGATCTCCACGTCGTTCAGTCCAGCGCTGCTCGCATCCTGTGGCTCCCAGCACTACATGCCTCATGGACCAGTAATGCTATGACATAACTAAATTGGTGGAGATGATGTCACGCGGTATTCTCTTCTATACCTTTTGGGGATGTGAAGAGGGAAAGAGAAAAATATACTTTTGAACAGATCAAATATCTCAAGTTATCTGTCGAACGCGCACGGGGAGATAAAAATCCAACTTGAGGATTTGATGATCATGAAGCAGTCGTAAAGCATATATTTATTTTTTATTAAGTCAGTATACATTTTTTATGTCCATAACTTTTATTTTATCGATTTGTTTATGGCACCGTTTCCTTCGACCTTAACGTGTTCGCGTAATTTATATTATAATGTTGTTTACACACGAGGCGGAAGGGGTTCCGTACAACAAATCACGGGACCCGCTAATCAACAAACAAGGCTCTGGCTCCCACCAACCTGCATTGGACCAGCGTGATGGGAAGAGGCCAAATCCTCTCGTATGAATCCCTACTAACGTCTCTACTCGGATTTGCGCGCGACACACGGCCGATCGATGTGGGGATCTTGGATGCCTATGTCCAGCAGTGGACGTCTATCGGCTGATGGTGGTGGTTGATTATACACGCGATCAACTTACCGCTTAAATGCTAAGTTAACGGCGCGACGCGCCCACCGCTGGGAAACAATAGTGATCATTTGCATTAGTTATTATGTAAGGTATGACTACACGTGCAGTGCCGTTGGATGAGGAGGAATGTCAGGAGCAACTTCTTCAGTTAAAATTAGATGAATAATAATTGTTTGACTGCTTCCATACTTATTGATCCATAGAAAATAAACATACCTGTGATCCATTTTGGTCATACAAAGCGACGAGATGAGCTATTCACCAGATGATAAGTATAACGCCTACCCAACGTGTCTGTACTTAGGATGTTATACACAGCACCATATTGTGCTCGTCGTCTTGACGTAGGACGTCAAGTCTCGTTACACCCAGTATAACGCCATTAAAACCGGAATACGATAATGTTTTGACGGCGGTAATAAGCTGCGGTGTTACCTACGCAAACAGTTTCCGGTAACAGCTACCAACATATAAAGAAGTGTAATAGGTAGTAGTAATAAGGATGAAAATAAATGTAATGGAGTAGAGATGAGAGATAAGACACAAAAGAGAAGAAGAGGATGAAAGTAGAGAATGAAGAAGGTATCGAAATAATGTAAATACAGAAAGGAACGAAGCTCAGGCTTTCAGTAATTTCAGACTCTTTCTAATCAGCTGAAGTGTATAACTTAATGTGTCCAGATTAAGACCCGAAGCTGTACAGCATCATCTCTTGAGTAATTTTTGTTTTAATTTTTTTTAATGGGGGAGGGGGGTTATCCTTTATGGGTGGATATCTCAAAAAAAAGACAACACAAAAAGAAACTTATGGTGCTAATAACTTGTTAACCAGTTGAATGCTGTATTCTTCTCGTGGAATTTCGTCCTACCTTTGTCCTGTAGAGCGGATTGGAGAAGTCCCATCCTGGCGCGACGAACAGATATCCACATTTCGATATCTTCCGGCTGGCCTGCGAACAATAAAAACACCGAATATATTTTAAGCCGCGGCTGTCCGTAAGATAAATAAATAAATAACCCCTATACAGGCCTTCGATAAAAGGATAATATGTTATAGGGTCAAATTACATTTATGAAGGGGCGCGTGCGATTTGAAATGATAAGGATAAAAGGTACTTTTTCCGGCGATCGGATCCCCTTTGTGTTTCTCGAAGGTTCTACTGGAAGTAAAAAAAAAAATATTCATACAGATCGGAGTCGCCGTCGGTCTGACGGCATCGCGTGTTAAGGATACGTTATATCGCCCCCGGACAAGCTGGATCAAATCGAGATGATCCAATACAGGATATTTTTAAATTTCCATAACAATATCCTCGTATTATGGATAGTATATGCTGTCACTTTGTAAGAGAATTTTTTTTTTTTTAATATTGCTGATATAGGCAACGGAGATTAGGCTTAAGCCAAAGATCCTCATCTCAATTGCTCCTGCGCTGCGACCTTCACTAGACCGTCGGTCCTCTTTACGAATAACTTAACTAATATAGTAATATGTCCACCCTACACCATCATACCTAGTATCTATTTTTAGACTTCGGTGTCACTTAAAATTAAGTAACCACAACACTTGTTTGTAGTCAGACTGAATTAATCATTGAAATGTGTAAAGAGTAAGGAATCAAACATACATGTAATTTTTTTTTTAATTACATTTAAGCGGCGATACGAGCGGGACGTTCACTTGATATTAAGTGATACGTCTGCCCATAGCAACGTGGCGATAGTCGAGATGATATATACTGCACCACGTCGTGCTCGTCGCCTGAGACGTAAGATATTGAGTCTTGTTACCAGAGTAATTATATTAACTACGACGCCCTTCAAACCGGAACACAGTGATGTCTGCATATTACTATTTCGCGGCAGAAATAGGTGATGCGGTGGTACCTACCTAGGCGGTCTCCGGCGGCAGAATGCACTGCACTTAGTGCACTACTATGCACTAATTAATACAAACAGCCCCCTAACTTTTAACTTAAGGGGGACGGAGAATATACTTTTTGGTGTCAGGCGGTTGTTTTAAACATTTTTGAATTTAATAGTAATAATAATTAAATTTTTTATAAATTTTTTTTTAATAAAATAAAATTAGTTAAAATGATAAAATTTGTATATTTTATCATTATATTTAATAAATGAATAAAAATATGTGTTTTTGAAAATAATATAAAATCTAATCTGATAAATTATTAAAGGGTTGCAGTAGTTTGACTGTACTAAGGTAGCATTAATCATTTGTCTCTTGGTGACTTGTATGAGAGATTGGATGAAATATACACTGTCTCATTATAATTAAAAAAAAATATTTTTTTAGTAAGAAAGCTAAGATAATTTTAGAAGATGAGATGATCGAATATTTTTCCATATAAAGCAATCGCACCGTTAAACATGCGATGAATGAAGTAACGTATGCGGCGGCTGCGCACTACGGAGTGTCCGCCGGTCGCGCGATAAGGCGATTATGAAACTATTGTATAACGAAAATAAAGTGTTTCCGAGTAACAGTTGTATTGATGTGTCACCGGCGGCCGTCGACCCGGGTTACATCAGACGTGCGCGCGCGCAGACAAGATTCGCAGAAGCGATCACGGTCCGCGACCACGTCCACGTCTAAACTTGTTAAGTCGACCGGATGCGACGATTTATACTCGATCGCTGATTAACGAGTGTCGATACAATACGCTACATAATAACTACATATATATATGTGCACATAATATATATATGCTGATTAGCTGATGGGGAAGTAAGGTCCTCAAGAAGCGCCGGCCTACGGGTAGACGTAGTTGAGAGGCCTCTCACAATGTGGGTGACGACGATCTGGTGAGAATCGCAGGAAACCACTGGATGGAAGCAACGCGGAACCGATCGATGTGGAGATCTTTGGAAGAAGCCTGTGTCCAGCAGTGGACGTCTCTCGGCTGATGAAATGTATTTACACATATAATAAACACCAGTAGAAATGTAGTCTTGAAAATAATCAGAAATATTACCGCCTTTAGCCGGCCGCTTTCCAAACCCTTTTCCGTTATTAACACCCTTGCAACCGCTTTTAGGGGTAACACATCATAAAATTCGTTAGCTAAGCTATACTCGGCAAAAGGACTATTCCTTCCAAATTTCAAGTCCAAGGTGTTATGGGTCCATAGATATGGTGACGTGAGATATAGGTGGAAATCTCCTATATATATAGATAGACCACTGTTTTATATGATAGTAAGTAACAAGGATACCATGAATGGTGAATACTCTGACTCATGTGTTATTAACAGTGGTATGGTGGTATTTACAATATCCTTTACCACCAACCAAATTCTACAGAATCAAACCAGAGACCTTCGTTTGACTAGACCGTTATCCGCTGCAGCATTGAAGCAGTTAAATAAATACAGACTATCTTCTTCGTAAAGCGCCTTTCCAACTGGTGAAGGTTGGCGATCAGCGTGGTACAGTCCTTTCTGTCTCTGGTTCAGCGGAACAGTTCGGATGCTCCAGATATGCCAGTCCACTCCCTGGTATTCCTCAACTATAACATTTTCCTTCATAGACTACAATCATTGCTATTGTAAATGATCAAGGAATTTAGATTATTACCGCTGCTTATTGGTTTGCCCATAGTTCAGTCTCGTCAACCTTTGGTCTGAAGAAGGCACCTCATGATGGAGACGATACCAACAATGTATTAAAAATTATCCTAAAATTTCTAGTACTACTATTTTGTATAGACCTATGGTGGGTGATACAAAAACTTAAGCAGTATTGACAATTTAAGTATATTCCAATAAAATCGTAATTCAGAGTAAACAGAAATAAACTTGTGAAATTCAAGATGAAGTTTGAAAGATTTTTTTTTTAATAATATATAACAAAAAAAAATTGCTGAAGCATTATTAAAGCCCAACGAGTAATCTACCATCAGAACTAACTGCAGCGATGTTTCTTCCGCCGTAAAGAGGTTTTAATGTAATTTCAAAACATAATCACAGTGATTGCAGTTAGTGATAGAGAAAGTAATGAGAAGGTGGAATATATGAGAAGTAGCATTAACCCTCGCTGCTGGATGGACCGATCTCGTCCAAACGTTCAACGACACATCTGTCCGTCTGTTCGCAGGCTAATGCGAATATAAAAGGTCTATTGCCCTCGCCGCTCACCGTTTTAATGAGGATCCCCGCTTGGGAAACGGACCGTCCAAATGGTCACAATGTTACCATCCGACTACCACCACTTGCGGAGACCATCCAGAATCTACTATTGAAAATATGCGAAACGTTCACTTAGCGATACAACGAGATCTCCCTTAAGTTAGATGATAAAATAACTTGAGTATCACAAAATCACGATTATTATAGAACCTGGAAATTTTTAAATGTTATGGTACAGATATAACCATAGTGATGATGCAGTGATATGAGGAAAATTTAAGGTCGCGAGATGACGTTGGGGCAGCGAACGCTCGATTAGGAGGAGATATTTAGAGGAGGCCAATAGTGGGCTGTTGGCTGATGATGATTAAGAAGCACATCTTAATGTAGAGCACAAGATAAGATTGGTTCAATTTTGGATTAACTTATCAGAGTTTATACAAAGACAACATACGATTCCATTGTAACGCTGAAGGATATAAGGATAATTAATCCTGTTAGTAATAAAAAAGTAAGTTAATGTAGACCAAGTAACAGATCTGTGTTAAACTATCCAAAATAAAAAACAAACTGGATTAACCGTTTCAACTTAGCTGTCCGTTTCCGGCATTAATTCCTACATGTAGGCGATGGCACGGGGTCCGGCGGGCCGGGGTCCGGACGCGCCCGGTAGCTTTCCCCCATATCAACAAACGGAGGCGGGATATCTGTGTCAGGGTTCCGCGGAACCGGTCGCCCCTGGTGCGACCGTTAGCCGCCGCCGCTGCGACAATGGCTCGCGGATCGAATCCGAAGCGGACCGAGATCCCTATCATCTCCGAGGACGTTGTTTACGTCGCTTTACCCTACCGTTATTAGAATCTACATTAAAATCTACACACCGGCGGGAATCGGAGATTGCTGTTGCGCCGAGGAAACTGCTGGGATTATCAGCGAAACATCATCTCTCTCCTACTCCAACTGATACCACGGTGGTGTACAGCGCTGGATATAAATCCAAAAGATAGACTAAATTTACTCACTGTACATCGCAACGCCTATTTCTGCCGAGGAACATTACTGTGTAAACAATACTGTAGTCCGGTTTGTAGGACGCTCTAGCTGGTGAAGTTATTGGGGTAAGGAGCCTTAACATTTATCTCTCAAGCGATGAGCTCAATGTAGTGCTGTAAATACAATCTTAACTAGCGCCACGTTGTTATGAGAAGGCGCGTCGCTTACCATCAGGTAAATATACCTCTCGTCTTGACCCTTCGTTGAATAAAAAAAAATCAGATTTATCTGTAAGAATGATGTGCTTTTCAGGATGTATACACAGCATCATATAAAATTTATGAAACATAAAATATTTAATCTCATCACCATCCGTTGTATTATTAGTATTAACATCAGTTATAGTGGCGTTTCTAGTTCCTAACTTGTGACAGGTCTTTGTTGCTGGAGAACATCTAGCTAGGTACCACAAGTCCTTGTTCTGTCGCTAAACGGTAGAGTGCAAATATTACTGTGTTCCGGTCTGAAGGACGCTGTAGCTTATGAAATTTATAAGGTAACGAGACAACATATAATCCTCGAGAGGATGAAAACAATGTGGTGCTATATATCAGATAAAGTATCTTCACTTACCATCAGGTGACAGAAAAAAAAATACTGAATATAGTAATAAGTGGATTACATTACTTGCATGACGGCTGTATATGCTATGTCTGGTCTCCAGAAGAAAAGTCTGAAGACAGCTTTATAATTTTAAAGAAGACGACCATTCCCCCATCTTTTATTAATTCAACGGAACAACGACACCAGTGAGGCGTTCACCTGGTGGTAAATGAATACGATCCTCTTGAAATCGTATTCGTAGTGTCTGGGGGTTATGACTACTTCCACCCCTTCACACTTACACATCACTTTCGTCCTTATGATGTTTCGCTATCCTGTCCGGCTACCAGGAGAGCAACGTAGAACTATCTACGTTGCTCTCCTGGTGATAAATACAGCACCACATGCTCGCCGCATTAGGGCATAAATAGGTTGAACCTCGTTATTCCAGTAATTTTACTGAGCGCCCTTCAAGCCGGAACATAGTAATGTTTGCACACAACCATTTGTCGCTGCGGTAGTACCTACCTAAACGATCTCCTGCAACAGAGACCTACCCCCAGTAAAAATCTTCATGAATTCACTTCAAATGTTGCTCTTTCATGTCTCTTTGATGAATTAACTGCTTACTGCCCCACAGTTATTTCTGTGAACTTGTGTTCTCCGGTTACAGCTTATCATTATAGGCTGCTCGAAACCTAGGGCTCTGACGAAACCTAATCGGCTCCGAACATAACGGAGGTGACATTTATTTATGACAACTCCCCGCTATATTTACGGCACAGCGGCGAAATCGGGGCGCGCACCGTTTGACGACAATAGCTACAGTAAATTACAGTTTGGAAATAGCTACAGCTACAGTTTCATTGGTCGTTAAACTTAGGCATAGGAAACAGATGGGGAAGGTCACTGATTAGTTATAAACCCTAACACCAAAATATGCAACTAGGTCTGAGAATTGAACCTGGGACTTTATGCTCTTCGTCACTGCTCTCTCATATTACTGGTGGTAGATCTCTTGAAGACCGTCTAAGTAGGTACCACTGTAGCGCTTACTTCCGTCTCCGAACGTTAGTGTGCAAACATTACTCTGTAGCGTTTTGAAGGGCGCTGTAGCTAGTGAAGTTACTGAGATAACAAGACTCACCATCTTACGTGTAAATGAGACGAGCACAACTCAGGTCAAGTGTATAACATCCTAACTAGAGCAAAGTTGTTATGAGCAGGCCTATCACTTAGAATCAAGTGAACGGTCCTACTCGTCTCGTCGCTCCGTTGAATGGAAAAAAAACGTAGACATAGCTTAACTCATATAACACTAACGTAGAAATAATACTAGAATGTGTAGTAGTAGTAGTAGTAACTAATATATTTTTTTTAATTATATACAACTACGGGATGAGCGAGTCGTTTACCTGATGGTAACACTAGATAGGATAACATACACAACATCACATCGTGCTCATCACTTTGCGATGATAAGATATTCAGTCTCTCCATCCCAATTCATTGTCTATCCAAAAAGCCTTTCAAAATAGAAAACAATAGTTTTTTTTTAACCAACCGACGAGACGAGCGGAACGTTCACCTGATATTAAGTGATACTGCCCATAATAGCATGGCGCTACTTAGGTTGTTATACACTGCACCGCGTTGTGCTCGTCGCATTGATACAATATATTGAATCTCGATACCCGTATAATTACACTGATTACATCGCACTTCAAACCGGAACACGGTAATATTTTCATCCAGATTGGTCTCCGGTAACAGAGACCTACCACTAACTATTGAAGTAAGAGAACATATGATTTAGTTAAATCCCTTTTACATTGTAACTTAATTGTAGTATCGCTTGGATCAGTGTTGATACATCATCATCATATCAACCGATGTACGTCCACCGCTGGACATAGGTCTCTTGTAGTCCACAGAGCACGGTCGTGGGCTGTTTGAATCCAGTGACTCCCAGCGATTCTTTTTATGTCGTCTGTCCATTTAATGAGGGGTCTGCTAACGCTGCGCTTTCCGGTACGGGCTCGCGATTACCGCACTTAAAATTAAGAAGAGTGAAGTGAAGCTGGGAAAAGATAAAAGCTGAAGTAAGCTTATAATGTTGGCATTAGCTTTGATCCCGCACAGGCCGTATGACTCTAAGTATAATGTTCTAATACCAATACAGCCAACCACCCAGCGGACATAAATTTGTCGCGGGCAAGCGTAAAACCGCTCGCCTATAGAATCGGTGCGCTCGGGTTATTTATTATTGTACCCACAACCGGCACAAGTCATAAGCTGTTAGAGTGGACTTCGATAATATTATACTGGATGTAAAGCAAATGATAAATGTAAAGAAATCAGGTTAAGTATGCATAAAAATAAAGATAAAGATAAGAATAAATGTCGGCAACAAAATGTATAGTGATAAGATCAAAGATAAGAATGTATTAGGAAGTAGAAATAGGAATACTGAAATAAATAAAGAAATAATAATAATAATAAGTATAAAAGAAGGCAATGGAATGGAGGGTAAATGAGAGAAAAGAATGAAAGATAAGAACAGTAGAAAAGAAGAAGTGGAGAGAAGAGAATGAAGGAAAAATAAATGACAAAGTAATTAATACAAAGAGGAATGTAGCCCAGGCCCACAAATGCCCGAGGTAAGGTTGTAAAATAAAAATAATTATACTGTATTATCATCATCATCAGCCGACAGACATCCACTGCTGGACATAGGTCTCCTCCAAAGATCTGCACATCAATCGTTCTCGCGCTGCCCTCAACCAACTGCTTCCCGCGACCATAACTAAATCGACGGACCACCTAGTGGTGACTTGGTAACACTGCGTCTTCCGATGCGTGGTCACCGTTCAAGGACCTCGCTGTCCCATCAACCGTCAGTTTTTCAAGCAATGTATTTAAGTATGTTCTTATGTTATCTACCATCACTTACACTATACTCTTGCCCTTATGTTTTTCACCTAAACTTCTTTCTGACTAATTTATTTTCCACCAGCTGTTCCCCGCCCGCTTTGTTATCCGTAACACCCCGTAACTCCTCTTGGGGAGGGTATTTTGTAAAATCCAGTCCTAGCTGACCTATTAATGGCAAAGGCATTAACCCTACTAAATTTTAAGGGTTAGTCGTCTATTCTCGAGATTGCTCAACGAATTTATGGATATCTAGCTCATGTGTATCTTTTTCTGCCCTTGACCCTGCTGTCTGCTCATATCTTGATTCAATTTTTTGGACACGCTGTCAACAAATAAGGAACTGTTTCTTTCATAGTAACTCTCTTTTACCTACTCACAACTTCTTCCGTCGGTCAATTCTTAACGTTCCATTGTAACTTGTTCTTTTTACTACCATCATTAGCTGGAGTGTACAGCTTCAGCTTTAAACTTAGGCCCCCACCAGAGGTAATGCGCCGCGCCAATGATATAATTTATATCAAGCAACGGCGGCATTAAGCCTCGCATTACGGCGACGTACCACTTAATCAATTCTAAATTTCGTTATAGCCGGCGAGCTGATTGCCGGTGGGCGTCGGGCCGCAGGAAGCGTGAAGGTCTCAGCCTGGTATCCGATCGATTGGCTAACACACCGCCGCTAAATGATTTATTTGATGCCGCAATTATGCACATCCTACTTGCTGTGTAATTATCATTAATACATTTAGATATGACATGAGCCTTGAACAATTAATTGGATAGACTAATACTCCATCACTGTGGGCACCTATAAGGTATTTTACTAGCCTTCGCTGCACCAGGACTGTACACATCAAAGTCCTTGATTCGATGCTGTGGGCTATATAACGTTTGGATAGATGACAGGTTTTTTTTAATCCTCTTAGCAGATCTAGTATCTCCTTTATTGATCTGCCGCCGTGCGATGTGCACAGAGTTTTCGGGTAAGGTATGTGAAAAGAGATCAGTTTGGTTCTACAAAGAAATGAAGAAATCTGTAAAGCAGTAGTGTTAAGACATCAGTCATTATGTTCGTATCATTCCCATTTTAAGGTATCATGAGGAATGCCGTGGGAGAGGAAGGTGGGGGCGTGGGAACTAATCGCTTGCACTTTCATCGATGCCGCTATACGGGCGCCGTCAGGTCTGCTAACTAGCTGAGATTCAGTAATCATGCGCGCTAATGATACTGACTAGTGAGGAGAAAGTCTTCGTAAAAAGCTTCATTACGTCCGTGTGAGACCTAACTATCAAATATTACTGTCTATTATATACTCTACAGCTACGCAGTATTGAAGTTTTAAAAGAAATGGAGTGTTTTACACTACAATAAAGATGACGTTATGGTCACCAGTATAATCCAAAAAATCAGTAGACTCAAATGGTAATGGGCAGGACATATCGCTTGAAGAAGTGGTAGCCGACGGGGTAGTAAAGTCCTCGAATGGCGACGAAGCAGCTGGTTGCCAGCAGCGCAAGACCGATCGTTGTGAAGATCTTTGGGGGAGCCCTATGTCCAGCAGCGGACGTCTGTCGCCTGATGTGGATGAAAGATGGCGTTAAAATCACTACTTCAATTTGATTCGTGACACTGAAAAATTCAAACAACACAATTTTTCAAACAAGTCTCACATTTAGAAACTATGATGTCATGAGATTAATAAATTCCCACTGGTGGGAGTCGCAGCGTCCTCTCACTAGAATGGAGTTAATGATAAGAAATAAATCAGTTGTATCATTTTTGAAATATTTTCTTACTATATATCATAATTATCATCAGCCGCTAGACGACGACTGCTAGACATAGGCATCCCCCAAAGATATCCACATTTGTAAGGGTTCATATAGGCGGGTTTAGGCCATTTCCCACTAAACTGGCCTAAAACGGGTTGGTTGGAGCCAAAGCCCCGTTTGTTGATTTACCGGGTGCAGCCCGAGCAGGTGAGGTTGGCTTGAGCCCCGTGAGTTGTTGTGCGATACTCCTTACACCCCTGACCGTATATATATATATATATATTTATATATATAATATATAAAAGAAAGTAAAATAGATCATATTTCATATAGTTATAAAAAATCTTTAAATATATAAGTACAGACTTAAAATCACTTATCCGGTCACAACCACTGGAAGTCGGGGGCCGTTTTATCTGATATTACGAAATTTAAAGAGTACTTTCCGTGAAAAGTAAAACTGTAACGAATCGATAAAAAAGGCACCGCTACTGTGTGCGGGCAAGAATAGTGGAAAAATCAACAAGCCTCGCTTTCTAAACGCCGGCGACAATGCGATATGAAAGCGGCAAAAACACGACAATGGTTCGATGATATTGATGGAATCACGACGACGGCTAAACTATATGGAAATTTAATGAGCTTGCTCGTTTACCCGGCTCCGATACATCGATGTTTTGTTTCCGAGTTTTCTGCTCCATCGTTACTATCGCAACCTCATTACTTTATGTAGAAAAAGACTTTCTCTTGTAATATTAAATTAAATGAAAATAATTTTATTGTCTTATAAACATTAACCGTTCCCCGTCCGCTTTTATCGCTGTAGTATAGAATTTCATTTCAAATTTAGACTTGAAATTTGTCAAAAATATTCCCGCCTGGCAATAACTCTCCGCCTTCTTGAACCCTTCCCATTATTAACACCCCCGCAACTCTGTGAGTAAAATCCTTTCTTAGGTGACCTCTAAACCTCACAAGCAATATCTAGCAAATTTTGAATGTTTACGTCAAATAATTTCGGAGATTTTGTGATTAGTCTATAAATTCCTGGATTTCTTCCATGTACACATATAGTAAGGATCCCTTTTTGTTGGCCTCGACAACTACCTCTGGTAAAGAAATTTTGTAAAATCCTTTCTTAGCTGACCTATTCGGCAAAAGAAATATTTCTACTAAATTTCAAGTCTCCAAGCCTAATGGTTCAGATATATTGTGACGAGTCTCTACATAGGTGGAAATCTCCTATATATAGATAGATTTAGATATATAAACAGTGCTTGAAGTATGCGGGACGGTACAGTGCAGAGCTTGGTGTCAATTTTAAAGCATCACGCACACTTTCGCGGGTTCGAATCGCCTGACAGATGATCGGATGTTTTTTGGAGCGACGCGGAATCGTTAATTGTGGTATTACACGTAAGACGAACGAAAGTTAAGATATCGCGGATAAAATCGTGATATCCATATATAGAGAAAACGACACTAAAGCGAAAACAAAAAAGCACTCTGTTTAAAAGAGACAAGCCGTTTTCGAATTCGGTTAACCAATTAGTGACAAAAGAAAGGAAAGGGATCTCCTCAGATCATATGTATATATAATGGAATCTGTAAGAGTTTTAAGATCACCGTAAGTATACTCGTCTACTACAAAATTTTCAATATTTTATGTAATCATCTTACTGGAGTTAATTCCGGAAATATAGCAAAGCAGTTATTATTCATAAACAGTTAACTTGTTCTTTATATTTCCTCAACTCAATTACTAGTAATAGCTGAATTTAAATATAGACTATTTATACAAACAGATGATATAGAATATTATTTTAATCGACGGAATGACCAGCGTTAACCTGACAGTATGTTACACGCCTTCCCATAACAAATTGGCGCTAGTTAGAATGATACATAGAGACATAAGATGTTATGTTATTACCACAGTAATTCCGCTAATTACAACGCCGTTCAGACCGAAGCATAATAAAGTTTATAAAGTACTTTTTGGCGGCAGAAATAAGAGCTGTGATACCTTTATTACCGACGTAGACTGATTACCTACCTAACCTGTTTCCAGTAGATATTAGTAGTAAGGGGATGCAAGTGTTGAGGCCATAGCGAATTGCCTAAAAATATTAAAGGCGCAGGGTCTCGTTAAGGCGCAGCGCGTCACGGCCTCGCTACCGGCACAATTATCGAATCTAGACCACTCTCACTGAATCAAAAAGAGCAACGAGAAGTAAAGAAAGCAACTAACCGACGTCAGGTGCGCTCCCATTTCACTTTCCAATGACTTATCTGTGCGCTGCTGGCGATTGAATGGCGACCCAAGGGCCCGCGGCCCACGGGCGAATGTCGAATGGGTCCGCACGGCCGCAAGGCGCCGAGGTTTCCATTATCAAGATTTGCACGGAAACCCTTTAAGTGCCGCTAATTGCGAGCGTCCGCCCGACCGCCGGTTTCCGTTAATGCTCGTAAATTAGAAAATATCATTTCGCTTTAGTGTTAGGAGCAAATGGCAATCGTAAAATATATATTCCAACCTAATCATATTTTATTACAAACAATTAAATATAAAATAATGAACGTTCCAGATATTGTGTGTGGCTACGGACCGGTTGTATTGGCGACGTAATAATTACGCTCGATTCATTAAATAAAGCGGTGGTTGAAATGCAATAATTGCGAAAAAAAAATCGCTCCAACACATTCGTAATGGACCCTAAACTTTCCCTTAAATCGGCGATGAAACAAACAAACCATGAACATAAGGTAGAAACGATTATTGTGAGAAAACAAATACGAAATCTCGCAGGTTATGTATACACTAACGGCAGTAGTAGACTCAGATATTAACGGTTAAACTAAATAGAAGTAAACCTTTATTTCATTCATGTTAATGTTGAACCTTTAGTTAATAATACCGCGTGCGTAGCCTGATTTTATAATCGTGAACACACCTTAACCGCAAACATAACAGCTTCATTTATTGTGCCTGATGGCCGAGAGTTGTGGCCCACGCGAGCTATTGCAATAACGACATGCTATTTAGAAACCACCATTAAGTACAGACGGTCACTTTATTTTTTATATGATCATACTTAGTTTAAACAAAGTTGCATTTAATGTTAAATTAAATTTTTTATATAACTGTTTCATTCAATATGTCTGTATTGTGAGTGATGGCCGATGGTGAAGCAAAATCTTTGAGTGGGGGCCGCATACAGGACGCAGTGGTGTAGCAGGACGGCTTCCCCGAAATGTACTGACGTCATGGCAAGAGCGGTCGGGAAATGGTTGGATGCGAAAAGCTGAGGACTGTAGCTGGTAGAACATATTGGGAAAGGCATCGGCTTTGATATAGATCCAGCAGTGGATTAAGAAAGGCTGATGATGATTCATTTTAAATATGATTGAAACTAAAAGTACAGAGAACTTCTAAAAAAGCCGATTCTAAAGAAATTATTTTACCAGAAGCCTATTGCTTCAATTATCAACAGATTACAGTGAACTCGTATTAACATACTAGATCCGGTTTCCTTCTTCCTATAGATATTTTGACAACATATTTAAAGGTTTTTCAGGTTCACTTCCAAATGAATAGTAGTAGATTGATTTGAAAATTATTAAGTTATTATGAAAGAGCAGAGTAATAATCAAGTGACATGTTTTCAAAACTATCATTAATAATCTTGTACCGTTGACTTATAGCTACACGAATAACACTTTTTTTAAAGTGTCCCCTGCGTGCGTCGGGTCAGGGTCTTTTCTTTTCTTTGCTGATTACTCTCTTTCTTATTTTTAATCTTTTATTTTTTATATTTCTCTTTTCTCATTTATACTGTTCACTATCATTCATCCTTTCCTTTCCTTTATTCACTATTCCTTCCTTATTTCTTTATTCACTACCCGGATGTATTTTTTACAGCAACAACTGTAACTAGAGGACTGAAGTATTAGATGATCTAACGACATAGTTATACAATCCGATCTAAGTAAATAGGATTCTTCTAAAATTTTTCGTAATACTTCTAATGGTATACAAACTCTAAACTAGTAGATAGCGGTTAACCATCTTCTCTATTGAAATTAGGAAGTTATTTATATATTTATGAAGGTTTTTGAACATAGACATGGAATTGATTTATTACCCTTGCTGTTGTTTGTAAGGGTAATAAATCAATCCTATTTAAAGCATGTCGAAGGAAAATATCAAACAATAGGCGACAAACGACAGTTTTCACTCGGCGGCAAGCGTTTTCCATTTACGCGGTACAACCGCCGGCGTTGACTTTCCACACAATCGTTGGGAACAACTCACTTCGCTCACTTTCTACGTCAATAGAAATTATCATCGACCTATCATCAGCTGATGACAATAGAGGCGACTTTCAACCTTAGCACTTACACAATAAAGAGATAAGAGATGTCGCTGTAAAGTGGTGGTTGTTATTGACAATTGGTTTCTTTTGTTACCGGCGGCGGGCCATTAAGCCGGCGTCACCCATTGTCGGTAGCCTTTCTTTCTATTTGAAGAATACTTAACTGTTTTAAATAATACACGTCATAGATGTCATAAGCCTTGTGAAGATCTAACAATCAATCCACCTTCATTGACTATTACTAAACAATTATGAATTGAGCAAATCAACCCAAATGGTAGGCAAAAAAAAGAACATTAACAAACTTAGAAAAGAATATATGTAGAAGATATACAGAGTTTCATTGACTCATCAGGAGATCTCCAAAACTATAATAGACGTAAACGGAGTAGAGGTGCGGGTGTGGTAATAACGGTAAGGGAATATTTCTGACAAATTTCAAATCCAATTATATATTACAGCTAGCAAAGCGGCCGAAGGAGGAGAACAGCTAGTTAAGTATATTTTAATTTATTTATTGTTTAATATACCCTATAAAACAAAGTTATATTTTATGTTTATTGATTTATTTGTTTTATTAATGACATTCAAAAAGATATATATACTGAGATAAATAATCAACGTTATGTACTTCATATTGTATAAAAAAAAATATCTTGAATCTAAAGGTAATTCATAGAAAACGTATGTACCTTGAATATATATGTATCATATGTTACTATCGCAATGTAACTGGTTTAATGTAGTGGTTGTAGATCTCTGTTGCCGGAGACCGTCTAGGTAGGTACCACCACCGCAGCGCCTGTTGCAGCCGACAGACAGTACTGTGCAAACATTACTGTGTTCCTGTTTGAAGGGCCCTGTAGCTAGTGTAATTACTGGGGTAACGAGATTCAACATCTTATGTCTCAGGCGACGAACGCATTGTGGTGCAGTTTATATCATCCTGGCGCCACGTTGTTAACATCACTACCATCGGGTGTACCGCTTACCATCACATGAACTTCCGATACATCTCATCGGTTAATTGAATAAAAAAAAACTAATAAAATTAATCAAACAAATTAATTAACGTTTAAGATGCATATGTATTCCACCGTCGACGCTATAGCGCGGGTGCGCGCCATAGCGGACGACGCGGTGTCTCGCGGAGAGGTGGTGTTGGCGGTGTCGCTCGATATCGCCAACGCGTTCAACACCCTTCCGTGGGAAACGATCACCGCTGCGCTGGTCCAGTTCGGGGTCCCGGTCTACCTCAGGCGGACGATCGGGACGTACCTCTCGAACCGTTTCGTGAGGTACCCGACGCGAGACGAGTGGTGTCGGCACGGCGTGTCGTGCGGCGTCCCGCAGGGTTCGGTCCTCGGACCGCTCCTGTGGAACGTCGGTTACGACTCGGTGCTGCGCGGGGCTAACCTCGGAGGAGTCGACGTGACCTGTTACGCCGACGACACCCTGGTGACGGCCCGCGGACGCACCTTTAGGGAGGCGCGCGTGTTGGCGACTGCGGGCGTAGCCCAAGTCGTCGCGCGCATCCGGCGCTTGGGGTTGGAGGTGGCGCTGGGCAAGTGCGAGGCTCTATGCTTCCACGGCGCTCGGAACGCGCCTCCGCCGGGAGCGGAGCTGATAGTCGGTGGGACTTCCATCGCCGTCGGTACTTCCATGAAGTACTTGGGACTCGTCCTCGACGGCCGGTGGAAGTTCGACGAGCACTTTCGGCAGCTGGGCCCGAAGCTCATTCGAGCGGCTGGGTCCCTGAGCCGCCTTCTGCCCAATCTGGGCGGACCGAGCGTAGGATGCCGGCGACTCTACACCGGAGTGGTGCGCTCTATGGCGTTATACGGGGCGCCCATATGGGCGGAGAACCTGTCGGCCCGCGGCCGGACTCTGCTGCGATCACCGCAGCGTGTCATGGCCATACGGGTCGTACGCGGTTACCGTACCGTCTCCTTCGAGGCGGCGTGCGTCCTCGCCGGAACGCCGCCGTGGGATCTCGAAGCGGAGTCGCTGGCGCGCATCTACTGGCGGCGGAAGTGCGCCCTCGAGCGGGGGGGTGAGCGTCCGTCGCCGGACGAGGAGGAAAGGTGGCGCCGAGAGGGGCGCCTGGACGTGCGTCGGCGATGGAAGCGGCGACTCCGATACCCGACGTACGGCCGCCTCACCGTGGAGGCAGTCCGACCTGTCCTCGAGGACTGGCTGGACAGGGACAGCGGAGTTTTAAACTTCCGCCTGGTGCAGATACTCACGGGGCACGGTTGCTTCGGGAGCTATCTGCACCAGCGTCACTGTAGCGTTAGGACCGACGAGGCGTGCGACGAGTGTGGACACCCGGTGGACACATCGTCCCACACCTTGGCCGATTGCCCGCGATGGGGAGAGGATAGGGCCGCGCTCGTAGCGGCGATAGGGACTGACCTCTCGCTACCGGCCGTGGTACGGACCATGGTCAGAAGCGAGGCGTCATGGGACGCGGTATCCCGATTCTGCGATATCGTTATGTCGCAGAAGCGAGAGACCGAGCGTCAAAGAGAGCGGGCGCCGAGGGGGCAAGAGGCGGTTGTTGTAGTGCGCAGACAGCTCGTCGCCAACGGGCGGAGCCGAGCGCACGACCGCCGCTTGCCTCCTTAGGCAGAGGAACCTGGCGTCGCGATCGACAAGGGCCGTCGGTCCGGCGCCCCCCTTGGAAAGGGTTCCTGGGGCGTATCTGGCGACGCGTCTCGTATTCTGACGCGTTGCCGTTTAGGGATAATTTAGGGATCTTGTCAATTGGGAGGGATGCTTCACATCCCTCCCCGAGGCGGGCCCGTTCGATCCGGGCACCGAACGGGGGTTGCGGAAAACTGCCCAGAGCGTTATCCCGTGACCCTCGTGCATTCTTTTCGGAAGAGATGGAATACCGTGTGAAGCTTTTTAGTCGGTTGGAGTCCGACACTACC
This sequence comes from Ornithoptera priamus, assembly GCA_029034505.1. Classification (NCBI taxonomy): domain Eukaryota; kingdom Metazoa; phylum Arthropoda; class Insecta; order Lepidoptera; family Papilionidae; genus Ornithoptera; species Ornithoptera priamus. Next base: position 1,707,877 of record JARDWD010000559.1, read on the forward strand.
CCACTACCGGCCCAGTATTGGTACGGGGTGTGCAATCCGTTAGCATTTTGTTACACACGTTAATAAAAAAAAAAAAAAAAAAAAAAAAAAAAAAAAAAAAAAAAGATGCATATGTATATAATGAAAATGAGCATCTTTTTTGGCTAATCACGTGAAAACTAGTGAAAGTATCGACATGACAAGGCTATTTCCTTTTTAAATTTCATAGATTCTTCTTCATTTTAATTTCTAATTAACTTTTATATACATTTTCGTTTCGTATTATTTATGCGGTTGCTATGGTAACGATTGCTATGGAAATTCCTTTGCAGTTGCTGTTGCTATCAAGGAATATTTCTGACAAATTTCAAGTTAAGTTTTATATGACGGCTAGCAAAGCGGGCCGGCAACAGCTAGTTCTAACAAATAGTTAATATACTTCATTTGTAATCTATTCAACCTTCACAGCAAAAAACAATACTTGATTGAGAATTATTAATATTCCTTTTGTTTATCTACAGATATTTTATATCGTTTTTATTGTTTGTCCGTATAAGGTCAAAATGACCGCCTTCTCAGAAATTCGAGTCAACTTTAATTTTTTTTCGGGTACCGCAATCATATTGTATTCGACTTGCGATAAAAAACAAAAGGTAATTATTCTAAGGTTTTTCTACGAACGGCAATATTAACAGCAAGCTGGTCAATGCACCTCTGTCAAAATATTAAGTCATTGTTTGGAAACTTGATGGTGACTGTCGATGGTAACAGAAAACGAAGGCTAAATAAGATTTTTATCATTTTATATCTGTAAACACTTAGTATTTATAATATGTTGGTCTCAATTGACGGATACTAAGTAGCTCCTATTTCTGTTAAGAAAACAGCAGTGTGCCAATGTTACTGTGTTCCGGTTTAGAAGGCGTTGTAGCTAGTGAAATTACTGGGGGAAATTATACAAACATCATAGCAGTTGACATTAATGTGCAGATGTGTATACCATTGTAATTGACGCCATGTTGTTGTGGCCACGCATTTCATTTACTATTGAATTAAAAAAAATATGTAACTCACAAAATTTGTTACCATGTAATTTTTTTTTAATAATGGCAATAAAAATTTCATACGTTTTATAGAAAAAGGGAATACGGATATTTTTTTTTCAAGAAGCATAAAATTAAATCGAAAACTAAAACGTTAGAATACAATCCGAACTAAAGAAGAGATTCTCGTCCATCGATTGTGATGATGAGGATCAATTAAGGGATATATATAAATTTAAGTTATATGATTTTATTAATATAATCCACCTAGCTGGTCCCCGCCTGCTTTGCTGGCCATGATATATAGAATGATATTTGAAATTTGTCAGAAATAATCTCTTCCGGTGGCAACCTACGGGCCCTTACTATTTTAACATCCTCGCAACCCACTTTAGAGAAGGAATTTTGTAAAATTCATTTCTTAGTTAACCTATAGATAGCAGAAGACAATATCTCTAACAAATTATGAGTGTTCACGTATAATACTTTCGGAGATCTCGAGATGAGTCAATGAATCTCTAGATATTTCCTATATATATACATATAGATTAAATTAACAATTGTACATTTTATAATAGGGTTAGGGAACTAATGGTCGTTTAAGGATAAATTGTATAAAACATTCAGTAGCCCGTGACTGTAGCGAGTACCTGAAGTTTTTATTGTTGTAACTGACCCTTTGATATATTGATGTATTGAAGGCATTAAGCCATTTCTCAGTAGTTATAACAAAAACTTTGAACATCAATATTCAAAAGTCATACCGTGGGACGGTGCGTTTCATAGAAACACATTTGCTACTAATAAATATACACTGCTACAAAGTTTGTCGAAATAAAAGTTTAGAAAATAAAGTTTTTCTTCTTCTTAAAGTGCCTCTCCAACCAGGGAAGGTTGGCGATCAGCGTGGTACAGTCATTTCTGCCTTTGGTTCGGCAGAACAAGTTTTTCACTGCGCACTTATTCATAGAAAGAAAGATCTTTTATATACAATTAAAAGCATTTAATTTTCAATAGTCACATGTTTCGGTATGATTCAAAGATGACCAGTTCCCAAACCTTAAAATGCAGGTTTCAGATGGCGTAGAAAAGATAAGCTCCATCCCCTAACGCGAGCCTTTGGACATCTCTTTCGTTGTTCCGACTACAAGCTTTAAGAAAGGAACACATAACTCTTCTACTGTCCCCGCAGATAATGGTATTACACCTTGTAGAATTCTCCACCAAAGAAATGGTATAAAATAACATATTCTCTTGATCTCCAGACTATCTCTAAAGCACTGGAAGTATCGACTGATTTTAGGAGGTCAAAATATTTATTCTGGAAGAAAGGATTCTCTTTTCATTCGACGATCGATGAGACGAGTAAAGTTATTTGATGGTAAGCGTTCCGACCACAACAACTTGGCGCTAGGTAGGATGTTATACAACAGCACCAGATTTTCGTCATCTTCAGAGAAGACATTACGTTACTCCAGTAATTTCGGCAGCTACAACCCCCATCTAGAATACGATAATGTCTACACAGTACTGTTTGTCGACAGTAATAGGCGTTGCGGTGAATATCTACGGTAACTGAGATTTACCACCCGTTGTACTTCTGATTCGGGGGTTATTTTTGCACCTACCGTACGGGTAGTGCCGGGGGCTCGCACTAGGTTCGCTGGCGCTCTAAACAGTCGGCTGTTCGCGAGCGGGAATGTTAATAGGCGAGCCGTTGCGCTATGCGTGATGGTGCTGGTGAGTTTGTTTTTTACTGCACCGCATTCGCTGCGACGAATTGTCGTCGGGCCGCATTTCGTCGCATGCCGCTTTTTTTGCACGCAATTATAAAACATGTGTCGGCCTCAACCCCTAGCAACAATTGTACTCAAACTGTTTTTAAAAAAGAACCCAGACTCACAGTAGCGTGCTGCATAGAAGGACTAAAGAGAAAAAATATATTTTTTTCATTCAACGAACCGACGAGGCGAGCAAAACATACACCTGATGGTAAGTGATACACTTGCCCATGACAATGTGGTTCTAATTAAGATGGAAGACATTGCACCACATTGCACTACTCACCTTGAGACATAAGATGTAAGTCTATTTATCCCAATAATAAACAGGAAGGTCACTTTTGTTCACAGTTTGGTATCGCTGGTTTTCGGTGACCACGGTTTGTTTATAGGAGTGTATGCGGTTCTCATGCCAGAGAAGTTATATATATATATAAAGTACGTGTACATGTATATGATTCTCGACAGGAGCAGGACCTATTGGAGTGGCAATCTTTGGTTGAGACTTATATCCATCATTCGACGTCTATCTTCTGATGATATGATTTCAGATAAAAGTATAGACATACCCAAAATACAAACACGTGTACATTTAATATAAGATAATGGACCAGATAATAATCTAACTATTTCTTATATTTAAGTGAATACTAATAATTTGATAAAACTTAAGTTTAAGGATTTTAGTGCGTTTATTTTGCTATTTTGATTACTTTTATTATCCCAATGTTTCAACCGCTTTGCAGCAGGAATGAGCTGATAGATGTTCCGATGTCATAACTGTCACGAGGTACCTAAAACTTAATAATTATTATTTGTTGTCCGATCTGCGTAGAATGAGCTCATTGTCTTGAGGTCTTCTACTGGTGTGCTTGGTGTTTAGTTCAACTTGATTAGTAATAAGACCTCGAGCATGACCATGACTGTCGCAAACCTCTCGAACCGTCACGATAGTGAAATAAATCCAATAAAATCCTAAAATATAGTTTTATCTAAAACTAGGGACAGATAAATTATACTAGCTGTTCCTTATCCGCTTTGCTGGACGTAACATCCTCACAACTCCTTTATGGGAAGTAATTTAGTAAAACCTGTTCTTAGCTGATCTGTATTCAGCAAAAGAAATATTCATACCAAATGTTAAGTACTCTAGACCTTACGGCTTCAGGGATACAGTGATGGTTCTCTACATAGGTGAATATCTCCTGTACATATAAACATACATATACATAAGTATATTTATATATATAACAGGTGTAAGGGTTCCCTTACAACAACTCACGTGACCCAAGCCAATCTCACCTGCTTGTGATGCATCCTGTTAAGATACAAACGGGATTCTGGCTCCCATCAACCCGCGCTGGACCAGCTTGCGAAATGGCTCGAATCCCACTAGATGAATCCTTACCTGATCGATGTGGAAATCTTTGGAGAAGGCCTATGTGCATGATGACATTTATTTAAATTTACATATATATTGGAGTTTACAAATCGATATCAATGTTAAAATAACGATATAATACGACTTACATATAAAACTTACGGTTTTTTCGAATTCACATAATTAAAGTATAAAGAATGCGGGCGATAAAAATTTTTGAAAAAAGTCATTAACCCTTTTATAATTTACGCACTAATTATCACCGGATTCAGAGTGATTAAATTTAATATTTATTTCGATACATTTTTGAGTAAACGAAATAATATATTTTATTGATACAGTTTCAAGGAATGTAATCCAGCGAGTACGGCGCCATTTACGTCGAGTTACTTAAATGATATAAGGTATTATTTGATGTATATATATACCAAGGCGAAGGACTTAAGTAACAGTATCAGAGTACGAATTGGGCGAAATAAAAAAAAAATTGTGGCAATTATAAAAGAGACGTATTATTTTGTCGTAAATGTTAAGGTTATTCTTCAGTACTTCTTCATCCTGTAGTACTAGATATATACCCATTTTATTTGTTTTGGGGGGAAGTCATCGAAAAGTTATTCTGCCTTCTGGGGGGAGTCACAGTTATGTGGAGACTTTTACTTATTAAAACCTCTCAGTGGTCACCTTCGGCGTTTGAAGAGGTCACGGGATCTCCGTTCGGAACACAACCGCGGCCTCACTAACGCTATGTTGAGATAGCCCGTTCCTGCGTCTGCTTTATGCAGACCCTACCAACCTCGTGAATACTACATCAAAGATCGAGGACCACATCCAGCCATTGTCCTCATCAGGGTCGTTTAGAAAGTGATGAGAACGCCCATCCCGATCGCCAACGACCCCAGATGTCCCATTAAGGTAGGGGAACACCATTTACAGTTTAAGATTAACATTACAACTAATAACTTACTAAAGCTCCAGAGAATAAAAAGACATGGCTTATAGAACACAAGGTACATTTTAGGAGTAGGTGGTAGTTATCAGGAGAGGGGTACACATAAATGAAAAGTTCTAAGGGTAAGGTGCAAGAAAGATAAAATATTGGGAAGACACTGACACCAACCAATATAAAGACTGTTTTATTTTTAGTGGCAATCGGTTACTTAGTGATGAGTTATTACCACTTAAATGACCACTTTATTTCATCGCATTGTTATAAATAAATAGTATTAATAGTAAATTAAAATTATTTCCACGTATAAATCACAATAATGAATACTATACCCTTGCTGTCATCGAAGATTTGGTAATATCAGTTCTATAACCTAACAATTTTTACGTAATGCGAATCAAATGTTATTAAAAATGCAAATGTCCCAACAACGTGGAAACACGGCAGAGAGATCGTATAAATAACAATAAACGACGACAGAGACCTACCATCAACTTTCTACCACCGTCACATCGTACCATCGCCCGCGGTGACGGTGACGGTGACGGATCAGCTAATTCGCTTAGATAACAATAAATCTCATTATGCAAAGCTACACAGCAGTTGATTTACGGTTATTATAATTTTATCAAGAAACGATATTTCTGAAGCAAACGAGATTTCGTTAGGCTTCTTCTAGACAGCGGTGGGTCTTCTATTGTGACCTGATATAAAATGCGTTTCCTCAAAGTATCAACTTGCTTCATAGATATATATTATACAAGTAATAAAAATCGTCAGCATCAACGTGAGAATAAAGAATTTGAACGCAGTCTACCTGCACGAACTCAGAGTCTACTCTCAAGGAGAAAATAAAGATCATCTATCCACCATTCTGGTTAAGTGTGAGTTTGTAGATTCTACGCATAAGAAAGTAGACAGAAATCACGACGAGCGGAATCTGGATGACTATTTTGAGAGTAATATATTTTGAAAGTAATATTCACTCATGAGAATGAAAGAAGAAGACATATACCTTTGTTTTATGACAAGCATATTTCTCAAAAGGAAAACTACCTTAATGTATCTGAAATTATAAACTAACGATCTTTACACAAAGTGTTATTCAAAGTGGTAATGACGACGGTATGTATTTAGAGCCCATGTGTATCATCATCATCATCAGACACATTTACTGTTGGGCTTAAGCCTTCCAAATTTCTCTAATCTAATCAGTCTTAAGCCGCCAGCATTCTGCGAATCCCCGTGGCCTTCACTGGATAATGAGTCAACCTCGTGGAAGGCCGACCTTCCATCTCTACGTTCACCAGTACAAACCCATCATTCTCTACTGACCCATCGGCTATGCAATGTGCCCTGCCCATTGTCTAGCAATCTTTAGGACTATACTGTTGGTGGACTTAATTCTTCTTCCTCCTCTCTTCTAATTCGATCGAGAAACTCCGAGCATAGTTCTCTTTATGGTCCCTTCGGTGACTTTGAATCTTTTTGTCAGGAGTTATAAGTAGCCACAGCCACGTCCCAGTTCCATATTTCATCACTGGTAACACTCACGGCTTATCATATGTATATGACGCATAGTCAAGCTTATTGTATGACAATTAAAAATAAGCGGCGAGCTTTTAGCGAATTGGGTTTGTGTCAAATGAGTCAACCCCGAGTCGCTGCTTCCGTTGCCGAATTGAATTTGGCTCTGTCTTTATTCGCCGTTGACTCCTAGCCGCGACCTAATTCAGTCAGCGACATGAGCGTTGCTTGGTTCAATTACAGCGATTCGCTATTTATAGCTTTCTAGAGCAATAGAATGATTTATGAGCTGGCACAGTGGTATTTCGTTACCCATAAAACTCGTGATGATAACGGTTGTAACAGAACTAAGGACCACCTTGTTATGAGGCTATAATTAATACTGTCCATAAACAAAATTAATGAAGGATTTAATGAATATCAATTAGCATTACGTTCACCATCGCCACACGTAGTATCTCTAATTAGCGGCGTAACGGTGACCGTCTATCGACACCGCAGTATCGACGCCCAGCGCGCCGGATAGGATATCTAGATGTAGCGGCCTTGATTCATTGTGTTTAGATAATACTAGTCACAATACTTCTGCAGAAACAATTCTGGAGAAATCCAGGGATTTATTGACTTATCACAAAATCTTCGAAATTTTTAGGCAAACAATCAAAATTGGCTGGATATTGTATCTGCTGTTTAGAGGTCGGCTAAGAAAAGATTTTACAAAATGTCTTCTCCAGAGGATAGTCGAGTGTTAAAAACGGTTTTTTTTTTATTTGTAACAAAATGCTAACGGAACACACACCCCGAAACCAAGGGCCGGTAACGGGATACTGTCGGACTTCAACCGACTAAAAAGCTTCACACGGTATTCCAATCACTTCCGACAGTATGCACGAGGGTAACGGGATAACATCGAGCAGTTCTTTCGCACAGTGGAGGCGGCAGGTTGCCGTCGATCGGGAATATTTCTGACAAATTTCAAGTCTAAATTTCAAATCTAATTCTATATCACGGCTAACAAGTGGTTAATTATTGGCAATTCTGGTAACAATAATCTAACAGTAATCAGTAATAGTAATCCATTAATACGTACCACCGACGTTAAGTACCATAAGCCATTTTATTAAAGTACTTTTTAAGTATACTTTTATTTAATTTTACGCGTTAATAGCACTATGGTTACTTAAGTTCGTGCACACACATCGGAAGTAGACTCTGTGAGGTCACGGTTCTCCTTTATCTGTCCGTCCGTCATTGTGTAAACATTTATGGTTGTCTGTAAAAGAACTCGCTCCCCATTGATAAGATTAAGTAGTTTTTCCCCCGCATGAGATTATAAATCAAGGATACTAAAGAAAGACATTTTATGGCCGTAAATAATTCACTATGATTTATTCGTAAATTCAATTGTGATGCTGCTTATGTTACATCTATCTGTCGGTCACTCCAGTGAGGAATATAATTTATGTGTTTAAACACCAAGATGAGTATACCATAAACTGTACTATATATCGCCATTTAATTTATCTATTCATTTTATATGCTTTTATATGGATTATATGTATTTTCAATCTACCATTTGATCTGTCATTATATACTTAGGAGATTTTAGACAAATTTTAGAAACTATATGTCCTCTCTTATACCTTGTCGGATAGGTATTAAAGTCAGGTACTTATTTATATGCTTTATACGTATTTATAAAGAAAATTTTATTTTAAGATTAAATAAAAATTTAAGTATGACGCCTTATTTTTTACTGTCACGAATGTCCAAATAACCTAATTTAATAGTTTTAGCCTCTAAGTGATGATTATTAAATTAATTTAATAAAACAATGATTAAACAATAATTATTACATTAAAATTTGTGTAGAAATAAGTAATAAATAAAATCATCGAAATTTTTTCCTAGAAAATCGGGAATTTTTGGAAAAATATTTAAAAAGTTAATAACTCCAGAACCATTGTTTTTGTATGGTGTATTCCATACATAGATAGGATAGATAGGATACGAGCTATACTTTAGCCCCTCTAGATCTTTTACACCTATTACCTTTCAGCACTGTATATAAAAACAAATTTGATAGAAATATTACTTCTGGTAGATAGAAGTCAGTTAACAGTATATTTTATAAAATTCTTTTCCAAAATAGACTTAATGGGATGTTACGACCAGCAAAGCAGGTGGGGAATAGCTAGTAATAAAATAGGAACATTCTGAATGTTGAGGTCGCAAATTTATAGATGTTAATGATAATAAAGAAGAGTCATCATCACAAGTTGATAGATGTCTACAGCTGGACATACTCCCCCACCAAAAATCTCCACATCGATCGGTTCTGCGCTGCAATCAGCATGACCTCCGACACCGCCGGGCATTAGAGCTCGTCGTCTGTAGGGATTAAACATGGGAGGATTTGGGTCATTTCCCACCACGCTGGCCCAATTCAGGTTGGTAGAAGCCAGAGCCTCGTTTATTAATTAGCAGGGTGCACCACGAACAGGTGATGTTGGCTTGGTTCCTGTAAGTTGTTGTGAGAAACCCCTTACACCCCTGGAAAAGAGTGACGTCATCCAATAATTTAAGTCACAAAACTTTGCATTTAGTAATAACTTAAGAAATTTGTATTGAACATAAATTCATACACATAAAAACCAATTAAGTTAAAAGTTATTTCTTAAGGCACCTCATAATCCTAACGTGACAGGTTTAACTTGGTCAGCGAAAACTGTTTAAAAATTATCTGTCAAATAAGTCACGGTGAAATATATTTTTGGTATGTGGGTAAACACCGCTACCCGCCGGTAGCCCGCTTTCGACGCGGCCGTACCTTAAACAGGTACATTCATAATTTTCTTTGGGTCAAGAACACCACCGGTGTAGACGGACCCCCCGATTCGTTATACGCCCGCACTGACAGCGACGCGTTTGATAGACCGGCGGTCCGATTTATTTTGGACGAATGGCGACACGTCCCTTCCAATATGGCGCCGATGTACGTGACAGTTGTATCGGCGGGAAACAATAGGTTAGGTCCGTTATGAATATTGAGAGATATACGTTACTATGAAACTGCGCGTTGGAATGTATGGCCTACTATGACACACGTAAAGCTGCGAGGAAACTTGAAGACTCGGCCGAAGTACTTCACTTTAAAGCAGCTTCAAGCCTTGCATGACGCAAAGGTATCGCATCTGAAGTGCAGCTGCCATTTATCAACTGGTTGTTATGATTTGTTGGAGACTTGCCATGAAGTTGGTCAAGGACCAAGGTTTGATAATGATAGCCTCAGTCACCGGTAAATGGTAGCAAACCTCTCGATATTCTACTTAATGTATTTCCTGGTTGCTTAGGAACTCTACTGATACAAGAAGAACGTAAGCTCTCTTAATAGTGTTTAGAGATATTTGAACTTTTTTTTATTTTATGAAGCGATGATACAAGCGGTACCGTTACCTGGTGGTAAGTGATATGGTTGCTCATAACAACAAAGCTGTACAGTGTGCTTGTCGCCTTGACACGAAATGTTCAATCTCGTTATCTCAGTAATTTCACTAACTACAACGCCCTTCAAACCGGAAAACGGCAATGTTTATCTGCTGCTATAGGCGCTGCGGTGGTACCGATATAGACGGTCTCCAGTAACAGACTATCATATTCGCTTACATGTTATTTGATATACGATACCAATCCAGTAAAGTTCCTGGAGAACGACAAATGGGGAGAAAAATCATGATTGAGGAATATCAGGGTATGCATTGACATATCTGGTGCGTCCGAATTGTTCCGCCGAACAATGACAACAACAGAGACAGGAAGGACTGTACCACTGATCGCCAATGTTCAGCAGTTGAAGAAGCGCTTTAAGAAGCAGACCATTCCGGTCGATATATAGAACTACACTGCATTCCAATTGAAAAGATGTATATCATTTAATAATTTGTCATTTTAAATATAAATATAATTTGCCCATAACTGGGCAATCTCAACATACCTAAAGTTAAGTGAACAATGGTTACGTGAATAACTTAAATGATTTTCCTTGTTTCATTGTGACCATCAAATAAAATAACTTAATGTGGCGCCTAAACGGTAGGCAGTGCGACTGTTCAAGGAATACTTATCGTGGTTTTGGTTGACGGGCCGGTTGCTATATTACGGTTAAATGTTATTTTTGTCAATGTTATTTGTAAGCCGATGATTCAAACATTAACTATTGCTTAGGTGGTTTCATTTGCCGAACAGGGCCCGCCATTATTCTCGGAAGGATGAATCAAGTTGGAGTTGCGAATTTCGTGCACCGCATTTAGCAATGAACGCTTCGACTTGTCTCGGTTAATTTTAACTGGTACGCGTGTGGTAATAAATACCAGGTTAAGGAAAAGTCTCCGACGGGCCAATACACTCATGAATGCACTGGTAACGTAATATTCCGAGTTACTCGCTGCAATTACACGGAATGCAGCGACGTAACGAGATTGCATGGGAGACGGCGGCAACGAGAGGCGATTACGGAGCTTCTACGAAGCTACGCTGGCCCAGACCAACGCGCAATCGTGCACACCATTCCAACTCTTCGCATGGCGTAGATAGAGCATACTGCCGTGTACAAATCAGCGAGACAAAGAATGCTCTCATTAGCTACTAGCATTTGAGTGATGCTGATGAAAAAACCCGCCGCTTTATATAATTAAAGATTTACTGTTCACCGTCGTTAGGCTAGTTGCATGAAATGCAATTGTCGTAAGAATTTAACACAGGCTTGTGTAACGTGTCGTCGGCCCGGCGGGTTGGTGTATCAGGACAATGGCAACTAAGTCCAAACGAACCAGATTTATACATATCGGCATTCAAACTTATTCAAAGAACCATTTTACTAGCTTTAACTTTAGTAAGAGATATTGTTTCGGATTAAAGGTATACTCGAAAGCTTATCATTGTTTGATAAGGTTTATATCTATCTTCTTACATATATTATATTTAGCTAATGTTGTAGATATATTATCTATAGTTTAGCTAACTATAAATGAAATAAAATTTTTATATAATACTTGTATATATATATATACTAGTAAAAGCCCGGCAGCAAACAGAATAGGCTGTTGTTATATCATTGAATATTTTGTTCATAAACAATCTTATAATTATTACTAATCGTATGTGAAAATCAATGAAAATATGTGTTTATGAACAGTTGTTTTACATTAAAATGTTGTAATTATTATCCATTTTAATTGGAACTTGAATTTAACAATGATAATTCCATGCAGTCAGGAATATGTATCGCTACATTAGCTGGTACGGTTGCGCAACAAACCAATAACCTATCGGCAAGTAACTGACACACAAACTGCATATGGATAAGATAATATTAATTTTAAAATATAGCTAGTTGAATAAATAAATAAATTTTTTTCTTAAAGAAACTGCACTAAAGTGAACCATTGGCCTTGAGATTCCTTAGAATGTAAAGCTAAGTGAGAATTGTATGATCTAGTTATTAATTTAAGGTCTCTTATGAAGATGATAGTATATATATATCGAGGAAGAGATCCAGTCCTGCCTAAGTTCGCTGACTACTTTACTAGGCTGTTCAAACAGGACGAGAACCATGTCCAAAGCTCCCGAACATATTTAGAAATACTGTATGAAGACAGACGTACCGAAGAAGTTGTATAAAACTTTGGTTAACAAAAAGTTGGGATTTTTTTACAAAAAAATTACGTTGATTACAACTTGTATAATTACATCGCCAAATGGATTCATCTTCTCAGTAAAACTGTTTTTTTTTCCTTGTTACAGTAACAACAGACTGCAATTTAAAGAAGCTGTTAAGTAAGGTAAAAAAGTAAATATAACCACACGCCTTCGTATGGTATTAAGTAAATTACTGGATGATGCGCACGGGTCCCCCAAAGTTCAAAATAAGCACTGAATGTCATAGTATATTTCCATTTGATTACAATTCATATCGGTGGGTTTTTCTTAATAGATTCAAGATCAGTTTTAAAGTGAGAAAAACATCTTTACTCTACGAAGCGATTAAACGAATGAGATAGACACTTGGTGGAAAGTTCTACGTCTGCCTATTACCAACGTGGCGCTGGTTAGTATATAACATACACAGCACTATATTGTGTTTCTCCTTCGTCGGTATCACACTTGACCCAGTGGTCGTGGTCATCACTTCAGGCGTTTATCGCAAGCATAACAACGGGTCGCCATTCGTCTCTGATTGCCGCCTTCCTAGCGCATTCATATAGCGGCAACGCTGATGCGTCATGTACTGCCGCCTTTATCTGGTCAGTTTCCTCGTGACCTGGCACTCTCACACGTTTCCCTGGATTATGCTAGTCACCTTCAAACATATGTAGCCTGTATTACTTAAGTAATTTCACTAAATACAACAACTTTCAAACGGGAACACAATTATGTTTGCATAGCGGCGGCAGAAACAGGAGCTGCGGTGGTATCTATTATGAAAGGTTTTTTAATATGGTAACGGTTCCTGTGTTAAGTAGGTTAACTTAAATTCTAAGTTAATTATTAATGAATCATTATTATATCTGTTGAAACGGTTAAGACCGCGTTTCTTATTACAGTACCACCTCAAAACAAGACTATATTAAAACTATTATAGTAACCGTTCGTTTCATCTCCGATCGTCTCGAAACTTTTATCAAACTCTATTGATTAATACTGATAACTGATATATATATATTAATACTGATATATGATACTGATGATATATGTTATTTTATTTAAATATAGTTATAAATTGTATATACAGAATTTAATGTATATAAAAGATTCAGATTTAATGTAGGATCGTGTCGTGTAACAATGGATTCGGTTGGGTTTGTTTTTTCTTGTGCCGCAGCCTCCGGCCACAATTAGCCGTTGATTTGCTCTAAGTAGTGTCGGGCACGAGACAGCGCCGTCTCCGGTACGATCCTCGCACATCCTGACGGACGCGTGTTGGGCCCCACCAGCCCCGGATGGACGGCACGCCGAATCGTTTCAGAGAGTACACGCAAACTTCCAATCGCGTGTTGCTCCGCTTTACCTGATACGAGACCTATTTGAATTACTTACATTGTACTTTTTTATCTGAATTTCATAGTATATATATATATATATATATATATACATAGCTCTCTCCTTTGCCCTTTGGGTATGTCAGCACTGGCAACACGCACGATTTGAAGACATTTGTCTTCTGAATGATCTGAGACGAATAGATGCTGCATAGTCTCTCCCGTAGAGTTGGAAGGCTACCCACAAGGTGGACTGACGGTCTTGTGAGAATCGCGGGTAGCCACTGGATGCGAGCAACGCGAGACCGATCCATGTGGAAATCTTTGGGGGAGGCTTGTGTCCAGCAGTGGGCGTCTATCGGCTGATGATTATATATAAACATTAAATATTGTTTTTAATTTGAATTCAAAGAAACTCTTATAAAATAGCTAACCTAGAATTCCTCTCTAGATTCAGCCTCTGTCTGAGGATCGTGGTCAATATAAGTTAGGTAAGTAGCAAGGGTTGTAGTGTAGAACAGGCGACCAGCCCTTTTTTATTCCATGAGACGAGCACACAGCACACTGTGCTCGTCGTCTTGAGACTTCAGATGTCAAGTCAAGTTACTGCACTACTGTTTTACGTCAGAAACAGGAGCTGCAGTGGTGACCTAGACGGTCTCCGGCAACAAAGACCTATCAGTAGTAAAGACTGCCTCCACCAGTTCCTATCGTACGCATTACTTACAACTGTGTAAGTGAATATAACATGAACTTAGCTTATTAGTTGTTTTTAATTACAGAAATATAAGTGTTAAAGTGGGACCGTATATGTTTTCTTCACACGTGATGATGATGAAAGTAAACAACAGTTCACCCAGATGAATGTAAAGTTCAGACACCCCGAATGCTGGTCGGCGGTTGCATCAAGAATTACGTGTAAACAATGTTGCCGAGGCGCAGCAGCCTCTTTGTTAAATCTTTCCCACGATTTACTAAAATTTACGATTGTCCAAAACAAACACGACGGCCCACTCGAAGCATTTCACCAGCAGATCTGGGTCGGCTGTTATAAATGTAAATTTTTATACTTATGTGAAAGGAGAGGCCTTTGGATGCTGTTAGTTGACGCTTGACACAAAACCGTACGAACTGGAACCCTTACCTGAAACGGAAAGAAAATCGTTATGAGATTTTTTTCATAGTAAAAAGAATATATACGATACTTATTACATGCTGTCTTAAAAAATTTAAGGATCTTGATTACTGTATCCTTACGGTAAGAGAAAAGAATAACCCGTACACAATATATAAGATAATAATCTGGTCTAGTATAGATTACAGGCCGTGGATCCGGGTCCACGAGCCCAGTATCAGATAAGCTGTAAATCAATGGCTTTCAAGCGCTTAACATCATCAGAGAACAAGAGTATAGTTAAGTTTTCAATCCATTCATATTATTTGATAACAATTTTTTTTATTCAAATTATAGACCATATGTCGATGGTACCCTTGCCCATGACGATGTGGAACTAGTTTGATATACCCAACACCATATTGCACTCGTCACCTTGAGACATGAGATGCTAAATCTTTATATATCATTAACTTCACTAGCCACAACCCCTTTCAAACCGGAACACAGCAGTGTTCGCAATGCAACTAAACGGTCTCCGGCAGCAAAGTAAATACCGGTTAGTAACTTGATTTGTGAACTTAGTTATTTACTTATCGCGATAATAAAACCGTGATAATAGAGCTGGTACTTTTAAAACCATGTTATCGCAATTGTAGTCTTCGGTTCAGGTATTAGCATATCGGCGAAGGTGATCAAACACCAGTCAAGTGCCAATTTGTCAACTGGACTGTAACCGATTTCGGTTTGTGCAACCGTACTGCAACTGTAGCACGCAAAAACTAAACCTTACTTATATGCTACAGTAAATTAAACTCTAACCTCTTATCTTTAACGACTACAATCGCCTGATAGGACGTATGGACGTGAACACCAGTTTATCTTGATATACCTGGTAAACGTAAGCAACAACCATGATCGAAATATACTCTATTTGAAAGTTAATTTAATTAATTAAACTATAAGATAAAATATATTTCATCATCATCATCATCAGTCGATGGACATAGGCTTTCTCCAAAGATCTCTACATACAATCAGCATGGTTTCCGGTACCATTGGGGACTAGGAGCCGTTGTATATAGAGGTTCATATAGAAGGATTTGGGCCATTTCCCACCACGCTGATCCAGTGCGTGTTGGTGAGAACCAGAGCCTCGTTTGTTGGTTAGCAGGGTGCACCACGAGCAAGATTCGCTTGGATCCCGTGAGTTGTTGTGCGGGACCCCTTAATATATTTAATTAGTATCGATGATGATGATGCTGTGCGAGAGCAACATTGCTTTCTCTCTATCGTTTGCGTTAGAATTAAATCAATCTGCTCCTCATATAAACCCTTATCGATTTTTTTCTTTACCAGCTGCACTGCAGACGTAGGTTATACAAGATCTTAAATGATCTTTCGAGCTAGATTTGAATCGGCGACCTATGAAATGAATTATGATGAATTAATGGTTTTTATATGACTAACCATAAATATTAGATGCTGGTTAAACATATTTTGCTTATCTGGTCAAGTTATAAATTGTCTTGTCTTTGCCGTGATAATTTTACTTACCCTCATCCTTTCTTACTTACTATATTTCTGTAGTCGCGTCTTTTACGCTTAACCTAGACTTCGACGGTAAATATAACCTAGATGTCTTGGAATGCTGTGACTAGGAAGCTTGTAAACATATCTAGTTATAGTTAGGGGAATGATCCATGATTTGCGGTTGAGTTGAGACGTTGGTGTCTTGAAGTGCTGGAGTGGCGACTCCGCACTGGAAAGCCCAGCGTTCGCAGACCATCCACGAAGTAGACAGAGGACATGAAAAGAATCGTTGGGAGCTACTGGATTCAAACAGCACGTGACTGTTTTGTAGAACATATTATAAGAGACCTATGTCCAGCAGTGGACGTGCATCGGTTGAAATGATGATGATGCAAATAGTTTACATCTCTGGGCTTATCTGTAGTTAAAAATAAACTTATAAATTTCAATTCATCATGGTTGCATACTCTTCCAGCGACTTGAGAGATCATTATTTAGATAGATCTAGCGAGCTAACACTAGATATGATAATAGTTAAGCGGCTATGTAAATACAAAAAAAAAAACTTTGTTCTAGTTAAGAATGATAAATGAAACGACTCTTTCGCAAAGCGAGGCACAGCATTAACTAAAACACAATTGCGAACCCATTGCCCACTCGCGTTACAACATTGCAACACCGAGACCAGTCTTAAAGCGTTCTCATCGCGGGATCTAATCACCAGACCTCATCTCGAATGTACAAAAAAGCGCTCACGGCGGCCACTGAGACGTGTGATCGCGACCAAACGCTGCCTCGTGATGGATGCGCGCCCGGAACACGTCCGAGCTTGGACTTGCGTTCATACATCCACTTGTCACTTCCAGTTACTCCGTCTGCATGTCTGTTCGCAGCTGAACCTCGTTTGGAAGTGCTACTCGTGTGCACATACAAAAAACTTGAATCAGAACGCAGTTTATCATCTCTCAACATCATCATCTCAACCGCACATCCACTGTTGGTGTAACTGCATAGAAATTAATTAATCATTTAAATATCACTAAATTATTAAAGGGGTGTAAAGGTGCCCGACAATGACTCACGGGTCTCAAGCCGACCTCATCAGCTCGTGATGCATCCTGCTAACAGACACTGGGAAAGCGTGGTGGGAGTTGGCCCAAATAAACCCCTGCAAACGGTGGCCTTTGGTGCCCGGCGACCAGGGCTCCG
Organism: Ornithoptera priamus; assembly: GCA_029034505.1. Classification (NCBI taxonomy): domain Eukaryota; kingdom Metazoa; phylum Arthropoda; class Insecta; order Lepidoptera; family Papilionidae; genus Ornithoptera; species Ornithoptera priamus. The sequence goes on from JARDWD010000559.1 coordinate 1,725,430, forward strand.
TAGAACTGATCAATGTGGAGATTCTTTTGGGAGGCCCGTCTCCAGCAATGTACTTCTATCGGCTGATGATAATGATGAAATTACTAGTAACTAGATACACCATAATTACAGTTAAATATATAAATAAATAAATTTAAACCCACAACTGGGCTTTTCTCACAAGAAAGCCGGAGACCATCTAGATAACTATCACTGCAGTACCCATTTCAAACATTCCTGTTTGAAGGGCGTTGTAGCTAGCGAAATTACTGAGATAACGGGACTTGAAAACTTACGTTTCAAGCACAATATGTTGCTGTGTATATCTCAGCTAGCGCTTATTAATAAAAAAATTAGCTTACGACTTAGATGATACTGCTGACCCACTTTAAAGGAAGCTGTCTATAAATCTTAGGTATTATAATTATATATACGAGGACTTAATTTATACAACGGCCGGAAGTGCCCTTTGAAATTAAAATGAAAAAGTTTTAATTAATGACAAAATTATGCGTCGACCTTGTTACGGCGCCGTGACCTTAGCACGGAATAATGACCTCATTCCGCAGCCTCCGTCTAAATCTCTTAATGTAATCCTTTTACACGCCGCGGCGCTCGTGAAATTATTAAATGTATAAGTGGAACAAAAATTAAAAATTAAACTACTTACACTACCACCGATGAAAGTTCTACATTTGATATTTATATAAGCCCCTGAATACATTACACACACCATCAGCCACGACGTCCACGGCTGGACAAAGACCTTCCCCAAAGATCTCCACATACAGTCAGCATGGCCTCCGGTACAGTCGGGCACTAGGGGCTGTCGTTTGTAGGGTTTCATATGGGGGGATTTGGGCCAATTCCCAGAATGTGGGTTGGTGCACCAGGAGCAACCCTTACACTCCTTAAAACAGCTTTAGTTAGATATTTTCTTTTTTGATGGAGGCGCTAGTTAGGATGATACACACAAGATATATATATATAGAGACGGAGAGCTATAAGATATTATGTCTCGTTACCTCATGAATTTAACTAGGTACAACGCCCTTCAATCAAGACCTAAGTAATGTTTGAACACTGCTGTATAGCGGCCGAAAGATGAGGTGTGGTTTCTAGAAAGGGATCGATCGGATCGTTACCTCAGTAACTACACTAGCTACAGCGCCCTTCATACCGGAACATAGTATTCATTGCAACCAGAATAGGCACTGCGGTACCATCCTAGACGGTCTCCGGCAGTAAACCTGCCACCAGTTAAGCAGTGATGATGAATACACTTTCAGTACCGCATTCAAAAACTATATGTGATGAGGAAGTGGGTTTGCAGTAAGAGTGAGTGAGATAGCATGATGACTGTGATGGAGAAGCACCTCGTCTAAACATAGTAATATTTATTATACAATACTTTCACCAATACACTTCCTGTAAGTTATATAAAACATTAAGGCCGCTATAAATTACAAAATATATACATAAATATATCTAAATTAATTACTAAAATAATTATAACCGATGTTATGTGAACAAGTAACATATAGTTACGTAAGCAAGTTACGTTAACTTAAACTAGTTCCAATATATCTCACTTGTGGTAGGTCTCTGCTGCCGCAGCACCGGCTGACAAACAGTAGTGTTGAAACGTTACTGTATTCCGGTTTGAAGGGCGCTGTAGATAGTGAAATTACTAGGGTAACGAGACGTAACGTCCTTGTCTCAAGGCGACGAGCGCAATGTGATGCAATGTATACCGTTTTAACTAGCGCCGCGTTGTTATGGGCAGGCGTATCACTAACCATCAGGTATGCAGCTTATTCGTCTCGTCTGTGTCAAATAAAAAAAAATATAATTTATTGTGTTGCCATTTAAAGATTAAGTAATGAACAGAAGGCCTATAAACATATATAGTATTCTGTCACAGTAAACCCTTGAGGTCTCCTACGGAACGCATCAGTACCTTCCGTAGAACTCTCGCTTATTAACGATCAAAGGCTTCCCATCCTCAAGGATCACGAACCCGAAGACCATTTTAGTCGCCTTCTACTACAAGTAAAGCTTACCTAATATTAATAATTTTAAATATTTTTTTCAAGTCTAATTATATATATAGAAGATTTCCACTATGTAGAGATTCATCACGGTACCTTTGGAACTGTTTGGTAAGAATATTCCTTATATCGAGTTTAGGTCAACTAAGAACGGATTATACTAAATGTTGCCTCGAAAAGGAGTTACGGGGTGTTAATAATGGGATGGGGGCGAGAGGGGCGGCAGGTTGTCGCCGAGCGGGAATATTTCTGGCAAATTTCAAATCTAAATTTCAAATCTAATTCAATATAAAATAAAGCTAGCCATATTAGTATACAGTCAGCAAAGCTGACGGGGAACAGCCAGTTATTTACAAGTATGATACAAAAAAAAAAAAATACCCGATATCCTTAACGGTGTTTAATTGCTTCCGATACAAGTAACCTAAAGCGGCGGTGGAGCAATCAACATGCAAATAAAGAAAAAAATATATTAAATAGACAATTACGAGGTACATTACTTTAGCATTACCGGTGGCCATGTGAACCGGGTTAGAACATTTGACAACCTCTCGATCGACAACACCAGCCATTAATCCGACCGACAGGGCCACCGACCGCCCCAATTTTGACCATGTATGCAAATTTATAATCGTCCGCTTGACAAGTGAGCTGCGGGGGCGGATCCTCTTACTCCGCTATTTTGTCATACTCAACCGGGCAGCTCAGCTTCAGACGTAGTAATATAATATCAACTACTGTATAACTAAGACGTTATCTTAATCTAATGACTCTAAATTATATTTTAATGGTTTTAGTGTGCCACGTTATCCACTCACCGGCCGATCATTTTGCATCAGGCAGCGACGAGATTAGAGGTTAGTTCATCTGATGTTAGTATTACGCCTGCTCATATCAACGTGACGCTAGTTAGGATTACACACAGCATCACATTACACTCATCATTTACTACGTAAGATATTAAAGATGGTACCCCAGTAATTTTACTAGCTACAACGCCCAGAATACAGTAATATTTGCACAGTACTGTTTGGCAGTAAAAATAAGAACTGCTGTAGTAGCTATATAGACGGAATACAGACTTACCACTAGAAGGTCCAATAATTGTTATAACAATAAAAAAACAGGGTACTGAGAGGATCATCATTCTGAGATGCCTTTCATCATACTAGTTTCATGGTCACATTGAGATAACTGTTCCAGTGTCACACCCAAATACACTCAGCGGAGAGTAAGATTTAGTAGCTCCCACTCGTATTACTATTTACTGAGTAGATTCGAACTTCCCCTTAATAATTGTAATAAATTGTTCTCTAAATAAAAACTGAAACCCTTGCATATTATTTACATATAATATATATATCTCTCTTTTTAGCTATTATTCTATATGGTGGTGGAGTTTCAGCAGTTCCTGACGTTATCAAAGGGGACTAAAGTCCTTTGACACAAAATTTTTATAAGTAATCTTGGATCTGTCTGTATGATTTATATATAATATATAATAAAAAAATTCTAATGCATTTTCCAATATCCAACAGCTGAAAACCTAGTAAAAGATGAACCTTCTGATTAGGTCTTATTACACGAATAATACCCCTAAATCTCCTAGGTTATCTGAATATCAAGGTCTGTTAACAGGTTGAGTGTCTAAATATGTATATTTTTTAATAAATGCATGAATAACAAGCAACATTAACGAGGTTAGAATAAAGCAATGCTTAATATTGCTTGGGGTGAAAATGAGGGGTCAATTTAACCTCCAATCTGAGGAAATTTGGACATACATGTAAGTCTAGTAATTTTCCTATAGCATTAGTAAGTTTCGATTAAATTTTTTTGAAGATTAGATTATATTAAAGCGACGTGTTTACCGCGCCATATATTATAAAGATATCATACATATTGGATGAAGTGAGTAGACCCGAGACAGGTGTGAGAACCCGCATTAATGCGGAACCTGAGAGGAATATGATATAATATGACGGACATAAATTATTATAATTGCAATTTAATTGCATATGGAGGACCGTTTTGCATGGGCCGCACGCGGGCGTTGGCAGCCGTACAGCATTCATCAGCGTTTTAATCGAAGCCACCTTATACGGCGTTACCCTGTAATGGATATTGGTTTTTTTATCTGCAATTGGTTAACACTTGACCCCAATTTCACACAGTGTTTTACTGACAATGAAGAAGTGGATAGTGAAGCTCGCTCGCCTAAAATCCTCCACCTCTCAGATGTCAATGCTCAGGAATACAATGATACTGTCGGGAGGAAGAAGGTGGATTCGAAGGAGTATTCTTTTACAAGCACAAGTACTATAGGATTTTGACGAATGATAAATTTATTCTCCGTACATAGATCCATTGTTCACTAGGTAAGTATTTCCAATATATATATATATATATATATATATATGATATAAATGCCGAATATTTGTCACAGTTACATTACTTAAGTCAAAAGTAAATCAGACTTCCGTTCCAAGTAGAAGTCACATATTACCTGTTTTGAATATTGACGTGGGAAGAGGCGATGTGTTGAAGTGAAATTCCATCAAAATATATGCCTACTTACAAATAAACAATTTTTAACACTCAACACATTATTTTTTTTATTATTCCTACGCTTAACCAAGAGTTTATGGACGCTTTAATGTCAAGGTTAAATACAAAAGATATTCCACAGAGTGGAGTTTATTTAACGGATAACAGTATTAAGGTTAACGACAACGAAGATTGTGTTAGCAACTGTAAGGAAAATTTAATTTCATATAGTAGATGTATATCTTAATCTAATCCCAAGTTGCGTTTAAAGTTAGTATAGAAGTGATAAAGTTATTAACTTCATTACTAAATAGAGTACGATCCCACCGGATGCTAACTGAAAAGCGCACTAGTATAGAAGTAGTATACATTCTTCTCTTAAAGGTTTTAATTTCATTATCCTCTACTTGTTTTGATTATAGCAGGATAATTATGAAGTGTAGGACTAAAGAAGTATAATTCTAGATTCCTAAAGCAAAAGAAGTCTAAGGATTTAATGGGTATTTTTATATAGGCAAATTTAATACCTAAATAGTTATAATTAGTCTGTGTGCAAGCTACGTTTATGCCGCCAGTGATCAAACAGACAAGAAGGGTAGTTTTTCATAATGTCGGTTTTTTTTTACTCGTTCACCCCGCGCATTTTTGAGCCTAGGCTTTTATTCTTATCCTTTATACAATTTCTTATTTATTTATTTCCCTGTTTCTTTTCTTCTTTCTTTCTTACCATTCTTTATTTCCCTTTCTTTCTCCTTCCTAATTCCTTCTCTCACACGTCGCGTTCGAAATAAGGGAAACAGCCGTTCTTTATTGTCTTTCTTTTTCTTATTCTTATTCTACTTTACATTATGTCTAAACTATTACATTTTCTTTACTCTATTTATTCTACTTATGTTCTACATTGTTTGTTACTCTTGTACTTATCTCGTTTCTATTTCACATTTTATCATTTCCTCCGTTCTGCATCATAATGTAAGTAGTCGGGTTCGAGTCTCGGTGTCATCGCACGGGTGAGTAAGTGGCCATCAAAACGTTACCGCAATTAAACAGTTATGACACGGAGCCAACGGGGACCGGTGCGGGCGACAAGTGGGCCCCGGTCGCGACTGTCACCTTTTTGTCGGTGTCGGTGCACCTCAAAACGATCCGTCGATTCCCTTCCGCGACATGTACACCGTGTGATTTAATTCGGTGTCAGTTTTTAAATGACTGCGGCACTCGTGTGGCTGACCCACTCAGTTTTTTCTCCAACCGCCCCGGTCAGCTGGCCCCGCGTAATCTCGATGCTTTGCGACATCAGTCTCCGGCAATTTCGCTGTCAGCAGACACTTCGCAATAATGTCGTCGTATAAGGATTGATTACCCAAAAAATGGGCTACAACAGACGAGAAGTTTCGTGAGTTATTTCATTGTCTGATTTAAATATTGACTACTGTGTAATTTAATTATTGACTTTTTTCGATTTATCGAATGAGTTGCCTTCTGAGATAATAAAGTACGAAGTATAACCTATATTGTTGATGGTGGGTAACCTCAATTCACCACCATAAACTGCTCACTAGGCCGCTAACTTATACAGCTATTTTTATTGCTAAAGACGGATCTTTAACAGTTGACACAGTTAACATTTTTATTACATGTGTATTTTAAACCGAATTTATGACTGACGTTTAACTATAAACTGACCAATATAACCTAAATATCAAGGTAAAATAAACAATAAATATTATATTATTTGTGGAAAACGAAAGGTGGGGCGGAGGAAAAGTCATGGTTGGGGAATATCAGGGAATGGACTGGCATATCTGTGGCTTCTGAATTGTTCCGCCTAACCAGAGACAAAGAACTGTACTACTATAGGCACTTTGAGAAGAAGAAGAATGAGAATTAATAAATATAGAAAAGAATGAAAAATATGGATGTAGGTCTGTGCAGTCGGAGATGTAATCTAACAAGATGCGACAAAGTTAACACTGACTGTATGTCAGCTAACGTCTCCGAACTAGTGATAGGTAAAATTGACCAAAACCAATTTTATACGAACAAGACCAAAACAAAGATCTGTTAAGCAACACTAAGACACAAATATGCAAATGAATAAGCAGAACCTAGTCAAAGACCAAGATGTATTTAAGCAAGACCAAGAGCGAACAGGCCAGACTAAGACCAATACGAAGACTGTCCAAGTATTAATCTTGTTCTTGCTTTGTTAATCACCACTCCGAACAGCCCACGCATTGGCACAGAATACATCCGGCGTTGGCATAGAATGTTTAAGCAATTAAAGAAATACCTAGAAAAGTTTTATGTTGTATACTTCCTTTTAAGGCAAACATTTGATTAGAGACGGATGTTGCGGACTTTCCTCTAAAAGTTTTACCCGTTACCTTTCAGATAAATTGATAGAAACAGGTTTATTAATCATTCGCAAAATAATACCTAAATCTTTAAATGGTATAGTTACATAGATAAATTGTTTAGAAGTCTACACTATCTTAGGTTACAACAGCGTCTCTATACCTATTACGTTAAATAATAAAGACGATGAGCCGGTTGAAGCAAACTCACCCAGAATACTCTGGCTCTCATATGTTGACAGCTGAAACAGCTTACAGCATATGATATAGTATAAAAATGGCTTGATCTTAGTTTCATAAAATATTGAGTTACAACGAGGCCAAAGATGGTGAAGAGTATTGAAAGTGGAAACACAGCAAAACTGTTGTCAGTAAATATCCAATGTAATGATAGTAGCTAGACATGGGTTTCAATAAAACCAATCAAATTTCACACGTGACCTTAGACTCTATAGACCTCTATCTTATTATATATTGTAGACATTTCAGACCTCTAGCTTATCTATAAGAAATGGTTACTACTTAAAATGGCCGTCACTGTTGGTAGGACTCTGTTGCCGGAGACCGTCTAGGTAAATATCACCGCAGGTCCTATTCCTGCCTGTCAAACAGTAGCGTATAAGCTATTACTGTGTCCCGGTTTGAAGGGCGCTGTAACTAGTGAAATTACTGGGGTAACGAGATTTAACAACTTATGTATCAACGCGACGAGCGCAAAGTAAGAACTGTATGTCGTCATAACTAGCGTCACATTGTTATGAGCACGCGTATCACTTCACATCAGGTGAACATCTTGCTCGTCTCGTCGCTTAATCGAATAAAAAAAAATCGATTTCAGTAAAATCAAAACCATTTTAAAAGTTTACAATTAATAATCATATAACCTCTGTATTTTAACTGCGTTAAAGGAAAGACCTGAAAGAGTAAGTAAAACATCTTCATGTATATTTATAAGAGTTTCATAATGAAATAAATCCTTCAAGGAGCGACATTGCGGGTGGCATTACGACTTCCGTTAAAGGCCGTAAATTAATTATACTCTCATTCATATTGATTAAAAGGAATTTAAATCTGGCACTCGTGACTCCATCGTATACGTTTTCACAATACTAACCATATACGAGTGTTTTTAAAATGAAAAGATCTTAACTTCAGCAGGGCGGTAACTTATCAGCTGGTGAGGATATTTATGAACATGATTACAAAAGTATATATGTCTATATATATACATATAGAGGTTAGAATAAAAAGAACAATAGACTAATGCGCTGTATCAACAAAGACTATATCGCCGCATACCATCAGGAGGGATAGCAGTCAAGCGCTAGTCCATACAATAAGAAAAATGTATTTCATAGTTAGTACTGACAATAGGATAGTGCTCAAGAGAAACTAGATTTATTATTTAGGGGTAGGTATAAAGTTATCAAAGGAAGGGCACTTGTAAAGTTTTAAAGAAGAGTACAGGAACGGACAACCGTCATGCAAAGAAAGCTTGCTTTTTTCGGACACCTTCAAAGGGGATTGATATCTGAGTTCCCAAGGTTGACCCTGGAGGGCAAAAATACTGGAAATCGTGCACCTGATAGACAGCTGAAGAAATGATTTTATAACAAAGTCAAAAAGAATATCCGAGGATCGAATTGGTTTTCTCAATCTGATCGCATAAACTTCAGTTTGAAGAGGGCACCTATTTATGATAGGAACGGAAGACGCTTGGGGAGCTGTGATTTAAGCTAAGGAAGCAATTCGAAGGTGACCACATCAAAACAGGATATGATGTTAAATATAACGCCAGACTACGATCAGTTCGGTATCATACAAGCGTATAATTTGTACACATGTCCAAACATGTCCGTTAATCACGGCGTGTAGTTATTTTAATGACACTGGATATTGTATATTAAATTACGCCCGTAAGAGCATGATGTATGAGGAAGTGGTGCGACCCCGAAAAACGTGAAGGCTTGACACCTGTCATAACATGATACGACCTCGCGGCCTCCGTAGAAGGTCACTAATCAAATATATTCAAAGCTCTCGCGAGTAAATCACATTGTAACTCTGACACTAATCAGAAAGTTATTTAATTAACTATTATAATTAGCTAAATGCTCTAAAGTAGTCCAACTTAAATGGACTCCTTGTCCGGTTTATTTACAGTAGATGTTAGTTCATACGTTTGCCAAAAAAGAGATCAGAATATACCTGGTGACCCTAAACATCGAGCTAAAAGTAAGCGAGTAAATTCTTTAATTAATGCAATATTGTCTATGTATACTAGGACTCTGGCCCGAGTCAGAAGAAATTAAGAGAAAAAAAACATTGAGCTGTCGTTAAGTTGTACCTCTGCTATAGCTGACAGGTGACCACGTAGGCTGCGTAGGCGCAGATCAAATCAGCGCGTGAAGGTAAACATCGGATTCTTACAACACGTGCCAGTAGTTACACCACGCAAGTTATACATACTAGCTTTTCCCCGCCTGTTTTGCTAGTGGTAATATAGAATTAGGCTTGAAACTTGGACTTGAAGTTTGTCAGAAATATTCCCGCCCGGCGATAACCAGTCGGCTCCGTTCCCGTTATTAACACCACCGCAACCCCTTTGGACAATAACTATCTCTCTCTCTTCCTAGCTTATTCCATATGGTGGTGGGGTGAACTTTCCTTATTTTTCCTCTCAACTTCGCTCGGTCTTCGACATCATCGTCAGTCATTTAGCACTCACACATGTCTCTTGACATAATATTTATTTGATCGATGTTCCTTTCGGGGATAACATTTTATAAAATCCATTCTTAGTTGACCTCTGAAACTTTCACACGTATGACATTTGCAATGAGCTTGCAAGCTAAATGTGAAAACTTCGTCTATACGCAGCTTTACGACTTGCTCGCGCTTAACGGACCCCCCAGCCTAAGCCATAACACTTTATACGACAGATTTATCCACCTCGTTGCATTTACTGTCTGTACAATGATTGTCGTGTTCATCACGTCTACGTTTACATATTTAATGGCATTGTGCATCTAAGCTTCGATTTACTGACCGACTATATATCTATGCCCTCTGAAGTATATTCTAGGTAGGTACCATCGCAGCGTCTGTTTCCACCGCGAAACAGTAGTGTGTAAATATTACTGTGTTTTGGTTTGATCGGCGTTTTACCTAGTGAAATAACTGGGGCAACGAAACATTTCTTTTTTAGTTTCAGGGTGAAGTCTTGTAAAGACATCTTGCTTCTGGCGGTTAGACAACATTGTGTGATTTGTACTGACTAAAACCCACTGGTGTTCATCATTAGAGCTTTGCGAGGGACTCCAAGACGTCCAGTGCAATACGCCTAAGCACGTCCTAATGAGGGCCGTAACATTCCTCGCCACCCCGTCTCCCCTCAGCTCGCCTATTAGGCAATGAAGACACTATCTTCACAGCCCACGAAATGTCGAAAATCGTTTAATACCTTCTACAACAAGCAGGGCTTACTTTAGCCTAACCTTAATAGCTCCATAATACAGAAGCACGCATTATTATGGGCAGGCGTATCTCTTATCATCAGGTGTATCTCTAATGCAACTCAAATAAAAAAAAATACTTGTATATTTTTTATTGGGCGCAGCTGTTTTGGTCGTCCTACTTACGAGAGCATTAATCTCTATTGGGTTTATTTCCCCTTTTTAGGTCAGGATGGATAATAAACAATAGCTTTATAGCTGCTACTGTTATGTTCAGAACACGAGCTAGTTTAGCGTCCCGATTAACACGCTGCTGCTAACACGGTTAGCTGTGCAAACGGTTGCGTCAGCGGGACGTCGGTCCGTCTGTAACCGCAACGGTGTATGTTTACAGCGGAAGTGTAACAACAAGTATCGTATGTTTAATAACAAAGACTTTAAACCGTGAAACATATGTTTTGTTTGGTGACAATGATATCAGAGATACATTAATGTGGATGTATCAGACAGCGCGAGACCGTGCTTCGTGAAACACGAGACCTATGTCCAGCAGTGGAAGTTCATTAATTGAAATGATGATGATGATCAAAAGATATAACAGAATATTAACATTTGTAACACATAAATATATTAATTAAATTATTTAATAATTATCTTTTCCCCGCAATATTAATGGTAATATTGAATTAGATTTGAAATTTAGATTTGAAGTTTGTCAGAAATATTTCCGCCCGACTGCAACACACCTCCTTCCCGTTATTGACGCCCCCGCAAACCCCTTTTAAAAGTAATATTTTTTAAAATCCATTCTTGGTTGAGCTATACTCCGCAAAAGGAATTTTCTTTCCTACTCTATTTGAACTCTCCAGGCCCTATAGTTCAAGAGATATCATGCCGAGTCCTAACATACGAAGAAATCATTAGATAGACAAAGATTTTACGCAGATAAGACAGATTGAATCTTTATTATAATTAATAATTATTTGAACTAGGCAATGGAGAAATTTATATAAAAAAATTCTTTATGTAAGACCCGCGCAAGAATCTCATGTTCATATGTACTCGTACTTTTAATGTTGGACACATAAGTCTATACCAAGTTGTCTTGTCTTGTGTTGGCTCTTCCACTTAGATATTTTCATATGATGTCGCCCTGTAAAATCCATTTGAATATATAATTCTATTATATCATAGCTAGTATAAAATATATATAAATTTCATATATATTATAATGCACAAATTGTTCATATTATTTAAAAAGCTTTCGATGTTTACTAGCTATAGGTCTCTGTTGCCGGATACTGTGTAGATATTACCGCAGCTCCTATTTCTGTCGTTAAACATTACTGTGTTCCGGTTTGAACGGCGTTGGTAGCTGATGAAATTACTGACGTAAGAAGACTAAACATCTTAAGTGGCAAGCACAATGTGGTGATGAATATATTATCTTAATTAACGCTACATTGTTATGGACAGGGGTGTCTCTTACCATATATCTAACGTCTCGTTATATAACAAAGTTAAATATTAATTTATACCATTTTTTTTGTAGTATTATATGGCTCTGAGTGTTGGGTCACCAAGGGTTCGGATGAAAGGAGATTACATGTGGCCGAGATGCGAATGTTAAGATGGATGTGTGGTGTGACGAGGATGGGTAAAATTAAGAATGAGTATATTAGAGGAAGCCTGAAAGTTGCGCCAGAGACAGAGAAGTTGAGGAGCAAGAGGTTAGCGTGGTACGGGCATGTTATGCGGAGGGATGAAGGATATATAACAAAGAAAGTAATGAGAATGAACGTGGATGGTTATAAGGGTAGAGGAAGAACGAAGAAAGTGTGGATAGATTGTGTGAAAGATGACATGTGTAAGAAGAGTGTGAAATAAGATATGGCGGCCGATAGAGAGATGTGGATGAGAAGTACATACTGTGCCGAGCCCAGATATAATGGGAAAAGAGCAGGATGAAGACAATTTTTTTTTCTATTTTCAATTCAAAACTGGTTGTATATAAATGTAAGAGTATATTTAACAAATTTTTCAATATGTAAACAAGTTGTACATCACAAAATAAACAATTTAGTTGAATTCGCCGCAAACGATTCGCCTGTGGGTAGTTCAACGCCGTCCGACCGCAATACTAATAAAATGAAAATGTCATTCCGGACACCGTTGTTCAATTTGTTTTGTAAACAATTCAAAACGGCCGCGGTGGCGGCCATTGAGGCGGCGGCAATCACTAGACAAGTTTTATGTTCAGTTTTGTAACCTTAAACGTCTAAGACAACAAACACGAGCCCGCCCGACTCACGTTCAATGCACACGATGAAGATGTAAAGTGATAATGTATCAGTGATTTACGCTGATCGATGCTCCATTTCCGGCAGAGCATCAGCGTGAGTCAAGTTTGCAGTTAGTAATGCTATAATCGCGTATTTCTTTACACGACCACTTTTTCTTTATCACTTTATATCTGACGACAATTTTTTCATATTTCTAACTTTTTTTGATTTTATGAAGCTACGAGATGAACGGGACGTTCACCTGATGGTAAGTTATACGCCCACCCATGACAACGTGACGCTAATTAAGATGTCATAGACAGCACCACACTGCGCTCATCACCTGAGACATTAGATTTAAGGTCTCGTTATCCCGGTGATTACACTAGCTGCAACACCCTTCAAACAGGAACACAGTAATGTTTGCAACACAACTGTGTGGCGGCAGAGATAGGCGCTGCGATGGTACCTACCCAGAGGGTCACCAACAACAGAGACTTACCACCAGTAAATTTATTATTGACAGAGAACATACTCATAATATATTTGTATACTTGGAGAAAGGAAACGGAAAATGAAAGTTAAGTAACATTTTCTATTATTAAGTCACGTCAAGCATCATCATCAATTTTAAGATGTCTAAGGTATCACTAAATCACTTATACATTTTTCCACTTAAGAAATCAATCAATGCGGTTGTAGTGTTGTTTTAAGAGGAATCTCTTAATCCGATCCTTAAGTCGAGAGGGTTTATTTGAAGAGGTTACTTTTGCGCTGGTGGTAGGTTTCTGTTGCCGGAGACTGTCTAAGTAGGTACCACCGCAGCGCCTGCTTCGTGCAAATATTACTGTGTTCCGGTTTGAAGGGCGCTGTAGCTGGTGTAATTACTGGGGTAACGAGGCTCAACATCTTGTCTTAAGGACACGAGCGCAATGTGGTGCTGTGTATAACATCTTAAATAGCGCCACGTTGTTATGTGCGAGTGTGTCACTTGCCATCAGGTGAACGTCTCGCTCATCTCGTCGCTTAGTGGAATAAAAAAATCTGATAAATCTTGTTCCTGTTATAACTTACAGTTACTTTTTTTTATGAAAAAGTTTTATTTTCATAACAATGCGTCCATTTTGATGGAGTCTGAAGAACACAGCTTCACAGTCATAGGAAATGTTATGATGCACAAACTAGTGTTGTCATATTTGAAGCTTGCGTGACGGAGATGGGAACCCTGTCGTAACCGGAAGACATTAAGTACACCGCAACGGGCGTGAAGACATCTCCATGGCAGACGTCTGCTCTAACAGAATAAGCCGATAATTATTATGTACGGGCCGTAAATGAGATGAGTGGAAGATGCTTTGAAACGACTTTACCAGGATCGCCCCCTTAATAGGGAATGACGGCGCCGCTTTGTCAATATGAGGGTATTTTGTAAACGCTATTTCACATGAAACCTTTCGAAATCGGTTTTCCACCAGCAATAGTACGTACGGATGGTGTAAACTAGTGATTATAAGATATAACATAAGCCTCCTCCAAAGATCCTTACGTTGCTCTCTACGCCGGACACCAAGCGACTATCGTTTGTAGGGGTTCGATCTGAGAGGCTTTGGGCAATTTCCCACCACCTTGACTCAATGCGAATTGATGGGAGCCAGAGCTTCGTTTGTTGATTAGCAGGGTTCACCACGAGCAGGTAAATTTGGATTGGAACTCGTGAGTTGTTGTGCGGGACCCTTTACACCCCTGAACATCTCATGCGATATCTTATGACCTAGTTCTGATAGGATCTTCCGAAAGCATATAAATGCAATTAACACGTTAAGTGTTTTGTTACCCCATTATTTTGAGATTTTACACCCCTATATTTCTACAAATGCACAAAAGCCAAAATAAATAAGTAAATTGCATAAGTTTATTACTTTAAATCTTTTAAGCGTACAAGCATTATTCTAACACGGGATAGACGTTGAGGGTACTGATGGCAGAGGGTGTGGGTCCCCTTATACCCGCACGAAGGAGCCCTAGTGCCCGGCGGTAACGGAGGCCCTACTGAATGTAGTTCAATCGATGTGAAGATCTTTGAGGGTGGCCTATGTCCAGCAGTGGGCTTTTATCGGCTGATAATCATAAAACAAAATTCTTAAAATATAAGATAAATAACGCAAATGTTGGTTTTGTTTAGTCATCTGCCATAACGAACACGACCTGTCACGTGCCCGCGGCATCTGCGCATGCGCCGCTAATTGCGCTCACGTACACCACGCGACAGCCCTGGCTCGGGTCAACCGAGCCACGCCATTGTATAGACCGAATGTTTTCCCGTTATCATTCAATCTTCACTATGGCGGAATCGTGAGCTAAATAGTAAAATTTATTTATTTGTAGCAAATAAAAGAGGTGGTAGGTCTCTGTTGCTGTACACCTTCCAAGAACATAACTCCGGAGCGCATATTTCTACCGACAAACAGCAGTGTTTAAAGTTTACTGTGTTCCGGTTTAAAGGGCGCTGTAGCTAGTAAAATTATAGTTAGTGAGAATTTACATCTTATGTTCAAGGCGACGCGTATAATGTGATCGTGTGTATATCATCCTAACTAGCGCCACGTTGTTATGGGCAGGCGTATCACTTACCTTCGGGTGAATGCCCCGCTCAGATTGTCGCTTATATATATATATAAATATATACGTGAGATGTTAGGTATGATTATTCTATTAACTTCACTAGTTACAACACCCTTCACACCAGAACACAGTAATGTCTGCACGCTACTGTTTGGTGGTATAAACAGGAGTGGGAGAACCTAGACCATATACGACAATAGAAACCTAGCCACGAGTAAGTAGGAAATATTACTAAGAAATATTTTTTTTTTTTATAGTAAAATCCTAACTTAATTTCAAGGCTATAGTTTACATGTATATAGAGATTCATGGACTCATCACGTAATCTCCGAAACTGTAAGACGTAAACACTCAAAATTTGATAGAGATACTGCTTCAACCCTTTAGAGGTCAGCTTGGAAAGGAGTTTACAAAATTCCTCCCCCAAAGGGAGTTATAGGGGTGATACGGCCAGAGAAGCGAGAAGGGAACAGCTAGTATTGTAATAAAACTTTTCGCTTCTGATTTATTCGCGCCACTCAAAATAAATATCTATACATAGCAGCACAGATTAAAAACACAACAACAAACTATCCACGGGGATGTACAATTACGCTGAACCAGTAAAACTTGTCTCCAACAGGTTACATCCACGGCCATAAATCATGTTACCTCGCGAAGGCGGCGCACTTGCGGTGTAAGCGAAGACACCACATCCGGGATAGGCGGTCGGCGTCCACACGTTTAGCTACAACAAAACCTGAAGGTCTGTACCTGGAGGATCGAGCTGTAGTCACTACAACTATCAAGTATCAAACATTTAAGTGTATGATATATATTACTTATTCCCTATCAATATAATTAATAAACATTTATGATTAAACCTCTGCTTTAAGTTACCATGGAGATATTTTCCTTTAACTATCTTCTTCTTATCAGCCGGATAAAACCCTCTACTGGACATAAGCCTCCCCCAAAAATCCTCATTGAGGAGGAATTGGGCCTTAGCCCCACTGACTGAGCCATTGAGTAGTGTGATGATATGTAAACATCCTCACCACTATTACATTATCTCCGTCATGCGTATCACTTACCATCATCATAGACCTGCTTATCTCGTCATTTTGTCTTCGGTCTATATAGGGTTTTTTTTCAGAAATGATCAGCCGGAAAACCTCTGCTACTGATATAAGTTATCCAGGTTACCCATTAAGATTATAAATTTGGATTAATTCTTCATCTTTAATACCACCAGCCGATAAACGTCTGTTGTTAGGAATGGGCCTCATCAGATACATGGGCGTCGTAGGAGGATGTTTCACTCCCTCCAACCCTCACAATTGAGGCCATAGTGCTGAATTCGGGGGTAATCCGTTACCAAGTATGTTAGGCCTCGATCTGAAGCACGCGTCACTTCCGCCTATTACTAATAAATGGAGTGGAGGGTTCCAATTCCACCCCGAGACGGGGCTTCATTAAGGCCTTCCGTTATCGGAACCACGGTTGTGTGCAAGTGTCCCCGTGCTTTCGGCTGATAGCACCCCCACAGGATTTCACCAGAAAAAAAAAGTTATAAGCCTCATTCGAGGATCTCCACGCCGATCGGTTCAATCCTTATCAACGGTAATATCCTTATCGGTTTCTTTTCAACTAGATATTCAAGGATCTACTGGCCCTAGGTCTATCAGTACACGATCGCCATTCCATACTGCACGTACTCCAACTTATCTACCTACCTTAAAACCCTATCGGTCATTAGGCCTTCAAGTACTGTACCCTGCTCATTGCATTTTAGGGTAGCAGTCTTCTGGGTCATGTAGGGACCTTCGTGGAAGAATATAGAAATACCCTTGGACATATTTATCGTGTTTCTAGTCCATATGAAACCTTTAAATATATATCTTACATATATGCAGTGCTTGTTTGGTTGCTATACATTATTATATTGTTTATAGTAAATTTAAACTGATAACTAGTAAACTGTTTACTACGAAGTCAATTTGTACTAATGATTATAAAAGTATAGAAAGTTTAAGAATATTAGTAGTTTAACAAAAACGCGTTAGTGCCAACCCTGACGATGGTCAACATACGCCCGGACCGGTTGTTTATCATATATATTGAAAACATTGGAGGACCACTGCGCACCTAGTGTTGCTATTTATATCCTGTTATCACAATTAATGATTTTATCTAGTTATTGATTAGATTAATTGAAAATAATTAAGATTTCATCTTATTCTGCCGAAGGAGAATATCGGAGCGTACTTTTCTTAATAAATACTTAAAATAAGAGGATCAGAAAGTTTAACTTCTGATAAATGCAGAGCGGAGGTCATTAGTAATGTGGTGGCGATTAAATAACATTGGCAGTAAGTTTACTGGTGGCAACCAACAAGCAGTAGTGTGCAAACATTACTAGGATCCTGATTGAAGTAAGTTGTAGCTAGTGAAATTACAGGAGTAACGAGATTTAATCATTCATCTTAGGTCTCAAAGCGACGAGCGCAATGTTCTATAACCACGTTGTTATGGGCGGGCGTATCACTTACCATCAGGTGAACGTCCTACATCTCATCGCTTCATTGTATAGAAAATAAAGCTTAGGATATTTACCCAGTACCAGACTTTGAAATATTATTACAGGTTTCGTCATCCCATTAATATCAACAGCAACAACGCCTTCTGGACGAACCGCTGCTGTTAGTGCACGGATGAAGAAATAATTGCTACTTCTTGACAATAGATAACTATATCAAGATTTTTTTTTAAATATCTCGTATCATTAAGAACTAAGTTTCATCATCATCAGCCTCTAGACGTCCACTGCTGGACATAGGTCTCCCCCAAAGATCTCCACATCGATTGATCCTGTGCTGCCCGCAATACCGCAAGAAGCTATTCGTCATCGGTAGAGGTTCATGTTGTGGGGATTTGCGCCTTTTATCACCACGCTGGGCCAATGCAGGTTGGTGGAAGTCAGAGCCTCGTTTTTAGATTAGCAGGCTACACCACGAGCAGCTGTGGTCGACTTGGGTCCGTTGAGTTTTTTTTATCATTCCTCCTGCGTGGGGTGGGTCAAGGCCTATGTTTACTTATGGTTTATCATCTCTTAATTTGTTTACATTGTTTTGTTAAACTCATTCTCGTCTTTCATTCCGTGTTACTCTGCTCATGTATCACACTTAACTTCCTCTATCATTCTGCATCCCATTTCCTTCTTGCATACTTCTCGCAAGTGAAGACTGTCGATTCTCCCTTTTTTATGTCCTGAAAAAGACCTGCAAATCATAAAGGCGTCTCTATTCTATTTTACATTTTTAACTTTTTTTTAGTACATATGCTCTATATGTTTCTATTTCTATTTATTATATATCACAGTATGTTTTACCATACTTAAGTTGAGTTGTTATGTATATATAAATTAAGTGATTACATAGCTGCAGCTTTGTAATTGGAGACGAGACATAGTTATAAAGTGATAGTGAGATATCGTTCATTCCCTCATACTCCATCATTTAAAAACACACGCACATATAAACACTGCAGAGCAACGCTGTACCGGATTTCCCAGTGAAGTATTTATAAAAAAAACATCATCCGCGCATTAAAGAAGCACTTGCTATAATACGATATTATCTAACGTCGAGTTACGAGTAATAATCGCAACAGTAAGGAAATAACTATTATCACCATCTTACACAACGTGAAGTGTTCCCGTGCGAGACTCGTTACTGGTTGAATGGATTTATTGATCAATCATCATATCAATCATTCAGTAATCTCACAGATATTTGATCTGGATAATAAGGTTTAAGATTTTTTTATAATTATATAATTTATCGACCGTTGGAGGTTACGTGTCCTAGAGTGGAGACTGCGTTTAAAGATAGCATGAGACGCCTAATAGTCAGATGGAGCGACGATCTGCGCAGGGTGCCTGGCAGCCGGAGATCAAATTAACATGCTTTCCTTAGGAGAGGTTTATGTCCAGCAGTGGATTGCCGCCAGCTATATAAAATATTACTAAATCACAAGGTAATAGTTAAAAGCTGTTTGACTGACATCAAGATCATCGTTATTGATTTAGGGCGCTCATACACTGCAGTACTGTTGATTAAAAACAAATATAAGAAACCATTAAAATTTTTTTCCTCATTACTCTTCTAAGTCATTTCTATTAATTACTTAAACACAGAGTAACTTGAGAAAGGTTCTTCCCCGTTCGGAGGTATATAATAATGATTAAATAGTGATTAAGTTAGATTTAAAGATGCTATCTGGCGACAAACAATAGTGTGCAAACATTACTGTGTTCGGGCTTGAAGGGCGTTGTAGCTAGTGAAATTATTGGGGTAACGAGATTTAACATCTCATGAAGTAAGCATAGTGGTGCTGTGTATATCATCTTGAGTGGTGCGACGTTGTTATAGGCAGACGTATACCGTCTCGCGCGTTTCGTTCATTAATATCGAATATATAATATATATATATACATTATATATATATGAAATGTAAAAAATATAGTTTAATTATCGTAGTGAATCGAATGCAAAGTAATTTTTCTTTTCGCAAACAGGACGTGAAGTAATTGAAAGTGAGTAAAAAGCGGCTCGCACGAGGCTCGCGAGTTAATGGCTGGAGATTCTTTGAAACTGAATAGTTGCTTAGCGGCTACTCATTTTCACTGGCGGCGTGTACAGGAAACGTGAAGTGTGTTCACACTGCCGTCAGATCACGAAATTACACTTAACAATGCGTACATTACGCGATTTATAACAATACTAAGTTTTCATACACATTCGTCCAAAAAACTCAATGTATTTCTAATATTGAATACGAACTCGCCTCTGTCTATCTGTGACTAACTTTATAAAACAATCAATGATAGATAGATAGATAGTTTATTGAAGTAATCACATAAAAAAAAAGTACGACAAAAATGAAACTTAAAAACAAACCTCCATAGGGGCAAGACTAATTTTCACCCTGCACCCTTCTGAAGGATACCTCACTAAATATAATATAAATAGAAAGATGCAAGTGTGATGTAGTAATTATATTAAAGGATCTGGACTTGTGATCCTCTCGCAACTCCCTTCGGAGATGGAACCTCGCAAAATCCGTACTTACTTGACCTCTGGATGTCAGAAACAACATGTATACCAAATATTGAGTCTGCTTCCAACAGTTTTGGAGATTCCACAATGAGCAATGAATCTCCAGATGTAGTAATAATGGTAGTTTATTGTAAATATAATACAGTAATAACTACAACTGAAGTATGATATTCTATTCCTATTATATATTACATATATATATATATATATATATATATATATATATATATATATATATATATATATATTACATTAGTGTGTATATAGCTCCGGATATTGGGGAAGGTCTATACCCAGCAGTGGATAAACAAAGGCTGATAATGATGATGTATATCGCTCTAAAGTTGCTCATACATACAACGCCCTTCAAACCGAACATATATATATATATAAATACACTGACGTTAGGTTAAGTACCACCGCAGATACTATTTCTGTCGCCAAACAGTAGTATGCAAACATTACCGCGTTCCGGTTTGAAGGGCTAGCTATAAAAATAACTGGGATAACGTTATTTTTTTTTATTCAAATATCATCCTCAACAGTAAATACATGTAAACAATTCTAGTATAAGGTTTATATATCTTGTTCTGATGTGATCTTCAGGCGACGAGCAGAACGTGTTGTTGTAGATATCATCTTAACTAGCGCCGCATTGTTATGAATGTAGCTCGCGGATACCAGATCCACCAGCCATCAGTCCGATGAAGCTGTTATGGTTGTCAAAGTAATTAGCGGAGCAATCTTCATCATAAAAAAAAACATTATGAGCAGGCACACGCCTGCTTGCTGTCCGCTAGTCGAATCGCTTCGTATAATGTTTGGCTGCAGGACACAGTGGAAGCTGTGGTTACCTTGACGGTCTCCGGCGACAGAGACCTATTAGTAAAATACTATTCTGGACGATTTAAACCCGAATGGTGTAACGTAAACATATAATAATTATATGTTAATATACATACTGTACGTAAAAAAACATCCGATCAAGTTTCGGCGGGCGGTCTCATCTCACGGGGGTGATTTGCCTGCACGCGCGCTGTAATTACCAGCGACAGAGATGGATGTACGCTAATAACACCCGAGGATCGGAGACAAACCGCTCGTGGTGCCAATCAGTATTCCAACGCTGCTGCTTTAATGACACGGACGTCCTTTGATGCTGATTGATCCAAACTTATCCGTGGAGCGGTTTAACAGCATCAATCGCGAATAAAGTCTTCCTTATTGAATCTGGCGTTGTGCGACGAAATGCTTATATCAGTTTGGTATTCACTTTTATA
The DNA here is from genome assembly GCA_029034505.1 of Ornithoptera priamus. Taxonomy (NCBI): domain Eukaryota; kingdom Metazoa; phylum Arthropoda; class Insecta; order Lepidoptera; family Papilionidae; genus Ornithoptera; species Ornithoptera priamus. The sequence continues at coordinate 1,747,102 of JARDWD010000559.1, forward strand.
TAGTAAGATATTTACACTACTGCTTCGTGAGTAATAATATTATATATATACTCTGTGGTAATCAATACAGTTAAATATTAAACTTATCAATCGTGTCTCGAAGTAGTGTCTTCACAATTTAAACCATCTTATCAATCTCACTTTTTAACTACAATTTTTTTAAGATAAAACTCTTCTTAACTCAACACAGAAGAGGAGAAGGAGTGGAAGCGTCTAGTGGAACATTCAACATTTGTAACAGCCTGTATCCTGCCTCCTGTGTGGTACAATTGAGAAGATTTCTCATTAAACGATGATCTCTACAACAATGGCAAAGTTTATGCATTAATTGATTTCTATATTCCAACCATATATATCGTAATACATAATTTATTATATAATACATATGAAAAATCTTACGTACTATTATTATATATAATAAATTAATATTATTATATATAAATTAAATAAATTATTATTATTATATATAATAAATTCTTATGTTATATATCAAAACAAAATATTTCAGCGAACTCTTAAGCAATTTGTTAGCGATATAATACTTCCTGGTGATAGGTCTCTGTTCCCGGAGGAAGTTAGATAGCACCGCAGCATCTCTTGCAGATCAACGGTAACATGCAAACATTACTGTTCCGGTTGAAATCGTGCTGTAGTTAGTGTTATTACTAGGGTAACGAAACTCAACATCTTAGATCTCAGGCGACGTAATGCGGTGCTGTATATATCATCTTAACCAGCGCCCCGTTATGGGCAAACGTGTCATTTATCATCATGCGAAGGTCCCGCTCGTCTCATCCCTTAATTAAATAAAAAAATAAGCACCGTCACTTCCACTACTTTTATCATTAACTCACAAACAACTACAAAACAACCCATAATATATATACACAGTATTATTATCTCTCTCGCATGCTACTTGTTTTCATCAATGAACGTATATATTAACGATTGTTTAAATTTATTTTTAAAAACGCGTATACACTTAGATTTTTACATAACTTAACAATTACTTTGTGGTAATATACAAATGTATAGTATAATATTTAAATGGTCTAACGTAACGCTGCGCAAGCGCCGAAACTCTATTAACAAAAGCAAAGTGTTTGCGCGAGGCGATACAATGCGAACTGCGCGATATTAACGAAAACTATTGTGCAATATGCTATTTATATACATAATGTTCTTTAGTCGCAACGTTTCCTAATAATGTGACCGTAATGGTCGTGGACCATGATCAAAGCGGACGAAGATTATCTCAAAGAACTCTCATTGAAATCAAATAAATCGGTATCCGTCCTCCGTTAAATGAATACTGAATATTCTTGTTGTAAGAAATTACTACCTATTATAGATTATCATCACCATCATCAGGTGCTGAAGTTCATCAGTAAACGTGGACTCATCCAAAAATCTCGCTACTAGAATCTAGTGGCTTCATGTTCATAGGGAATCGATTTTCTTGAAACCTAAATACAATTTAACTTCAATACATTATAGTTAATTTAATGGGGTGTAGGGGTTACTGCACAACAACTCACGGGGTGCAAGCTAACCTCACTTGCTCATGGTATACCGTGTTAATCAACAAACGAGACTCTAGCTCCCCCCAACCTTCATTGAGCAAGAATGGTAGTTAATGGCTCAAACCCCCCTATATCGATATGGGAGTCTTTGGAGCCTATGGAGCCTATATCTAGCAGAGAACATCTATCGGCTGATGATGATGATGATTAACTTAATTACGCTAGTAATAAAATTAATAGTTTACATTTGTTTATTCTTGTAATAAAATCTATATACATAATGTTCTTTATCTTAATTACTCCTCAAGGCAACGAAACGAGCAAAGACTTGCATCTGAAGGTAGATGGTAAACTAACAAACCTGCTTAAAACAGGATAGTTAAGATGCAATACACAAAACCACTGTGCTCGGGACAGATGAAGTCTCATAACCGCAGTAATTTCACTAGCTACGCTAGCTTCAAACCGGAGCGCAGTAATGTTTGCACAGTTGTATACGGCGGCTGGAATATGAACTGTGATTGTTCCCATGATGATCTTAAGCAACAGAGACCTACTACCATCAAATGTAACAAAAGTTTTTTTTTTATTAATGATAACAAGTGTAAAATACGAGACGATATGATTTTCGAATAATTTCAAGAATCCAACTCGATAGCGGCCGAAAGCCGCGCGCCGGCGCATGCGCATTCACTACCGCCACTTAATTTCACACTCTGAATGTTTCAGACCGACGACACAAGCAACGAGCGCAGTGAAAATATCTTGTGTTAATATCAAAATTACACATATAATGTATATATTTACAATACTTTTTCAGTATACACTCGTACTGTATCATCATCAGCTATTATCCTAGAGTTAGGCCAAAGAGGTTTTTGTATATGGTATTAATAATTCTATACAATATAAAATAAGAGGAACGAAGCCTTTCGTTTTATTTCACGAAAGGACGAGACGAGTGAACCGCTCACCTGATGATGAGTGATACGACTGCTAATAATAACGTGGCATTATTTAGGACGACATACACAGTAGTACATTGTTATCAACGCGATAGGTCTCTTTACCTCAATAATATCTAACTACAACGCCCTTCAAACCGTAACATAGCAACATTTGCAAACTACCGTTTGTCGGCAGACCTACGTAGACAGTCTTCGGAGACCTACCATCAGCGCGTGTTTGTTGTTGATAAGCATTAAGTTGAAGAGTACAAGTTCCTGACAATAGGAAATGAAACGTATTTACTTAATAAAATTAATGAAGAATTTAATGATTTTTTTTTTATTTAATGAAGATTTTCTGTATTATAATTACTTGCTTTAATTATAATAATATTCGTAAATCGCTATAAGCGTACAGTTTAGACCACGCAGCACAGTGAGTGCGGCGCTACGGTCTGATACTCGTGTATCTAGCGTTGAGTTTCACGCGAACACTTTCTGCTTGCAGTTTTGAATTTCACGTACCAGCTCCCTTGCGAGATTCGTCTGCGAGAGTCATAGCACGAATACGGGAGGCAGTAAGCAGAGATAGAAAGAAATATAGCGGTAGAAGTTTATTTCTTGTCGACGTAGCGAAAAGACAGGAAAGACGTTCATCTAAAGTTGGACAGTGAAGTAACATACGCGCCTAAAACAAGTAAGTGAAGATGTAAAGTCTTTACTGTAGTAATTTCATTAGCTACAATGCCATTCAAACTGGTACACAGTAATGTTTGCACACTAATGGTTAGCTGCAGAAATAGGAGCTGCGGTAGTTCCTAGACGGTCGTCATATTATTAGAAATATTACTATTTGTAACAAATTTTGTCCAACAACAAACTTTGTGTTCTATATATATTATATAAAGTATCTTAACCGTTTCATCTTCATCAACATCATCAGCTGAACTCCCACTGCTGGACATAAACCACTCTCAAATATCCCCACACCATCGGGTAGGCATTCACAGGGGGGGGGATTTGGGCCATATCCCACCACGCTGGTTCATATAACGGGAGTTGGATTTGTGCCGTTTTCCATCATGCTGGCCCAATGCGGGTTGCTGAGAGCCAAAGCCTCGATTGTTGATTAGAAGTGTTACGAGCAGCTTAGGTAGGCTTGGACCCCGAGAGTTGTTGCTGTCATCATCCACAACGATAAACCAGTTTATGTAAATCTAAGAATAATACTGTGGGTAGTTTAAAATGTGTTCATGCACACTATTTCATTTCGAAGCTGTCATCACTGTCGGCGCGACACTGCGCAGGCGCAGGGCACAATTAAAAGCGGACAACGGTGACCAATCAGGGCCCAGTTCCCTTATCTATGGCACATTTAAATCAATACCCACCCTGACAACTTTGTAGCGTCGGCCTTCGGGTATTCGTCCAGCGGCTTTATGCACCATCATGTTATCGTCCTCACAAATTGCAATTTATTAGTTTCTTTACATCGCAACGCTCGATAACTTACCCGCGAAGCGATATCAGAACTTTAAGAGTTAAGTTTAAACCTGATCAGTTATCCGTCGGTGTACTTCAGACAGAAGCTAATGTTTTTTTTATATCCGACAAAGCGATATTTTATTATATCAACGAAAACGGTTCTACGGCTTTCTTGGTTTACTGGCAAACAGCTTGTTTAATAACACGGAAGTCCTTAGTCCGGTTCCGGTGTTTGTTTTGTTATTATATGACGAAGTAGTGAGACGAGGGAGACATTCACCGGATGGTAAGTGATGGGCTTGCCTATTATTATGAGACATATATATAATAATATGGCGTTTTTACGAATCCATTCGTCTTACTACCACACTTCATATTGTAAATCTGTCGTCATAACAGTATCGCTGAGTTTCGACTATCTACATATGAGAACCAGAACCAGAATATTCGGCCTCATCGTCAGTTAATACCAAGTGAAATTGAGATATAGAAGAGACCGTCTAGATAGGTGCCATCGTCAGCTCCTGTTTCAAGCGTACGCAAGCAAATCATTTACCATCAGGTGACCATCTCGCTGGTCTCATCGCTTCGTCGTACAACATAAAAAACGAACACCAAATTCGAACTAGAAACTTCCTTGTTATTAATCAAGCGGTTAACCACTAAGCCGAGAAGGCCATAAAACCTTTTACTTTAATATAATAAAATCTAGATACGTAAATAAAACAAATCATTACGTTATATTTCTATCAGCATAAAAACAGCCGCAGTAACGCCGCGGATCGATCACGAACGAATCGATTTTCCTAGCCGTCAATCGATGCGAATGATTTATTCGATTCGCAACCGGAATCGAGTTGCCGCTATGTGTGAAACAATTACACATACCGATCCACCTTGCTTCAACTCGATCACAATTTGCTCTTTAAGCAACATTCAAGAATTCCACTTTAAGTTGTTTACACAACTATACTTGAATAACTTATCGTATTGTATTAGAACTGACGTAAATATGTTTATTATGAACCAAACATATATATATATTAGATGTTCTCTAGCCACTTTGCTGGCTGTAGTAAAGAATTAGACTTAAATTTTGTCTGAAATATTCCTTGAGAGCAACCGTTACTATAGCGACCGTATAAATAATTCGAAATGAAAATATTTATAAAAGTTAATTAGAAATAAAATGATGAAGGATCTACGAAATTCAAAAGTAAATAGCCTCTAAACCATCTACAAATCATTCCGCGCCGGATGCTCATATTCCCATAACGTAACATATTTACTACATTCACATATATATATATAGATATATATATATGTGAATGTAGTAAATATGTTACGTATATAGAGATATATATATATAGTTGTATTATTTATGTATATCTAGAGTCATTTACTCATCACGAGATCTCCGAAACTATAAGAAGTCAACACCGTAAATTTGGTACAGATATTGCTTCTGCCATTTAGAGGTCAGTTAAGAATGGATTTTACAAAACTTCTTCCTCAAATGGAGTTGCGGGGGTATTAATTAATTTATTTATTATGTCTACAATCAATACATTCACTAAAATATATGAAGAATTTAAACAAGAAAATCTTAGTACATGATTGTTAAGAATTATACAGCATTCACTAACTGTACTCACTGTTTATAGCAAAGATAGGTTAGAATAAATAACATAAGTAATTGCAGCCGTAATGCAGTAAGTGTCAGGTTTGCAAGAGCGCAACAATTTACGAAAAGTATACAACGGAAAGGGGTTCAAATGGGGGCGGGATGCCGCCGAGTGGGAATATTTCTGACAAACTTCAAGCCTAAATTTCAATTGTAATTATATATTACGGCCAGCAAAGCGGGCGGGGAACAATTAGTTTAACTATGTCTTGCAAATACTACTTGATATAGATCGATAAAAAAAAACATAATATGACAAAAATCATCGTTACTATATATATATTCTCATGCAGACCAACACCATGCACAATTTTATTCCATTCCTATAACAGTATTATAACAAAAGAACAAATGTATATATACAATTTCAGCTTGTAAATGTTGTAATTTCCACTTGTTATATATATATTTTTTTCTCTATTTTCTTCCCCAGAAACTGCGTCTCGATCTCGTTGGTCCCGTAAGCGCTCTCTTATCATTCAACTTAATCAATATCACGAACATCATCAACAACAACTCCTAGCTTTTAAAAGTAAATGCAACGTAAAATTTACTTTACTCGACCATAAGGTATTATCATTAAATTAAATGGGCGAAGTCGATAAAGGTCTGATGAGAGAATATCGTTCATACGGCCCAGATAATAGCGTCTGTTACGGTGTGGAGTGATCGCACATCTTAAGCACCGAGCCGGCTTGATAGTGGAGCCCGGAGCCGGCCGGCGGACGACTGGTGAGCGCCGACGAATTAAACGTCCCCCATATTTATTACGGACTCGATCACGGATATTATCCGTCAACGGGCAACAATTTAGAGTCATCGCGGTGGACATCACCGCCGATTCCGACAATGAACCGGGATCGAAAACGGTTAATATATTTATTTATTCGATATACAAGTAACTAGCTGTCCCTCGCCCGCTTTGCTCGCCGTAACACCCCCGCAACTCCTTTTGGGGAAGCAATTTTGTATAATCCATTCATAGCTGACCTCTAAACGGCAATAGTAGTATCTCTACCAAATTTTGAGTGTTTACGTCTAATAGTGTCGGAGATCTTGTGATAAGTCAATAGACGTATAAATACATACGCAGCTATCTACTTCGTTACACATTTCCGTTTCACAGAATCTAATTTACACCAAAATATTCACTTAAAATAAAATTGTCATCACAGTTTTCAAAGTGAACTTACGTATCCAATGGTGGGTTCATTGTTAAGCTATATCGAGCCTCCAGCCCCCATGATTCGCACCGAACTTAAAACGGACATTAAAACGTTTAAGTGCGAAACGAATCGCTTCACCACATGACATTGTAAGACGTAAAATATTATTTATCACACCGTTTCCGGCGGTAGCTCTTCTCACAGAGCATAACGACCTTTTAAAGAAGCAACAAAAAAAAATATAAACCATTCGCTACTGTGAGCGATTCAAAGCGGCAGTTAAAGCTGTGGTGTCCGTGTCACAAGCTCCAGAATTCTGCAAAGTGTCAAGCGGGAATCGGCAAGTGGGGGGATATAAAACAGAGCAGTCTCTGTTAAAGTATGTTTCTCCCTCTATAGATAAATCGTTTATGAGAATATTTTAATAATATAAATGCTTGAGATTGGATCCATAATGGACGCAAGGTTATGTAAAATATCATTAGAAGATGTGTGACGATCCCTGAGTAATATGTTATTCATTATCACAATAATCATCTATCATTATATATAACCGTACCCCCACCAAAGAGGCGCTTTATTATTCAAAATAATATATATATATATATACTAAAATCACGGAAGCAGATGAAAACTCTAATTTTAACCTTAATTAAATCTTACTGTGTGTAAGTAATAGCAAACACCAATAAGGTTTCAAGGAGCATATTTGTCTATATAGGTCAATACACAGATCGTTTATTAGTAATGTCTCTTTGGATGAGGATGATGTCATTCCGATGATGACATCATCAGATGAAACAAAAAACCGGGGCAGCTATGGATGTTATTAGAAATAAGTTTCGGTTAATAATTTAGTTTCTTATTTCAATAATAATGTTTATGTCCTGAGAGGATCACAATTGAAAGAGGCACATCATCATGCATGCATGTCTTGGATAATTATATTTGTGACTTGTTAATTATATGTAAGAATGCAACGTTAAAAGAAATGAACCAATCAAACCCAGGTCCATTCTATTCATAGACCATCCAGAGCAGAGGACATCATCAAAAGGGCTTACCTTTCTTTCATGGATATGACCTATACATGATATATATGTTTAAGGTATATGGCATGTAAGGAGTTCCTTCCAACATCTTACGAACCTCAAGTCAACCTCACCTGCACGCGGTGCACCATGATGAATAACAGATGAAGCTCTGACCACCCACCTATCCGCACTAGGACAAATTACCCTCAATGAAGGATCGATCGATGTGGAGATCATTGGAGGAGGCCTATGTCCAGCAGTGGATGCCTGTCGGCTGATAATGATGATGATAAGAAATATGTGCAAATTGCTTGATAAGTATATTTATTAGCCAATTTCCTATCATTGCGTAATCGATAACCCACTTCTTTAAGAAACCTTTAAGCTGCACTCGTGGTGCTACAGCTTATCATTTGCCTTATAACACGGCGTACTCTGGACCGATCTTAGCGATCGCGCATTACCACTCTTACCCTCAAGGTCAAGTACTGAGCTAGATAAAAAAAGGTGTACTCATCACAAATTACCGCCAACACCACAACAACGTACCTGAAAACAAAGACAACAGAAAATAATTACAATGCATCCAAAAACAACCGATTGTTTACTGTAATTTGGGTCACGCAAACCGCGGTGAGCGAACGCGTTGCGTCACTTGTTAACCCGTCAACCGAACCGAGTTCACAATGGTGCATACAAAAAGTTGTATAAACATCAACCTTATAACTTTAAAGGAACATTTTAAATGGCCATGTAACTCTACAGTAAACGGAAGTAGTATTTATATATCTATCGAAATATACTTTACATATGAAATTCGCGTTTTGTATGGGAGGAATACAAAGTCAATTTTTTTTTGTAAAATATATTTAATTAATCAAAGTATGCGCCGTTATTATCTATGCACTTTTGTCATCTCATAGGTAGTTCATTGATCCCTTTACTGAAAAAAACCATGGGGGCGAGAATCGATAAACTCTTTGAAGGCGGTTTGGACTGTCGCATCGGAGTTGAAATTTTTTTTTTGTAAGTTGTCTAAATTCCGGAAAAATGGTAATCTGTTGGGGCAAGGTCCGGGGAGTACGGTGGATGTCGCAGACATTCCAAATGTAGCTCATCTAACTTAGTGGTTGTTTGTTGTGCAGTGTGTGGTGGTGGTCTTGCGTTGTCGTGAAGCAGCAGTAGCTTAGAGCGATTGACCAATCTCGGTTATTTAGCAGCTAGTTCTTCCTCCATGGTTTGCAGTTGCTGACAATAGATATCTGCCATAATCGTTTGGCCAGATTTTAGAAAGCTGTAGTGAACAACACCGGCGCTGGTCCACCAAACACTCACAAGTAACTTTTTCCGCGTCAATTTTCGTTTAGCTCAGAATTTGGCCGGGTCTCCAGGGTTCAGCCATTGCGACGAGCGCTTCCGACTATCGTATAGTATTCACTTTTCATCACAAGTAATGATTCTATTTAAAATCCCTTCATCATTGTGTCGGTCGAGCAAAGTAACACAGCAGCAGCAGTCGACGCGTGTTCGCAAGTTCGATTCACTCAATTCATGACGTATCCATTGTTGTTTACTTTCCCGATTTGCTTCAAGTGGATTAACTTTTCCTGAAACCTGCAGCTATCTCTGAAGTACTTTGTGATGGATCCGCTTCCACAATAGCCTTTAATTCTTCATTATTCTTTTTGGTCGCTGGCCGTCCACAGGATTAGTTCTGAAGGTTGAAATTTCCAGAACTTTCGTTGAAATCAAAAACGTATCGTGCTTTCTTTTGCGACACCAGCGCCGTACACATCATTGATCCTTCGACCTGTTTCTGCAGCACTGGTGCTGGTGCCACGGTAGAACTCGTACTCGTGAATATACCGATATTTCATGTTTTCCATTGAGCGGTAATAACCGACGCCAAAGAGAAAAATAATGAGGAACAAACAAATGAATGACCGTTTTCAAAACTCAAACGTACCAGCTAAATGAATTTATAAATTTGAATTTGGAATTCTTGATCAAAGAGAAGACATTTCAGATCGAAGTGGTCAGTACGACAAAACGCTAATTTCATATGTAAGGACCTAATACAATAAAATATATAAAAAATAAAAAAATTTAAAAACAACTTAAAGTACATAGAGTAATTATAATCTAATTAATAATAATAATAATAAATCTGTTATAGTAATGAAAAGATACAATCAAACAACGACAGCATCAAGTAACGGTAACTAGATTGTCTTTAGTGTGAATAGTATCTTAATTATAAAGTAAAACATTAAAAATAAATATTTAATATCATCATCATCATCAGCCAATAGACGTCCATCGCTGGACATAGGTCTTACCCAAAGATCTCCACAGAGTTCATTGGAGGGAGTCGGGCCCTAACCCGCCACGCTGGACAGAGCCTCGTCTATCAGCAGAGTGCACCGCGTGTAGCTGACGTTTTTTTTTTTTATTATTTGACGTTTTACGTGTGGGAAATGCCTGCTCTCACAGGAGCAGACACGTTTTGTCGGACTTACACCGACTAAAATTCTCACGTTGTTCCACATCGTCGCTTTGTTAGGGTCAATGGGACGCTTTCGCTCACCTCTGCGACCCCGCCAACGCCGGCTGCAACTTGCGGCCTCACCTCGGGAGGGAAGAACCCTCTCTTTCTACCTCTGTAAGGGACGCCGGAACATAAAGCGCGCCCTTCTCTTTGCCTCTTTTAATCACCTGGGCCATAAGCCAAGAGAGAAAAATCTCTTAACTCCCTGCGGCGGAACTGATGTTGAGTTCCGCCGCCACCCATTATACGGGCGTGGAGGATAGGGAGAACGGCGGAACGCAACACCGACACTTCTTTCCCTTCGCGACTCCATCTCGGCTGCAAAGGGCAACACAAATCCGTCCCTGCAACCCACCAGCACCGAGGTCAGATCACTTTAATAGGAGCTCTAACCACGAGCGGCCACCTCGGGCCGGCCTGGTAGGTTACTCTTCGCTTCACCGTGGGTGACTAAGCCACGACAAGGCGGGAACCTGTTCAAAAGGTTGCAGGCGAGGTTGACTTGGGCTCCGTAGGATGTTGGGCAGAACACCTTACACTCCCATTTAATATATGTTCCAATTAAAGTTATAATGAGATTATGGTCATTTTTATGGTCCTTTATCAAGCAATCTATTATCTATCGACTAAGTAATCTATCTATCGAAAGGTACGCGGTAACTTATTTCATATTAAGAGCAATAAACAGTAATAACCGTCTTCCGTTAAAACATAGTTAATTAGTATTTCCCCGAGATATATTAACATATAGCAGTTATGTCGGAAGAATGTGGACAAACCGACAACGTGATAGTAATTTTATATGCAGAGCACGTGGCAACAGATCATCAGCATCATAAAGACAGGAGTATGAAATGTTTGCTACATAGAGATACAGTATGGAGAGCATTTGCTATAGTTTTAAAGCGTCTCATATATACATCTTGTGTATATATGTAGTAATTTCTTACCATCAACATATGGATGGTGACTACATTGATACATGTATGTTCTAACTTAATTAATTAACCTTTTTTTTGTTCAATTAAGCAAAGAGATTAGCGGAACGTTCATATGATGAAGTGATATCCCCGCTCATAAGAACGTGGCGCTAGTTATGATATACCCTGCACCACATTGCGCTCGTCACCTGAGATGTAGGATGTTGAGTCTCGTTACCGTAATAATTATATTAGCTACAGCATCCTTTAAAACGGAACACGGTAATGTTGGCAGAGGACTATTTGGCGGCAGAAATTGGCCCAGCGGTGGTCCCTAACTATTCTTTGGAGGGGAAGATATTGTTATGTGGAATTTATACCCACTGAAACTCCTGCGGTGGTCATTATCAGTGTGTTGGGAGAAGACCCGGGATCTTCTACGTCGTCTCCGGACACTACGCTTAAAGATATATAGCCCTCTTTGGCACCTTCCCTTTGCTACGACGAGCCCTAGATCAACTCGTACTTGTCATTCATCCCGGACTTGCTTAATGAACAATGGGTACTGAGGAGCGGTGGTACTTACACAGACAGCCCCCGGCAACAAAAATATATGTCGTTCCTATACAAATAAAGATGATGATGATGATGATGATGGTTATATCCCATATAATATTCTTCACCTCTCTTAAAATTGACCATTTCTAATGCATGTATTTAATATTCATCAATTACTTCTCGCTGTCAGTCATGCAAGCGCTCCGAGCCGAAGTCATTCTGACGGCGGAGGTCCGTCAGGTGTACGGTGAGTAAAAAAAAAAAAAACCAAACCTGTATAGAAGTTGCGTACCGTTAAATTTGCTCTAACAGCTAACAGAACCTGTCGCTCGGCGGATCATTCACAAAAAGCCGCGGTTAAATTTTGGCGCACGCGCACCGCGGTTACGGTGACCACGATGAGTTCAATGGTATCCGATTTTTATCAGCTAACAGGACTTTTTACCAAACTGACGTAAGGTTACAAAAAAAAAAAAAATCTTTATTACTATGAGGAAAATCCTCGCGAGTTTAAATTTAAACATACCTGAAATTACTGAAGGCACCAAAAAATTCTGATAAAATCTTTACGTCTTTTGAAATAAAGTTATTTAATAAGGACGTAGTTTTTTTTTTATTCGACGAAACGAGTAAGATGGTCACCTGATGGTAAGTGATACGCTTGCCTATAACAATACGATAATATAAACAACACCATTTATATTTTACTGATGGTAGACATCTATTGCCGTCTAGGTAGGTACCAACGCAGCTTGCAAACATTGTATACCGGTTTGAAGGGCGTTTGTAGCTTGTGAAATTACTAGGATAATGAGATCTAACATCTTAATTTCTCAAAGCGACTAGCACAATGTGTAGTGTATATCATACTAACTAACACAGGAGTATCACTTATCATCACCTGTCTCGCTCAACTCATCGGTTTGACAATTAAAATAATATACTCGTCGCTTTGAGCCTTTCAAACCGGAACCCGGTAATGTTTACTCTACTGTTTGGCAGCAGATAGAGAAGCTGCGGTGGTGTTTACTTGGACGGTATCTAACGCTTATCACCTATCCACCACCAGTTCCCTTGAATGTATGTAAACTATGATACTTATCTTTGGCGTTATGTTTCAGCTACATTAACTAGCTGGTGGCATGCGAGATGGATGCACAAAAATCAGCTGGATCTAGATCGGACGCGTGATTGCGCTGTCGAGAATGCATTACCGCCGCCATTTAACTAAGCATCATCATAAATATTCAACTGGTTTCACATTCTCGAGCGGATCGCGTTATAGATGCAGCAGATAAACGTACGTATGAATATGTGCTACTTTAACTTGACTACGTGTCCATACATGGCACGCAACTGTTATTCGGTGCAGGCCATAAATAACTATATTACAGCAACCAGTTTAGCAAGATACTCACTCGATGATAAGTGATACGCGGTTAGAGAGGAAGACATAGCACCACGCTGCGCTCATCGCCCAGAGATATGAGATATAATCTCACTAGTTAACACGCCCTTCGAAATCGGAACAGTAATCTTTGCAGACTATTGCTGGCGGCAGATAGGAGCTGTGGTGATAGCTGGTCGGCCTTCGGCAACAGAGACCTTCCACCAGTTAAACAACATCGCATGGCATAAGCTTCTTTGGCTTTCATGTGAAAGACAGCTGGTACTTATCAATGTTGTCGTTATAGCGAAAGACTATCAAGGCTTGAAGGTAGATGGGTTCATCAGAATACCGATACACTAAAAATCATGAGGATTTGAAACTTGAACCAGGGATTCTTGTGGGATCAGGTTCTACGCTATGTATGTGTAAGACAACCATAAAGTATATATAATCTGTATCTAAAGCTGAAGTTTCTGTTGGTAACATCAAAATGGTAATATTAAACATTTATATCATCATCATCATCATCATCAGCCGATAGAGGTCTACTGCTGGACGTAAGCCTCACCGAAAGATCTCCACATTTATCGAACTTGGGTTACTCGCGCGTACCGGTAGACGTAATGTCGGAGGCCTTCCACAAGATGGATCGACGATCTGGTGAGAATTGCGAGAACCTACGGTACAACGAGCAACATTTATTTATATCCACATTTCTTCATAGTTATTGTCACCCTAACGTGCTTACAGACAGACAAACAAGCGTGCGCAAATCCACCCAACGGCCACATTAAACCGCGGGCACATGCTAGTTAACAAATCGAACCGTTCGACCGCGAGCTGTAAAACAAATAGCTGAGGAAAAAAAACCACCAGCAACCGCTAAGTAAGATTTCTCACTTGTAACATCGGACGATTTCGTTGTACGGTTACAAACTGGTACCCTAATAGGTGCGTGACCCGAGAGAACCTTAGCGTACTGCTTTTTTTTATGAACTGGTACCGTCAAAACCAGACCGTAATTCTGTACATACCCTTAGGCGACTAAAATACCTGCACTTGGAATAAATCAATTAGAAAGTTCCTTGTTGTTAATGTGTTGAGACAACCTCAAAATCAAATCCTATGATTCTAACGAGAAAGTATATTACCTTCATCATCATCATCATGAGCCGATAGACGTCTACTTGATGACAAAGGCTTCCCCACCCGGTATTCCGCAGGAGCCCTCTGTAACGCTCCAAGGTTGACCACTGAGACTGAGGTTTCAGTCGGTACAAATCCCATATAACTTTATCCTCCACCCAGAAAGCTATCCTTAGAAGAATTGCAACCCTCCACTCTATAACAAAGTAAAAGAGGTTTCATAATAATAATAATATAGGGTGCAAAGGGTCCCGCAAATCTGCTCGTGGTGCACCCTGCTAATCAACAAACGAGGCTCTGGCTCCCGCCAACCCGCTTTGAGTCAACGTGTTGCGAAATAATCCAAATCCTCCCCATATAAACCCCTATTAACAACTGTTCCTAATGCCCGGCGACGCGGACAGTGCGTGACCAATCGATGCGAGGATCTTTGAGGGTGGCCTATATCCAGCAGTGGATGTCTATCGGCTGATGATTATGATGACAGCCAATGCTAATAAACATGATTGAAATACAGATAGATATTTAATTTCAGTTCATTCCGAATACCAACACCGAAGCCTTTGAAAGTGATGTGTGTGTAGAACTTGGGATAATCCCCCACATGTACCGATTAATTTTCACACCCCCTGTTAAAATGTATCCGTTACCAAACGATATATTTAAACGGAAATGCTTTAACTACTGTCGCCTGTTGTAACCACAAACGATTAACTGCTAACGCTGTAATTTTTCAAGTCGACTTTAAGCGACGCTAACGTAAAATTCCTAGAGTTAGTACGATTCAGTGGTCCCCACGATAAATCAACTGATAGTTATTGATCATAAAAAAAAAAAAACTTGTTTCTAATTCGTCAGACAGCTAAACGGACACCGAATACCGACTGACCTATATTATGTGTGGTATTGAGGCCGAACAATCGAGTTTCGAGCGCGACCGGTAGCCGACGCTGACTAACTTAACTACGAGACAGTCCTCCATCTCGATCTGAACATAATCTCCAAAACTATTAAACAACTAACATGATGGTAAAGTTTTGAACTTATTTATAATCTATATATAAATTGTAAACCATGTTTAATGGATTTTAAATAAACATATGTTAGGGTTGAATTGGTAAGTCCTGTAGTCTTGGGCTAGTAAGAATAGGACTAAAGTAAGCTCTGCCTGTTGTAGAAGGCGAGTGAAAGGGTCTAGGAGTTTCGCGGGCCTTGACGCTTAACAGGCGAACCTGCGCAGGCTCAGCGATGGTGCCTCGGAGGATTAGGTCCCTCCTCAGAGAGGTGTTAGCACAAACTGTAGAGAGGCAGCGGTGTGTTCTATAAAAGATTCCAGAGCATCTCCGAATGCACTGATACAGACCGCGGAGGGGGTTTTAGTGAGTAAGAATCTCATATAACCCTGACTTCCCCCCAGAAGCAGGGTATCTTTCGAAGATTTCCTCCCCGAAACCAAAAAAAAAGGTTTGTATCGATAAGGACTTAACAATTGCCGATTTTGATCAGTGGGAACATTCTCATTCAATTCAACGAGAGTTGATAACCTACTGGTGAGCAGTAAACGTCGACAACAAAAGCAAATAATAATCTGCATGAAATTAGTTGTCTTGTTGCCGGAGCGGCGGGCATTGTGGCCGTGGAGGGGCGAGACAGACATTTATCTCGACCATCGATATAAAAGCATACAAAACTGAGTGTGAAATGAGAGGTGATAATAAAAGGCAAATATATGCCAATGGAGCCGCGTCGGAGACTGGAGAAACAACTATCCTATAGGTTTTTTTTTTTTTTTAGTCTCTTATTTTATAACCACAACCATTCGCGAGTTCATCAGTTGATAACGCAAAGTGTATTACTACTACATCAGCCGATAAACGTCCACTGCTGGACATAGGCCTGCCCCAAAGATCGCCATGTTTGTAGGGCTTCATATGGATGGGATTTGGGCCATTTCCCACAACGCTGGCCTAATATAGGTTGTTGGGAGCCAAAACTTCCTTTGTTGATTAGCAGGGTGCACCACGAGCAGATGAGGTTGGCTCGGGTCCCGTAAGTTGTTGTGCGGAACCCCCTTATAGGGGTATTGCTAAACCACTGGACCTATTACTCATGAACCCGTGGGAACGCGACGTTGAACAAAATGATTTCTACATTGATTATATTAATTATGATTATCACAAAGTACTATATAAAATGTTACTTAATCGACGAGACGAGCGAGATGTTCATCTGGTGGTAAAAGATACGCCTGTTCATAACCAGAAGCAACTAAGTAGCAAGTTAGGATGGTATACACAGCACTAGTATTGTGCTTGATGCTTTAAGTCAAGGTGTTAAGTCTGATTACCCCGATAATTTCACTGGCTACAGCGCCCTTGAAACAAGATCAAGGCAATGTAGCCACAGTAATGATTGGTAGCAGAAATTGTAACTGCGGTGATACATAAACAGTATCCGGTAATAGAGACCTTTTCGTTTTCGAGGGAGAAATCTTCGAAAAGGTACTGGTGTCTTCCTCAAGGGAGTCAGAGTTTTTCACCCTCTAAAACCCCTTCGGTAGTCACCTTCGCCGTTTAGAGCGGTCACGGGATTCTCCGTTCAGAACACTACCGTGGCTTCGTAAACGCTATGATGTGATATCCCGTCCCAGGGTCTGTTTTATGCAGACCTTACCGGCATCGTGAGTACTACCGGAATGACCGGAGACCATGTCCAGCCATTGCTCTTCTAGGGCGGCCACAGAGACCTACCTCAGGTAGTATCATCATCATCAAAACTTGATGGTAGATAGTAACATAGGATTTGGTTTCCTTACTAGTATATCATACACCACACCTACTTTATGGCTGAACATTACTCCTACTGACCTTTGCACCAGACATTTGAGCTGTCTGGTTTTTTTTCATGATTACCATTTGTTTCAGGTGAACATCATTAATATCTCCTGTCACGTGTAACACTATCATGTTTGCACTATTGCTAAATCATCAAATATTGCTCATCGGCATACTTCATTCATGTATGCATTAATCACTGAGGACCTGACGGAATGACAATAGTGGCATAAATGATTTATACAGACAACCTGATCATGATTCATAAATAAAAAAAAAATTATATCTACTCATTATAATATTATACAAGCCTTTCCCTGCTTTGCTGGTTGTAACACCCTCGCAACTCCCTTTGGGGTAAGGATTTTGTGAAATCCATTCTTAGCTGACCTCTCAACGGCAGAAGCAGTATCTTTATCAAATTTAGAGTGTTTACGTCTAATAGCTTCAGAGATCTCGTGAAGAGTCCATAAATCTCTGGATATCTCATGTCATCATCAGCCGATAGACATCCACAGCTGGGTATAGGCCTCCTCTAAAGATCTCCACATATATTGTTCCTGCGCTGGTACATATAGGGGGAGTGGGATTTGTACTGTTTTCCATCACCCTGGTCCAATGTGCGTTGATGGGAGCCAGAGCCTCGTTTCTTGATTAGCAGGGTGCACCACGAGCAGGTGAGATTGGCTTGGAACCTGTGAGTTGTTGTGCTTGACCCCTTACACCCCTGATATGTAGATATATACATATATACCAACTCGCTTCCCCGCCCGCTTTGCTGGATTTAATGATTAATTATCCTGATGTTTTGAATCCTTGCAGTGGTCATGGTTACGGGAGGATATAGATGAAAAATATCCTGACGTTATAATCATAATTTATTTTCATTCTACTAAGCGCCGAGACGAGCGGATCGTTTATCTGATGGTAAGTGATACGCCATAACAGTGTAGCGTCAGTTATACACTGCACTACATTGCGCTCATCGCATTGAGACATAAGATGTTAAGACTCATTACCTCGGTAATTACACAAGCTACAACGCCCTTTAAATCGGAACACAGAAAAATTTGCACAGTACTGTTTGTCGGCTGCAATAGGCCTGCTTCTGGGTGGAAGTCAGGGTTAAGTGAAATTTTTACTCGATAAAACCCACTTGGTGCTCTGCATCAGCGCCTTCAGAGAGACTCCGGGATCTCTCATAAAACGCACCGGTGCCCCTCTACACTGCGTGTTAACACGTCTCTGAGGAGGGGCTCAACCCTACCAGGCACCATCGCTGAGCAATCCGCTGTCCCACCCAGGTTCGCGTGTTCAGCGTTAAGGGCGCCCACCCTCGAAACCCGCGAATCTCTTAGAGCCTTTTCTCGCCTTCTACCACAGGCAGGGCTTACCTTACTCCTATTCTTACTAGCCCGAGACTGCAGGACTGAAAATTATGGGACACCTACTGCCGTGTAATAAATACTAAAAACTTAATTACTTATCTTAATTAAGCAAACTGTTTCGCTATAATACTAAACAGAAATAATTCAAACTTAACGATATGCTAATTATAAACGTGTACCATTCATGTAAAGGATTAGTGTCAAGTCCGCATTAGGTGGTAATGTATGGACAGCTACCGGAGTCGCGCGCCACCGAGCACGTGGCCACACTTCCGTTAACAAAATGGCGGCGCCTGCGTGCTTTGCGAATGAACTTAATTAGCAACACCCCCAAATCGATCCGAGGCTTTATTTTTAATGAGATATTTCTTTATTCGACAAAGCGGTGAAACGAATGATGAGCTCACCTGATGGTGAGTGATACCCTTTAACTATAACAACGTGGCGATAGTTAGGATGATATACACAGCAACACAGTGCTCGTCACCTTGAGACATAAGTTATGTTAACTGATGGAAGGTCTCTTGCCGGAGACAGGCTTGGTAGGTACCACCGTAGCGTTTATTACATCGGACAAACAGTACTGGTCAAACATTACTGTGTTCCGGTTTGAAGGGCGCTGTAGCTAGTGTAATCACTGAGATGAAGATACTTAAT
Source organism: Ornithoptera priamus (assembly GCA_029034505.1). NCBI lineage: Eukaryota > Metazoa > Arthropoda > Insecta > Lepidoptera > Papilionidae > Ornithoptera > Ornithoptera priamus. The sequence goes on from JARDWD010000559.1 coordinate 1,766,382, forward strand.
ATCTTATGTATCAAGGTGATGAGCACAATGTGATGCTGTGAACATCATCCTAACTAGCACCACGTTTTTATGGTGCGACGTGTGACTTACCACCAGGTAGACGACCCGTTCATCTCGTTGCTTAGGAAAATAAAAAAAGTAAGATGTTCAGGCTCGTTACCCCTGTAATTTCACCAGCTACAACACCTTTCAAACCGGAACACAATCTTTGCACAGTACTGTTTATCAGCTGCAATAGGCGCTCCGGTGGTATTAGACCTAGACGGTCTCCGGCAATAGAGACCTACCACCTGTGAAATATCTCACCAGCACATCAGCTGGTGACGAAAGCCACCAGCGACCAAGAGTTTCACAATCAACTAATCACGGAGCGAAGCTAATCGACGAACTCGATACCCGGTCTCAGTTGACGTATTTCTTCTTAAGTCGCATTACGAAACAACTTAAGCAACTTATTTACTTAACTAAGTAACTAGTGCATAATGTATTGCAAAAGTTACACTATTAATGTCTACACCGTTCAACATTACACATATTAAAAAAAAAATTATATATATGGTAAGTGGACTGACGATCTGGTGAGCATCGCAAGAACCCACTCTTTGGGGGAGGCCTATGACCATCAGTAGACGTCTATCGGCTGATGATGATGATGATGATGTCTGTTGCCGGAGACCGTCTAGGTAGGTACTACAGCAGCGCCTATTACAACAGTCGACAAACCTTTCTGTGTTCCGGTTTGGGGGGCGTTGGAGCTAATGAAATTACTGGGGTAACGGGGCTTAACATCTTGTTTCAAAGTGATAAGCGCAATGTAGTGTGCATTACCCTAACTAGCGTCACCACTAGGTGAACATCTTTCTCGTCTCGTCGCTTCATCAAATAAAAGAAAGCAGGTTAATCTGTATGAGAATGAGATGAATACACAAAGAGAAAAAGAGATGAAGTTTTTATATAGTTTGAAGTAAACAATAAGAGAAAGAGAGAAAAATAAATTAAAGGACCTAAAGTAAAAATTTTAGTAAAGATAGATATCGTTTGTTTATACAAAAATAATTTCTTTTACTGTATGTTTTCCCAGCATCCGCACTCGAAGGTACGAATCAACAGACGAACCATCTGCCTGTAGAGCGAAGATAAGACGAAGGATACGGAAACTGCATAGAAACGCGTTTTAACTAGTAACCAAAAATCTGCGGATACATATATCGTTGTCTCTTTTTCGTTTCATGAAATGCTGTCATCCCAACGGAGGTTTCACTTCAAAAAAAAAACTACTGAGGAGGAGATAAGTTTTTTTTTTATACTGTTAAGCTACAAGTATCAGTATGACGTTTACCTGATGGTAAATGGTAAGCCCATAACGCGGCGGTAGATATGATTTTATATACTGTACCATAGTGCGCTCATCTCCAGATACTAGAGACGTTGATTCTCGTTACTTAAATACACTAGCTATAGCGCCCTCCAATCCGGAACACAGTAATGTTTGGGTACCACTGTCTGGCGGCGACATTAGGCCCTGCGGTTGTACCTCTCTAGGTTGACTCAGGAGACCGTCTGGTTTCCGGCAATAGACCTAGCACCAGTGTATTTAAATGAAAGAATCCTATCCTGATGATGGACACAATGACTACTTCAATAGCGCAGTGGTTAAGCTTGTAACAAGTCCCTAGTTCGATTCCGAGTTCACAATTTTTTTAGAACACCCCCAGCCACTAACTACCACCCTGTTGTAAGTCTGCTGCAATAACAGCATTACTGAGCTCCAGCTGTCAAGACATAATCGCTGGAGTATTCTGAACGAGCTTTACCATCCACGGCGTTATTGTTTACTTGAAGTGGTTGAGCCATTGTCCGTAAAAAGATCTCTTGGAAAGATGTTCTGCAATAATAAAAACTCGTGAGACGAACAGGCTCCCTTTTCAGGTATCGATGGCCGGCGGCGAGGGTAACACGAGACCGAGCGCTCCATACGCACGCGGAAATGACTGCCGTTTTTTTTTTTCGAGGGTATCATGTCGGCAGCCTTGCCGGTGCAGTGTACTATTACGAACAGCGACGCAGCGGCGCTTCTGTGAAGCGTACAAACCGATCGCATAGTATTTACGTCGCGACACTAGGTTTACAATACTCCATTGAAAATTAAATACTATATACTTAATTATATAGGAACTAGTATAAGGGATACATACCCTATTTTGCATACCAGCTGTTTCCCGCCCGTTTTGCTGTTCTTAATACAGAATTACACTAGAAACTTGTCTAAAATATTCCTAAATAGCAACCGCGATCGCATAGGACTTTCTATATAGACCGTTACCATAGCAACCGCGTAAATAACACGAAATGGCGACGTTTATAAAAGTTAATAAGAAATAAAATGATGGATCTATGAAATGATGAAGAAAATAAATAAATATCCTATAACCATTTACAAGTAGTTTCGCGTAGTATTGTCATATAACCAATTCGATACGTTCACTAATTTTTACGTGATTGGCGAACAAAAAAAACCTATTTTCAATATATATATACATACATATAAAGATTGATATACATTACACTGCTGCGTCTGACGCAAATCTTCCAACTTAAGATGATGAATATCATTACCACATTAATAACACTATATAAAACTTCCTTTCATACTACAATACAGTAATATTAAATACTACTGTTTGACAGTAGAAATACTTCGCGGCAGTTAGACGGACTCCGCCAATAGAGACCTACCACTAGCAGATATATAATAGCTCCATATAGGGAACAATCTCCGCTCACTCGTAAGGCTCTAATCTTGTTTTTATATAAATAAATACTTAAAGCGGTACTAGTTAAAATACTAGGTCAAAGGTGTTCAGGTTCCGAATGAGGATAATCTAGTGCTTGGACTTTGGCGTGGATTATTACCCAAAAACGTCGATGTAAACCAACGGAACGGTTATCACGAAATTTCACCTAGAAAATCGTTTTGAGTCTTTTCTTTTTTTTTTTTTTTTTGCACGCTCACCACGCGGTCTGTTTGAGAGTACCTGTCGCGCTGATTTGAGTGATCTGCGGAGAAAAAAAATATCGGCCTACATAGAGCTGGCGCGGATAAGAGGTATTTATCACAGTTCGCCATAGAGCGGCGGTGCCGTTAGCTGTTATTGTATTGCGCAAAACCGAACGGTTCAGGGCAATGGGCCGTTGACTTGCGATACCAACGCGTTACGTAACTAAACGCTTTTTTTTTTTTTTTTAGTTCAGTTAAGCGACGGGACGACCGGGACGTTCACCTGATGGTAAGTGACACGCCCGCCCATAACGCGGCGCTAGTTAGGACGTACACTGTACATTGCGCTCGTCGCTTTCGTACAAAAGATGTTAGATCTCGTTACCGCGGTAAATACACTAGCTGCAAACCCCTTGAAACCGGAACATGCGCTGCGGTATTAGACAGTCTGTGTCAATAGACCTACCACCAGTATATAATATAACATTATATAAAGGTTATTTCTATATTACCCTAAAATCCATAGAAATTTTTATTAAACAACAAAACGATTAATAAACTTATAAGTTATACATATCGCTAACTTAAATTAAAACTTGATTTAACTTGGTAAATGAAATAGGTTTTTTTTTTCAAACAACCGGCTTCTATGTTTTTTACGTCTATTAAAGCGGCAGTAAAAATGTTTACTACGCGAATGATTTTTATTAGAAAACAGTAGTTTTATAAAAGCTTCAAAGATTCCATATAAACTTAATTGGTATACTAAAGATATATAATAAAGCAGATGTCCATGGATCCGAAAAAATGTGGTTGGTTTGATCGATGATAGGATTTAGTTTGATCCAGCTACCTACCATCTTCACGGTGTACTCTTTACTGGCACTAATCTTCTACATTTACTGTTATCATCATGAGCCGATAGACATCCACTGCTAGACATCTCGCTGAAAGATTCCCACATCGATCTAGTAGGGGATATAGAGATTTGGGCCATTTCTTACCACACAGACCGAAGGTGCCATAGCCTAGTTTGTTGATTAACACGGTTCACCACGAGCAACTAAGACGTAGATACAAATTTAATATCGTTCGCGGCAATAATTTCACTAGCTACAACTCCCTTCAAACCATGAAACCATAATGTAGAGTAGACAAGAGATTAATAACAGTCAAAAACGAACCACCAACGAGAAGGAACGATTAAAAAAAACGGAGATCTACCACCACAGTTGAAAAGGAAAAGAGACCACAAGCAAAACACCGTACTGTTGAGGTAGTATAGAATTAGAATGATAATTAATGACAAAAATGGACCTGTAACTGTTGAGGGTCCATAAATTCCACATTTAATTGGCAATCAGCGATAATGATCAAATGAATCATCGCCTCAAACGCAAAACGGTGGAGTTTAATATATTGTTAAATTTAATTTGTTTGTCTAGCGGAGATTGCTTATCCCCTCCCTCCCTCTCCCCATTACACTTTCACTTTGACGGATCCTTTCGTCATCAGCCAATAGACGTCCACTGCTGGACGTAGGCCTCCCCGAAAAATCAACACGTCGAACGGTCCTGGGCCCGCGAACTTCAGTCGGCATCGGACGCCATGCTAACCGTGGGGTCCTGCACAACAACTGACAGGATCCAAGCCAACCTCAACTGCTCATTGTGTATCTTGCTAGTCAATAAACGAGGCTCTGGGTCACCCGCATTGGGTCAGCGTTGTGAGGAACGGCCCAAATCCTCCCATATGGACTCCTACAAACGATGGCCTCTGGTGCCCCCGCGATGCGTGCAGCCCAAGACGGGGATCTCTGAGAGAAGCCTATGTCCAGCAGTCGACGACTGTTGGCTGATGATGAATAAATAAGAGATCCGATAATTACTACAAAACGGCACGTAAGTAACCGCGACAACATCTACTCCGTAACATTAAGTTATAAACCAGCTCGACGCCGTCGGTTCGCCAGATCAGTATCGCGATGTCGAAATATTTGTAAACCGTATCGATAGGCGAATCGATTCCGAGCATCGATACCATCGACCTGGGAACTGAGAACGTACTGATAAAGTGCCCGGCGAGTAATCGTCGATACCGAACGGCGCCAATCGATTAAGTTTATTATGCAATAGCTCGATATGCTTAAGAGATTTCTTTTAAAGTAATCAATATCAACCCAATGGATGCGGGCAAAGCTGGACCGATCGATGTGGAGATCTTTGGGATAGTCTATGTCCAGCAGTGGACGTCTATCGGTTGATGATGATGAATCGATATACTTCCAAACTTATTTGCCATTTGAGTATTTAGATTTTTTTTTTATTTTACGAACCGTGAAGACGAGCCGGGCTTCCACCTGGTGGTGATAAACCTGTCCATAACTACGTGGTGCTAGTAAGGATGATATTAGATCTCGTTACCCCAGCAATTTCAGTAACTAAAGCGCCCTTCAAACCGGAACACAGTAATGTTTGCGCACTACTATTTGGCAGCAGAAATAGGCACTGCGGTGGTATCTACCTAGACGGCTTCCTTTTTTCTTAGGTCTCCGTTTCCGGAGACAGTCTAAGCAGGTATCACCACCGGAGCTACTACTACTGGTGGTAGATCTCTGTTATCGGACACCGCTTAGGTATTACCGGAGCTCCTATTTCCGCCGCTAAACAGTACTGTGCAAACATTACCAAGTTCGGTTTGAAGGGCGCTAGTTGGTGTAATTGATGGGTTGATACTCAACATCTAACCTCTCAGGCGACCAGCGTAATGTGGTGCAGTACATAACTACTACTTAATATATTACCACGAGATGAACATCCGGTATTGTCGCTTCGTAGAATTATGATGTGACTAACGCATACAACCAGGAATTTCGGGGAAAGCCCACGTCCACCCATCTGCGTCTTTAAGCTTGATGATGATGATGATGATGTAGTAATATTTTCATCATTTATTGCTCCGACATTTCGATGGTTATAAGATTACTAAAGTGATTGACGTCGTGACGTCACAGATAAGAAAAACTACCAATGGTTTAAAACACTATTGTTAAAGCAATTAAATCAAGTAATAATACTACTTTAAAACAGATTTAATCCTGCACAGATCCGACTGTAAATTAGTAAATAAAAAATTGAAGATACTCCTTCAGGAAACGCAGCTTCCCAGCCTTTGAGCTGAACCGAAATCTCTTTACTAATCACCTTATTAACTAAGTAAACTGTTACGACCGTTATAAATCTGATTATCCATATCACAACGCTTATCTCTTTAAATCTTACGTTTGTGAACCTTTTTTTTTTTTAATTACCATGGATTTTAATACGGCTATAAAATGTTTATGTAGTGATTAATCTCGTGATGTCATCTTCATTCGAAGTTTTTATCGTTAATTGAAATAACTCGTACGTTTAATACTTTAACGGGACGTCGATCGACGTACCATTGAACATTATATATATATATATATATATATACATATATATATAGAAACAAGATTGTAAGATAGCGACGTATAATGTACTAATAAAGCGATTAATTAATTATTTTTTTTTAATAAATATAACCGCGAATTAACAAAATAATGATATTTATAACTAAGTTAATAACCGTTTTTATCGAAAGACATTAGTTATAAACCAAAATACTAAGTGGATCTAGTTTATATATAGGCATATATGTAAATATATAAAGATATATATATAATGAGTATATATTCATCTTTATCATCTATGTATCTAAGAGATATCCAAACATTCATTGGCTCATCACGAGATTTTCGAAACTATTAGACGTAAACACTCAAAATTTGGTACAGATATTGCATCTGCGCTTTAGAGGTCAACTGAGAATTTTTCTCCAAAGATCACGCACAATAATATTATAGCTTTCGTATTTATTTTAAAAAAAATATATAGATGCCGACAACCCTCCACCCCAGTCACTTCCCGTTGTTAGTGACCCCTTTTTGGGGAGAGAATTCTGTAAAATCCATTTTTAGCTAACCTCTCGAAAGGCAGAAGCAATATATCTACCGATGTTGAGTGTTTACGTCCAATAGTTTTCGAGATCTCTTGTTGACGTTCCGGACTTTATAAGAGCTGAAGACTGGCCTTCATCTAGCCCAGACCTCATCCCTTTTGACTTCAAATTATGGTCAATTTTAGAGAACATGGCCTGCTCTAAACAATACGGCGGCATTGAGTCTCATAAAGATCTTTGGATTAAGCAGGGGCGGATGTGGTAATTTGGAGATTAATAAATATGTAGTTATAAATTTTAATAATATTACATTACTTAATTTGTAACAGAACTTACGGTTAGACTAAGTATATATATATGTAATTTCGATAGTATATAACTCGTATTACTAAGGGTGTGTTGTCAGTCACCGGATATGAATAAAAAAGTAAATCGGTAATTATTAAAATTATACATAAACTCATAAATAACAAAAGTATATGATAAGTAAGTTTTAATGTAGTGGATGTGTGAGGTGAGGTACTATCAAATTATTATCGTGAAGTGATAACAGTTATCAGTTAAGTTACTGAGCACGTGAATCATTACTTATTATAATTATTTATGAAACTTGCAGGTTATTATTTACGATTATATTGATACAGATTATTGTGAATTTCACAAGACTTCATTGTAGAAGAATATTTATAAAAAAAAATCGGGTAAGGTTGTACCATAGACCGCGATGCCGGTCTTCAGAAGAACTACTTCAAAGTAAACATTTGTATTTAGGTTCACCACTCTTAAGTCTGTCTTAAAGTCTACTTAACTACAAATAGATAAAAGTCACTAAGATAAAAAAAAATGATTAAATAACTAATACTTTTAAGTAAACTAGTAAATATCAAAATGTATCCAGAGCTGTTGATACTCCTACAATGAACACAGTGACACCTATCAGAGATGACAACGTTTTCCATCAAACAGAAGTAAACGATGTGATGGCGTAATGGAATGAAGCTTCATTAAGTCCTTAAATAAACAAGCGATCTGATAAAGGTCTCCATAAACCGCTGGATGAAGGCATCGCAGGATCATTGATGTGAACATCTTTAGATTATATTAGGTGCATATGTCTACAACTAATATTTGTTAAAGTACATTCATCATCATTATCACGATGAGGTGCCTTCTTCAAACAGGAGTTTAACATTCATATCCAGTAAACGAATCCGATCTCCAATATTTGAGGTGTGAGGACTACATCGTATGTTTAAGATCATGTGGAAACGATTTCTCTCCATTCCTCGAGTTCTTGAGAAAGTTATTAGGAAAGGTGTCTACCTTTATCAGTCTTGATAAAAGGTTCAGGAAAGATCAGGAGAAATGGTTTGTGGCGAGTGGACCGAGCTTAAAATCGGTTGAAAAGAACAGCTGAGCACCTTACAAATATTAATGTTATCCTCGAGGACCATGACCACTCAACCCGTGCGTTCGTCGCGGAACAAAAGTGAGCGCACGTATTGTGTAGTCCCACGTCTCGCAGAAAACGTCTTCCATTTCCACGAGTGGGCTCCGCAAACAGTAGACACGACTCTATGGTTTTGTTCAATTTACTTTAGCACTCTCCGCGTTGTTTGTTTACGTGCTTTCTTGTAAGTTTGTTTATACGTTCGCTCCATGCGCCACACAAGCTATGGACGGGGAGCGTTCGTGAATATTACTTTCCTTAGCGGTCACAATTAACCATTACTCTTAACGTAATTCAAAAGGTTGGATACAAAGGAAACGCCGATTAGTATTCCTCAAGTTACGACTGCAAAACTTAAGTATTTTACATATTGATAAAGATGTTTGAATAAAGTAATTTCGCAATGTTAGAAACAGTTGTACAGGTCCTAATGATTCACGGCACTGAGAATTCCATCATGATTCTATACCATCTACATTCAGTTAGTTTAACGTGTTATTTAGAAATACCACTTTTGCACCACACCTTAACTCATCTGTCATGTTTACAAGGAATGCCTGTATTCACGCATTGAGTACTTTAAGGTTTATTTGAAAGCTTGTTGAGTTTTGTCTTTAGCGCGAAGCTTGTTGACTTACAAGGGATCCTGTTGATTTCATCAACGTTCGCATACTAAGTGAATCGGACAAAGCTGTGGCTTTACTTTGTAAACTAACAGCCTGCGCAGTTTTGTTTTTTTTAAAAAAAAAAACAGATGGGAAATATCTCGAACGAGATATAATAATTTATTCTGGTCGTATGTTATTATTGGTATGTACCGATACCGGGCGAAGCGAATCATAATTTAAAACGAGATCTCTGCCAGTACAGTATTTATGCAACGTGGAAAGGGCAAACACCTCCGCTCATTTCGAGTATATTAATAAACAGAACTTCAGTGCAGTTACGAAAAATATGAACACACAAAGTAAGGGAATTGTTAGCTAAATACTAATGATGGATTTACTCTAAAACAACTAGTCTAACGAGAGTAAAGTATCATCTACAAATGAAAGTAGAATTTCATAAGATCACCAAACGAAGGACAATGGCAGGTTGATTATTAACACACAATCAAACACAGGGCTCGATCAAAACCCGCCCGGTATTTATTCAGGGGAGGTGTTTAGCGCCTGCTCAGTGTTATTGTAACTTTGAAGGGTCCATGCGCACAACGCCTGCTTCATTAAGTAAATAAACACATATAAAACGTTTCGATAGCTTTATACGTTAACGTGGATTGAGGCTGAATAGAATCTGATTCAATGCCCGTTGGCGTAGGTAAACATTAAAATGCAATATGCACGCCGGAAATTGATCTTGAACTTTAACAAATAATTCTTTAATACACTATAATAGTACAAGAACAATTTCCGTTGTAGATTTTACATAATATACAAATTATAATATAATTATGAAAACTAATGTTTGCGCACTTGCCAGAAAAAGACGCTGTGGTAATACTTGATATGTTTCCGGATACAGATCAATTCCTAATATCGATTTCTTCTATGATTCTATGAAACTCTAACAAGTGATGTATGTAACATATTTCTTAATCATTCGAATTCATTAACATCAAATTAGTTACATTTAAACAATAACAAAAAAAAACTTACGAAACGATTAACCGCTTACATTTCCGATTGAATATCTCAAACTGAATTGGGCACACTTAAGCGATCGTAATTTAACTTAAAACTAATTAAGCGAAAACATCGCGTATGTTAAGTTATCGCCGATCTGTAGTTTCGTTAACAGTACTACCGGTATGTATGAACTAACGATATCGCCGAGGTCATGGTACATTACTTGGCGACATCGAAAACAATCATTTCATTAACTCCACTTCAATAGTTCGCCAGCAAACTAAATGCGCTATGACCTCACGGTAGTTGTATGGTCATAAAAGCGCAACGAAATGCACTTTCCATTGCACCTGCCCTTCGACACGACGGAACCCAAATTTAATATTGCACATACATGTAAGGTACTTAACCATTTCTTATACAGATATAAATTGATAAGGATATAAATAAATACATGTTGGAACAAACCTAAATATTCCTTCGGTCACTGGATTACACGTGATGATTATTGCACAATATAACACATGTTTCACGAAAAAAAAAATATTTTTTTTTGTAGGATAACCTTCCACTTCAATCGCCACCAACACACTGTCGGGAACGGAGCGATCATAGTCCCCAGGCAGTATTCCTCCCACCATTTTATTTCCTCCTCCTAAAACCAAGCTCGTATTCTGATTGGTCAATTGATCGCGCCGATCCCGACAATAACAAGTAAAGAAGTCAAAAAGTGACTTATTTTATGATTTTTTGTATACATTAAGTAAATAAAGTTAGGTATTGATAACATATATAATTTATTAAAATTTTAATAATCAATAGTTCGCTATATGAATTGTGATAAATTGTATCCTAGGAGTGTAAGGGCCAACTCACGGGATCCATGCCAACCTCACCAGCCCATGGTGAACCCTGCTAATTAATAAACGAGGCTCTTACTCCTACCAACCCGCATTGAGCCAGCGTGGTGAGAAATAGCCCAAATCCCCCCATATGAAACCCCTACAAACGACGGCCTGTCGTACCCGGCAATGTGGGCGGCGGAGGACCGATCGATGTGGGGATCTTTCGGGAAAGCCTATGTCCAGCTGTGGACGTCTATCGGATGATGTCTATTGTAGTTAAAATAACTACAATATGGCTTTTTCGAAACACTTTGCCTAATTACCACTAAGAAGCGATGAGACGAGCAGGACATTAACCTGGCGAAAATTGGTGTCTGTCCTTTACAACTTGACAGCAGTTAAGATGATGCACTACATTCCGTTCGACGCTTTGAGACATAGGATACTTAAATCTTGTTACCTCCGTAATTGTAATGTCCATCCAACTGGAACAGAGTAATGTTTAAAGACTATTATTTTGACGATAGAAATTGGAGCCGCATTGTCAGTCCTGCCTAGACGATCTCCAGCAATAAAGACCTACCACCAGTAAACTACTGTGTTATTTTAGGTGAGTATTCTTTACTTATACACGCACTTAAACACCATAAAAATATGAGATAAGTCGACAGTAGATAAAACGGTTAATATTTGATGATCGGATAACGGCGTTTCACTGAATATATAGGCTCGTTATACGAGAAGCGGCGCGCAACAAGTTACAGGCACAGGCACAAACACTGTAACAGAAATTCCTTAAATAACTACCGGTACCGACAACCTAAGGCGTCGGCAGTCGACACCCATGGCGTGTCGCTGCCCTATTACCCATGGATCTAGAATAGCAATAGAATTTCCATGGCATAGCAATCGAAGGCAATAAGACTAGTAAATTTACAACGACCATGTGAAAATATTTTTATAGTTATTATACGATTTTTACTATATATAATTAGTTAACACTTAAACCAAATTTGATAGGGTGTTAAATGATAATGAAGGCGTTGATGGTGAAATGTACACTCTAAATACCCTTCATCTCAAATGTTAACAGCTGGAACACAGCAATACTGTTACAGCTACAAACTACCACTAACCCTCTCAATGAGTAGCCCCGTTATCGAACCAAGGACCACCTTCTTATGAGGCTATAATTAATACTGTCCATAAACAAAATTAATGAAGGATTTAATGAATATCAATTAGCATTACGTTCACCATCGCCACACGTAGTATCTCTAATTAGCGGCGTAACGGTGACCGTCTATCGACACCGCAGTATCGACGCCCAGCGCGCCGGATAGGATATCTAGATGTAGCGGCCTTGATTCATTGTGTTTAGATAATACTAGTTATATACAAAAACAATAAGTTTACAGTAATATTTCTTGTACCGATTACTGGTCAGATGAGAATGGATTTTACAGAATTCCTTCCAGAAAGGGGAGTTATGGGGATGTTAATAACGAGAAGAGGGCCAGCGGGCCAGTGGATTACCGCCGGAAGGGAATATTTCTGACAAATTTCAAGTCTAAATCTATCACACCTAATTTTATATTATGGCCAGCAAAGCGGGGTGGATAACTGACGGTAATAATATATTAACATAGTTAACAAATAAATATTATACGACTTAACTATAAACTTAATACTTAAGTTATTAATAATAATCTCTTCACTGGTGGTAGGTCTATGTTGCCGAAGATCGTCTACGCAGGTACCATCGATGTGGAGATCTTTGGGAGAGGCGTATGTCCAGCAGTGGACGTCTGTCGGCTGATGAAGATGATGATCTCATCTCTTATCAATATGCTAAAAGTTATATTGTCTATATACAATTATTGTTTTCCTGAGCTACATTAATTTATAACTTTTGCAGACTAAGTTAAATATTTTTTTTTTAAGAATCTTCACAAGTATATAGGAGTATGGTGAAAGCTATTTATGCTGTATGGTTGCATGCGGGAAGCACAGGATCACTGTGAAAATCTTAAAATACCTATGTCCGGCATTGGATGCATTCTTATAAGCAATTATGATATATATGTGTTCTCAGTAGAGATGAGCTATATATGTCCGCGTAATATCTCATCAATCAAGGATGTCTGTTAATTAGTTTTTAATATATTTTTTATAGCAAATTCGTCGTCATATAGATATTATTATGGTTTATTAAGTATTCACGGCTCATGCAATCTACCGCTACTCCTTCTTCTTCTCCTTTACGACCGATAAAGAATTTCAATAACTCCTACCTCTATATTCAAATGAATTGTTCATTGGGGTCGGAATTTCGAAGCCCTAAGACCTTATTGTATATAGAGACCTTCACTCTTAAAGGACTTGTTTTAAATACAGATTTTTATATATCATTTTGCTTAATTATACAATATTTATATCATTTCATTAGCAGACACAAAAAGGACAAACAATATTCTATTCATGTAGAGAAATATTTGGCGGCAAAAATAATATTCTCTTATTTAAGAGGATTCCATGTCGATCCTTTTCTTGACGGTCTCCGACTATAAAGAACTACTATCAGTAAAGAATGTCTGAAGTATTTAAAATTAATATTATAATAATTTTTTAAACGTATATTAAAGAAAGTTGAGAAGCAGCAGGATGCCGGCAGCGCAGGATCGATCGATGTGGAGATCTTTGAAGGAGACCTATGTTCAGCAGTGGATATCTATCGGCTGATAATGATGACGATGATATTAAAGAAAGACTTCATCCCTTCGGCTATCATATGGTTCAGTTTATATCATTCTAACTAGCGTCAGATTATTACGGCTGCTGCATCTCCCGCTTTCATTTATCAAACTAACGTACTGTTTGTTTCTTCATTGAATAAAAAATAAATTACAAGAACAAAAGGACAAGGCTGGGGCAAAACTACCGTCTGCCCCTTTCCGTAAGCTAAAAGCGGCGTTTTCTATATAAAGCGCAGCCGGACGCCGCCCGCCGGCTATATAAGCAAAGATGCGCAGACGCATCTAACGGCGCGACGGCGCGACCTTCTATTAATTACCGTTCGCTCCTGGCCTGCGTTACACGAGCACTGACAGCCTTTTTTCATTCCAAAATATTATTACAGCACTATTAAATAAATTTCATACTAAAAATAATAACAATCAATGTGATGTACACATAATTATCTTTAATTGTTTTCTATTAACACTATTTTCAACAATTACTATCATCATCATCATTAAGTGTCATCTTAAAATTTAAGTTAGACACTGAAAATGACAACTGAAAATTTTCGATGATAATTATTGTAATGTATTAATAATAAAATAATAATATTGTATAAATCTTATTAACTCTTTACACACTTTTTTGGGAGAGTATCCTATAAAAAAGAAATTAAGCTTTTAACACTCCACTCCCTACCGCCCCCGCCCTGAGTAAAGGGGTCCCGCACAACAACTTACGGGACCCAAGCCAACCTCACGTGCTTATGACGCAGCCTGCTAATCAACAAACGAGCCTCTGGTTTCCACCTACCAGCATTGGGCCAGCGTGGTGAGAAATAGCCTTAATCCCTCATATATGAACATCTACACACGAAAGTTGCGGGAAGCTGCTGGATGCGGGCAGCGCGTGACCGATCTATATGGAGATCTTTGGAAGAGGCCTCCTCCAAATATCCCCACATGGATCGGTCTTGTCCTACCCACAACCAACGGCTTCCCGCGTGTTTACAGTCAGCATGGCCTCCGCCGGGCACCAGAGGTTGCCGTTTGTAGGAGTTTTTAAGGGGAGATTTGGACCATATCCCACCACGCTGGCCCAATGCCAGCAATGGGAGGCAGAGTCTCGTTTATGGTTTAACAGTACCACAAGCAGATGAGGTTGGCTTGGGTCGAGTGAGTTGTGCGGGTATGAGGTCCTATATTATTAATCTTTTTTTTATTCTAAGCATAATCTGTAATCACTTGAGCATGCTGTACGCTTCCTAGCACCGTTGGAACAGATCGCGCGTTATATCGACCAGCGCGGCAAACAGACCACGTCGAATCAAAGAGGTCCGTTCAGACCGCACGCGATTCTCTTCCCATCATTTACCATCGCGTTCAACCTCATTCGACAATCTTATACATCGTTAAACAGATTCATAACGTTTCCATTAATTAGTTTATTTATCTCTCCAAACCTCGAAAGCCGCGAGATCTCTGTTGTCGGACACCGCCTAGGTACTACAGGATTTTCTATCTGTGCCGACAAACTAGTGTGCAAAAAGGACTGTGTTCCAGTTTGAAGGGCGCTGTAGCTACTGTAATTGCTGGGGTAAGAAGTCTCAACATCTTATGTATCAAGGCGATGAGGGTAATGTGGTGCAAAGTATAATATCACTAAGGATTTATATCGGCACATTGTTATAGGCAAACGTATCCCTTACCTTTACACGAACTTCATGCTCGTCTCGTTGCTCGTAAAATAAAAAAAAAATTATAAAAATTATCTTCGGACTTCAAATATGACTACCATTATGTTTGAATGGTAGAACTGGAACTGCTTGTGTATATTATGCACTTTCTCAATACGTAGCGTACGTACGTTCAGCTCGGAGACGTATATGGGTAAGGAGAAGTTAGTATTAGAATGTTAGAAATAAAGGAATCTCTTAGCACCGATATTTCCTTAATAGTAATTGCTGACCGCGGAAACCACTTGGATTCCTTGCAGTATATTTACGTAAACATTGAATGGATAGGAATACTTAGGCGGCGATCGATTGTATTGAAAATATATTCAGCATTAAACATTACACCAGAAATTATTGGCTTTAATATGAAATTATTTAACTTATAGTAAATACGTATATGGAAAGACAGCCAGCGGCCATCTACGAACGCACCAACGACTTCAGCTTCTGCTTCTGGCGCCAAAGAGTATTGTGCCAATATTACAGTATTCCAGTTTGAAAAGTGGGTGGGGTGAAGGTCTCAAAGCGACCACCACAGTATGGTGCAGTGCATAACTTAACTTGCCCCACATCACAGGCAGTTACCATTTACCGTGAGGTGAACGTCTCGTTTCTTTCCTTTCTTCGTCTCATATAAAAAGAATTACTGCTAGACTCGAGCATTATACGTCGTTATACAACAGCCAAGATAGGTAAGGAGTAGTAATTAATAAATTTAAAAATTAAAAAAAAATGTGTATATATATACAGTACCAGGCTCTTTGTGTAAAAGGTATTTTTTTATACCAAAAAGCGACGAGAGGAGCCGGACGTTCACCTGATACTAAGTGATACGCCTGCCGATAACAATGTGGCGCTGGTTAAGATATACACTGCATTATATTGCGCTCGTCGCTTGAGACGTAAGATGTTGATTCTCGTTACCCCGGTACTACAGCACCCTATAATCCGGAACATAGTAATGTTGTCAACAGAGGCCTACCACCAGTAAAGATATAAGTGTATAAAGCATTCAAGGATATGCGAATTTAAATTATTACCTATGTCCAGCTCTAAACGTCCATCGATCAAGATAGTGGCGATATTGATTTAGTGAAAAATGAGAAAACGGTGTGGTGTGTAAGCGGCCTTACCGTGCCATATGGGCGAGGCCGCAGTAAACAGCTATTCCGCGAACAGTCCGCATGCGTGCTACCGGGAAGGCTCGTAAAAAAAGATAGGCCGTGCACCAAGCATCTAACATCGGCTACCGGCTCAACTATTTGAATAACCAGCTCGTGAAACTGCAAGCTGGACTCATTGGAATTCATCGCAACGCATACCGTGAACTTAGAAAGGACATATAACTTACGCAGGACGTTAGATATTTATTCACTTACTATCTAAATATCTCCTATTTCCATCAGCAAACTGTAAATTTCATTTGTTTTACATAATAAAGAGTATTGTATATATTCTAACCCATTTTATGGGTTTTTGCTTCTGTATACTTCTGTAAGTTATGACTTGTTATATATATATATAAATACACAGGAAGTGAAAGAAAGCTTCATACTTATCGTAGGTTAAATGTAAGCAAATCAATTATCGACTGACAAGACATATAATATATATATAGTGATAGTGATAGATCAGTGAAACATGGCAAAGAAACATAGTAAGCAAAGTCTGATGGTAAGCAGTTAACGTAGTCTACAGTATACTTAAAACCGGACAATACAAAGGCATTGCCTAGTCCAAAGCTACTTGCGAATATATAGGCGGGAAGTACGTTTCGAAACCAGACGGTTCTTGATAGACCAATTTTTCTGAGTAAAAGAATTCCTCTGGAACTGGAACATGTGTCACCAATGGGATGTTGAAATAAGACGAACTTCCTGTCAAAATGGCAAGCGACGTTAACGCTTACCAGAAGCAGATTTAACTACACTAAAAATAATGGCACAGGATTCAATAAAGTTTCCTCCAAAAAGGTACTCGATGATGTTGATCAATCCATCTATAAGCTTTCACATCTGATCCATCTTAATTACAATGTAAGAAATAACGGATGCTGTTATAGCGCAGCAAAAAATATTTTTACGCGCCAACTCATTATGATCTCATGCGCAAGATTGAATATAAAAAATCTTATCTTGCAGTAATAGGCTTGAAAGTTGAGAAACAATTAGTCTAAAGGATCCTGTAATTACATGTTTTCCACAATGAAAGCATCAGGACAAAGGATATAGAAAATTTGAAACGCTGTCTGGCTTCCGTATTGATCGGTCAGGATACAGACATAAGCGGGATAGCAATACCCAGACAGACCTGTAGACTTAACTGTATCTGTCTATACGAGTACACTTGAACCATGCTTCAATTTACGGAACGTGGCTTCGCAAAAAGTTTTTTTATTTATTTATTTATATTATTTATTGTATACCTAAGCTCAAAAGGCGGACGTAATACCTATAGGCATTTTCTACCAGTCTTTTTTTTCCCTTCTCGATCTCGGTCCATCTGTTATGCTCGCTGGTGACTTCAACAGCAGGCACAGCGGCTGGGACCCCTTCGGCCAAAATCCAAACGGCCGTATTCTCTCAAAGTTAGCGGAAAAGCTAAACTTTGATATCATCGCTCCCTCTTCGCCGACGAGAATCCCTCCGCGGGAAGATCAAAGGCCCTCTGTCTACCAGTCAATCTAGGATGTGAAATTTAGTGGTAAATGAGGGTATCAGAGTTAGTGAGTGAGGTAGCCTTATCAGAAATAATCATTATTTTATACATATTCATACTTGCATATAATATGTATTACATACTTTGGTTCTTATATAGTATAAAAAATAAGAAACACAAATTTAATATTCCAACAGAAATTTACTGTATCTGATGGTAAGGTCTTGATGCCGGAAACCGTCTAGGTAACTACACTACCGCAGCGCCTATTTCTACTGCCAAACAGAAAAGTGCAAACATTACTGTGTTCCGATTTGTAGGACGCTATAGCTAACGTAATTACTAAAGTAACAAAACCTAACATCTAGTATCTTAAAGCTAAGAGTTGTCCAGCATATCGCAGATCTCGCTGCGTCCTTAAATAAAAAAGAATCGCGGAGAGGCAGAAAACTTTAAATCAACTTAAAAGTGCACTTAAGTAAATAATTTATCATATAACTAAGAAATTTAAAATTTTTCTTAGACAAAAATTAATCTCCCGTGATATATCTTAAACGCATCATCATTCGAAGATATTTGTAATCGATTATCAGTTCACAAATATCTTGTCCGTTGTTTTCGTAAAGGTCACATTATTACATCGCTTTGTTATTCACCAAGATGACATTTTAGAAACGGACATTTCGTTTAAGGCCCCTCTAAGAAACTCAAAACAGGATTTCAATACGTAATAAACGGAAAAATTTATTATAGGCATTATAGTTTCATTAGTATGTGTTGATAAGGTAATGTTCGAGGAACCGGAATGATTGAATTGTCGTAATGAAAGATCGTGGATGTTTTAAGAAAACGAGACAAATTATTGTTCTGATACGAGTAAGCTAATTTGCCATAGAAAGTGATGGAAATAATAGAATCTTCGATTTATTAAAAAAGCTATTTCATGTCTAAAGTGAACACTTCCATAGTCAGGATTTGCAGAAACAAATTCTCAGTCTGAAAGATTTTGAGGTGGACTACACTGAGGGTGTAAGCTTCAAGTCAGTCCAAAATCTTTGCGAGAGAAAGTATGCAGCGTAAAGATCTCTTAACTATATATCATTATCTGCTTCAGCGAGAACACGATTCGGAGCTTTCAAAACCAACCATCGACAAGGGTAATGTAATAACTTTTGTTAATGCACCCTATTTAAGCGAAACGCAAAGGGCTGTAAAACTATCTCGGCTAGGAATCCCATTTCGAAGCCGTAAAAACAAAGCAATAATACGCATCCGTTTACGAGGGAATAAAATGTCCGCTTAGGCGTATTGAATTAAAAGGCAACATTTAAAGAAGACTTTATTATAGAGGCATCGCGTTGTGCAGCTTCAACCGGGACCATTATGGTTAATGGGAACATTTCCACATGATCTCATGGTTATATACAAACACATCCGTAATATATTTCGTCAATTTATAAACGGTGCTAAATATAAAGCACGATTCTTGTTTTCGTTTAAATTGCAGGCATTCCGTCTGCGGCTTTAATCGTTCGCACTAGTGAAACATTTAAAACCTGTTTCTATCTATTTTACAAATCATTATGACTATGCACTCCTGACTAACAATCACTGTCTATACGTGCAACAGTACAAGACCTGTTAGAAATATCTATTCATAATCATCATCATTTGAGAATATTGTCGTCCGCTATTAAACCTAAGTCTCTTACTCTATTTCTAGCGCAATTACTTCAAAATTAATTTTCGTGGCGTAATCAAACGAATTAAGTTTAATAACGTTGTCGTTAAGCTAGGTTTTATGATTTCAAAGCTTATTCTACTAGTTCGGTTTTTTATTAGCCAACTATGCCATTATTTACTAGTACACCAATTGCGGTTCCGTCGAATGCCAAATGCATCGCTATTTCCAATCGTCGTTTGACAAAGCACTGTCTAGGCATTCAAGCCCCGTGTATTTCGGTAAACAGGTCGCCGAGGCCAACGGCCGAAGCGTCGCGACGCCTAATAATAATGCGCCGGCGCAGGTGCAGCTCACGAGGCGCGAGGAGAGGGAAAGTGAAGCAGAGAGGCAGGGAAGGGCATAGCTGAGATTGATGGCCCCGATGCAAATAACCGTCGGATGAAAAGGAAAACGAAATTAAGCCCAGGGGAAACGCTTTGATATCGTTAAATGACGATAATTGAATCTGATAAACGTTTACTCATCGACATCCTGAACGAAATTAGATTTGATGTAAAGGGAAACCTCTGGTGTAAAAATCGATGACCAGCAATTCGTATTCCTCTATCTATCAAAATATATTCAGAAATGTTAGACTCTTTAGGCTCGAACAACGACTGTTTCGCAATAACCACGACCACAGTTTCCTTTTGTTCGCTTCTCCATCACTTTCCCTCAGTCTTTATAAATTCAATGAAACAACGTATGCTGCAATAAAAGGGACACCAACCCCGCACTCAGACCTGTCCATCATAAATCACAAGCTCTATTTTAAACTTCCAACCTTGAACCCAAACTCCGGTGCAGACCGTGAAGCGAAGTCTTTTCATTGCTCACCTCGGCAATTACTCGTATTAACAAAAAATCCACGAGTCACGTACCAAAGAGTTATATATGTTAAATAATTCATAAATTTAACGAATACTCACGATATTAAGATTACATACTCAATTTAGAAGTAATTAATCGGCTAATATAAGTTCAACTCTTGAAAACTTTTAAAATTTTACAGATTCTAGATCAATCCATCCCACTATTGCCGTTATTTTTCAAATAATTGCTTTTACAGTAGCGATAACGTTAAATTTTGTTTCCTGACAAAAATATAAAAGAAAAATATAATATGAAATTATTGTAGACCAATTATCTAAAATTTGGTTGTTAGGCACTTCCTCTAGATTTCAGATTCCCAAGATCACTGTCATTAGCAATATACATTTGGAAAAATCGAACATCATTACAATACCATCAAACCTATTTTTATTTTCGTAAATTTTTTTATTGGTTAATAATTTGGATATTTTATAGTTTAGAGACTGACAAATAATAAAGGAATTGGAATCCTTTTATAGCATTAGTTTAAGGGACTTTAATACCAGTTCCGACGCCTGGAGACACAAATTTACATGAAAGTAGATAGGGATCAGTTCATGTTATAACAAACATGTGGAAATCGAATTGAAATTGTGCAATAGGAATATTCAGACGATTGTACCCGTACCTGTTAAAATACCGCATATTAAAGATCCAAGCTTGTATTTACAGGTACAAAATATAAAAGCTATTCAGATAGACAAAAGATAAATGGATGTGAAGAGATAGATGCAAAAGCTGGCAAAATCGAAACAGGAGGAGAACAAGTGAGAGAGGAAACCCTAGATCAGATCCAATATTTTAGAACAAATATATGTATTCAGACAAAATTAAGTCACGTTGTGCTAAATTAAAAAAAAAAATGTATTATATGGTCAGGTTTAGTTGAAGGATCAGGTACTGTTCCAGTGTTTCTTGAACAGGAAAATGAAAACTCTTCTCATTCTGAAGAAACAAATCTTAGTCTAGTTAGATATTATAGTTGTAGGATAAGTTCGCCATTTATTATTTACAATTTCTGACGGGAAGGACTAAGGACTTTGATATATTATAATCTGTAGCATTTCTTGGACCACATCAGGAGTGTGTTTATTTCATAACATCTCACACCCTTATAGCAGAAAATTCATGTTTTTCATAACTTTCCATCGTTATCGTTACAGACAGACGTAATTACAGAAGTATACTTGAATGTGTAATTATGTATGTACATGTATGTGCTTGTATGACAGCTTGTGCAACTATAGTTGATGTTATGGCTGATGTTTTAGAGCCTTGTAAGGTATCGTGGTCTATGATTGCGATGGGGCGGCGCGATAACACCCGCCGCCGGCTCGATAACGCTCTCTCGATGAAAACGACAGCAAGTGGTGGCATGCCGTAATAAAATGACGAAATTATTCGTGATCCCCACTGCTACTTTAATTAGGATTCCGTGCATCGTTAAAGCGTTGCTTTTTTGTTGATTATCATTATAAAAAAACAGTTGACGTCTCTATCAGAAAATCAAGTAGAAAACTTGTCTAAAGAATACATACCAAATACTGATACCTGTTATACACTTGTTCGGAAAGAAAAATAATATTGTTTCTTTTTTAACAAAACAGTACAACTAGTTGATATATTTATATAGCATCAGACAGATTATATGCATACTACCCACTCTTCACTTGAGATGGTAGTTATTGTTTTATGTAGTAACTACAGTTATATTTTCAACCCATAGCATTAGAAGTAAGCCGCTATGATGCGGTGAATGAACAGGTACCAATAGTAATTTGTTAAAAAAAAAACTGTTATTCTCTGTGATCTCAATTTCAAGGCTATGTTCCTTCAATGTCCTGGAAATAATTACAGGATGTCCGTGAAACAAATAAATAATAAACCAGAGAAGAATTTTATCCTTAATGTTTTTTGAGTTTTGACAAGTGAAGTGCGAAACAAGAGCTCAAGTGTTCTAGTTAAGTGCATTTAAGTTGTAGCTTTTTTAAGTAATTTTTTCTTAGTGTATATTGTTAACATATCAAACCATTCATCCTTTATATTATATATTCATTAGAACCTCCCGTTCATTATCTAGATAATCTCTCCTCCCATAAATCTTCTCTCCTATTCCTCTGCAAATGTTTGATTACACCAAAAACATATGTAATGTCATGAAAATATGAATAAATCTATATTGTTTATATCACCGCGTCGTCATGGCAATTGACATTCAATTTGTTGGCAAAGGTATGCAAATAATGGCGGCTACTTGTGGTTAACTGGCAAATATACAATTGTCTTCGTACCATTGTTGTAAACTCGAAACGCGTCTGACTTACAATGCACTGAATATCAATCGCCGTTGACGGCATCAAATTAGGCAAAAAAAAAATTGAAAAGGATGTTTGGTATTTCTTATTTTAGAACTGAGGCAAAAATACAAACGCTGAATGTCGGCGCTTCGACTCAAAGAATTTTTATTTGCTAAAACGCTTTAAATACTTACATATTAATATTATACTATTGTACTAGTTGCCTTGGTATAAGACGCTTACTTATTACCTTAGTAATTACGCTACCGATGAAATTTTCTAGATATAAATTAATATTTGCACTGTTCATTAAGAAGTTGATGCTATTGAACCTTGAGTACAGGCTGGAAACCATTTAATTAGTTACCACTGTAATGCTTGGAATAATGATAGTAAGTATATGTTCTACGGCAAAAGGCAATGTATTGACCTCATATGTAAAATCCCATTGTTATAGGGGGATATATTTTTTAAGTAAATCATCGTCATCATTTCAACCGATGGTAGTCCAATGCTGGACATAGATCTCTTGTAATGTGTTCCACACAGCTCGGCCATTGAGATAGGTGGACAGAAGACATATAAAACATCGATGAGAGGTACTGGATTGTGAGTAAATGCTAACACCCAGTTCTTTTTGCGCTTTCGGTAACATAAGCAAAGTACAACTCACCGTCGTGCTATGCGACCGCTGTGACTCAATAAATAGCTAAACTGTGCTGATGATTTTGTATGTAAAGTGTATGTTTGCATTCAGTATGTAGATTATAGGAATAAAACATGCCGCGTATGAGCTAGACGCGACGGCCGTGGGCGGGCGGCGAACAGTCGCTCAACTCTTATATATGTATACGCTTAACATTAACATAAAGTTAACAACAATAACGGTGTTGAATGCCTCCTATTATCGGGCCAAAGCTACAGTCGAAAATGTTGTTATTCGAAGCGAATGTTCAACACAAACATTAACTTAGGAATTGTCTTAGATTTTTTTAAACTTCATAGTCTGTACCAACGCGTGTCAAATTTAAGTGGTAGTGACAGTAACATGTTTACTTATATAAGTTCTATATGATAGATGTCCAAATACAAAATCTGGTATAGTCCCTATTGAGGTAAATGATGATGTGGTACGGTGAAAACATGCTAATAGTATATGACTCTTCCGATTAAAAGCGACACGCTTTCTGTATAGATAAAACTTCCGGCGCTATAGTAAACTCCGCCCCCAACCAAGAGCTCCATTAGGACTTCCTGTGCGGCGAAATTTTAAGTTTTTCGCTTTCGTTATCCGGAGTATAACAAATTACATCCTTCTCTCTATTCTAGTCGATTGTTCTTAGCAGAGGTCTTATAGTCTTCAGTGACTCTCCATCTATGACGCTGACATTTCCTGAGCCTTCTTCTATAGAATCACCAAATCATGTGGTGTCAATAGATCGCATTAAGTGAACTATCAATTTAGGATATGGATTCCGTTCCGAGATCCTAGTATCACATGAATTGTAAATTTCAGCGAAATGACTTACAGCATTATAAATCATCGGATCGAAATGGAAGATCAGTATTTCGATACTGATCTTCCATTTCGATTTTTGACACATAATCAGTTTTTTCGTGGTCTCAAGTGGTTTTTTAATGAACACCGTAAATTTTAGGAGACATTATGAAACATTTCAATGGTATTTTTGTACGGTAATTATTAAAAAAAACTATGATTTTATCAAAGTGTAGTCAAAATTTCATAAGGCAACAAATTGAAAACTATGTTACTATATATATATATATATATATCATCACTCATCCGACTAAACTTAACAGATATATGTAAAAGATGATTACCCCACATTTCCGTCAACCGGTCATTAAGTAGGTTTGTTTTGTCGTGCTTTACTGTTACACTAAATTCACACCAACTAACACCAATATGATGACTTGGTGAAAAAAAAAAAATCCTATCTAAACAGGTTTAAGTGATACAATCTGCGCATATTTGTGCACACACCCTAGATTTAGACATGTGGGTCAACTTAAAACGAATATTGTTTTTAATAAAGATGTCCAATAAAATACTCGATGGATTCCGATATAACTTAAAACTCATCAGACTTTTACGAGTCAAAGATAAGTTAACATACATATTTCCTTAAATAACTTAAGATGTATTCAATTTTTCTTTCTAGAAAGCAACGAAACAAACGAGACGTTCAACTCATGATAAACGATACGCCTGCTCACTACAACGCGGTGCTACTTAGGATGACATATACAGCACCACATTGCGCTCCTCGGTTGAGACAGTCTCGTTACACCAGTAATGTATCACAAGCTACAGATCCCTTCAAACCGGAACACAGTAATGTTTACACACTGCTATTTATGAGCTGCAATAGGCGCTGTACTACCAACCTAGAGGGACTCCAACAACAGAGTCCTAGAGTCCTGCCACCAGTATATTACATGCTTTAAAATGTCCTACGGGATTATGCGAGAAGTAATAACAATTATAACGATACATAACACCAATTTAAAAGCATGCGTTTAAATACATTCTTCTTCTTCTATCTTCGCCTTTTCCCAGTTATTTGGGGTCGGCCTTCCTCGTCCTCAGTCTCCAGATAGCACGACTCTTACAGGCTTATTCGTTAAGGTTGATTTCCTTCATATCCCTTTGGATCGTCAACCAAGTGGTAGGTGGTCTACCGCGGGTTCGCGTTGTCATCGGCATGTTTAAGGCCAGTTTGACCATGTGATCCATGCGTTTAAATACATTGATTTTTTTAATGCGGAACCCTACTTTCAAAGAGCGGAACGCCTCGCTCCGGATCGTAAACTAATTAAAAACTAATAACCGCAGCGGTCCGTTGTAATTAAATAACATAGTAATAGTTCATTATTAGTATGATCTATTACAAATGAAACATATAAGAAAACACGGTCATGGATTTTGTTAGTATAATTAATATATACATATCTACACACACACACACACACACACACACACACACACACACACACACACACACACACACACACACACACACACACATATATATATATATATATATATATATATGAGATATCTGCAAAACTATTAGACGTAGCTGTGTCGCTGTTGATGGAGACGGTCTAGGTGGGTACCACTGCAGTTACTTTTTCTGCCGCGAAACAACACTGTGTTCCGGTTTGAAGGGCGCTGTAGTTAGTGTAATTACTGGGGTAACGAGACTTAACATTTTATGAATCAAGGCAGCGAGCACAATGTGGAGTGAAGTATATCATCTTAATTAGCGCCACGTTGTTATGGAGAAGCGCATCATTTACCACCAGGTGAACGTCTCGCTCGTCTCGTAGTTTAGCCGAATGAAGAATAATGTAATAAAAAAAAAATTCCGATCGGTTAGCGGCAGGCGATTAAATTACAAATCGATGGTACAGGCTCAATCGAAAGTGAAGGCACCTGCGACGGCGTGACCGGTCGGCCGGTGGCTCCTCCGCGCCGGGTCACTGTGACGTCATCGGCACAGATACACCGTTACAATTACAAAGTTGATACTCCGACCCACAAACTCACGAGAGACGCGAGATCTAGCAAACTCCAAGCTTCAGTTATCTACATAACCAAATTGTCCACCCCTGAACACTATTCAGATAAGACCTTCGCAATGCGGTTTTAAAAATTTTAGCTTTCATATCATCATCATCAGCCGATAGACGTCCATAGCTGGACACAGGTCTCCTCCAAAGATCTCCACATCGATTGGACATGCACTCTTTCCGTCTCCGGAGACCAGGAGCCATCGTTTACAGGGGTTCATATGGGAGGAGCCAGAGCCCCGTTTGTTCATTAGCAGGGTGCACCACGAGTAGATGAGATTGGCTTGGGTCCAGTGTGTTGCTGTGCGGGATCCCTACACCCCTATATATATCATAATAATAATATATACCGAAATAGAAAATATATAAATTAACCATAAAACATACAATGGGTTTATTTCTTAAATATCAATTTCTTACCCCTAGAACAATATATAGAGTATAATTAAAAGATAGGGGTGCATTAATTATAAAATAAATAAATTAATGAATGTAGAGTTAAAGTAAATATTTGCAAATTGGTATACGGTGTAGGATATTTTACACTATATTGCGTTACACCCTCACCACTATCTTTGGGGAAGAAGTTTTGTAAAATCCATTGATAGCCCAAAACCTAGACTATTTCCGCCAACAGAAACCTACCATCGATAAACTGTATAAGGATACGGCGACAAGAGCGAACAGTACGAATGTGGGAGACGACGTAAAAAAAAAAATTAGAAAAATCACTGAATTCGGATCGGATACCGACACATCCGCCAAGTACTACCGGACGGCGGACAAGTCGGTACATATAGCCTTATTAGTCGACCGTGAGTCATCTCACCGCGTGCACCGATTGCAACGGACAGGACAATGTTCGCAGAAAAACGGTCCCGGGTTCGACCGCAGGCCTCATGATTAAACACACCCTGAAGCCTTCACCGTTGCAGGGTATTGAGTAATAACGCATGAATTATTTACTATGTCGCAAACCCACAGCCTTTTTAGGATTTACGCGCGACCACGGCGCCGTTTTGAAACTGCAACTTTTTAACATTAATTATAAGACATTCTCTCGAATGTTCCACTGGCCCTAAAACTGCGAAGGTGTTGCCCTACCACGAGACGAACCCGAAGTATCATACGATTCGATAAAATCCACCGCGTGGACCCGCAATGTATTCACCTCTGTATACATTGCACAACCGCGACGAAACAGACCCAGCACGGCACAGTGACCTACTATGTGGCTCTTGGTCTATGCCCACATGTAAACGTCAATTCGCTGGTGAATTATGGGCATTATAGATTTAAAAAAAAAAAACCCGTGATTAATGCGCTATAAAATACGGACGCTGTTGAAATTTCAATGCAGTGATGAAATTCCTCGTGCATCTTCACCGATTTTTTTGACATCGGCTTTAATAAAAAGCTAGTTAATTTTGATTAACGTATAGGTGTTAATTGTGCGTAACATTTACTAGAAAATAGGTTTAGTGTTCGGCCCGTTAAACTTAGGTCACGGGTTCGTATCCACGATTAAACTAAACTGGATAGGAACCTATCTTTAACCGTTTAATATATAGCTTCCCAACCGGGACGGTACCGCCTTCAATAGGCGCTGAAGCTTTATTATAGCACGATAAGAGAGAAACAATATTTTTTTTTTATTTATGATTATTAATAGATAACAGGTAATCATATAAAATTGGTATAATTTATTATTTAAGAAGAGGCGTTGGAATTTTTTTATTTTCTTGTAACGGAGGCGGTAGTTCAAGAAACGGTTGGGAACCTTTGGTACATGGTAAAAGCTTATTTGAATTTGTTTGTTGAGAGTTGTCTCCTAAATGGAGGGAGCATTGAATAATCCAACTCTGTTGACTCCTATTTATGAAGACAGTTGGCATTGACCAAATTAACCAAGTTGGGAATATCTATTTGCCATATAACGGACGATTATTTCTTTCGTTCAGCTAATATAGCACTGATCAATTAAAGACTGTCTTCATAGATCTTATAAGAAGCGATTTCAAGTTAAAATCCAAGTTTAGATTAAGCCTATTTAACGGTACTTATATATAAAGAGTTTTATTTAAGTATTTATTTACGTAATTGATCTTTCAACAGTAGGACACAAATCGATGGTAAGGTAAGAGATTTCCGACCCGTCTTACTACTAGTAATTAATTGGGTTATAAGGAAAATAGTAAAATAAAAAAAACGTTACACTGCGTTCAATAGCTTACGGAAACACCATTTTTTTTTTTTAATAATTATAACTCACGGTTATGCTATTAGCACTTAACGGTTTTAAAGCGATCGCAATCCAGCAATTCACAGTTTACTCAATTATGAATATTATTCATTAACTCCATACCATTTATTTATGCAATTAATTAATAGTCTCTACGCTTATTAAATTAATAGTCTGCAGCGAAGCTTTATTATTAATAACAAGTTTATAACAGTAGAAGAAATAAGGTCACCGACTTAGTCTAATATGGTAGACTTACGTGGCAATGGCAGCGCACATTGGTCGAAGGCTCAAAAGCCGAAGGATAGTAACCTTCTCGAGCGGTGGTTGACGGTAGGACTGGAAGGTCCGCCCCAAGAAGAACTGACGACTTGGTGAAGGTCACGGGAACCGCTGAATGAGGACAGCGATAGTTCGATAGTGGCGGAAATCTTTGCCGAAAGCAAATTTACAACGGTGAATATTTAGCTGATGAGGAGTATAACTTCAATCCAAGCTTCAGATTTTAAGAAGTAATCTAAATAAATATGGCAAATACGCGTAATCCATGTAGTCTTTGATGGCAAAGGTATACTGTAGAGGAAGGTTATTCATATTCATCAGTGTGTCATGAAACTGAAGGTTTAGACACAGCAGATTAATTATAGACAGTCATCATATCAGTTCTAGACTTACAGAGGAAGAATTGCAACCTTAGTATCACAAATGCCACTCTGTCCTTTAATTCAAGGAAGACAATTTTTCTTATCACTAAGTACTGCGTTTAGGACAATTAGCTTCTCTGAAGTGCGCTAATTGGTTTATTGTGGAGTGGTTGTAACCGAGGTTAACAGTAACCACAGACCTTGGTTTAATTATTGTCCGAGTCGATGAACCCTTCTCCATCTGCACTTCCACACTTTATTGCTTTAAGTGCATTAAGAGATACAATTAACATGATACCTTACATTTATTTATATTTCTCAATCGTTCGCGTATTGCAGTGAGATGATGATGAGGATCGATGATCCATCACTTTGTTTACTATTATACACGCATGAGTTTTTACTGTAGGATTTTATTGTGTCCTAGATGAAACGTTTAATAATGCTACAATGGCATTTTTGCAGTATTAAAGCGGTTTAAAATCTTTACCTCCCATCAGATCTTTACCACATATGACCTCGGAAACGAAATGGTGACCTTTGTGTCACAAGGCAAACGACTATCAGATGCCGTCGATGGCGATACAGTAATTTCAACATTACTACCTAATAATCACTATAATCTGATATTTGTTGCAGCTAGTTAGGTCTCTATTGCTGGAGACCGTCTAGGTAGATACCATCGCAGCTCCTAAACAGTAGTTAACAATCCACTGTATTCTGGTTTGAAAGGCGTTATATCTAGTGAAATTACTGTAGCTAAAAGACCTAATATCGTATGTGTCAAACTGAGGAGAACAATGTCGCTGTGTCTATCATCCTAACTGGCACCACGTTGTAATATTTACCCTGAGATGAACGCCCGGTTCGTCCACCGACCGTTCGGAATCCAATAGACAATATTGCTTTTCATACACAACCAAAGACAATTAGTATTCTATATAACCTGAGATAACACCAAACGACCATAGTGCAAAGTATATTGTAACAGTAGGCCAAATGGTCCACTTATCCGATGGATCCGTGCTCGAAGAACCGTTAGCAGTGGGTTTTATCAGCATAGTGGCATGAGCACGCCCCCGCGCGATCCCAATGGCTGTTCAGCACTGTTATTACATACACGCTGTCCGCAACTACTTGCCATAAAAATTGTTCGCTACTGAACGGCAGCGAAGGTATTACGTCTCACTAAAGCGTTTAAGTTTTGTTATAAGTATACTAAATACTTATAAATTTAAGCAAAATCTTAACAGTGATCTATCAAACTATTAAAATGAGACTCAAGTTCCATATTGTATATAAATTTTAAATTTCACATTTAAAATAGTATTTTTATAGCGAGGACCTAGTTTATTGAGATACTCCACTTCTTGTATGGAAACGCTTGAATCCGAGGTCGTATAACCCCTAGCAATATTCAAACCTCGAACGAACCAGGAACCGTTCTAAGGGTTAGCTACTACGCAATGGAGACGATGAGACGTAAGTTTTATTTACATTTTCAAAGTCGTAGCTACGTGATGGGCGAGACGTTAACCTGATGGGAATTATTAACGTGCCGTTAGTTAGGATGACATTCGCAGCATCATATTGTCGTCATTGCCTTGAGACATAAGATATTGTCTCGATATCCCCGTCACTAGCTACAACACAATAGATAGCTACCATCAGTATAAACCTGCATCTCTTATGGCTCCGTAATTGAACAAGGGACCGGTACAAGGCAATAGAGTCGATGGACCGTCAGTTTTCTTTGCTGACATCAAATTACTTTCGAGACCATTAAATGTCTGGAGGTTTTTAACCGACCAATTTCCTATACATCGCATTAAGGCGGGCAGGTCTCATTAACTGAAACATGCATCGAATAATCCCGAGCGACGTGAAACTCGTCATAAACTTTTTTTCAAAATAACAGTAACAACATGTTAAAAAAGAAAAAAAAACTACTTACCGCGTCCTTTACGAGCTGCGATCTGATTTTACTGTCCCAATAATAGCTTTTTTAAGCACCAAAACTTCCAGCAAACGTCAGATAACATTAACTCACCTGAAAGAGAGGAAAAAGGGAGGTTAATTAAACGTAACGAGAGATCGGGTGAAAGAATAAAATCGATTTTTATTGATCGCCGTAAAAGAGTCCGCGACGTCGGACGCGATTTATTTGACGCGAACGACTTTTTAGCGAAGTGAAAACATTGAACCCCACGGCAGCGTCCGCGTTGCCGCAATTTGTAAATAATCAACCAAATCCCACTTAATACATCCCGATTATCCAAGAACACACACACTTAATTATACTAACGCTGCTAATTTACTCATGAAATTAATTTTAATGACCGTTTCGGATATAACTTAACACGTTCAATAAAAAACTCGACAAATGTCAAAGTATTAAGGAAACTGCACTCGTTGGTAATGAATCATTGTTCATTAAACCGTACAGGTTGTGAAGTTTTCGATTGTTTTAAAACTCTGGCGTATAATAAACAATAAACAATTTACGTCTGATGTGCTTGTGTGGGACCGGATGCAATTAGCTCGATTTAACTTGAAAACTGAAAGGCTTTCGTGGCGGTGGTACACGGGCGCTATACACATTCCGTTAGCGTGCCAGACAATATGACGCAACGGCATCCATTGCTAAATAAAGCTACGCTCACTTAAACTTAAGTATAACATGGTACAATAATATATAAAATAAAGACAATAAAATGTATGGAAATAGTAAGATGGATGTGATGATGAATAAAAAGAGCATCGTAAATTTGATGGGAAATAATGGCAATAGTGAGATGAGTAGGCAATAATGAAAGTAGAGGATCTTTACTCACGAAGGCAACGGATTAAAGTTGTAAATAGGATGAGAAGTGTGATTAGAGATGGAAGAACTATAAAGGAAAAATAGAGTGGAAAAAGAACGAGATGAGAGAGAATAACAAAATTGAAAAGAAAGGAAAAAAATCATACTAGCCTTGTCCCAATAAGAAAGGAGAACGATGCAAAACAAAAGTATATATATATACATAATATAATAATCTTATGATATTAAATTAAAAAAAAAACACATGATAAAATCAGTAATGAATTAATATTAAATTCTTTAATCGGCTTATAATTTCGACATACCCAACACAAACAGATAAAACTCCTTATCAGATAATTACACGAGATACAGATTGTTTGCCGTTGAAATGTAATGTTTCTAGAACCAAACGGTCCGGAAACCAGTCGGCATTGACGACGTAATATATATATATATATATATAGAGAGAGATATAGATATTCATCACCATCATCATCATCAGCCAATAGACATCCACTGCTGGACAGGGGCCTCACTCACCTCCTCTCTCCCGAAAATTCCCACGTCGATCGGGTTGGGAGAACTTGAGCTATATCTGACCGCACTTCGCCAATGTGGGTTGATAAGAGCCAGAGCCTCGTTTGTGGATTAGCAGGGTGCACCACGAGCAGGTGAGGTTGGCTTGGACCCCATGAGTTCGGGATAATTAATTTCCTTTCTTCGCCAATCACGTAAAGACTAATGAACATATCGATATGTGAACATGGCCGTTCGACGCGAAATGATTTTTAGATCTTTACAGTTTATTTTTTTTTTTAGTTTCATAGATCCTTCATCATTTTATTACAAGTCGAGTGGGATGTTCACCTGATGATAAGTGATACGCCTTCCCATAACAACGTGACGCTAGTTACGATGTTATACACTTCACCACATTGCTCTCGTCGTCGAGACATAAGATGTTGAGTGAGTTTCGTTACCCCAAAAATTATACTAGCTACAGCGCCCTTCAAACCGGAACATAATAATGTTTGCAGATACTGTTTGGCGGCAGAAATAGATGCTGCGGTGGTATCTATCTAGACAGTCTCCGGCAACAGAGACCTAACACCAATAATATTAACAATTCTAAACGTTTTCGTTTTGTATTATTTAAGCGGTTGCTATAGTAACGGTTGCTATAAAAGATCATTTGCGGTCTAATTCTATATTAAAGGCAGCTAGTTACCAATAAAATGTTATATATAACTCAAGCACTTAAGTTT
This sequence comes from Ornithoptera priamus, assembly GCA_029034505.1. Taxonomy (NCBI): domain Eukaryota; kingdom Metazoa; phylum Arthropoda; class Insecta; order Lepidoptera; family Papilionidae; genus Ornithoptera; species Ornithoptera priamus. The sequence continues at coordinate 1,799,863 of JARDWD010000559.1, forward strand.
ATATTCGCTTACTTTAAACGTTGTACTTGGACATCAATTAGTTATGAAGGAAGTAACTCATAACTTAGTTTTATCTTTTTCATTCGGTTACTTAAAGTTATTGCTTAGCGAGATCAATTCAGCTGTTGTCCCGTTATCGAGTCATGATGTAATTAAAGCCGGCACTAATAATTACATTATCAAGGTTTTAACATGGACAGGTTCTTTTAAATGTCAGAATTAGACCGAGTAAACTTCAGATCTGTCCAGATCTCTCATCGATCACCGAGTTCGTGTTGCTGAGAGAAGTACTTTTTATTATTCAATTAAGCGGCGAGACGAGCGGGACGTTCACCTGGTTGTAAGTGATACGCCGGTGATACTGCATCACTGTGCTCGTCGTCTGAGACGTAAGTGGTTGATTCTGGTTACCCCAGAAATTCCACTATTTACAGCGCCCTTCAAACCGAACGCAGTAATGTTTACACAATACTGTCTAGGGGTAGAAATAGAAGCTGCGGTGATACCTATCTAGAGTGTTTCCGGAAACAGTGACCTAAGAAGCTGATTATTGTTTACAATTCCATCTATGCAGAATAAGATCAGTTTTATAAGTCTTCTAGTGACATGGCTGGTTGGTAATTGCTGCTAGGTCTTTGTTACCGGAGACCGTCTAGATAGTTACCGTAGCGCCTATTGCTACCGCCAAACAGTAGTGTGCAAACATTACTGTGTTCCGATAAGAGGAGGCTGTAGCTAGAGAAATTATTGTCTTATTTCTCTCGGCGATGAGCACAATGTGGGTGCTGTTTACGTCATCCCACCAAGCGTCATGTTGTTATGAAAAGGCTTCTGTTTTCTGAAGACGATGATGATGAAACTCATAACGATTCTTACAGCTCATGTGATGCTGGGCTCGAGGAGCCGGATTCACGGCTGGTTTTTAAAAAGAGTGTACTATTTAGGAGTTTAGTTAACCGACGGTGGATTTTTGCTTTCTAAGGAATGTACTCGGTCGTGAAGGACAGGCTCGGGTCAGTTCTTAGACTACCATCGCCTGTATCGGAAACTGCCCCTGATCGCGGGTGTTCTTCGTATACGTGGTGTGTATTGCTGTAGCTATGAAAAAGCGTATCGCTTCTCGGTGATCGTTCCGCTCATCTCGTTGTTTTATTTAATTACTAAAAATGTATTAGTATACGATTTAGTATTATGATTAATGAGTAGTATATTCGAATGATAGTGTGAGACGTGTTTTTGTATGTTCGTTGTCTGCGTGTTGCTGCAGAAAGGGGTACCGACCGGCGTCGCTGCGCCGGGATCGTGTTTCGTCACATCGTCTATCAACACCATTGTAAGATTACCAAGCACGATCCGCGTTTATATTTCATTGTTTCGCCTTGTTATGGAATTGTTTACACGTCGGACCTTTTCACTGAATCCTTTGAACCGATTGATGTACAGCCGTTTTGTATACCACAATTGGCGCGACTGTGTTTATAAAGAAACGACACGGACTGTTCATTGCTAATAGCACACACGTCTCCGGTTACTTCGTTAGCAAAGATAAAGATTTTGTTACAAAAAAAAAACTATTTAAAACATTTTTATCTATTCCATATAAAACGTATTCGATTCCTTAAACACTTGTTATTATCAATTTCTATATTTGTGCGCCATAGATAGTTGCTAGAAGTAACATTCGAGTGACTCCCTTTCGAGAAAAGAGTATTGTAAAATTCATCATCTGTTTACGTCTTATAGTGTCGTAGATCTCGTGATGATCCAATGAAGCTCTGGGTATCTCCTATATATAAATATAATTCAGTGCGTAATGTTCATATAATAGGTACGGAGTTATGTGCGTGATGGAAAGCTGAATAAAGCAAGAAGGGTATAATTGGTGGTTCGCATGTTCTATCGCGAACAATTGAAAGTACCGCGCAACCGCCCCGGTGCACGAGGTATGGGTGTATTAGCATACCCGCCGTGCCCACGCACCAGCCAATCCATCATAACCGCTGCTGTGTGAGTAAACCGACTCATACACCAACGTGCACTCGCCCAGAACCAACCCATTTCCAATCGAACCCCAATCGTGATTTAAGGGACTTATCATTGGAGCAATAGCATTGATTTGTGACTCCACTGAAGCATCTGATCCACGTGAACCTTGAACAAATCTTTCCAGTGAAGGTCAGGCAATATTCAGTTAATAATATCTCACTGCATTCAATGAAACCTGTAATTGTTATAGCTGTAGCTTCCGCTGTGAGCTTCAATCGGGATTCCTTTTATATTCTTCAACAGCAAATTCTGAGTGATGCAGTGGTAGTCAGCATTTTCAATATTTGCTGATATACATATAATAATTAGTATTTAACTTTTTTTTAAATGTATCTTAGATCATTAAGTCAAAAGTAAGCTTCAAGCGGAATTTTACATTCTTCAGCAGCAAATTTTAAACCACCAAACATTACGGAGTTCCGGTTTGAGTGGCGTTATAACTAGTGTAATTAATATGTTAACGGGAGTTAAGATTTTATGTCTCAAAGAGATGAGCACAATACGGTGCCGTGTTTACCATCCTAACTACCGCCACCTTGTAAGGAGCATGCGTATCATTAACCATCACGTGAACGTCCTGCTCGTGCCATCGCTTCGTAAAATTAAAAAAAAATGCGCCAATAATTCCACTGGCTACAGCATCTTTTAAAGCAGAACATAGTAATCTTTGCATATTACTGTTAGGCGGAAATAGGAACTGCGGTTGTATATAAACGGTAACCGATCATAAAGACCTACCACCAGTGACGCTTATTTATCATACACCAAATTTTTCTATATATCATCTTCATCAAGATAGACATCCACTGCTGGACCATAGGCCTTCCCCAAAGATCTCATCAATCGGTCGGTTACATATATATATATATATACATGCATGCAGAATGAGTCATTGCGGTCTACTTTCATCAGACCTCGGTCCAGATTTCAGGCACATGCGTTTTCACTGCTGAAGACTAAAATAGTCTGTGATGGTATCATTAATTAGGCCGTCTGCTTTAAGACTGGACGTAACACACGAGAAGTGCATCAAATTAAACGTAAACAAATTTTTTTTTATTACCATACATACATTATAATAGCCTGATGGTAAGTCTCAGTTTCACCGGTTACAGGTCTCTGTGACCAGAGACCGTCTAGGTAGATACCACCGCCACGCCTGTTTCTACCCCCAAACAGCAGTTGACGGACTTTATTCCGGTTTGAAGGGCGCTGTAGTCAAATTACTGGGGAAACGAGGGTTAACATTTTATGCATCAAGGAGACGAGCACAATGTGGTGCAGTGTTATTATCTTAACTAGTACCTCATTGCTACTGTTCGAATATCCTCCAGTTAGTCAAATAACAGATCCCCCCTTATCTGCAGCTAACGCCCGAATGACTCGGGACAGACTGCAGATCATTCTGACGTTTATTCATCATCATCATCAGCTGATAGATGATCACTGCTGGACATAGGCTTCCCCCAAAGATATCCACATACAATCAGGCACTATGGGCTGCCGTATATATAGGTTTATATGGGAGGATTTGGGCTCTATCCCACCACGCTGACCCAATGCGGGTTGATGGAAGCCAGAGCCTCGTTTGTTGATTAGCAGGGTGCACCACGAGCAGGTGGTCAGTGTTGCCATATTCGAAATGTCAATTTATAATTAACGCAGGCGTGTTACCAACCTAAAAAAAATTATATACATTAGTTTTTTTGATAACGCTGACACTACTTAACATTAAGGTGTAAGGGGTTCCGCCTAAAATCTCATGGAGCTCAAGTCAAGCTCTCCTACTTTAACAGACGACGGCTCTGACCGCCCACCAATCCTCATTGGATCAACGTGGTGGGCAAAGGCCCAATCTTCGTCAATGAACATTAACAGATGATAAAAGTAAAGTAAAACCGGTTCATGAAAGAATGGTAGAGAGACTTCTGCGCTGGTGCGGACATTTTATGCCAAGACCAACAACGTATACGGTTAGGGTAGTGCTGGATCTCGAAACTAAAAGGAGAGGCTCTTATAGACCCTGACTACTTGGTCGACGATGGTCAATATAGATCTGAAGAATGACAAATTGACAGAAGCGACGACACAAAATGGAGACAGATTTAGAAGGATGACCAGAAGAGCCGACCCCGAGCGACAACTATAACAGACAGTGCCAAGTGATGCTGGCAGCGCAGATCTTTGAAGGAAGCCTATGTCCAACAGGAGACGTCTATCAGCTGATGATGATGATGCGTTAACATTAAGTGAAATTGAATTCGTATTACCCCATCGCCGTGTCCGAGTGTTGTGACAGCAAATAACTTTCGTAAGACTAGTTTTGTTGACATGTTTACACAATGCAAGCCTTCGGTATGCCGGCTATCGTTTATTTTATATTATTAAACAATAACTACCCTCGTTACGTGGTCATCATGTCATTCGGTGATATTGATACACCAGAACAGCATACGTTGTTTATAAAATATATTATAGGCATATTGTTGCAATGATTAATGACTTAATGTTATGATAACTTCTTACTAGAAGAATGTGTCATTCTGAACCACGTATATGTTATTTCATCATCATCATCATCATCAGCCGATAGACGTCCACTGCTGGATATCAACCAGTCAACATAACCTCTGGTACGAACGTCTAAGCAGGTACCACCGCAAAACCGTAGTATGTAAACATTACTGTGTTCCGATTTGAAGGGCGCTGCAGCTAATGAAATTACTAGGGTAACGATACTTAAGATCTCATGTTTCAAGGCGACGAACGCATTGTGGCGTTGTGTATATCATTCTAACTAACGCCGCATTATTATGAACAAGGGTATCACTTGCCGTGAAGTAAACATCCTGCTCGTCTCACCGGTTTGTTGTATAAAAAAAAAAGTTATGTATATATGTATATATATATATATATATATACTGTTCCTTTCGCGTTGTAGTAAAATTTCTAATATATTCGAAACGTAGTAATAATCTATAGTAATGGATAATAAAACTTATGTCGAAGAATGGAAGTGCATTGAGCTGTTTGTCGTCACCACTTGACAGTACCGCTAATAAGATGCTCGTATTTTTTTTCTGGAGGGAAATGTTCGAAAGATGACCTGCTTCTGGAAAGTCAAGGTTATGCGAGATTCGTACTCACTAAAACCCCTCGGTGGTCTGCATCCCGGAATCTCTCACAGAACGCAAAGATGCTCCTCTATACTTTGTGTTAGCACGCCTCTGATGAAGGGCTTGTTGCGCGATTAGGGCCCCCACTCTTAAGGCCCGTAAAACTCTTAAAGCCTTTTAGTCGGCTTCTAAGACAGACAAGGCTTGCCTTAGTCCTATTCTCGCTAGCCCGAGACAACACGGCTACGACGCCCGTATCCTGTCCCTTGTGTTCTCCCCCCATTAGCATAACAGAGCAGCCGCTCAGCCGAGTTCTAATTAAAACGATCTAGTACTCCTACGTATTAATAGGACCTAATGGCCGCAATCAGATCAGGCTGGACCAATTCATTGAACGGTTTATTACTTTATTAAGTCATCGCGGCCGGTCCGTGCGGTTGAGTATTTTTAAACTACCCACGCAGTAGTTGTATGAATCGCGGCAACATTGTATGATGGTAATGTTACTGTCGTTCAGCACATTTACTGCGCATGCTAAATAGATCCCGCAATGCGGCCCCTGATAAACGGACTGTTACACGTAATTTATAGTGTCAGTGGATTGTAACGACTCGACGCACTTATATTGGATCGAAATTACTCGTTTCAGGTCCTAGTTGTGTTTATTACTTCTTAATGTCTTCAAGAGCTTTTTTTTAGTTTAATTATAAAGGATTTTATATGTTATTAAAGGAACTTGAATTCTTTATTAATATAGAAAAGTCTTGCATTTACCGTACATTATAGTATAGTGTGTTATCAATGACTAATTTTAGAATTTTATTTATTTAATATATATACAAAAATTTATAAAATAGTCACTTTTTCACCTATTTACTCCTTATTGTCGGGATCGACGCGATCAATCGACCGATCAGAATACGAGCTTGGTTTTAGGAGGGAGTAATAAAATGGTGGGAGAAATAATGACTGGTAGGATCATCGTCCCATTCCCAACAGACTGTTGGTGGCGATTGAAGTGGAAGGGTATCCTACAAAAATTAAAGTATTTTTTTTTTAAAGAGACTTGTGCAATCTAGAGGCCGAAAGAATATTAAGGTTTATGCGAATAAGTAAAAGCTACTTTAAACACTTTACACTAACAAATAGTATATTTCTAGGATTTATATGAAAATCCTTTTTTATCTATATATCATCATCATTATTATCAGCTGACAGACGTCCACTGCTGGATATAGGCCTCGCTAAAGATCTCCACATCGGTCGATCCTGCGATGCACGCATCCAGCTGCTTTTCACAACCTTTACCATATCGTCAGACCACCTGGTGGAGGGGGCTTGCCAACACGTCTGCTGGTAGTGTGCGTGCGTTATAGGTTGCCAGGGCCAAGTTCGTTTGGCGGGAAATCTTCGCCCACTGGGGATAGTCCGCACCTTTAGTAACGATGCCTCGCCGACTTCCGTTATAATCGGCACGGCCACCATTCTCGCCGGGCACTTTGGGCCGTCTTTTGTTGGAGTTAATTTAGGAGGAATTGGGCCGTAACCCCATAACCGTAAAACTATATAAAAAGCTAATAAAGACAATATATGCGCTAATTTCTAAAACAATATTCCCGTTTGTTTATCTACTTTTCGAACCTCATAACGAATTCATTCAACATTTTATTGCAACACGAGTCTTAACCGGAAGTTTATTTAGTACAGTGCATAACGATGGTATAAAAGCCTCAATTTAACGTCTAGTTGTTATTAACTAGCACGCCAGCAGCCGGGGTGATGTTACAAAGTTACAACGAATACAAATTGATTAAGGTCCACATTCGATAAACGTTAGTACCTCACTATCTTCACTGACGAGGTTACCGGGCGCTCGATGCATTTTATGATCATAAATAAGGGTAGTTAATAATATTAATATAAATTAAAACTACAATTCTATTAAATTTTATGAGTCGAGTAATAAAATTGTTTGTAGATAGGTCTGTTTATGAGATTTGATAATGCTTTACTTTCATGACTTGACGTTACTTGACGTTCCTGCTAAACAAAATGTAAGAAATTACTTCCTTATAACTAATACATATATTCATGTCCTTTATGAATATTTTCACATTTAAGTAAAGTTTAAATCTTAAAAAAAAAGTTATAAGTATCGACCTACGTCTCTAAGAAATATCTTAAGATACGTTTCCTTGTTTGTTATATTTTGTTATTAAGTTATTATTACCTTTATCTCCGTAGAAGTTATTAAAATCTATAAAATTACTATGATGCTTGTAATTGCCCGGTTAAGTTATATTTTAAAACACTGATCTTGTAACTAAAAGGCTTTCCTCTTACAGAGATCGTCTAATTCCAAATTACCACAGTGTCAAATTCTGTATGAAGGATGCTGTAGCTAACTTTTTTTAAACATCTCTGATCTGAGTCAAGAACAGATAGTGCCATGAATGTATGTCGAAATTTTGCAGCATTAGTAATAAATGGAATTTTCAATGACTTGAGAGTATCGCTTATTTCTCGCTTTATGTTAGAAGAAATTAAGTGAAGCGAATTTGTGAATATGTGACGAAATGGATCAAATAATTGCCTGCAGCGAACTTGTATTATACTTGTAAGTTAATAGCGATATATCCAGAGCGGACGCTGCGTACAAAAATTATAATATCTCGTAGTACTTCCTAGTTTTTAACCGGGTGGGCAGGCTGTCATCAATCAATTGAGAGACTGAGATTATGCAGCGGGCTGGCCGTGGCGCCCGAGGCGAGCGCGCGGCCAACTAAAGCTAACTCCATTCAGCATACCAGTTAGCAGTAAATTACCGCTTAATTAAACATTCGCGTGGTCCTGGTGAGCGAGATGCGGCGCCACGACGCCGTCCAACCTGATCGGAGGCTTAATTGTATACAATTTTCATGTACGCGCTGCGCCGGGATTAGATTTCGAAAGTGTAGACGTTAGGCGGTCGACACTAGCCCACGTCTCGGGACTCTATTATCACCAGCACATCCGCACCCCACCCCACCGCCACCGCACCGCCGCCGCGCCCCACCTGCGTCCCTACCCCGCGCAGCATCCCGCGCACGCCGCGTCGCCGCCGCGAGCTCGTTTATTTCCCGGTGTCATTAAGATCTCTATTACTACGGCGTACGTAATTATGTCCCTGATGAAATGCATTATTCGCTAGCGTTTGATACAAATGGAAAACTATTAAATCGCTCGATTGCTTAACCATAAAAAACTCGTTGGATATTTTATGTTTAAAAAAAAAAAACTAGCCCTTCATATATCGCTTTCAGTCGTGCACAAAGAATGAACTAGACACATACAATTGATAAAAACAAAATTTCATCTATTTATCATAGTATTTATCGTAAGCCAATTTTTTTAGTACCGTACCCGTGTTTACAGAGTAACAGTGGTGACAGACATGACGTCATAATTATTACGAAATATTTGTACGCAGAATTGACTTATTGGTTGGTACATTACTACTAAAAAAATATGACTAACATCTCGTATGCTTTATTAACTTACAACAAACGTTTGGTTATACTCGGTCTGATGTGAGAAGAGTTTAACGATGTTATAATCTCTGTATATCATCGACCTCTCTGTATTTATTTACCACCGGCAATCGTTTATAAAACAAAGGTGAGCGTGCGTGCCGACGTGAATACGTTAGTATAGACCGAGTATTTTTTCCAAGGCGATATCTCACGAACGCCGTATGCAACGAGACTGCTAATGATGGCGATCTCACGTAAACTAAAATAACATATCCACAAACAATTCAATAGACGAAGAGCTAGTTTAATAAACATCATTTATTGACGGCAACAACACAGCAGTTCCGGTTAACATATAAAAGGAGTGGACGGGAGGAACGCCGCAACGTCCTTGGCCTCATTGTTACTTAACGTGTGAATTTCAGGTCAAGCCTATTGTAGATAAAAAAAGACAATTTGAGATTGAATTGTTTTCATTTGAATAAATTCTTGATTATGTTTAATGGGACATTATACTCGTACATTCTAGTCAAGGTGGAGACAGATAAAAATTTAAGATTAAGAAGATTAAGATGCTAACAGGATTTTCTCGTAGTTTGTAATTTTTACTAGCGTAGTCATATTTAAGTTTACAGTTGGAGCTTAAGGCTTTGGATGAGGAAAGATGCGTTTCGAGAATCTGGATATCATTAACATCATTTTAACCTATCAGTTATAAAACGAAGACTTTCCCAAACAAGTATTTACCCTCGTTATAAAACTTAGGCTTGAGTCGATATTCGAATTGCAAGTCTGTCTATAACTATGTACGAAATAACTTAATAAGTAGATGATAATAAACAACAGGTTAACATTTATAAAATCTTACACAATTAATCGGGCGAAGAAAATTACGACAGAGCTCTTCTCATCTCTCGGTAGTGTCGAGCAGCGGGATAATAGTCCGGAACGATCCGTAACCGTTAACAGCTTAACTTGTTTACACTTAGATGACAATTTCAAAGCGCCTAGCCGTCGCAGTTTACATTATACATAGTAACCTATAGCTGACCATCGCAAACACTTGACGGAGAAGACGGAGGAGAACCAGAACTGCAACATCGTTGGGCCAACAAATTTAGGATACTTAATGATAAGGTAACAAATTGTCAACATCTATTGCCTTGGAAAGTTTATTTGGAGGTAATAGGAGGGTTGACAGATAAGTATACTACAGCTCACTGATCTCGGGGTAGTGAGAATAGGGCTAAGATAACCTCTGCCTGTCGTAGAAGGCGACTCGGAGTTTCGCAGGCCTTGAGGGTCGGGACCCTTATCGCAATTAGTAAGCTAACCAGCGTGGGACAGAGTATAGCTCCGCGATGGTGCCTAGGAGAGTTAGGCTTCTCCTCAGAAACGTGTTAACATAAAGTGTAGAAATGCACGCGTGAGTTTTATGAGAGAACCCAGAGTCTCCGAATGCACTGATGCAGTCCACTGAAGGGTTGAGTTATTGAGTTATTGAGTAAGAATCTCGCGTAACCCTGAGCTCCAAAAATAGTATGCTAATTAGTACTAAACGTGTCTTAACATTTAATATCTTAAGAAGACCACCGCAATATAGTGCAATTTAGACGTTTATTTAGCGCCACATACAATAAAAAAAACGAGTGAAATTACAACCGTAGTTGTCAAAATTGGATTCTGGGTAAATACCCAGAAAACAAATTTGTATGAGAATGAGATAAACTATGGATAGATAGTGGTAAACAGAGAAACAAAGAGTTTTAGTGATAGCAGGTCACTCTTTCCAGAGACGGTTTAGGTAAATACTGCAGCTCCTATTTCTTCTCACAAACAATAATGTGCAAACAATACTGTTCCGGTTTTGTGAGGAGACGATGTCTTAAGGGGACGAGCACAATGTGGTGCCGAATATACCATCGTTGCTAGCACGATCACCTGCTATCAGGTGAACGTCTCGCTCGTCTTGTTACTGTGTTGAATTGAAAACAAGTTCCAACTGTCTAAGACTGAGGCTGAGTGCAGGAGATAAACGAGCAAATATTAAATCATCATTTGCCGGCGGCTACAGTTTTATTGGTCGGGTGTTTTAACGGTCCGCGGTGACCAGCCGCATGGAACCGGACGCCGCTTTCTGATGCTCTAATGGTCTAATGTTACACTGGTAACTTACACCGTATGGCCCAGTGCGGACGGCCGTCTCCTTCCAAACCATGAGCGACGGCAACAGGTTGTAATTTCAAGTGGACCTCCCCACAAAATACCATTAAAAATTCACATTTTATTAAAATACCTTCAATAATTTTTAAATACATTTCAAAGCGATCGACAACAATCTATTATATTTCATTCTACCCTCAAATCAATAAATAATTATTCTACAGTATTAAAACCTGTTTAAAACTATTCGCTGCTAACAAAACTTCAAATGCACAATCGGACCTCCACAGCTTCTCAAACTAAATGTAGGTGATATCACGAGCTCTAAGGTACTTGCGTGGAGAGAGTCGACATTCCCACACGTTCGTCTTACTTTGATATCACTTAAAACGCTAATTAAACTCGCACAGACTCACTTACGTATTTAAATCTTATTAGTATATTACCATTTTATTAACAACTAACAAGTGCTATTGTGGAACATTGGAACCTGGCTCACGCTGTTCTAGTTACCTTGACGCACGTAAGCAAGTCTGGTTGTAACAATTCCTTTCTAAGACAGCAATGTCACTTAGGATCCACAAGCTATAACTCGTGGTGACAATGAAAATATGAGAATTAGAGAAGTATTGATAAGAGATTGCTAGACTTAAGTAGCAATGGACAGGGTACATTGCTCGAAGGACCGACGGCAGATGGAGCAGTAAGGTCCTCGAGGTGCGCACGCGTACCGGTGATCGTAGTGTTGGAAGAGTACCGCGGAACCGATCAATGTGGAGATCTGTGTAGAAGACATATGTCCAACAGTGGATAACAGTTATTTTTAAGTTAAAAAAAGTTCAAATCATGACAAGCTCAGTGCAGCGAATAAGTTGCCGTTTAAGTTAAACAGTGCTTCGCTTCTAAAGGATGTAATTTGGAGACTAACATTTCGTTTTCTTCGAAGAGACGAGACCAGCGAGACGTTCATGTGATGGTGACACGCCTGCGCTATAACAATGTTGCACTATTGAGAATGATATATATACACAGGACTACTTGCGACATATGGTGTTTGAATTGTTCCCTCAACGTTTTCATTAACTACAGCGCCCTTCAAAACGGAACACGGTCATATTTGCACAGTACTAATTGACAGCGGAAATAGGAGCTGCGGTGATATCCATCTAAACGGTCACCGGTAACAGCCCTATCCAGTAATAAAAACGTTAGAAATTGCAATATCATAGTTAATCATTTACTTTTTATATAACAAAGTTCTCAAATCGTTGAGAGTGCAACAAATTCTACATTTTAATGTTTTAATTAGAAGCGACGGTACAACTTCGCCACCATCAGCGATACCGTCGTGCAGCCATGAATATGTATAGGAATAAAACTCACCGTGACTCATAAAACGTTTACCAGATAACGCCAACTGTATAAAAAACTCGTTAGCGACTAGAGTTGCATCGGATGAAGTGGTACGAGCGACATCGCACGAGCACCGCACGGGTATCCCGCGACTATCACACGGCCGAAGGTAAACTGTTGATCGTTTAAAACGCAACTAATAAGGCTGCTGTGAAGCTCTAACGCCGTGACCCTCATTAAGCACGGGCCCGTTCAATCGGCTAGTTTATTTTCGACCCATAAAAAAAAAAATAACTTTTACCTAGCGCATTAGACTTATATCCGGAATTAATCTGACAGGTGCAGCCGTGAGAACTTGTTTCGGTACGAATTTGATATGTGACAGGCCTACGATGGTAGACGTGGCGGCTCGTAAAATTTAATTCAAAGTATAAATTATCTAAGTGGAGATTTACTATAATGTAACGCAATAGCGTGCCCAGGAGAATGGGGATAAAGCGTGAATAAAGGCCGCTCATTAGGCATTCGTGGGTTTAGATGCGCATGCGCATACAATGATATCAAACCGGGCGGTTAAAGGCAAACGATAAATTCACTTTTATAATGTGTGATTGTGCACGAATCGATTACGTACCGCTTGATCTATTGCTACAACTTATACTAATGCAAATATAACTAGCTATAGGACTAGATTTGGAGGAGGTATTTTGTAAAATCCATTCTTAGTCGACTTTTCAATAGCACAAGCTATATCAACCAAATGAATATCTAGTGACTTCTATAGATAGATAATGATACTGAAGAAAGAATTTAACGAGATTACGAATCCACTCGTCTCTTCTACGAATATTAATATAAAGAAAATAACTACTTAAAAAAAAAAATACTTATCTAGCGGCATAGTGATAAGTCTGCTGATCACAATAGTATCATTGCCTTTACAATTTATTTATCTTCTTACCCACACTATAATAAAAGATAAATATTAATGTTATCATTGAAAATAATATTTCCAGAACTAAGCTACATGAATAGACCCTTCATAAGAAATGTGCCGTCAATAGAAAAAAATAACATATTTTCATATCTTCTCGGTCGTTTCACTCTTGTTCCAGTGACCTGATTATCCCCTAGCAGATAGAAGAGCAGACAGTGCATACACAGTTCGATCAAATCTTATGTTACTCTAGAAGTGCGACAGATGTCACATTGAGTAGAGAACGATTATCAGACCCACAAAGAGGGGTGTAAGGGGTTCCGCCTAACGTCTTACGGAAGCGAAATCAAAATCACTTGCACTCGGTGCACCCTGCAGAATTAAAGACGAGGCTCTCACCATCCACCAACTCGTACTGGGGCAGGGTAGTGCGTTACGGCCCAATTCCCTTCAATGAACTCCAACAACGATGTGGAGATCTTTGAAGGAGGCCTATGTCCAGCAGTGGACGTCTGTCGGCTGATAATTATGAAACCTGCTTTAATTTGTATTGTTATGACGTCATCACATAAACAGTTCAAATTTTCTGATGATATTTATAATGACGTCACAGCTACCACCAGTACACTACTTACTAGTTTACTGCTAGGTATACTTACTAGTTTTGACCACGCTACTATACAAAACTAGCCGTCCCTCTTTACTGGACGTAACACCCCTCAACTCCATTGGAGAACGGATTTCGTAAAATCCATTCTTAGCTGACCGACGCTCGGCAGAAGGAATATTCCTACCAAATTACAAGTCTCCAAGCTTCATAGTTCTACAGGTATCGTGATGAGCAGAAACAGGTGGAAATCTCATATTTATTTACAGATCATAAAAAAATTAAGCGGTTACAATTCTCACTCTCCTATTTTCTTCTGAATAAGAGATAGAAGATTTTGAATGTGAAATGAAATGGATAAATGGTATCTATTGTAAGAAGAATAATATAGAAGGAAATATGGTAACTATTGGTAGTCAAGAATAATAGAGCATGTAGAGTGCAAACGTTACTGTGTTACAGTAAGAAGGATGTTGCTAGTGAAATTACTGCGGTAACGAGACAACTTATTTCTCAATACTGCGAGTACAATATGATGTGTATATCATACTAATTACCACCACGTAATGAGCTGGCTGGTCATATACCACCAGGTGAACGCTTCGCTTACTTCGACCCTTACTCTCTGGTTAATGAGGAATAAGAGAAGAAGATCATATTAACGAGCATGCTGTGATTCGAACCACACGAAGCATTTTAGAATTCTTCATTTGTTTAGTGCTTAAGTAGGTAAGTAAATGAGGCAAGTTCACGCTTATCTGAGACGTGAATTTACGTCACCTACATACTTGCGAAGTGGATCAAGGGCTCCACTCGACACCCTGGACGATAACGTGCACTGTTTATGGCCGCACCGTATTTACCCAAACAAGATTTCAACGGTTTTTATTATGTTGGCGCCAAAGTGCGACGTGCACCTGAATACAAGAATTGCAAGATCAAATGTGTTGAAAACATCCGGTATATTAAACAAATTAAGATTACCAGCATTATCATCAGCTCACAGTGCCTCTTTCAAGGATCGTGTGTGGAGTGGAAATTGTGCAATCTTTGCTAAGATTAACAGCAGTGTAAAACAGTAATGATCATCATCACCCGATTGACCTCTGCTTGACATAGGCTTCCCCCAAAGATCTCCCCATCGATTGATCATTGGGTTGAGTGAAACAGTTGTTATCAGTAGCGGCGTCTCTAATTTGTACCGTAAATGGTCGCATTAGCTAATGACCATATATGGTCGTGTATGAACGGCAACTCGATAGCACAACATTGCCGCTGCGTGCGCCGACGATCTTGGTCACCGTAGCCACCGGAAACGTGTTATTTAATACCAACTCGCTGCTGTATCCTTCGTCACCTTGTAATCATATCGCCCTATGTATTCACGGTCGAATTATTTACATCTGCATATATATATATATGTATACACAAGCTGTTGCTACTCTCTTTGGGGAAGGAATTTTATAGAAACCATTCTTAGCTGACCTCTGCATGGCAGAAGCAATATCTCAAATTTTGACTTTTACGTCCAATAGTTACGAAGATCTCGTGATGAGTCTGTGCATCTCGGGTTATCACCTATATATGCAGATCGTCTTCCAGTCACTGATTAGCTTACTACTTTATTAATAATAGTAATAATCAAATATCTGTTACAGTTCAATTACTGGATGGTCTCTCTTGCCGGAGACTAAGCAGGTACCACTGTACCTTTATTACTGCTGCGCAACAGTTTTGCGCATACACGTTTTTTTTTTATTCAATTAAGCGACGAGACCAGGACCAGGTCATTCACCTGATAGTTAGTGATATGCACGCCCATAACAATATGGTGCTAATTAGGATGGTATACACTGTACCATATTGCACTCGTGTCCTTGGGACATAAGATGTTAAATCTCGATACACAAATAATTTCACTAGCTACAACGCCCTTCAATCCGTACATTGTAATGTTTGGCGGCAGAAATAAGAGCTGCGGTTAATAGGCCATGGATCCGTCTCCATAAGCCCAGTCTCAGATGAGCTGTTAGAGTCAATATGACATTTCAAGCGCTTAACATCTTCAGAAAACAGCAGAGCTGGGTTGGTATCTACGTGGAATGTCTCCGCCAACAGAGACCTGTCACCAGTAAGCTGCAATTCCGTGTATATCATCCTAACTAGCTCCACGTTGTTATGGGCTGCTGTCTGCTGAACGTCTTGCTCATCTAATTCCTTCGCCGAATAAAAAATAAAGGACCGGATGTTACACGAACCACATACAGTGTGCGAGTGCTTTAATAATACAGTAGATGTCTGTCATGCGATCTCGTACAGGTGTTGTTCAGTTGGCAGTTCCAGGTATGGTTGCGTTGGAAACCACTTCGCATTGTTGACACCAATTGTTCTTATTAGCCGGTGTCTCATCCAGTTTCAAACCGACGGCCCATTGTTTACTGAACGGTCCAAAGGAACCCCTCCACTTTACGTGACACGATGTAAACTAACCAATATTTTATATACACTATTAGTCGACTTTATCTATCGACTAGATCATCACTGTATGGCCTATATCTGCCGCCAAACATACTGTGTTCCGGTTTGAAGGGCGCTATCGCTAGTGTAATCACTGGGGTAACGAGACTTATCTTATATGTCAAGGCGATAAGCATAACGTGTTGCAGTGTATATCATTCTAACTACCTCTACATTATAAGCAAGTGTATCACTTACCATCAGGTGAACATCTTGCTCATCTCATTGCTGTGTCGTAAATAAGAAAAATAAAAATTTGAACGTTATTATTAACTACCTACATCGATATCACTGCTCCTGTGTTCAGTACAGAAGTAAAAACAATAACGGAACGTAAACGTTTGTTTCGTTCATTATTCATCATCATCATCATCATCATCAGCCGATAAGAAGTCCACTGCTGGATATAGGCCCCAAAAATCTCTACTTCGCCTCCGCATTACCTTCGGTACCGCCGGGCACTAGGGGCCGTCGTTTGATAGGAATTGGACCATTACCCACCACGCTAACCCACTGCGAGTTGGTGAGGTCCAGAGCCTCGTTTATTGATTAGCAGCGTGCACCAGGAACAGGTGAGGTTGGCTTAGGTCCCCTGATTTGTTGTGCGGAACCCCTTACACCCATGCAGTACACACACATACAGTTATCATGGTTCTTGCTTACCGAACTAAGGATAATTACTGCACCGCACAACTCACAGGACCCAAGCCAACCTCACCTGCTCGTGGTGCACCCTGCTAATCAACAAACGAGGCTCTAGCCACTAAACCGGCAACCTAGCGTGGTGGAAAATGGCCCAAATCCCTTCATATGAATCCCTACCCCATTCTGTAGGAATCATTGGGAGAGTCCTACGTCCAGGAGTGGACGTCTCTCAGCTGATGATGTTTCCTTGTTAACCAGAACATTCCGTCAGCTTGATAGATTGATAAGTTTTAAAGTATTTATTATATATGCAAATTTTCCTTTGCGCAATTATTCACCTTATGAAGTTAATTATCACAAAACCCGCACTGACGGTATTTCAACAAAATATTTTTTTTTATTTATAGTTACAATTGTTAATATATAGAATAAACCATTAAAACTGTATTCTAATTTCGAATGTATTTATTAGAATAAAGATCATCAATATTCGTTATAGTCAATTAAGCAACAATTACGTCATATCACTTAACGGACTTACTAATTGTTAAAAAAAGATTATATATACATTATGCTAACGTTGTTATATTACGTAACATCCGTCCCGCTATATGGCTGTGAGACGTGAAAGGTAACCAAAATCATCCCGCACCAGCTCCAGGGCTTCGTCAACCGCTGTCTACGCTGAATTCTCGGTATTCGCTGGCCCGAGAGAATTTCCAATGAGAATCTCCTTCGGCTCTGCGGCGAGCCTCCAATAGATTTAAAAATTAGGCGTCACAAGTGGAAGTGGATTGGCCATATTTTACGAAGAGACCCTAACCATATTCCTAGGCAGGCTCTTGTTTGGAGTCTGCAAGGAAAACGTAATGGCGGCGGGCCCAACATCTCTTTGCCGCAGGGAGCCGGGTGAGGTTTTCTTCCGTGGCTCCCATGGCCTCTGGATGACTGCAGGGGGCCGAAAAGAGGCGCTCTGCATGTTTCGGCGCGCCCTGGAAAGGGAGGGTTCATCCCTTCCTCCTGAGGTGGGCAGTGAAAGCGGCCAGCGCCGGCAGGGTCGCGGTTGCAAGCGTAATCGTTCCCGTGATCCTGTCATCAGGCGATGAGGCGGAACATTGTGGGGGTTTTAATCTGTGCAAGTCCGACATAACCCGTCCTTGCCCCCGTGAGGACGAGTATACGTAGGTATTTCCCCCACGTAAAAAAAAGGAAACGCACCCGCGGAGGCCTGAGACAAACCTAGCAACACACAGTAACAGACGAGGCCCTATGCCCTATCTTGGGACCATAGGATGTTAATGAATGATGATGTTAAATTCTATTCGAAATAATTAAATACGCATGCGCTCGTTAGAAAGTGGCAGATTTAAACATATTACTTAAGAGGAAGTTAAGTAATTGAAATAATATTCATTAACATGTGTTTTATGTATGGAACATTTCTCCGTACTCTAAATTTCAAATAATAACTAACATCACCCCGCCAATAAAACATTAGGCGCAAACAAAAACGGGTGTTTGGGGCGGGGCAACAGGCCGTTGCACCTGGCGATCGGCTCGGCGCATTCCTCACGCACTCCTTTTTATACTACACGAGATTTATCCGACCACTTTAGACGGAGCTGCCCATCTCCTCCCGCCTCGTTGATCACAAGCCAAATGAGATGACAGGGAAACGGTCCGAGAGTTCCGCTCCGACTAGCCAACTGATGGAACGCATCTCTAAATCCAATCCTTTTTAATTTAAACTCTATCATCTCCGGCATCAGGCAAAAAAAAAAAAAAAAAAACAAGTAGTGTGGGTTCGATCCCTTTTCATTGCGTTACACAAGATCTACATCAAAGCGGATTCAATATTTACACATTATATTGTATTTGTTTGTCCAAATGATTTACAGCTCTTGAAGTGTTTAAGGGCCCGACAGAATTAGCTGCCGAGTTCGAATCGTTCAGATAAATCTCGATGAAGCTGTACAGAGCTGGTCTGGTTGAGTGTGACCACTGGAACGAGGTGTTGAAAGTTGAGAATTAAAGGTTAATATGCTGTTAAATTGCAGTTCGAGGCGTCGGGGCACGGTCAAATGTGTGTCAAAGCACTAAATTTGTGTGTATGTGTGTTTGTGTGTGTGTGTGTGTGTGTGCATTGCGCTTACGCCTTAACCGCAAATGTGCGTACGCGTCGGCGCCACGACGGGCCTAACCAAAACATACTAAAAACCTGTTCCGGTGTTGTTAATTTTTTTTTTTAATATTAAACAAACATCTGTGTGCGCCCCACTAACTGTTGATAGTGGGAAAACTAATTACGTTATGCTTTAACTGTTGCGAAACGCTTATCAATTTTTGTTTAGCTAATTAAACAGCCGAGCTGAAGAGTGTATTGTTAATTAGAACTCAAATTTCAACAGCTTGTTAATTATTATTTAAAACAGCTTGTTAAACAGCGACATAGATCAATGCTGCAAGTAACATTACCGGATTACCGAAGATTGATTTCTGCAGACGGAAACTGCTTGGGAAAGTATTACAGCAGTTACTATTTCTACCGTCAAAGAGTAGTTTGAAAATATTACTTTCTTTCAGTTTAATCCTTTCGTTGCTACAGGATTACTAAAATCCTGTAACTAGAGGAATTACTAAGATAATATTTATACATCTAACACGTTAAAGCGATCAGTACAATATGGTGCTGTTATAATCTTCTTAAGGTTCCTCTCCGACTAGCGAAGGTTGGCGGTCAGTTCACCATATAATCTTACGTACTAGTAAATATTGTAATGGGCAAGCATATCACTATGAAATGAGTGTCGTTTTTTCTCTATTACATCAAGCCATGCGACGACGGCAAAAACTTTCAAGTATTGACTGCACTATGTGCATATTGCAGTAACGACGTTGCTGATGTATTTAAAGGTAAAGGATTTAAATGTATAGTTTAAGACATCATCATCATCAGCTGATAGACTCCCACTGCTAGGCATTAGTCTCCTTCAAAGATCTCCGTCGATCGATCCCGTAGTAAGACAAGCCATATACCTTCGTAATTACATATAGCATTATCTATTAAACAAAATATGCTACTTTGAGTTCAACTTTAGCTCACCTGTCGCTCAACCGTCATTCAAAAATATCCGAAACATAATAATTACGTTTAAGATGCTATGAATTCAAACTTCCATTGAATCCAATTTCACTCGCAAACAGCCGCTTACAAGGTCCACATTCACAACCTCGGAGTCGGTTCACCAACAAGGTTGGGCACCGCGACGCGTACGTTCAGCGCCAAATCGCATAGTTCAGTGGACGCGGCGAAGACATACACAGACTTTCACCGTAGTATGGGCTGTGACGAGAAAAAATAATTAGCATCTATTTAGTGTCAGGTTAGGCAGGCGGGCTGGTCATTGTGCCCATCGTTAGCTATCTATTCGCCGCGTCACCTTGCGTCCGCGCATCCAAGATGGCGCGGTTCGTTAGTGGAGCATTTGTCAAGATAATTGTCCGAACGGAGCGATTTGAGCCATTGACGTTTCCGTATTGTTATAAATAGTACTCGATATCTTACAGCCACCTCCATTGCGCCTTATTGAGGCGGCATAAGGCACACAACGCGTGCGCATCAACGTTAGACACTTCCCGCGCAGGTACACCGCCAGCTTTGACACGCAACCAAATCCATCGGCATTGTCTCTAAACTATTTGTTTGTTATTTTAATGCAAGCATTGGAATATGAAAAATGGTCGTTTGTATATATAAAATAAAAAATAACAACAGAAATTAACAATATATCTTATATATATCATCATCATCAACCGATAGACGTCTATTATACGACATAGGTCTTCCCCAAAGATCTCCACATTGATAGGTCCCGCACTGTCCGCTTCCAACGACCTTCACCGTATCGTCGGTCCACACAGTCAGTATCGCCTCAAGTACCATCGAGCACTAGGACCCTCGTTTATAGGATTTCCATATGAGGGGTTTAGAGTCATTTCCCACCCTGGCCCAATTCACATTGGTGGAAGCTAGAGCCTCGTTGGTTGATTAGTAAGGTGCGCCACGAGCAAGTGAGGTTGACTTGGGCTACGTGAGTTGTTGCGCAAAACCCCCTTCCACCCCTGGATATTATACAATATATTTCATTGCAGTTATAATGAAAATATAAATTTTACAAACCCTTTGGCAGAAAAATGTAAACATAGAAGTCTTCATTGACTGCTGATTACTAGTTCATCAACTGACAGAGGTCCACTGCTGGACATAGGCCTATGAATGATCACTTACATAAATATTAATAAATCGAATCGAACGATGCATAATGCATTTATTATGTTAATAAAGTAAACATCATATGTAACAGATTTCTACAATAATATCGTCTTAAGCAATAATGGTCACATTAACTAAGGACATGTCTCGGAACCATGTTTCCGCTAACCCCATTAAAGTTCTAAACGAAAATTAATAAAGTACCTAAAATCTAGGTTCAATAACTGAATTATGTTTGAAACGGACGGAAGTTAGGATTCCAGTCGTTTAACCATTTCTCCCGCTCAACAGTAGTAAAAGACTAGTGCGTTCTAGTTCAATAGCCGCTGTATATATTCATAAATTTATGGTCGGGTAAGCAGTGCCACCAGACAAAGGTCCAACTCAACTCCTCGCTCCATATCCTAAAGTTCTCATCTCATTTAACATTTCCGTATCCGTAAACATGTTTTGTAGGTGAACATGCTTCAATCGTACTAACCTAATTATGGTGAGCAAGATATAAAAATTTCATTATCTAGATATTTCTATATAAAAACACCACATAAAGTAAATTTTTTTCTATCAACTGACAAAGTATTATCTTTACCTAAAATCAGAAAATTAATAGTTATCTTATATCTTGAAAAAAAAGATTTCTCCGAGTCAATTACCATTTAATGTAAATCTCATTCATAGAAATGTTATGACCCTTTTACCGAGTATACATTAAATGAATTACGAGTAATTCTGTTTTTTTATAAAATTATTGTAGTATGTATATCTTAACTCAACACCGTGTTGGAGACGAGTTGAGGGGGCAGCGTGTGGATAAAGGGAACTAAGGTAGGAACAATTCTAGGAAGAGAGCACTTGACCTTTAGCGCGCCACCCTACATCCGAAGCGTGGCGCGTACGTTTAACCCCGTATTGGGTCATTGTATGCTCAGCAGTGGGCATCAATGAGCTGAAATGATCGTGATGTTCAACACAACTATGTAAACGGGCCCCGGCGGGGTTGCTCGATTACTATTAATGTTTTAACAGGTGCCGCTCGCTTAATTGCGGCCGTAAAGAAACAATCGGCTCGCGTCTATCGGACGACTTATTAACTGATTATCAGCTCTCCATTGATAAATTCACACCAGATCAACTGCTTTTTCATACATCAATTGATATATATAGCGTTACACAACCACGTAACAGAATATCGCTGAACACATCTCAATCAGGAACACTAACATTCAATGTTCAATCCGACAATAGTGTTGGCCTAGAAACAGTATAAATGTTAATACGTTCGCATCACCATATATCATCCATGATACGTTTGAATGTTACAATTGGCTTCATGTACCACTGGTGGAATAATAAAAAATAGACAACTAGAAACAATAGTTTTCGCGACTACTTCCTCACCTTGGACCATAACCCCAGTAAGCTTCCTTCACAAGTTACAAACACCTTCAATTTGGAATAACTACGCCTAAGATAAAATCTATAACTTGTTATAGGAGATGATACAATAATCAAACCAGTCTCAAGTACCAGCCGAATACCAATATAATTTTATGACTTTTAAGGAATATATCACTTTGCATTATTAATGAATACTTTAAGTAAAAGATTGGCAGGGTATCTATAGCTTCAGACTGACTAAGTAATCCGTTTTAATATATCAAGTTATCCTTAATAAAAGCATATAGTAATGTTACTATATTATACTTGTAGTCTTAGAAGATTAATATTAAAGCGCTAAAGATAAATTTTAATGGAAATATGAGAACCGGACATCCTTTACTGCTCACAGTGGTCGACATGCCGCGACTAACAAATATCGCCGTTCCTTGCTGTAAAGCCTTTTCATTAATCTAGATATTTTACACAAAAACGTATTGTTACCGTTAATGCCCGATAACAATGCGAATGTTAATTCACAATAAACTACTGAAAGTTCATAAGTAAAAGGTTGACGTTTGCGTGTAAGTACTAATGTCTACTTTCTCGACGGTACGGGTGTAATGAAATCTGACCCCCGCATCGGCAGCCGGACTGGATCTACGCTGACAGTTTTACAACTCGGCTTAGTCTAATGTTTAAACAGAGGCATACATTATTTTATAATAAAAGCTACTGAATATAGTTATATGATTGGCAGGTGTAGCAGTAACTATTGTTTCCGGCGCATGTTCATGCTGTTTATCTTATTACTTTTACAGCTTCATCGGATTCAGAGCTCAGGGATATGAAATCCTCGAACAAAAAAATTATATAAATAGTTACTGATATATATATAGATCATTTTGTTAAAAGAGGAGATAAAGATAAAAGTGTATCAGTATAAAAAAGTAAAACTATCCACATACGCTAAAGTCCTAGGCATTAAGTAAAGGTTGCGGAAAGATAGGTGTGTTTGCGTCCCCTCAACAGGTTCCCGCCTAGTCGCGGCGGAGGGGTTTAGTAGCGGTGGCTGGGTAGCCCACATTGAAGCGAAGAGGAACCTACCCGGCGGACTCGAGGTGTAGGAACGGCCCTAGGTGGCTGCTCTAGGTTATAGCTCCGGAGATCCACCGTGAGCTCACCTCGGATGCGCGCTGGTGGGCTGCAGGAACGGCTTTATGCAGCCGAGGTGGAGTCACGGGGGAAGGAGGACTGTCGGTATTGCGATGCGCCGCTTTCCTCATACTCCGCGGCGGTATAACGGGTGGTAGCGGGCCCAAGATCGGACAGGCCGCAGCGAGTCGGGACAGTTTTCTCTCCTGGCCCCCATAGCCTCTGAGTGACGGGTCCGGGGAATCGGTTGTCCGCGCAACTGCAAGAGACCGAGAAGAGGGCGCGCTGTGTGTTCTTCCCTCCCTCTCGAGATGGGGCTGCGTTATCCGCCCAGCGACTGGCGGGGTCGCGGACATGTGCGAAAGCGTTCCCGTAACCCCGCCTTAAAGCGACGAGGAGGAAAATCGTGGGGGTTTTAGTCGGTGCAAGTCCGACATAACCTATCTTAGCCACCACGAGGAAAGGTATGCGCAGGCAATTCCCTCACGTTAAACAAAAAAAAGGTGTATTCGCGTATACTAAGCGACGAGACGAGCAAGACATTCATCTCATGGTAAGTGACACGCCCATAACGTGGTGCTAATAAGGATGATGTACACACCACCAGATGTGACTTGAGACTTATATGTTGTCATTACCCTTCGTAATTTTACTAGCTACTACCCCTAAGCAGCAAAAGAAAATCCAGCTAGTAGAAAACCAACATTACTTTTAAAGTACGAATACAAATATATGTTATATATTTCAGGCACTAAAGGAATCATAAAAAGGTTCGATCCCATTTAATTCATGTAATATTAAGTCCTGTTAAAGTATTATACTATACTTAATACTTGTTTTTTGTAGACTTATGAATAGATATTTAATGTTAAGTATTAATGTACGATATTATCTTAAAATAACTATAGGACTTAATACATAATACGCTTTACGTCAGCGCGTGAACCACGCCGCTTATCTTATCAGTGATAACGTAGTAATTACCTAACTGATAACAAGTGGAGTGTGCTGAACAATTTCCGCCGTTTCCGTGTACAATGTCATCAAAACACATTCAGAAATTTTTTTTCGTTACTTCTTAATAATACTTTTTAAAAATCAACTTTTAACAAGGAAATAGTCCGCACTGCGTAAAGTATCCGTTTTTCTGATAACCTTTATACATAAACAATCACGACGAGGAGGAAGAACAACTAAACTAGTAATTACTAGTACTTTTAAACATTTGCTTTTAACTGGTTACAGTATCGTACCATTTCCGCTGCCGTTTTTGTGGTTATTATATACGCACGCTAAAGCGGTTCAATAGAAATTAACAAGATCGAAAGTCATATCCTAAATTCACATAAAATTACTAAAAATCTGACATCCCAACCATTGTCATCTTACTACCTTTATATTCAATACTTAACTATTACTTAATTAAATCTGATGTAGAGTATAATGTAACGATTTAAGCTGATATATTATCGAATGTATCTTATCGTTAACCAGTAAAGCAAATACCGTTTTACGCGGTTACTCCATTTTTGTATGAACATCCGACTGGACCGTTTATAAATCTCGTCGGTTCTCGGACGAGCCGCTGACAGAACGCATCGTTACCTTATCGCTTCTAATTTTTTGTTGACCGACAAGATGTCTTGTACAAGTTCACGCGTAAGGAAGTGTGAACAGTTACCGCATCTATTCTACCGGTTGTGAAGAGTTTAATGGTCCTTAGAGATGGTACGAAACGAAACTAAGGGGGATATAGTTTTTCGTATAAAATTTAAATCTTGGTTTATGCTTATCTTTAATTTTTTTAAATATCATTAACTATCACGCAACTATTTGAAAATTGATTTTTTTCTAATGACAGTTCACCGAAGCTGTAACTTTCTCCCAACTTTAGCGGTTAATCCGTTCGACCAGATCATTACAAAAATTGCGCAAACGTTGATTTGCGGTTTAAGTATAACATATTTAAAAAAAAAAATTAGAATACCCATTAGTTTAATATAGAGTTAATATATATAAGAAAGTACATTTCGTACCGAATAAACTGAGATCTTTATAATCAATTCTGCTCATATAAAACACCGTGTAAACCGAGGTTAATTTATTGCATAACCAAAATACCGCTTCTCCTTCAGACAGGTATCAGTGGTCACTTTATACATGAGAAAATACTTTTGATGGATATGAAGATACGAAAAGCTGTACAGTCCAAGGCTGACAAGCGAAGCTTGCAGCAGTTTGCAGCAGTGTGCGCAAAATAATAAATCGTAAGCTTCAAACTAAGAGATAATAAATTGTTGTTATTTATTATTATACATCAAACGTTGCTATCAGAGATTAATAAACGATGTATTAATTTTAACCGTATATATAAAATTAACTCGTTGCACGTTCCTTTATCACAGATTAATACTTCGACCTGATGATGACCGCAGGGAATCGTTGGACACGAACGATAACGGACCAGTCGAGCTGAAAATTTAATATGAAAAGCAATGTTCAGCAGTGGACCGCAATAAGACGAAATGATTATAACAATGTCGCACCAGTCGATAAGACATTTTGAATACAAACATTTATAAGGAAAACGTTTTTAGTAATAAAAACTCAACGCACAACAAAAATAAAAGAAATCTGTTACACGGGTAAGCAATTTTTTTCAACTTGTCGACTTTCTTCCGTTTTTACGGCGCCAAAGAAGCGGAATTATAAGTTCTCGACTACTTTTTGAAAGTAACTTAACTTTGCCGCCAAATTTTCTAACCTACAAAGTTTAAATACAAAAAAAAACGATTGTGTTCCACAGTAGAATTCATAAATAAACCACATATAGCCTGTCTAGCTAAAATATAGATATCGTCCAAAAAAATTGACCAAAGTATAAGGAGATAAGTGGGAAAGCAGATCTCCTCACAACACAAGACAACTAATAAAAAGATTTTGTCCTATATGTTTAAGTGTAAATACATAGCAGTCAAAAGAAATTATTTCTACCTACCTACATTGTTCTGTACTTTTTTTGGCTTGATAAATTCCGTTAGATCAACACTTAAGACTGGGCAACCTACACGCACACATGCAAATGACTACACGCCAATCATACATTGTATTGTTGATTAGAAAACAGCTCGTTCGAGTTTTGCATTTTGGATAGCTACAAAAAAAAACTCACCCGATTAGATTCCAAGGCCTCCGCGCTATGCTCCTCTTTTTGTCGGAAGCAATTAGTGCACTTGCTCTTATTAAAGATGTTCGGTGCGAATTTCCTGCAATCCGAGCGCCCAGACATGATTGCCAGAGGTCAGGGTTACCTCAACGTTCACTATGTCACCGTCCACAGCATGATGGTACTAACACCAACACTTAATAATTATTCGCCTTTATTGACGAACACGAAGTTTTTCACGCGCGCACCCACCGGTGAGTGATCAGCAAAATCACTGCAAGTAAAGTGAGCGTTAGCGTCATAAAAAAAAAACACATGCACTGCACAATCTTCTTCAGAAACCGAACATAGAAGAAGTCGAACAATCGCGAAAATATTATTCGTATTCACGTCAAAATAAACATCGATTTTTACAATAAACACGCGGAGTTCCCGAGCGCACAACGACACATCCGCCCGTCCATTTTACATCTGATAGAAAAGCAAGCACAGGCGGCGAACAAAGTTGTTGTTTTACAACTTCTCTTTACTTGTTATGCTTGTACATTTTTTCAATGTGTTGTAAGTTGCGCGTGTAGTAGTGAACATCTATCTCGCTCTCGCATAAGATGTGTATTTTGCTCTAGCTCTTTCGCACTTTTCATTATTTAACTTAAATAGTGTTTGACCTGACATCTATCGAGCGTTTAGGGTTTCTTACACTGACATTCATAGATATATAAAATAATGATAACTGTAGCTGATGTAGTACAATAGATGTCACTGTCATTAATATAGTTGTTAATGAGTATGTTCGATTCAAATTTTTTTTTAAGTATATCATCTACTGGTGGCAGATTTCCATTGCCGGAGCCCATCTAGGTAGGTACCACCGCAGCGCTGATTTCTGCCGTCAAGCAGTATTATGCAAACATTATCGTGTTCCAGTTTGAACGGCGCTATAGCTAGTGAAATTACTGAGGCAACGAGATTTAACATCTTTCAAATTTTAAAATTTTCAAGGCGACGAGAGCAATATGGTTCTGTGTATACCATCCTAATTAGCGTCACGTTGTTATGGATAGGCATATTACTAACGATCAAGCTAACAACCCTCTCGTTTCGTCGCTTGTTAAAATATTTAATAGTAACAACACTACTAAAACCACATCTAACATTTGTATAAATTCAATATGTATATAATTTATGTTTTTTATTTTTACCTTCGCTAACGATTCACAATTACTTCATCATCGTCTGCCGATGGATTGCTTGACGTATACCTTTCCAAAGATCAATGCTCATTTTTGCGATCGTTAAAAGAAATCATTTCAATTATTATATACTTATTTGTAGTCAAACTTATGCTAAAAATGTAGAAAATAAGTAACATTAATATTACATATCTTTCTTTATCCATTGGCATAAGAAAATTAATCATGGATTACATTTATTTTTCGAACCTATGGTAAGGTAAAATCATAAAAAAAGGGATTTTAGTTACAAGTTTTGTATATTGTTTTATTCAATTAAGCGACAAGACGAGCGGGACGTTTACCATATGGCGAGTAATAGATATGTTTGCCCATAACAACGTGGCATGATATTAATTCCTGTTACCGCAGTTATTACACTGGCTACAACGCCCTTCAAACCGGAATACAGTTATGTTTCTACATTACTGTTTGATAACAGAAATAGGCGCTGTGGTGGCACTTATTTAGGCAGCCTCTGACAACAGAGACCTACCACCAACAGATTTTATTAGTGACCATTCCATGTATTTAATACAAGAAAATATTAAAAACTCAGTACATTAAATAGAAAATTTGTTTAATTAATAAGTAGCCTATGACTGATAATTTTATAAGAAATTTCTTGTCTCTTAATTACTATAGCCTATGTCCAACAGAGGACATCTGTCGTCTGATGATGATGATCATGACTATAGAATGCTTGTTTTCCTGAGGAAACGTCAGTTTATCTTTTAGAGACAAATTCTCGGAGTATTTGCATAGAAACGAAATGTTCAAGTAATTTATAGTCTTGTAAAAACTTGTCTTTTTAATAAATTAAACAATGAATTGGTGTATGTCACTTGTGCATAAAACTTCTATTTTTTTTACCAATTTGGGGAGGACATCCATAGTATGGTTATTTCTTGTCTTTCGAGCATCACGGTTTTATCAGTAGGTTAAACTCTGAAGATCATATCTTTCGCTTTTTAATTATTAAAAAAATACTACATGAAGCGCACTTTGTCTATGGTCTTTCGCTAGTCTACTGCCGTCGTTTAGTTTGACATCTGTCAAACTGATTAAATACGTCCGTTCGAGGTTGCCGACGTACGTTGCTACTAGCGCGATTCATGATTGACTTATCGCATCATACGTTTCCTCGCTTTTAAAGCACGCTGCTCAATGTTAATTTTCAGTCTCTTTTAAACCGGCAAAGCGCTGTTAGGTTATAATATTTTCGTACTGCGTCTAATTCATATTTTTCGTTAAGGTGAGAGACGTTTATTTATTCAAAATATTTTTCTTACAAACTATTAATTAACAAATTTCTACACGTTAAAATTAATTCAAAAATTATTTTCTTCTTATGTTTCGGCTAATGTTTTTGTTTTAGGAACATGGAAGACCTAAGTTTTATACCAGACCTCTTAAGCGGGCCCCTTGATGTTTATAGAAATACTGCATCGTTTAACTGGAAACGCCTTAAACTTTCATTGGAAGGAGATGTCGAACTGTTAAGACTAAAGGTACGATGTTCATAGTAATATAAATTTACATAAATTAAATAATTTTACAATAAAACTAGCATGAATAAATTCTTTAAATTGTTAGGAATTTTTTAAAATATATTAAATGATTTACATTTTTTTTCATTAAAGATTATTATTTAATGTTTTTGTTTATTATAGCAGTATTACACGAAAAGTAATTTTAATCAAGTTTTGTAGTGACCAGATTCAGATAATTTACAAAGTTAATTAATAGAATAAAAATTTTTATAATAACTTATCTTCAAAGTTGCCATTAATATGTATTTTATTTTTTGCCAGAATCACATTGTAATGCAACTTAATTTATTACACTATTTTTTTTATACATTGAATAATTCATGTTTGTCAATGTGCTGATGACATGAAAAATGATAATTAAAAAAATTAAAAGTTGTGTAATTTTTCATCATGATAGTGTAGATATAAGGTTGAATTCATCTTTTTTGTTATGAATTTCTAAATATTTGTTCATATGTATTAAATTTGATTGCTTTATCCTCTTAAAATTTTTACTCATAATTTGTTGTTAATTTGGTATTACTTACATAAACAAGATTAAAAATCTTATTTTTTCCACTTATAATATTTTTTAAAAGAAGTATATATATATAAAAAATTAGATAATGCCTAATAAATTTTTGCAACATAGAATATAATGTACATGATGATAATTACAATTATTTTTTTACATTTCACTTTATACATTTTTCAATAATTGTGGTTTTATTTATTTTTTATTTTGTCAGATATGGCAGATGTTTAGTTGATAAACAATTTAGTTTTTGACAACGTTTAAATTAACAGTTTTTTTTACTTATAGTACAAAATATGGCATATTCTTGAAAAAGATCCGTTATTTGCCCATAACCAAGTCACACCATCTGTAGAGGAACAGAAGCGTCTGACTCAGCTGCAATTAAAGAAAATCAATGAATACAAGTTTGTTACAAAAGAAATCTTTAACTCCAGCTACAGCAAAAGGGTAAGAATTTAAAATTATTATTATTTTTGTCTTATTTTTTAAATTGTAAAAGGGAACACATAGGTAGGGGTCCCTCATTTCTCACAAATCGAGTCCGAGGAGGATTATAAATATCTTTGTCGATACCAAAGGGATGGGGGCACGGAGTTGCTATGGACAACCTCTGAGGCTGTCTACACAAAGTTTAGAGTGAGAACGGCTTAGTTTGTTAGGGATTCCAGTACTCCTTTCTGTATGCATAGTGATCACAGAGTGGAATTTAGTGAGTAAACATTGGGTTTTCTGTAAGCAGAACCTTGTCTCTTTAAAAACCGTATTTTGAATCTCAATAGAAAATGAGCCCTTTTAGTACAACTATTGTACAGTATGCATTTATGCAGTTACAAGTGTAGTAGCATTGTCGATGATAATTGTTTTCATTAACATCATTATTTTAAAAAGTGTGCCAATGCATATATTTACATATTTTCTTCGTCTATAGACGCGTGCAATCATGACAATTAACGAAGCTGTTCAGTCTCTAAACCCCAGCGTGTCGGTTAAGATGGCCATCGGGATATATCTGTTCTCCAACGCGCTGCTGTCACTCGGCACGGAACGCCACCATAAATTCTACGAAGCAACGATATTAAATCGAGAGGTGAGTTTATTCTAGGAAACTATGCTTTCGCTTGCATGATGTTTATGGATGTAAGGTGTTCACAGTAACTAAACAATCAGACGAAGAATTAAACAAACTGTGATAGGCACCAGTTATTAGAATATGTCTAATTTGGTACTTGCATTTTTATTTACTGGTGGTAGGTCTCTGTTGTCCGAGATCATCTAGGTGGGTACTATCGCAACGCTTATTTTTGCTGCCAAACAGTATTGTACAAACATCACTGTCTTCCTGTTTGAACGGCCTTGTAGTTAGGATAATTACTAAGGTAACAAGACTTAACATGTTGTCTGAAGGCGACGAGCGCAATGTGGTGCAATGTGTATTGTCTTAAATATCCACATTATTATGGGCACGCGTATCACTTATAGTCAGGTGAACTTGTTTGTATCATCGCTTCGTAGGATAAAAAAAAGTTCGATGAAACATCGAGACGTGGTTCGCCTGCCGATAATAACGTAGCACTAGTTACGATGATCTACACACCAATACAGTGTGCTCGTTGTCTTGAGACGTATATTAAGTTTCGTTACCCTGGTAATTTTAATCGCTACAACGCTTTTCAAACCGGAACCGAGTGATGTTTGCACACTACTGTTTGGTGGCGGCAATAGAAGCTGCGATGGTATCTACCTAGATGGTTTTCGCCAACAGAGACTTACCACCAGTAAGTACAGATTGTTTCTGCCGAAATGCAGGTACAAAATTATATACAAAAAAATTACTCGTAAGAATTGTTGTAAAGCACAATCGAGAAATATTACTACACATCAATAAAATAAACACATTCACATTTTTACTTCCGTTTCGGCCAAATGAGATGAGTGCGAAACCGTTGGGTTTTAGCCGGTATGAGTTTGGCATAACTTATTTGTTGCCCTAATAGCGGAAGGGTAACCAATACAGGATTTCACCACGAAAAAAAAAAGGTATCACCTCAGCTCCTATTTCTGCCAAACAGTTATGTATAAACATCGAGTGAGTCGAGGAGAGGCTTTAGCAGTGAGTTTGGACATAGCCCACGCATTCGATCAGGTTTGGCATTGTGGTCTTCTTATGAAGTTACCATCATACGGACTCCCTGAGGGATTGTGTCAGTGGACTAGTAGCTTTCTGTTCTGCAGAAGCATAAGAGTCGTCGTTGACGGCAGCAGCTCTATTTGCATGGATATAAATTCAGGTGTCCTACAAGGATCTGTGCTGTCACCGACGGTGATTTTACCATATAAATGACATATCAATCGACGGCATTCATTGCTATGCGGATGACAACACCGAGGACACCTGCTACACGGGACGTACCAATGTCCCTCAGACTGCTGTAGAGGAAAGTCGAAGGACTCATGTGTCAGAAATTGAGGTAACTCTTGCTAATGTGTGTATGGGGTCACCTCAATTTAGTTCTTTTTAATCCATCCAAGACACAAGTTCGCGCGTTCACCGCTAAGAAAACTCCATTTACTGTAGTCTCTTAGTTGCAGACTACATCTCTGACCATTTCAAGAAGCATTGGGATTTTAGGCGTCGAAATTTCCAGTGACTTCCAGTAACGGGGGCACTTGGAAGGGAAGGTAAAGCTGGCATCTAAAAAGCTCGGTGTAATTAACAGGCGAAGCAATACTCCACTCCGGGGCAAAGGTTGTTGCTATATAAAGCGCAAGTCCGGTTTGACATGGAGTATTGCTCTCATCTTTGGGCGGGAGATGAAGACAGCTGGGAACTTTAGATTCGGTGCAAAACAGAGCTGTCGGTATTGTTGACGACTCTTCGCTAACGGACGGTATTGAACCTCTCGGTTTTAGGAGAGATTTTGCCTCCATGTGTGTGTGTTCTACCACCTCTATAACGGGATCAATTCTGATGAACTGTTTGGCATGATACCCATGGCTACATTTCATCATCGCACTGCTCGACATCTGCAGGGAATTCATACTCATACACTTGAACCGCAGTGGTCACGTACGGTCCGATCCAGAGATGTTTTCTCCCGAAATACTCTGAATACTCAAAATGTGGAGTGAGTTACCTGTCGAGGTTTTCCCTAGGAGCTACAATATGAAGTTATTCAAAAAGGACATGAAAAGGTTTCTGCAGGGTTGGCAACACGCCCAGTGATACCTCTGGTCTTACTGGCGCTCATAGCCTGAGGTTACCGCTCAACATCATGCACGCCGCATGCCTGTTTGCAACCTAAGTATTAAAAAAAACATTACTGAGTTCCGGTTTACAGAGCACTGAAGCTAGTATAATATTGAAGTATCGAAACCGTAGTGTCAAAAAAAAAAACAATGCAGGTGTATCATTTGAATCTTGAAAGTCGTGAGATAAAAAAAATGTCGCATAGGTAAAATTAGGATATGATGTAATGGGGGTCGTCATAATGTTGATATACGTACTTCAGGGGTAGAGTCCGATACGATCGGATCATTATTAATACATATACTTTGTTTTATAAACATCTTTGTATCAGTTAAAATTTAACCAAAACAATTATTTTAATAGAGGACAGTACTTCTTCAAGTTTGTGAAAATTTCTTGAACAAGTTTATGTAATTATTTAGTTAATCTTGCTCATGATCACACCGCGTTCATTTCCTTTTCCTACTCCTCCGTGTTGGATATTTTTTATTGGAATTTTTTTTGCGTAGTTCTATCAAGGAAATGTGCTTATTGTCTGGCTTTGAGGGGCGTTGTTAGTAACTTTTTTTTTGATTTCTGGGAGGAAATCTACGAAAACGTAATCTGCCTTTGGTGGGGAAAACAGTTAAGTCGAGAATTTTACCCACTAAAATCGCCTCGGTGGGTCACCTTCGGCGTTGGGAGAGGTCACGGGATCTCAGTTTGGAACACAGCCGCGGTTGCTACATGCAGACCCTACCAGCCTTGTGAGTACTATTTCAGTGATCGCCGACCACGTCCAGCTATTGTCCGCCTCAGGGTTGTAGTTAGTTACTGAGTTAACTAGCCTAAAATTGACGTCTTTTTCTACATTTTTTTTATTTAATTAAGCTACGAGACGAGCAGGACGTTCATCTGATAGTAAATAATATGCCCGCACATAACGCGGCGCTAGTTAGAACGTTAGATACTGCATAAAATGTTGAATCTCGTTACCCCAGTAATTGCCCTAGCTAAAACCTCACTCGGACGGGAACACAGTATTGTTTGGCGGCAGAAATAGACACTACGGTGGCACCTACCTAGACGGTCTTCAGTAACAGATTTTTTTCATAGTTTCGGAGGGAAATCTTCCAAAGATACCCTACTTCTGGTGGAAAGTGAGGGTTATGCGAGATTCTTAATCACTGAAATCCACTCGGTAGTTTGCATCAGTGCATTCGGGGGACCCGATACCTTACAGAATGCACCAGTGCCCTTATACACTTTGTGTTAGCACGTCTGTGAGGAAGGGTAACACACTCTTAGCCACCATCGCTGAGCCACTCGCTGTCCAACGCAGGTTCGCTTGTTTAGCGATAAGGGCCCCCACCCTCAATACCCGCGAAACTCTTAGACCCTTTTAATCGCCTACAACAGGCACGGTTTACCTTAGTCCTATTCTTACTAGCCCTAGGCTACAGTGCTAACAGAGAACTACCACCAGTAAACATTGCTATGGAGCGGTTCAATATAAAGCTTTATGTCATTACATGTTATTACAATTTCGAAACCCGATATATTTATATGTAGCTTATCTAGCTTCAGTGTGTGTCAGTTTGTCGCCGATAGCTTATTGGTTTGTTGCGTAAAAGTGCAAGCCAATGGAGTGAAGTTACCGCGGAATTCAAATGGTCCATATATAATGATCCCATGTATGCAATTATCATTGTTAAATTCATTTTCCATAACAATTAAAATTGATAATAATTAGAAGATTTTAATGTAACTAGAACAGTAGTCAATTCTGTTGACTGCTGGGCTTTTACTAGTATATATCCCACACATGTTTAGATTAGAATTAGAAGGAAGTATTCGGCTTAATACAAATATAACTTGTTAGGTGGTTTGAAGCAATTAAACTGTTTATCTTCCCTGTCGTGAGCAATAGGATCATCACGAGTTTTACTATGGTTTTTTTGAAATACGTTCGCGTTTCCCGTAAACAATTACAACCTATTTTAATATGATACAATATGGAAAACAAATGACGTGTTAACAGGATGGAGCCTAAACCTTTGTCGTTGAGATTTTAACAGGAAAACATAATAATTGGTACTTCGTTAAGTGTTTTTATTATACATACATTTTTAACATAGTTTTTGCAGTCCGTTTGAAGTAATATTCTAATATAAAACCGTTTGATTTTGTTACATTTGAAAGGAATTATTTCGGTACCAAACGCCAGTGGTGTAATTGATAAGTTCTATTATCAGCAGACACACTGACTAATTCCTATAACGCTGCGTGGCCTTGTTGACAATTAAAAATACCGCAGCACTATGTTAAAAGCGGTCCACATCTTCAAAAGGAGGCTCAATGTTTAAAAAACATATATAAACTTCGCATATGTTATGATGGATGTGAAGAAGTTACTCATCACCGTTCATCCGTGAGAAGAGTTACTTCATAGAACATTAGTGTTATCAGGTTAAGGTTAGGTTAGTGTTTCATGCGACAAGTAGTACTGTTTCATGCGACAAGTAAATTTAACTAGCTATGACTGTGAATGAGATATTCCTTAATCATAACAGATAAAGCGCGTTTGCGATAGTCATTCCGATCGATTTATTGATCTAGGTTCGCATTAATCATTTACAAAATCAAATCGTAAATAGCGAGCATTTAATGATATGGTGTGATGATGCGATTTTAGCTCTAGTGATCGTGATGATTTCATGCAGATTCTGGCGAGTTTCGCGCTGACGGAGATCGCGCACGGCTCGGACGCGCGCCTCATGCGCACCACGGCGACGTACGATCCGTTGCGGCGCGAGTTCGTCATCCACACGCCGGACTTCGAGGCCGCCAAATGCTGGGTTGGTAATCTAGGTAAAACCTCCGTGTGGTTACTATTTAGCTTTTTTTACACGTACACACCGTAATGCTGTGAAATACTCTACTAAGGTTCTATTCTTGGTATTTAGCTGTAGACCGTCTAGGTCAGTGATTCTCAACCACTGTGCCGCGGCACTTTTGTGTGCCGTCAAATTTCAAAAGTGTGCCGCCAAATTTTGCAAATATATAATAATGTTAATATTATTAAAATATGATGTATTAGTTTATTTCGTATATTTAAAATTTTTGTCATAAACTACTTATGCAGTGTGTTGTAGTAAGTAAATAATTTTTATCTTTTTCTTTATGTGTCGCCAAATTTTGAAATCGTTAAATATGTGCCGCAACAACAAAAAAATGGTTGAGAATCACTGGTCTAGATAAGTACAACTGCAGGGCTTATTTTTGCAGACGAACAGTAATCTGCAAAACGTTACTGTGCTTCCAGTTTGAAATTACTGAAGTAACAAAGCTGAATATCTTTAATCTCAGAGCCAAGCTAAAAATAGTATTTTGTAAGCTTTTTAACCGTATCTATATCTGATGGACGTGATGTTTTATTCTGTTGCCGGAAACCGTCTGAGTAGGTACCATTGTATCTGCTATTTCTACCGACAATCAGTAGTGTGCAAACGTTACCGTATTCCGGCGTGAAGGATGTTGTAGCTTGTGAAATTACTAGTAATTTTCATACCAGTAGTTACTTCTGAGTAACGGGACTTAGTTTAGTTATGAAGTTTCATATGTCACAAGGCGACGAGCGTAATCTGGTGCAGTATATATCACTCTAATTAGCGTCACGTTGCAGGCAAGCATATTACTTACCATCAGGTAGTCTCGCTTGTCTCGTCGCTTAGACTAAATGCGTATATCTTTC
Organism: Ornithoptera priamus; assembly: GCA_029034505.1. Taxonomy (NCBI): domain Eukaryota; kingdom Metazoa; phylum Arthropoda; class Insecta; order Lepidoptera; family Papilionidae; genus Ornithoptera; species Ornithoptera priamus. The sequence continues at coordinate 1,837,012 of JARDWD010000559.1, forward strand.
CATTAAAGTATATACCTGCTTCCTCCATTGATACCCATTACTTTGGCGTTTCGCTATGAAAGGCGCTGTAGATAATGAAATTACTATCTACCTATCTACTACTATCATCCGATAGACGTCCACCGCCAAAGTTCCCAAAGATCTCCACATACAGTCAGCATGGCCTTCGGTACCGATTGGCACTAGAGGCTGTCTTATATAGAGATTCATGTGGGAGGATTTAGGCTATTTCCCACCATGTAGGCTTAATGCCGGTTGGCGGAAGCCAGAGCCTCGTTTGTTGTTTAGCATGGTGCACGACGAGCTGGTGAGGTTGGCTGGGGTCCTGGGAGCTGTTGTGCAGAAACCCTTACAGCCTTTATATAGTAATTGCAATGATATCTGTATCATTTTTTTTGTTCGATGTAGCTACGAGATGTGTGCGACGTTTACCTGGTAGTGATACCCATATAAACTTGGAGCTAGTTAGGATGAGATACACTACACCGCATTTTGCTCATTACGGGGTAGAGTAGTCCCCCCTTGAATGTTTCATGATAGCGATGTGACCTAAGTGATACTTAATTAGCGGTTAGCGATTCAAGTGGAGACTGAGCATTATAAAAAATATCAAAGCAAAGATTGTTTAAACAATGCAATGATCATGGCATTAATGATGATATTTACGTACAGTGTATATTGATTTTTTTTTTTGGTATTGTAATTGTGTGAATATGTTAATGCATTTACACAAAACGTTGTTAATAGATTAAGAAAATGAAAATTAAGCAGTTATTGTGTTATTCATCACAAGCACCGTCACAGCTGGAGCTTATTTCCATCCATTGTTCAATTGATGCTCTGAAAATTGTTTTGCTCTTTTTTTCGCTATTTATTCCCAATAATCGTGTGAATTTCCTTTTTATTTTACTAATTAATGACTTCCGTTTTGATTCGTTGCTTACGGCATTACAATTGTGTGATTTTTGTATTAATTACTGTTGAAGAAACTATTAAATTTATCGTGTCTGGTGTAACGGATCTCGCAACACAACTCACAGACCCAAGCCAACTTCACCTGCTCGTGGCGCACCTTGCAACATACGAGGCTCTGGGTCCTACAAACCCGCATTGGGCCAGCGTAAATGACACAAGTCCTCCCTTATGAACTTCTACTGACGTTGGTCGCAAGAAGCCGCAGGATGCGCGCAGTGTAGAACCGATCGATGTAGAGATCTTTGAGGGAGGCTTATGTCCAACAGCGGATGTCTTTCGGCTTATGATGATGATGACGTATCTGATGACAATTTTATTGGTGGTAGGTCTCTGTCGACGGAGACCGTCTAGGCCGGTACTCGCGCAACTCCTATTGCAGCCGCCAAACAGTACTGTTACCATGTTACAATTAGAAGGGCGGTGTAGATAATTAAATTATTGATGTAACGAGATTAAACATCTTAGGTCTCAAGGTGACGAGCGCTATTTGGTGCTGTCTACATCATCTTAACCAGCGCCGCGTTGTTATAGACAGGTGTTGGCAATAAGAGACCGATACTTAAATGAATTCGGAAAAACCACACTACCAAACAAACCTTTACATCTGAATCCAGTTTGAACAAGGGACCATCTTGTTACAAGGAGGTTACCTGGCCACGGATGCAGTGAATCAAGTAGCAGTAGTAATTTTTTTTTTATTAACCCTGTAAATAGATATGCGTAACCAACAAATCTCGAATTGTTTATACAAGGTCGGATGTTGCAACTGTTCGATTGTACTAGATCATTCGTTATAGAAAAAATTTATTGTTTATATAAAACAATGTATTTTTTAGTTTGATTTCACCTCCAAAAGTATCATTTGTTTGGTTTCAAGTATTTATTATAAAAAAGCCTTCTTATTCTCACATCTAGCTGTTCCTAGTTAAAATATTCTAAATAATCTCGCCTGGCGGCATCCCCTATCCCTCCTTCTCGTTATTAATATTCCCGCAACTCCTTTCGGGGAAAGAATTTTGTAAAGTCCATTCTTAGCTGATCTCTAAATGACAGAGGCTTTTAACAAAATTTCAGTGTTCAGTTCCAATAGTTCCGGAGATTTTGTGATAAGTACACGAATCTCTGAATATCTGTGATATGACATATACATTAAGCTATACCTATGATACCATAACCGGTGAAGTTATGAAAGTCATATGACAATCAATTGAAAAAAAAAGAATATACCCACCATTGGTATAGCCTTAATGATGATCTTTAATTATGCTTTGTCCTTAATTAAAGGACATAACTTTTAATAGTAAAAATATTCTTTCAATTGCCTAAAATTAGAATAACAAGTTGTATAATCATTTATTACGCTTAATAAGATAAGCTTCTTAATAATTAATTTGCTTAATAAAATACTTAGTTTGATTATAAAATAAGTATAATGTTTATCATCAAAGATACATTGTGTATCATCAGGCGGGATCGTAGTCAAATATAAAAAGAAGTTACATAATACCTCACAAAAATCACCTTAAGTCATTCGAAAGTTATCAAGTGTTAGTAAGTTATATATATAGGTCGCGTTCCACGGTTGAAAAGCTTATATCCATCAGTGGACTGCCGGAGGCTGTTGATGATCACGAAGAAGATATATATGTGCTTAACAAATGTATATATTTATTTTATTCACTGGTGCCTGTGCTTACTTACTACACCCTCTAAACTTATTACTAATTAAATATATAAATCTAACTATATTTCTTATTGCGATAGTCGTGTGTATGTGTATGTGTATGTGTATATGTGAAATGTAAAGCGTTACAGTAAATAATATCCATATAAATATTCACTTACTACCTGTAATATTAACATAGATAAATCATCCTATGAACCTAGACAAAAACATTAATTACATAATTAACCATATTCTTAGTTCTTAGCTCTGCATATAAATGGCTTGATTTTACGCATGAAAATGGCAAGGAATCCAAAAATATTTTATTTTTTTTATGCAAGTAAACGACGAGACGAGCAGAAAGTTCACGTGATGGTAAATGATACGCCTGTTCATAACAACTTAACGCTAGTTAGAATGGTATACACTGCACTCGTCGCCTGAGGCAAAAAATGTTGAGTCTAGTTTCCCCAGTAACTACACTAGCTACAGCGCTCTTAAAACGGGTCCACAGTAAGTCTTTTTTTTATCGCGAGAGAAATCTTAAAAGATACCTTGCTTTTGGGGAGAATAAAAGGTTATGTGGGGCTTCTAATCACTAAAACTCCCTCGGTGTTCTCCCTCAGTGCGTTAAGATGGGTTCCGGGATCTCTCACGGAACGCACCAGTTTCCCCATGCACTCCGGCTAAAACATCCCACGGAAGGGTAAAGCCGTTCTTAACACCCACGCTGTGCTACGGCAAATGCAAGACCGGGTCCGGGACCGGACCAAGGTCTCCGGAAACAGAGACCTACCAATAATGTGTCTACAATATTGATGCTTTATAAAAACCCCCGCAACTCCCTTTGGGGAAGGAATTTAGTGAAATGCGTTCTTAGCTGACCTATATCCGGTAAAAGGAATATTCCTACCAAATTTTAAGTTTCCAGACCTTATGGTGCCGGAGATATCTCTATACAGGGGGAAATTTCATATACAGTGTGAAAGGTAATAGGTGTAAAAGATCTGGAGAAGCTAAAGTATAGCTCGTATCCTATCTATCTATGTATGGAATGCTCCATCCAAAAACAATACTTCTGTAATTATTAACTTTTTAAATATTTTTCTAAATACTCCCGAATTTCTAGGAAAAAATTCGATGATTTTATTTCTTACTTATTTCTACACAAATTTTAATGTAATAATTATTGTTTAATCATTGTTTTATTAAATTAAATTAATAATCATCACTTAGACGGTTAAAACTTTTAAATTAGGTTCTTTGACAGTCGTGACAGTAAAAAATAAGCGTCATACTTACATTTTTATTTAATCTTTAAATAAAATTTTATTTATAAAAAATACGAATAAAGCACCTAAATAAGTACTTAATTTCAATACCTATCCGACAAGGTATAAGAAAGTACATAAAGTTTCTAGAATTTAGTAAAAAAACCAAGTACCATGAAATATCAAACTGTAGAGACTCGTTAAACTAGACGCCGCGTCGGCCCTTAACTTGACCCTTTTGTTTTTGTTGTAACACGTGCGAGTTTATTGTTGTCGTTTAGATATGGAGTTCAGAGTAAAAGTTTAAAGTAACAATTAATTTAAATTTTGCTCAAACTGACGGTCACGGTTCCTGATACAAGCACGAAGCCTTTTTCTTAAGTCAGAGTGAGTGACTCGCCCTGTGAGCTGTTCTCTTATTTTGTCAGTAGCGACGATGATGCGTGACTTTAAATCTTCTAACGATTTAATTGTTGTTGTGTACACTAAAGATTTCATGTGACCCCATAAGCAATAATCGCAAGGTGTTAAATCAGGACACCTTGCGGGCCACGGTGTTGGTCCGTCTCGGCCAATCCATCGCTGAGGGAAAGTAGCGTCTAACCAATGTCTTACGCGCGAGACAAAAATGGGCGGGACAACCGTCATGCCGGAATACCATTTCTATTCTGGTTTCCAATGGTAATCCTCCAGATAATTAAAAAAATGATTTCGAAGAAAACCTTCATACGTCTCCCCATTTAAATTGTTGGGCAAGAAGCCTGGGCCTATCAAGTAAGTATGAATTATATCCATCCATACGTTTACGGAGAATCTTCGCTGATGAGCTCTTTCTCTAATCACGTGGGGATTTTCACCTCGCAGAGCCCAATAATGACTATTATGAAAATTTGTTATGCCGTCTCTGTCAAACTTCGATTCATCAGTCCACAATATTTTGGTGAGAAAATAATAATTTTCTAAATCTGCATGGAGCATAAAACGGCAGGAGTCTAACCTCCTGTCAGGGTCTCCTTGCTCCAGGGTCCGTACCGGTGTATAATAAGAGGGGTAGAGCCTTGCCGTATGCACAGTAAGCCATACTTTTCATTGTGTTGTTTCCATCAATCTTGCCAAGACCCTGGTTGACGTAGTCGGGTCTATAACAATATGTCTATGATCCCTTCTTCCTCTTCAGTATCGTAGATGCGTGGCCTACCTGCGTTATCATATCGCCTCTGTTGAACGCTGCCAGTTTCCCTGACGCGTTGATAGCGCCGCAGCAAAGACTATGACTAGGTAGGTGACGATTAGGAAAACGTAGCTGACATTCTCTTCGTGCTTGTAAAGAATTCAAGAATCTCTAATTCCATAACAATAGAAAATGTCAGCGTATTCTTCATTACCGTAATCCGCCATTGAAATTAAATTTATTTGGTATGGAAAAGAAAAACTATTCAGAATTAAGAAGACAACGATAATGTGCGTCCGCCCACGAAAGTAGTTAAATTTTAACTGTCGTACTGACTCATTATCTAAAAATGACATTGCACATGTTTCACAATGATCTCAATATCTTAAACGCCCCGCTCTTCAGAAGGCGTCTTCACTCTAAGAGGATGGATGGAAGAAGGAAATAGAATGGAGAATGATAGAGATAAGAAATGTGTGTAAGATAAGTATAGGATAAAAGATGAAAGGATAAATGACGATAAGCAAGGAAATCAGAAAAACAATAACTGATGATAAGTGTATGAAAGTAAAAGGCCCTGACCCAAAACACGCAGGTGGAAACGATTTAAAAAAAAAAATATATCTTAAACGACATCAATAAGCTCGTACGTGTTACAACAAAAACAAAAGGATCAAATTAAGGGCCGGCGCGGCGTCTACTTTTATATGTCTCTACAGTTTGATATTTCATGGTACTAGGTTTTATTACAAGTGTTTTTTTTCTAAATTCTAGAAACTTTATGTACCCCCTTATACCTTGCCTGATAGTTATTGAAGTCAGGTACTTATTTAGTAGTCGTGGTGGCTCAATGGCTATGAACTCAGACATCGCAATCAAATGACGACGGTTCTAATCCCGGTCGGGGCATTTACCTCTCACACAATTTTGCATAACGTGCATATTGTTACAATTACTTAACGGTGATGCAAAACATCGTGAGGAAACCCGCACACTGAAATTATCTTTGTGTGTGTGTGTGTGTGTGTGGTGGCCCCAATAAAGTAACAATAGGTTCTCGCCCCCTGTTACATGGGACCGAATCTGACCATATCTAGCGAAAAATTGGTGTTTATTCGCCTCTCCTTACTTCTACTGGGAAAAAAGGCGTGATAGTGTAAAAAAAGGTACTTATTTATGTGCTTTATACGTACATTTATATATAAAATTTTATTTTAATATTAAATAAAAATATAAGTATGACGTCTTATTTTTTACTATCATGACAACAACCTATTTTAACTTTTAGCCTCTAATTGATAAATATTAACTGAATTTAATAGGAAAATGATTAAACAACAATTTTTGCAATAAAATTTGTGAAGAACTAAATTAAAGTATTTTTTCCTAAATAATCGAGAATTTTTTCAAAAATATTTAAAAAATGAATAACTCCAGAAATATTGTTTTTGTATGGGGTATCCCATACATAGATAGATAGGAGCTATACTTTAGCCCCTCCAGATCTTTTACACCTTTCACCCTGTATATTAAACAGTCACATTTATTTTCAAAGTGTCTTGCACATATTAATTCTCTCATCACCTTATGACAATATGCAATGAACGTCATCACCAGGAGGGTCCTTGTTTCTAGGTAGAACTTGCACCCATATGCTGCTGTTCGCCCAGTTGATCATGCCGGACGGTACCAACCACGGTCTCCACGGCTTCGTAGTACCGATCCGGGATCCCGAGACACTCGAGACTTACTCCGGACTGGTGGTGGGCGATATGGGCGAGAAGATCGGCGTCAATGGTATCGACAATGGGTAAGTGTGAAGACACCACATGTATACATAATAACCAACAATGACTGATGGTAGGTCTCTGTTGCCGGTGACGGTATAGATAGGTACCACCGCAGCTTCTGTTTCTGCCGCTAAGCAGCAGTATACAAACATTACGGTGTACCGGTTGGAAGGGCGTTGTAGCTAGTTACTAGGTTAATGAGGCTTATCTTACGTCTCAAGTCGATGTGTGCAATGTAGTGCAGTGTATATCATCCTATCTACCACGATATTATGAGCAGGCGTATCACTTACCATCAGGTAAACGGGAAGTTAAACTATCCACCTTGCGTAACATACCGTGTTTCATTATATAGTCTATTACAATAAAATGAGACAATACGTAAGCTGACCATTTTTTAATTAATTAAAGGACGATCAGGATATTGCTGCAGGGCACCTATCATTACAAAGTGTGACGAAATGATCATCAAAGAAAACACTATTCTCTGATGATGTATAGTTCTGTTCATATGGGCCACTCATATCAATCCTTACTCAATCGCCGTGGGAATCTTTTGAAGAGACCTATGTCCAGTGCACGTTTATCGGCTGATGATGATGATGTATAGTCATGCTAGTTGTTTGACCATTTTTTTCAGCTCTCCGGATACTGGGCTCAAGGAGCCAATGTTCACGATCTAATTAATTTTAAACTACCGCTTCAACTAGACGTGTAGTTATCCGACAGTGGATTTTTAGTTCATCGAAGATCGGCTTGGATCCGTTCGCAGACCACTTTCGCCTATGAAGGAGACAAGTGAAGGTGTTGAAATGCGAACTGTGTTTGTAGTGTCTATGGTTTGTGCAGTGACGTGCTTGTTGCTGGTGGCTGGATTAGCGCATGGCGTTGTCTTTGATTTCGGTAACGGTATGTAGTTGATCGCACTGATGACCAGAAGGTTTGGGTGAGGGAACGCTTTGTCAGAAACTCGAACATTTTGTGAACTACTAGGTTATGGTTGGAAGCTCGAGATTACTGTTGACGTCACACATTGCGTTGGTTGACATTCAGCGTCTGATCGGGTGAATCCGTTTTCGAGTACCTGCAAGGGTTTGAGGCGGAATTCAGATTTGTAGGCGCACGCAAGCCTTGATCAGGTGATGTTTATGTTTATCTCGGAAAGAGTTTGCTGCTTTTTTAGAGTAGAGGGGGTGGGGTGTAGATTACTCAGTACTTATGCAGCTTTAACCCTTTATTGTGCGGTATGCAATTATGAGCAACGAAATTCAGTTTGGCGTCGAGTCACACCAAGGTATATTAACGAAAACCTTTCCACGGGGATGGGTCGGCCGTAGTGGGCCACCTTACTGAGTTTGTAGCCGAAGAATAAACTGTTGAAATTACTCACGTGTGGGATACTGACAAGTAATCGACGATAAAATTTACGTTACGAGTGTCCTTATCAGCGCGGCGTGTGTAATAAAAACGGAATTCGCACTTAACGCCGCGGCCGCGATCCAGATAAGGCGTATCACGGAAACATTTTTACATTTACCTATGATATTTAAAATCTCAAGATCGAATAGACTATAGAATTCCACTTAATCTACAGTCTCCTAAAATTATAGCCGTGTCTGATCCAGTTACTCTAGATTTAGACAGTTCAGAGTTTAGCTTGACATAGTTCAGTTTTTCATACATGTGCGTCCTCTGCGAACTATGCCGGTTAAGCTACGTAAAGTAGCCCAAGTAGTACTAAGTTGTGTGGGTCGATGCGCAACTATGTGTGCTAATTGAATCGCCTCTTAACCCCACCGCCACCCATCTCACCCCTCCAGAACTATTCGCTTATATTGTTGCGTTAACAAGGTGTTAAATACGCTACTTGTTCTCCTCGATTGGATGTATTTGTTTAATGAGTAATAAACAAACTTCATTACCTTTTAAGATTGCAATCCTCGTCTGAACTCGTCATAGCTCTCCTCTTCCATACCCATTTGCTAGCTCCATGCCATTCGATCGCAAACTGATGACCACTAACGTAGTTTTAGAGTACTTTTTGGTGCAGGGTTCATGTATTCCATAAGTTAGGTCAGCTTAGTTTTCACATGGTTTAGTTGGCGGTGGACGATCGGCGTAGAGCTGGTATTATTGTTACTTTGATAAATCATCATGTAACAAACATACAACTCTGTATCCGAACATTGTAACACCTGATGAGTAACGTTTCCGTTTTATTGTAATAATATATAAAGGAAGATTAACATAGATATGGATGACTGTTTTCCAAACAGATACTAGTTTTAGATGATATCATGTCATTTAACTAATATCAGTGTTTTTAAGAAAAAAGTGCATAGGCTGCTGCTATGCATTTTTTATACAATAAAGCGACGACACCAGCAGAACGTTCACCTGATGGTAAGTAATACGCCCGTCCACAACAACATGGCGCTAGTTATGATGGTATACACTGTAGCACATTGCGCTGGTCGCCTTGAGAAATAAGATGTTAAGTATCGTTACCCCAGTAATTTCAGTAGCTAGAACTCCCTTCAATCCGGAACACAATAATGTTTGCACAGTATTAGTATTGTTTGGCGGCAGAAATGGGAGCTGCGGTGATACCTACCTAAACGGTTTCCGGGAATAGAGACCAACCACCAGTAAAGGCGAGTGCGTTTTCTGCTCTGTAGTCCGGGCTATTAAGAATAAGACTATGGTAAGCCCTGTCTGTCGTTTGAGGCGACTAAAAGGGTTTTCGAGTTGGTAGCTTTGAAGATGGGAGCCTTCATTGCTTACTAAGCAAGCTCAGAGTGAATTCGTCGTTATTGTAGTAATGTAGGGATGCCGAGGAAGGTTACGGCCAACTAGTACGTTCGTAGGAGATACCGAAACACCTCGTAATGCAACGAGGATGACGACCGAGGCGGTACCACATAACTTTGTCTCTCCTCCAGGAACAAGATATCTTTTAGAAGATTACTCCTTGATTACCAGAAAAAGGCTAGAGCGACTTATCACTGCAGAGCATAGCGATATTTAAGACCACGTGGAATCAATGGTCAAGCATTTTGATTAAAAAACATTGGTCGATAAAATGTGCTGATCAATTTCTTTCTCCTTTCTTTCAAAAGCTTTCTCCATCGGTCCTCTGAATATAGAGCTTTTGTCTTAACGTTTCAATGTTTGTTTCAGGTTCATTATGTTCAGCCAATACAGGATACCGCGCGAGAACCTACTGAACAGAACAGCCGATGTTACTGAAGACGGCCAGTACGTGAGCTCCTTCTCGGAACCTTCCAGAATACTCGGCGCCGCGCTGGAAAACTTATCAGCTGGTAAATCATTACTGTGGTTTTGTATAAGGGCGACATTTATTCGTACATATTTTGATAAATAAATAAATTGAATAGAGGGTTGTAGTTAGTGAAGCCTCGTCTCTGATTGGTATAATAAGATTGTTGTATAAATATTCAAATAACTTTTTTTATTATGTTTCGCGTATGTAAATATTCAACATACCGAATCCGCGAATTCGTACAACAATAAACTTTGCTGGATGTGATGTAATGGATAACGGATGCTCCAACTGCATACAAATTTTTGTCACGCATCGCGATGTACGGTTTGTGAATAAAAAAAAATATTCACAACTCCACAGATGATGGAGTAATCAGCTAATCATGGTTTTTATATAACCTAAGCGTTTAGCTTATTGTGTTCTAACACCAGATGTTTATAAGTCTACGAGTGCACAAGTTAAATGTGAAACCTTTATAAAAAGAAATAAGGATATGTAGCATTTCATCACGTCCTTATAGTTCCCACTATTGGGACTCGAGCGAATCTCCCGCAAGAGTAGAGTCGAGGTCATTTATCCAACACCATCAAGGGCAACTGGTGGATGAAACGAATCCACTAAATCACATGAAACATGACTATATGCCAAATAAAAATATGGGGCATATCAACCCCTAAAAACGAAGGTCGCAGCAAGCCGCTGTATACGGGCAGCGCAGGACTGATCGCTGTGGAGATCATTGAGAGAGGCATCCAGGAGTTGGCGTCATAGGCGTCAGTTGGCAGTATAAGTCAATAAGGAAGTCGTTAAAAATCGTTGGAAGATATCTCGTGTTTCTGCAGGAAAGTTAGGGTTACCATATAAGTTCTACCAAGTAAAACCCTCCGATGGTGGACCCAAGGTCACTGGCGGTCTGGTCGCGCAGGTGGTACATCGCGTGCGTGTGGTTCGCAGGTCGCATCGGCATAATGCAGGAGAGCTGCCACTCGATGTCGAGTGCGGTGGCCATCGCGGTGCGGTACGCAGCCACTCGCAGGCAGTTCGGCGATCGCGACAACGAAATACCACTGCTCGAGTACGACTTGCACGTGAGTTCACCCTCGACTATCAACAATAGCAATTTTCATCTTTTTTTTGTTCTCTTCATTATAAAACCTTACAGCGAGGTATACAAAAGGCAGGCTTAATGCCTGTTGGCATTCTCCATCAGCCAACCTTCGGTGAGGTTAGATGTTGTATAGGTCGTAACTACTCACTTAAACCATATTGGTCATACTAACAACATATAAATTTATATATATAGATAAAACATATATTATATACATATTAATAGTGCATATATATTTATAAATATATAACACTAGTCTATTTCTGATTAAGGTATACCAGGACTCTTTTTTTTTTAAAGAGATATATTGTGGAAATATATTAATTATTAAATTTTTTTCTTTATTATTAATTATATAATATTTTTTCCATTACTTTCTGACAATTATCTGACTTCCTGACAATACGTCGTTACAGCAATGGCGGTTATTCGGATATGTCGCGGCTGCAGTTGTTTTCCGGATATATATACAGAATTTCACCAACGTGTACCTAAACATCGTGGGTAAATCTAATATGGGACTTAAAGTTGATAACTTGGTAAGTGATTTTTTTTTACTTAAAAAGGCTATCTTAAATTATTTTTAAACTACAATGAGCTAACGTTTAAATGACAATGGAGCCTATAGTCTCAGGCTAGTAAGAATATAGGAGTAAGGTAAGCCCTGCTTGTGGTAGAAGGCGACTGAAAAGATCTAGGAGTTTCGCGAGCTTCGAGGGTGGCTCAGCGATGGTGCCTAAGAGGGCTAGACTCCTCAGAGACACAAAGTGTAGAAGGGCACCGGAGTGATATATAAGAGATTCCAGAGTTTCTCCGACTGCTCTGATGCAGAACACCGTTGGGGTCCTAGTGAGTAAGAATCTAACATAATTCTGACTTCGCCTCAAAAGCAGCAGCAATCTTTCGAAGATTTCAAAGATAGGTGAATAGCAGTGTTGTTAATGCGGCCGATGTTAATTCACTTGCTGGCACTCTACATAAATCCTATTTTCGATGATGTACGTAGAGCGAGGCGGTGTCGGAGATCCACGCGATGGTGTCTAGCAGCAAGCCGTTGCTGACGTGGACCGTGATGGAGGCGGCGCAGCAGTGTCGCGAGGCATGCGGTGGCCACGGTTACCTCAAGGTATAGCTCTTACATACTCCCTGTATAATACTTACATACTTTAATATATTAATATAGTGGCAAAGCAAAAATTACTATATATATATGAACACGTATTGTAGTGCGCGAACCTGGGCGACATCCGCAGCAACCACGAGCCGACGGTGACATACGAAGGCGACAACAATGTGCTCTCGCAGCAGGCGGGCAACTGGCTGCTGCGACAGTACGAGGCGGCGATCGCAGGGGGCGAAGTGGGCTCACCCCTGCTTACCGTCACCTTTTTCAAGGATTGTGATACCATCTCGAAGCTTCGCTTCCAGTGCAAGAACACGTCTCAGCTGAAGACAACACAGTGTGAGTCTCTACAAAATATCAAATTGCTGATGGTGATAACTTACTGGCGCAGCGACCCAAAGTGAGTCTTGGTCTACGACGCAAGAGAGCCCTGCCTCTTGCCAGTCCGCTGCTTAAAGCGCGTGGTGGTGATAAACTATACAAAATTCTTGCAATGACTTCGAGTCTTATCTCCGCGCATTTTTCCAACCAAAATAACGTTTAAATCTGCTGTAATGTTCTTCTGCCTCTCCTCCCCCTACTTAATAGTTTACTTAATAATTCACAAAGTCTTCTTTTGACTTAATATTATCAAGGATTTATTTATGCTGAGTTAAAAATCGTCCAATATTTTTTCAGTTATATTGTCCACGTACAAATGGCTGATATGCTGGCTCCTTAAGCAGACATACGAGAAATACGATGCGCTGATCTCACAAGGCCTCACAAAGTTCCAAGCGAAGAACAAATCGCAAGTGTACAGATGTAGGAACCTGACGAAGGCCTACGCCGAATACCTGGCCATAATGTTCAGCCTCGAGTCCATAGAAAAGAAGGAGAAGGAGCTACAACCGGTGCTGCACAAGTTGTTCACGTTGTACGGTCTGTGGTCGTTGGATAGACACCTGGTGGAGTTGTACCAGGGGGGGTACTGCGTGGGAGATGCGCCGGCGCGACTGCTCCGCGAGGCCGTGATGGAGCTGTGCGCCGAGCTGAAGAGTGAGATCGTCAGTGTGGTGGACGCGCTCGCGCCAACCGACTTCGTCCTTAACTCTGTTTTAGGGAAAAGCGATGGAAGAGTAAGTAGGGCGAATAAAATTGAGCTATAACATTAGAATGAAGTAATTTTTTTTTAAATGGTACTTGTGGATCAAAGTCAAAGGTTGTGTGTTAATTTCAGTTGTACCAGAATTTGCAAAAGACGCTAGTGAGCCACCCGGGCACCTTCGAGCGCGCGCGCTGGTGGCGCGAAGTAGTACCGTCCGCCAAGCTGTAATACCGACCCAGCCAGCCGATGGTATGAATAGTGCCATAGACAGTCTAGGTATATAATCAAATGTTATTTCCGCCGGAAGCTGACTGCTTGGTGCACTTACGAACCAGTCATCGCTGTAGTGAATTGAAGTGTACCGTGTAATGAAATTCAAGTAATTTTATCTATAAAAGTACTTCCAATTTCCGCTTGGAGTCCCATTAGATCTATATAGAATATTCTCATCCATGTGATAACTGTCTCATACATTCTGTATATCTTCTTACATGAAGTTCACCTTCCTTCGATGTCCAGTTTTAACCACAATTTTTATGTGAACCGATGAAATTATGTAGCACTTTTGTAGCTTTACATATATTATCCCACCAACCCGCATTGGTCCAGCATGGTAGGAAATGGCCCAAATCCCCTCATATGAAACCCTACATATAACAGCCTTTAGTGCCCAGTGGGTTCTAGAGCCCATGTTGACTGTATGTGCAAATCTTTGGGGGAGGCCTAAGTCCAGCTCTGGACGTGTATCGGCTGATGATGATGACAAATACTAAACTTATTTGATGATTGATGATGATGACTACTTAAATGATTTCTAATATGATATATTAAAATTATGCTTATATATATATAAGTAGCATAATTTTTAATATATATATATATTCAAAAATTGAATGTTTAGACCTTAGAAAAGATTTAACCTTCATTATATATTTGTCGTTAGAAATTGTGTGTATATATTCATTATCATCATCCGATATACATCTACTGGTGGACATAGGTCTCCCAAAGACCTCCACATTCAGCCTGACCTCCGGTACATTGGATACTAGAGACTGTTGTATGTAGGACCTCGTATGTGGAAGTGATTTGGGCTATTACCAACCGCGCTGGCTCAATGCGGGTTGGCGGGTGCCAGAGCTTCGTTTGTTGATTGGCAGGCCACACCACAAGCAGGTGAGGTTGGCTTGGGTCCCGTGATCTGTTGTGCGGGAGCTTACACCCCTCTTATATATTCGTATTGCCTTAAAATATCTTTTATCATTTCATCTGGTTTCTATGGAGATTAATCAGCTGTAAATTTAATAATCAACCGACATATATATATATATATATATATGTATATCGGGCAAAGTTAAATAAATTTTTTGCATATCAATCTTAGATATTTCACAAAGAAAATTATTATTTTGATATTATATAATTATTTTGTTAATACATAAAAAAAATTGTACGCAGCTTTTTCTATTCTAGGTATATATGTTGTTAAATGTCTTATATATTTTGCATATTTAATCATAATTACTATGTTGCTTATTTATTTTTTCACTCACTTGAGTATGGGGGTGTATGCGAGGAGCTGAGGATAGTAGTTCCAAAGTGGAAGACAATGGGTAAGGCTTATATTCAGCAGTGGGTAAACAAAGGCTGATAATGATGATGATGACTATTATTTATTTTTAATTATGAAACTGTAAACATATGCTTGATATTTGTTTATTATATATATCAATTAATTAAAGTAATATTTATAATAGTTAACGATAACCACCACCACCACCTTAACATAGTTAAAATGCTTGGTGTGATGTCAGCGTGTAGACTAATGTTCCATCAAAGCCATATTCCTTGTGGCATGCATTTGTTAAATGTTTATTTGTATGAAATTTAACATCACAGCGACCATGATTTGTTTCAAGTTCATCGTCATCATCACTACTGCTATAGAGGCCCCACCCAACGATCTCCACACACATTGATAGCATAATTCTGAAGTAATAAAATTCATTAATTGGTTATTTATTTATTAGTAGGTTTATAGGTATATTTCCCAAAGTTTAATCATCATCAGCTGATAAACATCCACTGTTGGATGTAGGTCTCTCAAAGATTCTCACCTGATCGGGCAGGTCATGTGAGGGGATTTGGGCCATTTCGCGCACGCTGCCCCAATGTGGGTTTGTAGGTTTATATTTAAATATTTCCTTAAAAAAATTCTTTGATTTGTGAACATAATTATATTAATTATTAAAAATACTTTGTACCCGTAATATCCTACAGCAAAGTATATGAGATATTTATTCCATGCTATTGATGATGATGTATGGAATATTCCTCCAAAATATACAAAGTTTAATGTACCTGTCACTTCTGGATTATTATACAATTTCAATTTAATACTGTCACCTAAATACTAAAAAAAAATACTTAACGATACACCTTGGTAAATTTTTTTAGTTAATTTTGAGAGTGTAAAAAATTGCAATTATACAAATTGGTTAAAAACAAACATTATATCCTGGCTCTTATAGAAGCCGTCTAAATTGTGATTTATCATTCAGCATCTGTTCTGTTCCATCACAAGCTCACCAGGAGTCGGATCACATCAGCCGGAGAGCATACCACTGGTAATGAATATCAAGCATATGAATATCGCTGCCTCATTGTTTTTTCATACCGAGTGGGAAGTTTCTGCATTTGTATTTATATGCATTTTCATAGATTATAAAGTTATACTTAACTTACATATTTGATATGTTTATATTGTTTATATATCTATGTTGTTAATATATCTATAACATTCTTAACATTCATCATAATTGTTATATTACCTTACGATGAGCATGGCAACACTGGTGAAATTCTTATAATTTTTTTATGATGCATTTTTTAGATAAATGTTATTATATTCTTGTTGATAATATATTAAATCGCAAATTATTTTACAAGTTTTTTTTTTTAATACTATATTGATCACATATGTGGGTTATATATAAATATTTTTTTTATTCCATATAAGGATGTATAGGTTAAACATTTTTTTCTATATAGTTACAAATTATATATGAAACCATTTAAATTTCTATTGTTATACAATATGAAGCGATTCTCTATTTCTATATCTAGTTTTTACGTCAATAGATAATATATAATATTTATTATGCATAATGGTACTTTTTTATTTAATTTTTAATACGTTCATAGCAAATCAAAACACTTTTCATATGAAGTATTTTGTATCCATCTTAAACGGCTGTGCCTTTCGTCCATTTGTCAAATTAAAAAAAAAATCTCTTTAATTATATTTTTAGCGTTTCATTAGACGTTGCATTTCATTATATTTGTTTGTTAAGTAACAACGCTAATAGTTTATATGTATAAATTGTTTGAAATAATTAGTTTTCGCATTTAAGTGTTATTATTTCAATTTTTCTTTTGTAACAAACATTTGACAATATTATTATGTCGGGTCTTATAATAATGCCAAAGGGAACCTTCTATAATATAACCTCACGAACATTACTACACGGGTAATATTGCATTATACGCAAATAGAAAACGTATTTTCGTTTTGTATTAAAAAAAATATATATACATAATAAATTAAAAAAATACTAAATGATATAAACAGTGTTATTTCGTTGTCGTAATATTACAAACACGAATTATTAAATCGGTAACGGTGACGACAATTTAGACTATAAAGAAAATATAATAATATTTAATTTCTTAATTAACATTTTTTATCTGTATTGGAAATACAAAACATTTTTTGACGTTTCTGTTATTGCGCCCTTTGCCCGAACTAAATCGAGAAAATAATTATCGAATGATTTATATAAATATTGTGATAACAATATTCGATCCGATTATTGTACAGAAGAATTTAAGATTTTTTTTTTTATATATTATAATTTTTATTGTTATTGAAATATCAATGAAATCATAACAAAGATTATGAATTGTTTGTGAATATGTGGGTATAAAATCATTGTCGTTGGTGTTTTTTTAAAAACTATACATTTTTAAATAAAAACATTGTCTATTTTAAATCTATTATATTAAAATCGCATTATTAAATTGTTTTAGGAAATAATGATATTACATTAAAAGATGTATTATTTTTTTTTCTGATATACACAATAGATGTGTCTGATAGTAAAACGTGTCCTAGATGATGTCTTATCTAGGACATGTTTTAACTTTACTCTAGTATTATTAAGGATCACTATCGATAAATGATGACCTATTTTTAAATGATTTTATAATTGAAGAATCAAATATATTTCCATGTATTAGATGTCTCTTATCGCTCCCTAGAAGTGCCTTCCTCTGTGTTTGTTGTTATAAATTTAGGATAATGTTTATAATTGAAGGTGTGGCTTCAGTTTGGATTGATTAATAAAATAATGTGGAATTTACCTGTAGTATTAATTCATCATCATCATCATCAGCCGATAGACATCCACTGCTGAACATAAGCCTCCTCCAAAGATCTCTAGGCCGATTGGTCCCGGGTTGCTCGCATCCAGTGGATTTCAGCGATTCTCACGAGATCATCGGTCCACCTTGTGGGAGGTCCCCCAACACTTACAGTTACACTATATTATTACTTTCAACGCATAAAAATACCAATAATAATAATAGAACCGAAGAATCCTTCATGGTGCACAAGCGTACTTGGCGCAGTACTACACGTGATCCTTTCATCGATTTTTAGGGAAATCTGAAATAGTCACTAAAATTTAAGAAAGAAATTATTACCAATTTTTTTAAGCCTACGACACTAACACGTGTTTGTGGCCCCTTTGAAAAAAAAAACTTGAGTACCACAGATTTATTTTCACCGGCAAGCAGTATCCTTAAGTGAACTATTGCTGCTTGCCTTGTAGTCTCGGGCTATTAAGGATAGAACTAAAGTAAGCTATGTCTGTAGTAGAAGGCGACTAAAAGTGTTTACGGGTTTTCGGTCGCCCCCATTGTCCACTAAGCGAGTCTAGGATGAACGATAAGTAGGTGGTCTAGTGCTTGTACTAAAGCGAGGATGCTAAGGAGAGCTACAGCTCTCCCTGGGACGTTCTTTAGGCGTAGTGACGAAATGCGCTGGTGCATTCCGCAGATCCTGGGACCTGCCACACGGCCAACGAAGCGGCTTTAGTGGGCAAATAATCCCACAGAACTATGTCTTTTTAGATTTCTCATCTCAAGAACAGAAAAAAGATTACCTATTTCCGCTAGATATATAGTTAAAGCAACTATAGATTTACTTGGTTTAATGTTAAAAGGAAAAGTGGCTCGATAAAAAAGCACATTCTAATAATTAAAGACATTTAATTGTATATTAAACAAATCAATACGAATATAACGAAGACGTCGGTACAATTGCTAATTAACATAATTTGTGTAAGTGCAATAAGAGAGTCCTTATCTAATTGTGAATACATTAATTTATAAATAACTTCGAAAAACTTAAATATTTTATTGATATAAATATATATACATATTACTTGAATCAAAACCCAATAACAGAAAAAATATTTTCTTAGTAAATGTGTAAATATCTCCTCTTCGATATATAATTCATTATGTCAAAAGTTCATTGACCTCGATTTTAGTAAACGTTAACAAAAATGTATATAATAATGACACTCAGAAATATTATCTTATGTAGTATATATTTCTTAATAAAATTGGAATATATATATATATATCTTGTAATGCCAGGTATTTTTTTTAAATACATAATCTATTCTACGTTTGATTTATTACTGGTGTAACGAGACTTAACAACTTAGGTCACAAGGCGACTAGCATAACGCGGTGCTATCATTCAAACTAGCGCCATATTGTTATAAGAAAGCGTATCACTTAACATCAGGTGAACGTCTCGCTCGTCACTGCTTAATTAGATAAAAAAAAATCTGCATAACACAATATATTACCTTTGACAATGGCTGACTATATTTTATAATCACAGCGGCCATTATATTTTTTTTTATATTAATTATTCATACCGATTTTTTTTAAATATATTAACTACATATTTACGGAAGTCTGCTGTAGTCATTAATTTGTTTTACACCAGACAAGATATGTATTTGATGCACTTGCTTAGAAACTCCATCTTTCACCTTCCCTCGAAAAAAAAAGTAACAAGTTTCATCCCTGTACTATGTCTTTATTAATTGATAAAATATTATATATAATCACTTCACATGGGATTACAACGAATGAATATATATTTGTTAGGTATGTAAATAAAAACTTTATTCATAAAGTGTGCTCTAAAGCTACAATTTTTTTTTTAATTAATTGAACAGTGTTGTATATGAAATTGTGCGGACTAAAATGTTTCATTTGTATTTGAAAATATATTTTAATAATCTCCTCCAACAGAAAATGTTATACAAAAGAAGCTGAATAATTGTAAAAAGTATTAAAACAATTATAACCATGACGGTAGGATATATACACAACTCATTTATTTAAAACAATAACTATATAACGGAAAGACGTCACCGGAAACGGTTCAAAATCGCAACTAAACTTAAAATTGACAGTTACAGTATAATCCTCACTCATCATTCACATATAGAATCATTATTAAAAAATTAAAAAAAAATCATTTTTTTATCATATTTCACAATGACAGCTATCAACTATTCGAAATACTTTAATGTGGCTTCATGGACTTCAGCCCTTTGCCTCAATACATAATTAAAATTTTTAATACTTGACAGCTGACACTTATGTCAGTTTAACTGTGGTCGCTGTCAGTGACGGTCGAGCTCGTCATTCTAATGACGGGGTTCTGAGTGGAGTCACTGGAATCGCATTCGACCATTAATATATCATCAGGGCTGTCGTTTCTATCCGAGTTGCTCTCAGTGTACGTGCCGGTGGGTGACTTGTCCTCAATCACCGCTTTCAGATAAGACTCCCGGTCCATCATGGTCGTGTCTCTGGCCAGCGCGAGGACGTCGAGAGACATCATGCTTTTGGACTTTTCCGTTTTGCTCATGGGCGGGTGGGCGCTCTCACAAATAACGTCCCGACTGATGGACTTTGTCCTTGCCAGATTGGAGTCGGTTTTCCAGCTATCGCTTGGCGGCTGGCTAGTTCTGTACCCTGTGTTCGTGCTAGTTGTCGGTGCGCTGGAGTTCCTCGGCGAGCTCGCTGTGAATTTAGATCTCTTCTGCTGATTATTCTCCTTCATCATAAGCAATTGGTCCAATTTATTAATTGTTTCGTTCAGTTCTTGCGCCCAGGCCTCATCGGTGTCCACGTCGCTTCTATCTATAGGTTTTAATGCTAACTCTCTAACTCTTTTTCTCAACTCTTGTAAACAAGGCTCGTCGTCTTGTTCGAACTCTCTCCCTTCCAGTTGAGTTTCGTCGTGTACTGGATCTCGTTCGGCACCGACGCCCGGCTCCCTGGGGCCGACGGGTATGGGGTCTTTGCCGGGTGGATATTCACCTCTCCTCCTGTGGATCTCCTCGGATATCTCTTCGAGCGCTTTGAGGGACGTTGAGTAGCGAAATTTCGCATCAGCGATCGAACGCTGAAGCTTGTCGATCTTTCCATTTTGCGTCTGCAATTGTTCATCGCAAAGTTTCTTCTCCTCAAAATATAAACGCGACTTGATTATATTCCGTTTTAAGTTTTCCTCCAGCTGTGTCACCTGCGCAATGATGCAAGGATTACATACCAGAACGTCTTCACAACACCTATAAGTATTGAAAGGAAAATAGGAAAGGATAAGTAGACGGAAAATCTTAAATCCTCTCATAACTTACTTTTCTTTCGGCCGCAATGTACGCGGCGGCTTTCTTTTGATGTTCGCGTCCGCTTTCCGCTTTCCTCTTCTCTGCGTCCATAACCTAAAGAAAAGCAGTCAAAAGAAATTGAAATATATTGAAGAATAGTTTAAAACATCATTTCAAGCACACCGCCGAACATAGACCTCCTCATGATGGCGATGCGAATACATATTTTCACACGTAGCATCAAAAAACAATATATATATATATATATATAAATGTAATAGTATCTAACCTTGATGATGGCATGGTTGAGGACCTCCTGCCAGTTGCTGTCGAACTGCCACTCGTCCTGTTTGCTTACGAAGCGCTGCTCGGCAAGGGTCACCGTCTCCTTCGCAGCCGCGTGCAGCTCTATATCGAAACATTCGGTAACGAATTGTGAAAAAACCACGGAAGAGTCTTCAACAGGTTGGCCACAGACCTGATATCTCTGGCACGGGTAAAAGCATTTCCTTTCTTTCTTCTCTCATTTACTTAGATGCTACAGAGTATAATTTACCTATGATGTAAGATCAAAGGAATGAGAAGGATGTCTATAGTAGAAAATCCCATAAATGGCAAAAAAGAAGTGTTCACGACCATACCTAATAAGTATAATAATATAATAGGTCCACCTCACCTGCTCGTGGTGCACTTTGTCATCAACAAACCAGGGCCAGTGTAGTGGAAAATGGCCCAAACCCCTCCATATGAACCCCTATAAACGATAAACCTTAGTGCCCGGGGGTATCGGAGGCCAACCTCACTGCATGGACCGATGATCTGCTGGAAGTTGCAGGAAGCCAGTTGGAGACAGGCAGCGCGTGAACGATAGATGTGGAGATCTTTGTTGGAGGCCTGTGCCCAATGGACGTCAATCGGCTGATGACGAATATGAGATCATTGTCTCTAAAGAAGTTGAAGGATGTATTTCGTATCCCACGTATTTAATGGAAACAGTAAAAAAAATAAACACAAGTAATTTTCCAAGATGTCAACGCAGAAGCAAATACCGTTCACGAAGGGCGAACTTGTTCAGGACTACTCCAGCCGGCATCATCACAATGGAAATGGACCGGGGGAAACACAATGGCGTGAATGTAATGAAAAATCGATCAAAGCGTGAACAAGATCCAAACTGATTGCTAAGTATTAACCAAATAACCGAAACATGAAGAAGTAACATATCCAATATACTTGATGATGTTCAAAGAGCGTATTTGGAACCACTTGGAGAAACTACTCCACTGAAAATTTTTTTTTTGTTTTACGCGGGGGAAATGCCTGCACATATCTGCCCTCGCGTGGGCTAAGGCAAGTTATGCCGGACGAGCACCGACTAAAACTCCCACGATGTTCCACCTCGTCGCCTGATGGCGGAGTTACGGGAACTCTTTCGCACCATCCGCGAGCCCGCCGGCGCTGTCCGCTTGCACAACTCCACCTCGAGAGGGAGGAAACAACCCTCTCTTTCCACCTCCGTAGGGGCACACCCGAACTTGCAGCCCACCGGCCGCATCCGTGGTGAGCTTAGTGCTCTAACCTGGAGCAGCGGCCCCGGGCACTTCACATCACACTTCAAAGTGGAAATAGGAGCTGCGGTGGTATCGACCTCGACGGTATCCAGCGGCATCGGACAACTACCATCAGTATCTATTCCAGTTCATTCTCTTCAACTAACAATAACAGTGACACATTTTTTTAGTAATTTTTTTTATAGTAAGGGTGGGCAAACGAGCACTTCACCTGGTAGAAAGTGATCACTAACGCCCATGGACAGTCGCAACACCAGAGGGATGGCAGCTGCTTTGTAGATCTTTAAGGGAATAAAATACTTACTACAAAAAATATATATTAAATATAGGATCATGTATAAGAAAGACCAACATGATATACACGAGCGATTTAGAGAGTAATAACTGAATTTTGTGAGATACTTTCGGAGATCTCGTGATGAGTCAATGAATCTCTGGACATCTACTATAAATATATCTAAAACCAGAAAACAGTGATAAACGTTAGTCGAATTAAGAAGTCGGATCCGCTGGAACACTTTGAATCAGATCCAGATCTATGTCGTTACTCTTGAACAGAGGTATCCTTAAAGTGATGAAAATGCTGCGTGAAATCAGTCTCGCTGTTGGCAAATGTGTTATGCAACATTTGCACAAATATTTGATCCAACAATAGGCCGCATGCGCAATCGGTATCAAATAAACAAAAGCAATGTAACCGTCCGCGCAAGGTCAGCGATATCGCGCCGAGCTTTATCAACCATTGTAAACGAGCAGCGAGGTTAAACTAACTAAAAATTTAAATTTTGATATATAACCACGAAATATTAAAACCTCTTAATAGACCAGACAGATAGGATTGTACCACGCTGATCGTCAACCTTCACTAGTTGGAGAGGCAGTTTAAGAAGAAGAATAAACTAGAAGATATCAAAATTCAAAATATAGCTAGAGTGGACTAAATCATCTATCAAGTGAAAGCAAATGGACGTTGATGTTGGTTCCATCGCTTCAAGTACTACGATGTGCTGGTGGCAGGTGTATGTTGTCGGAGACCGTCTAGGTACCATTGCTGTCAGCCCTGTAGTCTCGGGCTAGTAAAAATAGGATTAGGGTAAGCTCTGTTTGTAGTATAAGGCGACTAAGAGGGTCTAGTAGTTACGCGGGTCTTGACTGTTAGGGCCCTTATCCCTCAACAAGCGAACCAGCGTTGGACTGCGTGTGGTTCAGCGATGGTGCCTTGGAGGGTTAGGCTCCTCCTCAGAAACGTGTTCCCACAAAGTGTAGAGGGGCATCGATGCGGTCTATAAGAGATCCCGGAGCTTCTTCGAATGCACCGATGTAGACCGCACCGAGGGGTTTTTAGTGAGTAAGAATCTCACATAACCCTAACTTCCCCCAGCAGGGTAACTTCCGAAAAGAAAGGTACCACTGCTGTTGCTGTTTCCGCCGTCAAACAGTAGCGTACAAACATTACTGTGTTCCGGTTTCGAGGCGTTGTAGCTAGTGAAATTATTGGAGTGACGAGACTTAACATCTGTCGCGTTCGTGTCGTTGCTTCGTGGTACATCAAAGAATTTCCAAAATGGTAACATTGAGAACTAATAACATACGAAAGTCAACCGGCATCAGATCAGATAAGGAAATTTTCATCCACAAGAACCGACATCACAGCATAGTTAAATTTTTGATGTAATAACCTATTATATATAACACAAATAGAAATTAAAAAAAAAATCAAACAGTAGCAAACAAAGCATAGAAAGCGAAAGGAAATAGTCAAAATGAGATCTTTGGGCAAGTGTTTGATATCTATAAATCGGTTGCATTGAAAGAAATCAAAATGGTGGTAAATAATCCAAAGTACCACAGCTACGATTATGAGGAACTTTATGGTCTAACTAGACCATGTTCATTATGAAAATGTAATAAATACAACAAAGGAAACAATTACGGCGAATACATATTTAGATAGAGTGGTGCGATAGCGCGTTTCCTGGGAGCGCGGCGCCGCGCCCACTCCGGCTGGAAGTCTCTTGGCGTCGTGAAAAATTGCAATATTACCATAAACTGTGCCACGTGTTGTTGGCAAAGTAAAATGGAGTTTAGTGTTGATGATGAATGAAAAGCTTCCAATTTCCATATCAACAATTTTTAAAAAGATTCATTCGTTCACAACTGCAATTTGATTTACTCTAAAACCTTTTCTTTAGGAGGAGAAATCTTTAAACAGATACCTTGGCTTCCTGATCAAAGTTATGTGGAGATTTTAATCCAATAAAACCCAAATGATCATCCTCATCTAGAGAGTTCACAGACTCACCGTTTGGAAACGTACTCTCGTAACTGCCTCGATAGCTGGTCTCTCTAACTGCTGGATGATGACAATGAAGACCTCACCCTAACACCTCACAATCCCAAAAGCCTCCTTAATAGATAGGAACAATTTACATATATTTGTGCCGTCAAGATGAGTTTTGGTCCACCTCGATGTTACTCTTTTTTTTTTAACAGCCAACTTACGCCCACACTGTTGGGGCACAGACCTACCCTCAATATGCGGGTGAAATGACGTTACTCGGAGCGAACAAATTAAATCCTTGGTACATATATTTAGGTCACTTCTCAAGGTCATATGTATGAATCTGCCAATTGCTATTTGTATGTATGTGTGTATGTCTGTCTGTTCCGAATAATCACGTGTATGAGCATTGTTCATACATAAATTAGTTTAAATTGACAGTCATTAAAACCGTACGACCGTACCCTAGCATTGATTAGATTTGCTGACGGTAGATCTGCATTGCTGATGAAGATACCACCGCAGCGCCTATTTCTGACGACAAACAGTAATAGCAAAACATTATCCTGTTTCAGTTTGAAGAGATCTATAGCTAGTGAAGTTAAATATATATATGTATATCTATCATATGAAACTTAGGTCAAGTGTGACTCTATTGTAGGTAAGAGAAATATGTAACAAAATGATCAGTGATGCAATTTATTGTTTTCAGTACTCATCTCTTGTAAGTGTTAATAGTTATTATGAAACGGGAAAGGGCCATTATAAAACGACCGGCGATGTCGTTGACCGCGTACGAGCGCGGAGGTCAAGTGCAATTGGTGATAACATACAGGAAACTTGCAGTTTTACATCACAGATAAAGCCATACGAGCACATTAAAGCTATTATCAGCTGTTAATAGTTCACCTTGTTTATACGGCATAAATAGTTATAATTATCAAGAATTATATTATCTATTAGTCTTTTTTTTAATTCGAAGAAGCGATGAGAGAACCTTGATGGTTGTGATACTTTTGCCCACAACAACGTGGCGCTAGGAGGATATGTACGGCACCACATTGTACTCGTCGTCTTCAGATACAAGATGTTAAAGTCTACGTCATTATTAACCAGCTTCAACGCGCTTCATACCGTAAGACAGTAATAGTACTGTTTGATGACAGAAAGAAGATCTACGTTGGTAGCTACCTAGACGGTCTTCAGCAACAGATCTACTAGGGATTATTGATGGAAGAGGAGTCGGGGTGTACGCTCTTTGTCATATACAAAATAAAATTAAAAATCATAGTAAACTTAATTTTTTTTATATTATTCTTCGTCAGCTGATAGACGTCCACTGCTGGACATGAGCCTTCCCCAATGATTCCCCCATCGATCGGTCCCGCGCCGCAAACATTCAGTGGTTTCCCGCGACCTTATGATCAGCATGGGCTTCAGTACCGTCGGGCACCAGTGCCCGTCGTTTAGAGGTTCATAGTGGAGGGATTAAGATAATATTCCACCACGCTGGCCTAATACGGGTTGGTTTGTATTAATGGTCCCTAATCATCTCAAAAATATTGACTTTCAAATTCCTCCTTTGCATTAAATATGAGGATGTTGGAATGTTCTGAAAGTAGGATAAGGTTTCATACCGCTAGCCCGTTGGAACTGGACGGCGGCGCGCTGGCATTCGGTCCTGGCTACCGTGGCTGCTGCGACCGCCTCGTGGTACGGCCTAGACTTGTCCACACAGGTCCCCAGCCGCTTGATAAGCGCCTGCAGGCGACGCGACGTCTCATTCAACAGTAGATGGAACGTCTTCATCGACTCCTGCAACATGGTACTAAGGTTATTCCGTGAAATTCTTTAACACTAAATTCTTTATAGTAATAATTTCTTAGAATGACATAAAAAAAAATAGTTTTATTGGTAAATAGACAGCGCTTAATTCTACTACCAAACATAAGCAACGGCAGTTTTTGCATTATGGAGGCGGATGAGGATTATTCATCATTTAAGAGATATCTAGTCTCTTATATCTATAGATAACATATAGTTAAATAACACTTAAAATTAGGTTACAATAGACTTACTGGCTATGGCTGTTCTCTAACAGTCTGCCTACGAAGTAGGGAAATACTGTGGTAGGTGAGGAAGAACATTTAATACAAGACTACACACACACAGATATATATATATATATATTATGTAGTTTTGTGTTTCAAAAATGTTTACTTGTCTCTTACAAGGCAACATAATAAGTAACATTCTATGTATGGTAGAGCCGCAGGCCAGGGGTCAAAGAGAGCCACGGTTTGCCGACCACTGCACTAAGCAGTATCATGAACCTATTAACAATATAAAATGCAATAGAATCTTTCTGACATCGATACAAATTGTAGCTTAGTAGACGTAATGTAGGACGGTTAGCTACGGGAACCGTTACTGTGTGATACCGGCAGCACTTATTTCTGATTCATCGGCGGTGACCCCGGCCCGCAGCTGACGGCACTAAACGGAAACCCGCTAGCGGAACGCAAAACTGACAGACTGTTTCCGCCTTTCGCTAACAGCCTCGGCGACAGATGCTACTCCAAGTTACTTTTAATTTCCTGATACCTTCGCTATGTAGTTCATAACGCTTAGGCTAATTGTTTTTCTATGGTCCATCGCTAAACATAGATGACGGTCATTTCGAGACATTATCATCAGCTGATGAAAGTCCACAGCTGGATGTAAACCTTTCATAAAAATTTCCACACTGATTGATCCTTCGCTGTCTGTTTTCAGCAGTGTCTAGCGACCTCCATCAGACCATCGGTCCGCCGTGTGGGAGGCCACCCAGCACTAGTATTTCAAGAAACAACCCCACAATACTACACCTTTGTAAGTATCAATTGCATGAGGTTGGAGCTTGTATGTAAATCTGATCTTTGAACATAACATATCATGATATGGTCAATATGTTCTTACAGCGATTGACAATAAATGGCGATGGTATTGTACCATGTTTGCTGTCCATTGGAGAGATTTGCCCATGAGTCACCACGCTGAGCATTTCGTGAGGAATGTTGCGAAGTATACTGGAATAACGGGTAATGTAGGATGTTACTATTTGGAATATAGTTAGGGGTAGAACAGAAACAGCGACATTAGGCCACAGATTAGAAGTAGGAAAAAATTCGACGGAGAACTAAAGTTGTCGACGTAGCTCGCAAAATCTGCAAGCTGAAGTGACAGTAGGTTGGCCATGTGTGTCGTGTGAGTGGCCGATGGGGAGAGAAGTCTTGGAGTGGAGGCCGCGTACAGATCGCAGAAGTGTAGGACGCCCTCCATCCAGATGATCCGACATCATTAACGCGGTCGGAATTTCGTGGATGCGAGAAGCTGAGGATAGCATTTGGCGGAAGAGATTGAGAAAGACCTATATCCAACAATGGATAAACAAAGGCTGATATGATGAATGAAACAATGATTGTATGAATATTTATTAAGTAAAACATAGACTTATTGCTCTATGAAATATCAATGCAATTGATGGTGATTGAATAATATCCGTGAGCTCCCCGTATGTATTGAATTCTCTCACGGTTAGGGTTCACAGATTGATTTTAATGGCAACTCATCATCTATGAGATGCAATCTTAATCAAAGGGTTAAATTACAATTTAAAGCTAAAAAGGCTGTTTTAATTCGAAAAAGAAATAATCGTTGTTAACCCAAAAGAAAAGGACATTTTTAATTATTGAACTGTGTTCGTTTTCCTAAATAATTCTAGACTCCTTGACGACGTATACAGTCATCGGATTCAGGACTTTCTTCTAAATTAAATTGGTGTAAGGATTCCCACACAATAATCCACGGGATCCAAGCCAACCATACCTACTTGTGGTGCATCCTGCTAATCAACAAACGATGCTCTGGCTCCCAACAACTTGCATTTGGCCAGCGTAGTGGGAGATGGCTCCAATCTCTACCCGATCGAGATGGGAATCTTTGAAGCAAGCCTATTACTAGCTATGAACGTCTATCGGTTGAGAATGATGATGATCGTGATGAAGGGTCTTATACCGTAAAATTGCGATCAAAACAAGATGTACATTACACCGCTCGCTGCAGAGTTACCATCTGTAAAAAAGCGACTAGGACGGTAGGTTCCGCTCGTTGCGGACGCGCTCAACCCGACTACCATTCAGTTCCTCAGAAACGGTCACAGCGTCGCGACTTTCGTAGTTATCTAACGGTAAGATTTTAAATAAATATATATTTAGATACATAATCAAAAATTACTATAACTTGTGGTGTTACATCGTTGCGAAAACAGAAAGTGACTTTTTTTTTATAATCGTGGTCTGGACCAAGACACCTTTCCTTTACTACCTGTAGGTAAAGTCAGATGAAGTCCCATCCTATTGCAGAGCCTTAAGTAAATAACTAGCAATGCCTGATACCTCGGATCATCATCATTATTATCAGCCGATAGACGTCTACTGCCGGACATAGGCCTGCAAAGATTCTCACATTCGGGTAGGGACTCATATGGGGGGATTTGGACCATTTCATCACCAGAACATATCAGGTCATAGAATACTGAAAACTTGCACAAATGTGTATAAAATAACTATAAATATGAATAAACCAATGGAAATCTAAACATACTTAAACATAAATCATATATTTATCCATGAGCCGTACAGCGTTTGGAGGACGGTGGGCGGGGTCCGACCTCCCCTCCATCTAGCCGTGTAACATACCAGTACCTTGTGGTTACCGTCGCCATGCATGCAAATCATGGTCTAACGGTAACCGACATTACTGACTCCCATTGTTGTAACAATATAGAAAACCACTTATAAACATTCTCCTTTCCAGGTATCTAACTTAAATTAAAGGAACTGATACATAAATATATATTATTGTAATTTTATGAGAAGAGGAGAAAGATTAGAATGTTTTGGAAGACCAGGTGTGAAGAGTTGGATAATAATTTTAAGCTGAATGAAAAGGAAATTAATAATAAAGAAGATACCTAATAATATATGGTTTATATAAGACCGCTGGCGACAACTAGATGAGTATAGCCGAACATCGGGTGATGATGATGACCTCATGATTATGAGGTAAGGGTACCGACCTAACTTTTGATTAGATGCAAAATTTTACACCTAATAAACGTAAATCCGTGATAAGCTGCTTGAAAAGTAGAACTCTCTATATTTCACGTAGAGCCGCAGGTTCTCGTGTACCATTGACCCTGACCTTACAGCAAACGCCGCTTTAGTGGTCATGTGATATGAAATGATTGTAAGGGTTTGTTTTTACGTGAAAATAGATTCATCAATATTAACAGCCCGTGTCAGGTCGCAGCTGGATATAAGCCTCTACCAAGGATCGCAACTTAGCCAGATCTTAAAAACAGATTATTAACAAGCTATGGGTTAGTAAGAACTTGTTTTTTATTAGACTTAGCGAAGAGACGAAGACCTTTGGTCTGGTGGTAATACGTCTACCCATAGTAATGCGCTAGATAAGATGATGACATATTAAGTGTCATTCGATATCAGCCAATTTACGTCCCCTCTATTAGGGACACAGGCCTACCCTCAATATGAGGGCGGTGGGCCTTAGTCACCACGCGGGCCCAATGCGGGTTGGTGACTTCACACACACCTTAGAATGAATTCTAATTCATGTGCAGCTTTCCTCACGATGTTCTCCTTCACCGTTTGTATTTCGCTGCTGGTTACTGAAGTTCACAAATGTACATAACTTAAATATTATGTCATCGGTACATGCCAAGATTCGAAGCCGCGACCTTCGGAATGAAGGCCGCACGCTCTAACCATTAGGCCGGCGAGTTACATACGCGCAGTTACTTACCACTTAAGTGTCATTACTTCAGTAATTTCACTAGCTACAATGCCTTGCCAACAGAAAAAGTAATATTTACACATTACTGGTCGGTAGCAGAAATAGGAGCAGCTGCGGTTGTACCTAGACCTGTCTCCGGACACAAGGACCCATCACCACTAAATATTATATTACTGTAAGATATTTTCACTGGAATTGTGAAAGATGAAACCTTTTTTGGATTTTGGAATGAGACCAAATATATCTGGCGCCGTCGATACTCTGCCAAAAGATATAAAGCAATGTATATAAATGTTATACAATACTACCCCACTTCCGTGCTTATTCATCATCATCATCATCAACAGATAGACGTCCACTGCTGGACATAGGCTTCCCTCAAAGATCTCCAAGTTGATCGGTCCCACATTGCTCGTATCCACTGGGTTCCCGCGATTCTCACCAGATCGTCGGTCCACCTTGTGGGAGGCCTCCCAACACGTCTACCAGTAAACTTATTGCTTATTGATAACTTAATATTCTTATTAATTCTAATAAGTACACATATATATATAGGAGATATCCACAGAATCATTTAATCATCATGTAATCTACGAAACTATTAGACGTAAACACTCCACATTTGGTGGATATATTGTTTCTGACGTTCAGAGATTAGTCAAGAACGGATTTTACAAAAAATTTTACCTAAAGGAAGTTACGGGGGTGATACAACCGGAAAAGCAGATGGGGAACACCTAGTTGTAGAATATTGTAGTGGGAGGTACTCGGGCTTAGGGTCGGACTCGGCTAAAGTACACAGGGGCCCCGATGCCTTTCCTAAGAGATCCCTGACGTATCTCCTATTAAAAGGGTATGAGAATACATAGATACGCTCTCCCTCTCATCCGACGTAAGTAAATGGTACCTTGGCAACGCCCCCACGTTACAAAAGTATATGAGCAAACAGTACATATCTGGCAACAGAATGAATATAATAAAGAAAGTTCTAGATTGCACTAAACGTGGGTGGAACCCGCATTGCGGTAGGACACGTCGAATATTTTTTTTTATCTACAACTTGACCTGAATTTCGCATGAGGTTAATTAATAATGAGGTCGGATATAACTTAATGGTGAATTTTTTTTTTTTTAATATTTAAAATTTGTTATGATGTTTGTATAATGTAAATATAGAGTATAATGTAAACCAGTTAGTGAGACTGAAATCAAAGCGACACCGAACCGGTGCGGTGGTGACGCAAGCGGTTGACGTGGACTTGTAAAGATCCCCTGTGCAACGCGACGTGTAAATAGTTCCAACACACACTCAAGGTTAATATTTACTCACTGTAATAATAAAACAAACATACGTACTATTTTTTCGGTTGTGACTCTTATCTCTGATAAGATGCACGAGACGTAAAAAGTTTATCAGATTTAGTTTTCTATTTTTAGTATCATCGTTAAGTGCCATCTTCAACTTGAAGTTGAGCAATAAGTTGGTGGAAAATTTTTCAACTCTAATCCATGCTTCTTAGGTGTAATTACAGGTTATCACTTCTTTCATTGTCTGATAATGGTCTCTATTACCAGAAGCCGTGTGTAGGTAGGTATCACAGCAGCACCTATTACTCATCTCCTAATTTGAAAACGTTACTGTGTTCCGGTTTTGAGGTAGTGAAATTACCGAGGTAACGAGACTGAACTAGGCGATAAGCACAATACGAAGCTGTGTATTGTTTCTCATTATATTCATACTTTTTTTATACACAATCTATTTCAACTTACAGTTGTAGATGCTGAGTTAAATCAAATAAAGACTATAGAGAAGAATGAGAAGGAAATCAAGAATGAGTATTGAATAATTCATAAATAACATAAAATTAACAAAGTTCAAACTCCAGCCTTCGATGAAACCCGTTTAAAGAAAGCGGTCTACTGTTAATCAAACGAGACCTTGCAGACTCGTTTGATTTCCAAGATAGTCAGGTCAAGAGCTAATTCTAAACAAATGTGAAAACAAGGTTAGGTATTTTACATAACCACATATTGATATACAAAATGTATCAATTCATTTAAAACTGACCTGTAGGTGGGGATAGAGGTTCGTGGGCTTTGAAGGTAGGGGTCACCATTGCCCACTAAGCGTACCGGAGGCAAATAAGTATGAGGTGGTCTCGTGCTTGTAGTTGCAAAGAGGTGTTAAAAGGTTTAAGGCACTTCCAGGGATATTCTTAGACGCAGTACAGAGAACCACTGGTGTATTCTATACATCCCCATCCCCATTTCGCGATGCACTAAGGATGACCACCGAGGATGTTTTTGTAGATACAAATCCTACATAACTCTGTCTCCCCTACCCAGAAGTAGGGTAGAGTATGTAAGATGTTCCTCTGGACAAAAAAGTTATAGACCTAAACCGATTCTGGAGTGAAATGCTGCTGTATGAAATGAGCAGTTCATAATTCAGTACAATTTCTAGTTGACGTCATTACTATACTATTACAATATCAGATACTATCAGTTCCAAAAACATATGGCACGAGATATGGGATATATATCGTTTACATAAATAAGCATAAGTTACATGTTAAGTTAGCATAATTATACATAAAGGGCACAACAACTCACGGGACCCAAGCCAACCATCACGTGCTCATGATGCACACTGTTAATCAATAAACGAGGCTCTGGCTCACACCAACCCGCATTTGGGCCAGCGTGGTGAATAATTGCTCAAGTCCTGCCATATGAACCACAACAAACCACGGCCGAACAAACGACGCTGGCAAGGCGGCGGAATCAGGGCAGTATAGGCCCAACCGATGAGGCGATCTTTAGAGGAGGCCTATGTCCAGCAGTGGACCTTTATCGGCTGATAATGATGGACTATATATATATGTTTACTGGTGGTAGGTCTTTGTCGCCGGACACGATTTAGGTAAATATCACAGCAGCGCTTATTACTGCCGACAAACAGTAGTGTGCAAACATTACTGTGTTGCTGTTTGAAGGGCTTTGTAGCTAGTGAAATTACTGGGGTAACGAAACTAACGTCTCAAAGTTATAAGCACAATAAGATTCAACATATATCATTCTAATTGGCGCCACGTTGTTACAGGTAGGCAATTGCTTACCACCAGGTGAACATCCAGCTCGTCTCATCGCTTCCTTAAATAAAATAAATTAGGAACAGTAGCGTTTCCATACTACTTCCTTGGCAGAAGAAATGTTCGCTGGGATACCATCCTATCATCAGCAGAGACTATCAGTGTTAGACAATTATTTTTTTATCTAATTTACTCATTAGATAAATCCAGACTTAAGGTAGCTAACCATAATGTAGTGGGATTATTATGAGTAGTAATCACAGTACTAAACATGAGCATTACCGCTTACATTATATTATTTTTGAGGAAGAGACGAAACGAGCGAGACGTTCACTTGACCTTAAGTGATACACCTGCTCATAACCTGGCGCTAGTTGGGTTAATATATACTGCACACGTACTGTATACGTTCTCCTCGCCTTGTAGTATAAGATGCTAAGTCTCTTTACCTTAGTAATTTCACTAGCTAAAACTCCCTTCAAACCGGAACACAGTTTACCACACACATTACCGTTCGGTGTATCCACAAACAGAGATCTACCATCAGTGATAGCATAAAACGACAATAGTTATAAGAGGTATATAAAAAAATATAACTCACGTCCAACTCCAACTCCAGTTTGTTGATCTCGTCGGTGGCCGCGTTGAGCTTCTCCAACTCCACCTGAAAGTTGAGGAATTGCTTCAAACAATCGCACGGCACGCGAACTTCGTACTCCCAAACGTGGGGCAGCAGCAAGCAACATGTAGAGACGGGAAACTTGCGATACATTGCAAACTGTTCTTTACAAACGCGCGAGAAAATTTATCATAATGTAGAGATAAGCGACTACTTTATCTATATGTACCTTATGTAGACGTTTCCTGTCCCTACTAAACAAAAGCGTCTATTACGAAAAAAAAAAAACATGATAGGTACTTACTTATTTATCTTGTCTAGGTAAATACGAATGAAAAAGAAAAATCCCCGAAACTAGAAATTGTTACATTTTTATTTTCAAATAATCACGATGTAAATTGTTTACATACATTATAAGTATTAATTGTTACATGCCAAAACTTTACGATACAAAAATATTATAACAATTTAACCCCCCATCCCCATCGTCCAATTTCAGTGAGTCTATTATCAGTTAGACCATTTAAATTTGAGTACTGCCAATAAAAACAAACATATACGTTTCAAAACAAAAAATATATTATTATTGCATACAAAGTAATGGAATGGTTCAGTTGTACTAGATAATAAGTTTTGCACTAAGTAACGGGGTCACCTTGAACACTTTTCTTTTGGTAATAACGTTCAGTTGTTCTCCTAAACCAATAAATTATGTGAAAATATTACACATTGGGATTTTATAAATACATAACAGAAATTATGAAGGGAATTAAAAACGAAATGAGATTACATGCAAGTAAAGATGTAAACGTACTAGCTACAAGGTACAGCAGAACTAAGTAGGATGTCCTAACAAATAAAAATAACCAAGTTATTTTGACGGTGGTCGAATTACAGCCTAAACACTGACTTGTGACGTTGAACATTACAAATTTATGACACGATATACACAACACTTTCAGAGATTCAATTACAAGCAATTTATCTCATTGGAGCCATTTTATCTCATTGCACAATCAATTTAAAAATTTTATAGTAACTTTTTATAGTCGCATCTGTAAAATTTATTCAGTGCGTAGATATTCTCTCGAAAACTGTACACCATTATTGCATTATAGGCCTTACATTTTGCTGACATTTAATGTATTCAATGACATTATCATTTAAATTACATATCATGTAATAGCAACACTAAATTCATAATTAAATTTTTTTTTTTTTGAATACTCCATATAATTATTATATTTAAACATGTGTACAAATCTAAGAAATGTGTATTGCGAATTTTATTATCATCATTTAGATGAAGATAGTCTATTAATAATTGTTGCAACAAAATTTTAATAGGCGATAACAAGGGCAACAATTCATTGAGCTCTGGAGGTAGATAAATGGATATTATTCATGTTAAATTATAAACAATTAATTATATACCTCGGCAAATTTCATACATGCGTAGTTACAATGTTTTATTACTTCTTATTTTTATAATCAAGATAGATTTAATAATTGTTTACATCATAAGGAATAATTAAAATGAAAAACTAAACTAATCCTTTTATACATATTATTGGCATCCTAAAATTTATAAATCATTTAATTTAAGCCAATGAATTTAAGATTCTATTATTTGAATAACAACAGTTAGTCTGTATGATGGCACATATCTATTTGAAAAATAAGTTAGTTACGCAAAGTATACATTGACAAATTAGTTGTTAATGTCTCTAATAAGTAATATTACAACTAAGCATTATAAATGACAATTGACAATTTTATTTTATTGTGTATCCAAAGTTAAATCATTATAATGGACAGGAAACAATCCTATAAGGTACAAACATATACACCTCAACCAAAGTTATGTTACAAAATACTAACATTTCATATTCCATACATACATGAGAAAATTACAATGTACATGTTATAAATGTAATCATAAGGAATTGGACCAATCAGTAAAAATCACTATCACAAATGTATTTTCCAGAAACGAAACGACGTTTCACAAGAGATAGCCTGTATCCACTACCAATGAGTTCGAACTCTATACCAGACAGAGTTGCCCCTTCACAGTTGAACTGAGCAGAGATAGTGCCTTTAGTAGATGGACCATTCTCTAACTCGAAGCGTGCCCTGAGAGATCCTACACCTCTATCTTCAGAGTGTTGCGACAATTCAGTGAATCTCCAGAGTGCATGCCCATTCTCCCCATTCCAGATGCTCTTAGGCATTGCTATAACATTTTTGACTGTAGCATTAATTGGTACACAGACCGCAACATTAAGCAATGGAGATGGTGGACTCATAGCATGAAGATTATACTTGTAATCGACTTTGAGATCTGTATGATCTTGTTCACACTTCCAGTAAGAAACTAATTGAAATGGACATGATGCTGCCCCTGTTTTTGGACGTATTTGATATTTCAAGATGTCCACATTAAAATACTGTGCAGTTGGATTCTTTTCAGACTGCCTTTTCAATAAAGATGTTAATGCAGACATATTGAATTCTAATACTGTAGTGTCTCTGGTTGACATCATTGTATTAATACTAATTAACTGCTTATTAGGCAGGACATTATCAAGTCTGTGGATGTTTTTCAGTTTAAAACATAACTTTGCTGGATTAGGATTATTGGCAAGTACACCCACTATGCCAGTTGGAAAAGATAACATCATATCACCTGACATTTTAACTTGACATTTACTCTCTTCTGTACCTCGAAAATAAGAATGTATAATTTCATGAAAAGCTACAGCAAGGGGTATTGTATCGGCCATTCCAATTGTGAGTGGTGAAGGCCCTCTGGATCCAGAGGAACCGGCTGTTCGGAAATCTCCTTCCGAACGACGTGATGGTGGCCTTGGGAGAGATATAGTAGTCATTGTGGGAGTAGATGTTCTAAAATTAGATTGAACCAAATCGCCAACTTCTGAAAACAAGTCACCAACATCATTTGTTGAAATTTGAGTTGGACTTTCAAGCAGGTGTGTTTGATTAACCTGCAAAGGTGCATATGGATTTGTGACATTGCCATGAGGAGAAGCTGGATTACTAATGTTTGGGCTCTGAAAGAAATTTATATCTAGCAAGTCACTACTTGCTTTACTTGTATTGGCATTAGAACCTCGACGAGTTGTACCAATTTTATACAAAGATATGTTTTCTACAGTGGCTCTTAGCTCATCTACACTAGCAGACATGGGTGCACTACCATTACTAATCGGTTTAATTTCCACATGAATTTTCTGTTCTCTTTCTTCTTCAGAATCTGAATCAGTAGAAGAATACACACTACCTTTTTCATCTTTTGGTCTAATGCAAAATCCTTCATCGTCAACCTCAGGAGAATTCATCAAATCATCCTTTGTAGCTACTTCTTCTTCTTTTTCATCTAGATCAGACCTGTCAGCAGTGTTCGAATTTTCTGAAATTTCATCCTTTTTCTTTTTCAATTTTTTGTTTTTAGTTTTTGTACGTCTACTACGGAACCATTTAGAATCACGGAATGTCGATCTTCCCATATTATCATCTTTGTCTTGTGCTGCTGGGGTGGCTGACGTACCACTAGGGCTTGAAGGAGCTGAACAAGGAGCAGCACCTTCTGCACTTCCACTTGGCTCATCTTTATTCTGGAAATTTGGTGTAAACAAATTCAGAAGAGATGTAGTTCTACGAGAAGTTTTAGTTACAAACGATTGTTGATCTTTCTTAGCTGAAGATTTTGGAGCTGGTTGTGGTTTGTGTGATCCATTAGAAATAGTTGATATTTGATCTGCTTCTGAAATAGAATTATTAGCAGAACCTGGTTTGGGTAATGAAGGTGGTAATTCAACAAGATTAGCTTTTTCAATTGCATTATATTTTTCTACAAGAAATTGTTCCAATAATTTTTCAACAGTTAATTCTAAGCATTGGTGTTTAAAATCTCTATGCACTTGGCCCATCATATCATGGTTATTCTGAATTATATCAGCATAAACATTGACAAACTGCTTCATCTGTTTAAGATGTGCCTCCTCAACATCTTGAAAATGTTTACATGTTTGAGTCATTTTTTTTTCAAAATCAGATTTTACGTGATTGTACTTTTCAGCAAGTTGCCTATAATCCTCATGAAGTTTTTTAAGCTTCACTTCAGATTTTTCAATGTCCTTTGCTGATGCATTCTCTTTGCGCAGCTTTTCTAACTCTACTGATTTTGTTGTATACACATCTTTAGCCTTCTGCAATGCTTGCTTTGTGCTTTGAATCAGTAAAACAACTTCCAGTGTACTTGACTCTGAATCCTTAACAGCCTTATGTTTTTTGTGTAATTCTTCAGCATATCGAGCTACATCTTTAACTAGTTCACCTACTTTCTGGAACATATGCTGATGCAAGTTTGAAAGTTTCTCAGCCGAACATTTCAGAACGCTCCAAAACGGTGCAAATGTGCCTTGTGCACAATTGCTATTGGCTTGTTTGGCTAGTTTAGCTAACAACTTCGAATTCGTTTCCTCAATACTAGAGCGTTCTCTGAGATATTCCGAGAGTTCTTTACTGGCTATGAATCCGAATTTCATGTTTTGATAGAGAATATCATATCCATAATGCTCGTTGGCGAAATAATCAACAAAGTTGACACTCATCTTTGCTGTTACAAAGGTATATGATTACAGTTATTCAATATATTGTCACTCACTGACCTGTATTCTAGGATCGAGTTCAGTATCACCATTGTCGTCAGCTGGAATAGTAAATGAAGATTCCTCCATTGTTGTACCTAGAAGAGGAAGCCACCCAATCACCTAAATTACATCACTGACACAATAGCGTATAGCGTCACTTTAATCACACTGGGTTTTTTTAAAAATTATGCATTACTACACTAAGTATATAATTTACACACTAAACAACCAGGAACTTAGTATACTGTACAGGTCATAAAATGTTAAATTTAATTTAATATAAAATAAATTTTGAAATTTTCATTCAAGATGACGTCCACTCTCATGACGTCAAATCATAATAATAGACAAAATTTTGTTTTAAAATTTTATTACAGATTATAACTAACTTTTTTGTCAAGTGATTATTAATCGATAAGAATTGCAAATGAAATTAAAATAAAGTTACAGTCTTAATTAAACATATTTTGAAATAAATTGCCAATGCTGAAAATTTTATAAAAGTAAGTGTATATCATCCAATATTTCTATCCAAAATAATGATAAAATATATATCAGCTTACAAATATGTATGAAAAGGTCACGCAATTATTACTTAGAACTTAATAGTATTAACAAACTTCTTATATTATTACTACGGCTTATTTATGCGAATTAAATTTCATGTGTGACATGTACTTCTTATTCGATTCATAGCATCGTAATTTGTATTATCATTCGAACTTTCTGTCGGTATTCGATTGTGTCTATGACTATTATGAAAGATAATCAAGTTGTAATGGATTCTGTTGTATTTTGATTTAGTGTCTCTTTCTCACGCATTGCACTTTTACTATTTACTTCCTTGTATGAAAGGTGCAAAACATGTGTCTCGTGGATATTTTTGCTGGGCGGATAAAGATGCTTTTTCAATTTGTCGAATTTGACGTAAAATAACTTCAACTTGGTCCAGTTTCGTTGTTTCATTACTGAGGGTTTCTGTTTTAAAGGAATTTCTTTCTATGTGTGACATAAGTAACTGCTGCATTTTCTCGCTTAAGCTCTTGATACGAGTACGAGTTTTCAGAGTTTATTTCTGAGACAGTAATTGTAGTCAATCTGTATGCAACTGCTACGCGTTGCCTCGACTATGTCTTACCAAGGATCACCATATTCGGGCCCGGGCGAGGAGTATGATTTCGAAGACGACGGGTATGACGATTTAGACGAATACAGGGATCAAGAGGATCCGTTGCCACCGCCAGCAGTCGACGATAGCGATGAAGGTAAGAATGTTTTGTTTACGAAGTTTAGCCTATTTTGGCGTCATATTACTGTCATACACTACAACCTGTTATTCTTGATAAATAACTTTGCGTAAAGCTTGTAAACATAAGTTATGTAATATCGATAAGGTTAGAAAACTATCGAAGCTCCCTGCATTGTTTACTTCCCGCCTTTTGGTATCTGCTTAGCAGGTGACGTAATGAACACGAATAGGCGCTACTTTCTCCATATCAAGGACTAATCTAATTATACCATACAAAAAATCAACAGGTGAATTTACCTGTCATGTTTTGGTTTAAAATTTCTCTATCTGTATTAAACAAATATTATTTATTATAATCCAAAATAATAGATAAAGGTTTGATTATTAAATGTGATTAATAGAAATACTTTTGTTTCATGTTTAATTTTAATTTTAGATACAGAAGAAGCTAGTGAGACAGATATACCTAATAATGATGAGCCTGTGGAAATTAAAGAGCAGTGAGTATAAAATTATTTTATATGTAAAGATGTATTTGTTCTCTTTTTTGGTTGTGGTTGTGAAAAATCATTAAAGATTTTATTGATTAAATGGAAAAAATATTAGACTGAAAAAGAAATGACAATTTAAGGCAAAATATTTTTTCAGATTGTATCAAGATAAACTAGTAAACCTAAAGAAGCAGCTGCAACAGTTAGAAGATGGTCTTCATCCAGAGTTCCTAAGAAATGTGAAGAGATTGGAACATCAGCTTCATGAGAGGCTAAGGCTCAACAAGATATACAAGTCAGTTAGTTTTTTTTGATGACATACTATTATTTTTTTTAACATTTATTTAATTAATTTGGTGATTCTAAAAACCAATGAATGGCTAATCCTTAATAATCTAAAGTAACATTTATTTTTAAATGTCTTTATATATTCAAATTATTTTTTTAGCAATATTATGTTGTTCTGTTCAGTGAATGTCCCATTATCATTGAATATGTAGACAATTTTTCACATTTTTTTCTTAATAATTGTAAAATATTAACATGAAATAACTAAAAAGTGGTTATTATACATAGAGATATTCCTAATTTATTTGTAGATTTACTAAATGTGAAAACATTAACAT
This sequence comes from Ornithoptera priamus, assembly GCA_029034505.1. Taxonomy (NCBI): domain Eukaryota; kingdom Metazoa; phylum Arthropoda; class Insecta; order Lepidoptera; family Papilionidae; genus Ornithoptera; species Ornithoptera priamus. The sequence goes on from JARDWD010000559.1 coordinate 1,878,716, forward strand.
TTGGTACAGAGAACACATGCATGATGTGGTAGAGCGGGAGTACATAGCAGAGAAGAAAGCAGCAGCTAAAGAATTTGAAGAAAAGAAGATAGAGTTAAGGGAGAATTTACTTAATGACTTTGAGGACAAGAGAAAAATGATTGAAAACGAGAGGCATAGTATGGAGCTTAATGGCGATTCAATGGAGGTAACTAAACATTTTGTGTTGCATTATTAAAGTAAATTGTAAGCAATGGTATGAAAGTTCAATTAAATTAGTATATAAATATCACTCTGGATTTCATCCACCATCAGATGAATCCAGTAGTTTCTCTATTCAGTGGGTATTTATACAGTAACTACTGCAGTACTTGCTTCTATGGTGAGGCGAATACAGAAATTTGGGATCAAAGTCTAATTTAATTGCAAGGTGATAAGTGCAACATATATTTTGGAGCATAGTTTATTTTTCCCTAGAGAAGATTATTGCTTTTATTTCTCTGTTAATGGCTAATGTGTATACTATTTAATAATATTTTGTTTACTTCCAGGTAAAACCAGTAATGAAGCGGATACTAAGAAGGCGCGCCAACGAGCCTGCGCCGGCGCCGGAGAAGCGGCGCAAGCCACTCACCACCACACTCACTTACCAGTTGGACGAGCGCGATGTGGAGGCTGACCTGCGCGCAATCTCGCGACACTCGCCACATTCGCCACCATCACGACATCACTCCTCCACCCATAACTCAACACAGCCCCGGAAACACCTAAACTCAACCAGTTGTAAGTAATCTTAAAATTTAAAAAGGAAAATGGGCTTATCATCAATCCCTTTATCTTAGTCATCATTATCACAAGATTGATAGACGAATCAGAGGAATATTCTGCTGGGTTGTCACTTGATTTTATTAAAATAAGATGAAGAATCTAATATTAGATGATAGAAGCTGATTGTCTTTTATATTCTACAATAGGCCAACACTTGATCTCAAAATGCACACAATTTTAAATCACTGTGATTCAGGCTGTGCTGACCCAGACTACTCAGGGTTTATTTGTTGACTAATAGAACACAGCAATGCTATTGTTGAGATAGGTATACAATATGAATATGGTGGCTAGCACCTTACCACCAACCTATTTTAATTATACTTGGTTCTGGAATTAATCAGAGACTTTCATGTAATGCGGCAAGCACTTAGCTACTGTGGCATAGAGGCAGTTAAATTATTTCCTCAATTTCTTTATTCATCACATCATCTTGCTGCATCACATAAACTTTATACCCTAATCAAAAAGTTAATACCATTTGATGTTGTACATCATCATCATCAGCCAATTGTATATATGTAAGGATGTAAATATTTTTTTATATAGACTAGTGCTTGACTATGATCCTAACTGATGGAAATCTAAGATTTAATTAAGGTGGTAAAGCGCATTAGTCTGGAAGCAACCTATTTGTTTTTCTCCAAAAAACTCCCATGTCACAACTGGATGCTAACTCTGTCGCCGGAAGTCTTTTCATATCCTTTACTATTATGAAGGATGAAACCAAGTGTTTTAACACAGCGAAATAATTATTGCCTGTGGTGTATCTATAGGGGTGTAAGTGTTCCCAAACAACTCAAGGGACCCAAGCCTACTTCACCTGCTTGTGGTGCACCCTGCTAATCAACCCCTACTGTCATTGGAAGAGGTCTATGTCCAGCAGTGGACGTCTATCGGTTGATGGCGATATGAAACTATGCAATTCTCAAGCACTCTTCGAAATGCATTTGGTAGAAGACTAAGAAGACAAGCTACCTTCGGTGGTCAGAGTTGTCCGTTCTTTAGTTAGTATAATAAGGATGTTGTTTGTAGCGGCGTGCGCAGGCGAGTCGCCGGTGCGCGAGGGCGAGGCGACGGATGCGCGCGTCGAGGATGGAAAGCTGCTGTACGAGAGGCGCTGGTTCCACCGCGGCCAGAGTGTCTACGTCGAAGGCAAGGGCCGGGAGATTAATCGCTTCCCTGGCCACATACACGCCATAACCGACGAGGCGGTGAGTACACAACGAAACAATAAATAAATATCTAGACTTAACAAGTCTTAAAGCAATGAGCACAGTATCTTTTTTTTATTTAATAAAGAGAGTGGATTAATAAGATATTCACCTGATGGTAAGTGATATGCCTGCCCATGACAATGTGACACTATTTAAGATGGTATACACAGCACTAAACGGCGCTTGACGCTTTGAGATATAAGTAGTCAAGTTTCATCACCCCAGCAATTTCACCATCCAAACTGGAACACAGTAATGTTTGCTTACTACCATTTAGCATCAGAAATACGAGCTGTGGTGGTATCTACCTTCACATTGGAAGGAGCTATTTTTTCCGTTCCTTCACGACAGTAGGGTTCACTGTAGTCTTGTTCCTAATAGAGCGAAACTACGGCATTGCCGGTGAGACAGAACAGAGCCATGCGTTTTTTTTCCCATAAGAAACGTGTTAATAAATCTGATGCTCCTATTGCAGATATGGGTGAAGAAGACAAACTTCGAGAGGATAAGGATATACGTGTCGCAGTTAGCGCGCGGTAAAGTGACGTTAAAGAGACGAGCATCGTAATCCATTTCGACGTTAAGTGTTAACTTATACTGTGCAAGACTGTCCGTGTACATAGTTAGTACATACGCTAGAGTTTTGTATGTGTGAGTTGGGTGTATAACTGGCGCCGGGTGGCTCCGTGTGCCGGAAGTGCAGAAACTACTGTGTGAGTTTATTTCAATGATAATTTTTATTTAATTTTTTTGGGAATCTAATTTTCTTTGATCGCATAGCAATATACAATTGTATTTATTCTACTATGGATTTATGCACATACATTCTGTCACATTATTTTCAGTTTACATATTTATGCATAAATGTATTTTACCTATGTAACACTCGGAAAGTTCTAGATGTTATTTCAAGTATATGTAATTGGTAAATTAATGTAATACAATCGTTAATTGCAGTTCCCGCCATTTTAGCAAATGGCGATAGATGGCGCTTACAATGTTAAAATATTGATATATAAATATATAAAAATTAATTTAATTGAATTTCTTTGAAGATACATATTCCACTAATTATATTGTCTTGATACTTTACATTAAAATGTATAACAATTAAATATATTTTGAATGCATTAAAAGAACTCCGGTTTTGAATAGTTTGATAAAAGAGAATTATTTCACAAACTATTCGTTGGTTTCAATGAAAAATTACAGAAGCATCTATATTGTTTATGGTTTTTATTAAATCATGACATAACAAATAAATCAGAGTATTTTACATCGTGGTAAAAAAACATGTCTTCACATCGGGCCTATTACTGTGATAAAAGTGTTTGTGTAAATAATTCATGACTTACAATGATTCATATAAGAGTCGATCGACAAACGAATTGTACATTGCGATATAATTATTCTGTTATATATATATATATATATATATGAATAAATATATAAGTATATACATACACAAATTGTTTCAAACAAATTAACAGATGGAGCCAGTGTCGAATAATTTTAGTTATAATTTTTTTTTTAAGTTTATTTAAAGCCTCTAAATGTATTATTCAGTCCATAAATTTAAAAGTCTTTTGTCTTATACTTTGTACATAACGGCACATGGGGTATGACTTCAACAGCCCTGTCAGAGTACATATACATATATATATATATATTGTGTATTAAATGCGTTATAGCGATGAATTAAAAATACGGAATACTATATACTTATTTACAAATACTAAATATTTATATCATAATCTTGATGCCAATAGTATTCACCGTGAGAGATATTTATTTTGTTAAGTTATCCATTGAAATCTTTAAAAACTATGTAATTTTTTTTTTTTTCAATTATGAAACGATCAAATCGTCCTTTTTATAATATTGTATTTTAAAAAATTGTACGAATTTAATATTTTATGACAAACATCTGTAATTATCAGATCTGAGACGGGAAGCTATACTTCTGTTTCTTCAGGATCTGCATCACATTTGTACGACCTACGTCCGGCAGCGGTCGGCCATCGTTTGAAATGATGATGACGATGATCTCATTTGTTGGTATTGTTTATTATTTATCGTTTTTAACAGATTGAAAACTTTATATTTAGTGTTTGATCGTAATTACATTAAAGTTGATATGTTGTACTTGTTAGTGCATGTTGGTTGTTCTATCGTTAATAATTTGTGATCATTGGCTGACGATGATGAGGTATTGTGTATTTCGCGTTTTTAATTCGTCTGATGGATGTCGGATGACGGTCGACGGTCGCTCGTCTCCTAAACAGCAAGCAGTATTGTACATTGTAAATATTCCGCTCCGCGTGTGGTGTAATGTATTATATTGATCAAATGACTTGTACAGCAAACGGATTTTGGACTGTCGTTTATTTAATTTTTTTCTTTCGAAATTCTTTTTTTTTTTTTTTAATTTTGTGATTTAATTATTGTCGTGTAAATGAGTTGTGAATTGTAAATATATGAATATGTGGCAGTATGTTTTTACGATTGTAGATGATATTTGAGAACAAAATCTTGAAATATATGTAATATAAGTGGACATGTCTTTTATTTTATTTTTTTAATAGGAATATACGACGATGTTAGATCAATAAATAATTAAACAATCTATAGACTATCAGTAATAGATTAATTTGGTTATGTGATTATTAAATTTACAGTATAATTTATTTTTATCAACCTGTCAAATGGTTTTGACATGAGCAGCTTAGATAAATAACGTGTTATTGAAATCGCACTGAACAAAACAGAGAGCGGCCCACAGGGGACGTCGTTGGGTGGCTATCTACAGGCTGGGGGATTTGGGCTATTAGCCACCACGATGGTCCAAAGGACTGGTGAGAGCTAGAGCCTTTGTTGATTAGAAGGGTGCACCACAAGCTGGTGAGGTTGGCTTCGTTCCCGTGAGTTGTGCACGCTGATTCAGATCTATGACCTAATTTCACGAGAATGCAATGAACTTCGGGTTGCGAAGTTATTTCACATCTAGGAAAGAATACAGAATTAATTTAGAAATATGTGGTTTATCTACCGCTTACTGTATTATATCTTGACAGGAGAAGACTGTTTTTTACTACGAGATTTAGAACGTAAGGTCAAAGTAATTTATTTTTGGTATAATTATGAAATTAATGGAACCAAGAAGTGAGCTTCCGTTTAAGGAAAATATATCTGTAAATAAGGCGACATGTTCCAATAACAAAAAATTACGTAGACATGTGATTTGGTAGATCTCGCATTAGCAATGCGCATAAATAATTTGGACTTTTTTTTTTTTGAGAGAAGTCTTCTAGTACCAGCAGTGGTGAAACTAAGAGAGCTGTTTATTGTTTTATTATGATATCGAATCCATTCTAGTAAATGATTAAATTATTCATAAGTTACGATGACATCATCAGCGTTTAATTATCCACTGCTGGATACAGGCCCTCTCCAATGTCTTCCACCAAATATCGTCCAATATAGTTTTCAATAAATATATGTAATAAGAAACTACGGTTTTGCTTTTTTTTATCAGTAAAGAATTAAGTAATTAATAATAAAATAAGTTGTCAATTTATTATTAACTGTCAGCGGTTACAAATTAAGTAATTTTTTTTTAAGTAATCAATGCCTATCAAGAAGCAGGATAACAAGATTAAGGCCTTGAAAGTCACTTGTTTTTCATCAAGCTATGCGGAAGTTTATGAATAATTATATTTAACAAAAAAAAAATTGAATATGTTTACGTACTAGTAACATATTAGTTATCACCAGTATAGAAGACATTAGAGGAGTTATTGACTGATTTAAAAAATTTGATTTCGTCCTTATGGAAATCTTAAATCATAAGTTTTTTTTAATAGTCTGTTAGTGACAGTTATGCTTAAAATCATTTGCAGTCATCAACATGACACATAAGATATATTGTTACTTCAATAATATATCTATGATGATCTCTATATTGTAGTACAATATTTTGCAAAATTTTATTTTAAGTACATATATGTAAAAACGTTAAACTCCTGTTGGTTAAAAATAGCATTTCTAATGAACCTAAACATTGCGAATACTTTTTGGAATATTACAATATATTGCCGCCGTCTAGATTTATATAAGATATTTAAGTTTTTTGAGAGATAAATTATTTAGCATATTCAATAAATAATGAAGTTTTTACTTAGTAAATCATATAATCTATAATTTGATATACACTTAAGTAACAATCTATTAACTGGTATAGCAAACGAGTTTACTTAACAAGTAAATGTCAAAGATAATTAAAATAATCAAGTTGAAAATATTACTTAGGAATAACTTTAATTTGCAAGCGACAAAATTATCAAGTGACTAAAGATAAATGGATTGCTGATAACAATTTTTTTATCTCGCGAAGTAATTTGTCGTCATCCTGGTTCTTATACCGTAGGAATAATATCCCACTTGGAATTGTGGTTAGATTATTCGATTACACATTCGATGTGCATATTTATGACCGTTTTTAATATATAACTATACATACATATGTACGTAAAGTACATATATATTTGATTTCTATCAAAATAGGGAATTATGCCCCAATTCATGGGAATTAATGAAAATTTTAAACCATTTAGTTATAAACCGATGGCGTGGAGGAGGTAAGAGTAAGAAAAAGGCAAATTTGATGTTAAAAAACAGGTCATCATCAGATTTTAACCTGTTGGATAAAGGCCCTCCTCGATGCCTTCCACCAGATGCGGACCTTTGCTTTTTGCACCCCCCCACACCCGATCGTTTGTCATAGGTTGGTGGTCCATCTGATTTTACATCTTTTTATTGTTGTAGAAATTATGGTTTAACGTAAAAAATAGGTTGCATATTATTAAGTGTGTATAGATATTTTATTATAAAATATGTATATATAAAAAAGTATACCGTTCACCACAAGTTCTAATATATTCTGGCCGAGTACACTACATCATGTATGACCTCTTTGTAACTTAATACCATGTAAAAATTGTGTCGAGTGTTTGTATAAAGAAAAACTAATATATTAATATATCAGATGATCTTTATGTATATTCGGAGTATAATGAACGTTTCTATGGACAAAATTTTAAGTATTCATAAAAAAAAAACTCCTTAGTTTAGACTGAAGACAACTGTGTTGTTATTCAAATCCATAAAGCGGTCATTATCAGTCTGCTATTTTTGAGAACTTAGGCATCGGTCCAAGTTATAAGCGTATGATGTTTTTAATAACCATCGTTGTGAATCGGCAAATTACTTCATAAGTATCTGAATGGCTGGTCCGATGTCTCTAACATTCAAGGACATCGATACCAATGTATTATTGAATAATATGTAGTCAACTTTAATAAAGTTTCAAGCAGTATCCTGTACTTTAAGTCGTTGCTTTGAGCACAATAACTTAAAGACGCCGAATATCTGTTTGATTATTTATCTGTGGACATGAATTTTAAAGAATGGCTGTATGTGGAAAGAATTGGAATTTTAATGGTCGTTTAACAGGATAAGATTTATTGGTGCTCCTTATGTTTTGGGAAATTATTATAATATATACCCGTTCAGTAGATTCACGTAATCTTGTATAGAAAAAGGGTTATTTATAAACAACCCTATAAATTTTCTTCCATCTGGGATTCGGAGCGTTCTTGTACAAGGAGAGAATTGATATTAGTCACCACGATGTCCACGAAAGCCGTTGTTCTTGGGATGTATCGATTTCCTCACATTGGTTTCCTTCACCGAAAATTCAAGCTCAGTGGGAATCGATACCGCGCCTCTGAGTCGTGTAGCTGAAATATTTATTTTATCCAAATGCCTTGTCTATGCCTGTATAAATATGTACCGACACTAGTCCCGTATTAATAAAAAAAATATGAATTCATGTAATACTGAATGTACCGAAGATGTTATATGAGAAAACCAGTAAATTCATTTTATTTTATTAAACTACATTGGTTATACTAAAAGCTGCTCCCGCCCGCTATTCCTCTTTTCTGATGATGAGATATTCTCGTCCGACGACAACCCACCGCACCCCGACTCCCTTTCCGTTATTAACACCCTCGCAACTCACCTTGGGAACGAAATTTTGTAAAACCCATTCTAAACCGACCTCTAAATGGCAGAAGCAATATCTCTACCAAATTTTGAGTGATCACATCTAACAGTTTCGGATATCACGTGATGAGTCAATGAATCTCTGGATATATCTTATATATATAGATTAGTCTATTATTTGAGATAAATATAAAATTATCTCTAACGTTTAGTTTTAAGGCTTTTATGGATTTCTGTAAATTTGAAATATTACCCAATATTTCTTCAATAATACCGTTGTACAACGTTAAAAGTAGAAAAATATTTTTATAACAATAACTTGAACAAATGGTTACTTCGTTTAAATCCATTTATAATGTGATAGTGAACATGAAGCGTTAACTTTTGTTTATCTGTCTGTAAGTGCGGATGATGCATTTTATTTGCGAAACGAAGGTTAACTTTCCGGCATGCTGAATTTAGTGTACACATCGATGAAGGCTGACTACTTCTCACCGGGGCCTGGTATCTAAATTACACCGATTTTTTGCCTCATCGCCCACGTGAGGTGATGCCTTTCTGCAGAAACATTCTGTATCGGAATTCGCTTCTATTGTTAGAACTTTACATCTAATCACCTTTATACATCTAAAATTAACTTGTCTGCATTATAATAATAAGGCAAGATAAAGATAACTTATTGCTTTATTTTACACGTCTTCGACACTTGAAGCCTTTGGGTCCTGAACTAGAAATATGACCTGTATTTCAGGAAACAGTACCATCTCCTAGTTGCATCGTTACATTAATGCAATCTTTAATAAATACAGAAATTAAAATTTTAACAATTTTTTTTTAAAAAAAGAAAGGATATGTGTGTTTGCTTGTGTTGTATATATATTTCATTGGTTTTTAATGTCTTCTGTGTGTGCATGTACATAGGTTATTTTGGGTATATATACGCGTGTGTGTTTGTATACATGTACGGATTGAAAAGAGGAGTATGAGAAGAAAAAAATTACATAAAAACTCTAATTAAACTACACAAGGGGCAGAAGAACATAAGTCAGATTTAGATTTTTGGCCCTTAGTAATAATATTTACTACTAATGAACTTACGACGAGAATTATAACTATAAACTGATTCTAAAAACTTTGGGTCTTCATGACATTAACGTTGACGGAGTTATACTAGTTTATAATTAAAAAACAATATATAATAAGGAATATGTTTTTTTACTATGATATAGTAATGGGACTTAATATATAATAAATCATATATTTCATATTATTTAGAGTTAGCAATTCACTTATCGTAGGTCTCCGTTCCCGGAGACTCTCTGAATACTACCTTATCGTCTATTTCTACCGCTAAAAGTACTGTAGAATCATTACTGTGTTCCGGTTTGAAGGACATTATAGCTAGTGAAATTACTGTGGTAACGATATTTAATATCTTGTTTCACAAGATGAGTATATTACTGTGCAGTTTTTACCATCCTAACTAGCGCTGTATTGTTATGAATGGGCGCATTACTTACCATCAGATTAACTCTGTCTCAGTCTCTCTCATCCCGTAGCTTCGACGAATAAAAACTTAAACTTACTATAGATGAAAGAAAATATATGGGATTTGCGTATTAATTAAGATAATTAATGTGTCTCTATCTCTTGATAAAGGTTATCAGATGATTTTTTATCAGATTGAGGTTTCGCGTTATTCTTTCACCTCTAGTAATTAATAAAGGATATATATAATCGAGAGTTTATCGTTTTCTTATCGATATCGTATTAAATGTGTTGCCATGTTATTCTAACTTAATGGCTTTTGTAGGGCGAAGCTTAATTATATAACATAAATTTTCTGGTAAGTAGGTGAGGAGTTTTTTTTTAATTAATCAGTTAACTTTTTATCGAGTTGTTTAGAACGGCATCTATAATATTACACGTTTCTACCATCTTGGTAATAATTTTTATCACTTGCAACACCGTCACTCTGAGACTAATATTTTATTTAGATTTATGGGGTAACTTTTAAGTGGTTTATGGTTTATAAGTTTTGAGGTTATGAAGTTTGAGATTTGTGTAAATTATTTTGGGTTCTGTCTTCTTAAATAAAACTTAAAAAAGTTATATAAACCAAGAGCGTCAATTTCAAGTACACCCGCTGGAACTGAATTGGTGAATTCCGTGTTACTAGGCAAGCGGTTTGTTATTGCGCTACAGAAGCTATTCACCATCATCATCATCAGCCGATGGATGTCCACTGCTAGATATAGGCCTTCACTAAAGATATTCACTTCGATCGGTTTACAGTCAGCATTGGTTCCAGTATCGTCGGAGATTAGGGGCCGCTGTTTATAGATCATGTGAGGGGATTTTCGTCATTTCCCACCGCGCCGGCCCAATGCGAATTGGAGGGAGTCAGGGCTTCGTTCGTTGATCAGCAGGATACACCACAAACAGGTAAAGTTGGTCTGTGTGCCGTGAATTGTTGTGCGGGACCCCTTACACCCTCGGAAGCTATTAGCGTTTGACATTTTAAATATTTATATTAATATTTAACTGTGATTTATTATCTTTGATTATATAGTCTATGATATTTAAGATGTCGGCCGACAGAACACAGTACTTTTACAATGCGTTCCCGCCCATTCATAAAAATCACGAGCCGATCAAATATCAACATCGACTGTCGATGTTTATTATTAAAAATGAAGGGTGCGACGTATGTTTGAACGGCCATGACTTTAATATTGATTTAATTACAACGTTTGTAATACAATAACACATTATTATTCTAGAAATTGTTCAGATTGTAATTTTATTATGTTCAGTTACCGATAGACGCAGTGTTGGTATGGTGGAACGTCCCTCTTGTGAAGGTCGTAGATAGTCCTTGCCTTGTAGTCTCGAACTGTTAAGAATAAGACTAAGATACAATGTCTATTATAGGCAGGCTATTATAAGGTCAAGATCCAGATTGTCCACTAAGCGATCCCGGGATGAACGACAAGTACGAGAGGGTATAGTGATTGTCGTACCAAAGCGAGGGTACCAAGGTGGGCTACAGCTCTCTTTGAGATGTGCTAATCGCGTAATACCGGAAGGTACTGATGTGTTCCGTGGGAGATCCCGGGGCCTCCTGCAACGTAGTGAGGATGACCACCGGAGGGGATTTTAGTGGGTAAAAATCACTCATAAACTTCTCTTCCTAGAAACAGGGTACCTTTTTAGAAGATTTCCCCTCCTCGCTGATCTATGTGTTATTGTAGACCTGTATCAGCTAATGATGACGGTGAAAAAAATACAGAACGAAGAGTTGGAATAAATATATATCGTTCGCTCCGAGACGAAGCCGCCACCAGTGAATGGTGTTCCCCTACTTTAACTGCCTTTGTGGTCGTTGGTGGTTACGATAGGGGTTCTTATCGCTTTTTAAACGACCCTGAGAAGGACGATCGCTGGACGTGGTTACCGGTCATTGAAGTACTCACGAGGATGGTAGGATCTGCATAAGACAAATACCTGGACAGGCTATCCCAACATAGCTTTAGCAAGACCGCGATTGTGTTCCGAACTGAGATCCCGTCACCTCTCCAAACGCCGATGTTGACCACCGAAAGGGGTTTTAGTGGGCAAAAATCACCACATAACTGTGCCTTGCCCCTAGAAGACAGAGTATCTTCTCCAAGATTTTCCTCCCGAAGCATTTTTGTGATTTTATGGTAAAAAACATTAGCGGTCAATATCGTGATCCTTCCAACTAAACGAATGAGTCAGTTAATTGAAACGTACTTTTACGACACCACGGTGGGACTAACAATCGTTATGTGACTAATAAAAGGATACTTATACTACCCGAATCCGTTTATTGGCATTTAAAGTCCGATTTGATTTAACACCATTTATACCTTATTAGGTTAGACTGCTTCTGTTAGATCTATGTTTTTATTTTCATACATCTGCTTCATATCTAACAGACGCTCTTGAGCTGGAACAATTCATAACGTGATGATGATGATACAGCCTCCTTTTAAATTCCACGCGTTGTTTGATAAATTTTTGATAGTATTTCTTAAGTGTTAATGTTTGATAAGAAAGAAGATATTTAGAAATGTTTTTGTTTATTATATGATTAATTTTTGCCATTTATATATAAAATATGATTTTGTACGTTGTGTAAAGTAACTTAAAAGTCTATGCGACATTTAAAGTTGATTGATTGTTTTGTAAGTTACATTGAGTTCAGCTGCTTTAAAAAATATTTATGTATTTATTTATATCACAATAATACTGTATTCTACCTTCATACTTAATCTTTTCTTATATGGTTATTTAGAGTAGTAAATCTGATCTCAATAATGTGATACTAGGTTTTGTCTTCGTAGCTCAGTGGCACGATTAGTTCCGTCTAGATCATACCACGGCAATTAAGCCTGACTTAGTCACAATATAAAAACCTAAACTCTATTTTCATAATGTTAACAAATTTAATGTAATACCGTACTTTTTTAATTACAGTAAATGCTCTCTGGATTTGTCTGAATTTATTTTATTGTGGAGTACTCTTAAAAAACCACTATAATTCTCGGTGATATCTGTGTACTAAAATTTCTTTGTAGGTTATTCTTAGTGCGCTGCGACAAGCTCTAGATTCTTTTATGGAAAGCACCGCAACCCTATTATAATCCAAAAAATTAGGCACTGATTGTCTAAGATTACTATCATTAGAAGACTAGTTTCGGAGGTAAATAGCTTGATCACATGAATTGATGTAGTATCTCCAAGATGTAAATATGGTTGTTGCATCAAAATTTGAAGACGTAGTGGTTAGTTGTTTTATACCTAGGTCAAGAAAAATTAAGTCTATGCTATTATATATTACTAGCTGTTCACCTTCCACTTTGCTGGTCGTAACACCCTCGTAACTATCTTTCAGAAAGGGATTTTGTAAAATCCGTTCTTAACTGACCTATATTCCGCAAACCGAACATTCCTACCAAATTTCAATTCTCTAGACCTTATGTTTCCAGAGATATCGTGATAAACCTGTCGTGATGGATGGAAACTCGTATATTTATATATAGATAGATGGATTATAATAACGTTTGAATGTGTTGGTGGTAGGTCTCTGGTAGAAACCTTTTAGGTAGGTGCCATCGCAGCTCCTATTTTTATCATTACTTATTAGTCATTACTATATTCCCGTGTGAATGACGCTGCAGCTGATGCAATTGCTGGAGTAATGAGACTTAAGATCTTGTGTGACATCGAGACTAGTACAATGTGATGCAGTGTATATAATTTTAATTAGCGCCTCACTGTGTGGTCGTGTCAATCTTTTACCATCATGAGTACGTAGCGGTCGTAGGAATAGATCTTAGTAGAAAAACTTATTATTATAAACTAAACTAGTAGATTAATATTTCCTATTAACAATAAAAGTACCCCGCGAACGTTACCGCGTTGGATGGCGAGGATTATACTCTCTTCCTTTTTTTTTAGACACTTGATGAAATAATGTATCGGGATTTATGACGTTGATGTGAACAGTTTGAATTTAAGTTATTGTTATGTTCGATAAATCGTCACATATGTGTCGCGAATCATGTCGTCGAAAGCGTTTAGCGATTAGCGAACGGAGCATCCGATCGGTACGCCACAGCCGAAACTTCTAGCCGAAGGCATATACAGTTACGCCGTGATGGACAAAGCCAATTTATAAAGTCGATGTCCTGCCACTTTGTTAGCCAGTCTCGGATGTATCGCGCGACGCGCCATTCAAAGGCCCGCCATCGATGCGACGCAACCGCTCCCAAAATATTTTCGAAAAGTGACAATATCGGTTCGTCTTTTTTTTTTATATCAACTGGCATTGGTATTCCGTTCACGCATGCGCCCTAGGCCGTCCGCCGCGACACGCCACTGACACATTTCTGCGGTTTGGCGCGCTTTGAGAATTTAGAACAGTTTTTTTTTTTCATTCGGTGCTTTAGATACTTTGTGCTAGAGACACGTGCATAGATATCTGTGATACTCCAAATTGATTTCTAATCGGAATTACATGGTAAGTTTGTTTTTTAAATTAAATTTAACATTTTATTCTAGTATAGAAAACAATTTACGTGTATTGTAAATTGCATATGATTTTTTTTAAAAAAAAACATAATGCTTTTAAAACCAATTTGAGAAATGCGAAATCATATGTTTGATAAAATTTTATTAATGTTAATTCGCAAGAATAAATAATTATAATCTTACAAAATGGCAAATTGTTTGCATAAATACATACCTAGCTATAAGATTAATGCATACATGATGTAAGATATTTAGATTTTCTCAAGCTCTAAAGATTTTTTAAAGAATGAGCGATCTGTTTTATATTCTAATTGATTACCATTCGAGAGTGAGTTCAAGGACGTCGTACACTATGAGAAAATTCACATTTTTATAATACATATACAAGAAAAAATTTATTACTTTATGATTAAATTTACTATACACAATATAACTCTTTATTCAAAATCATCACAACTTAATTAAAGTAATAAAAACATAGATAATAAATCCCTGTGCATTATAAATAAGCTCATTAGGTTGTATATGTGTCGATTAATAAATAAATATGGCGCTTGCAAAACGCTCGTACACGACTGTGACCTATTAATTATTATCAAATCTGTATATTTAATCAACCTAGGTTACATTTACACCTTATTTCTATACAAATTGAGCGCTCTATCGCTTGTAATCAGCAAAAACAATATCGCCCAATATTTACATGGCTAGCGACAAAAAAATGCAATAAAAAGCTATTTAAGCCCCGGTAAAGCTAATGAACCAAACAAAAACATGGTGTATTAACAAAGTCGAACCGGTAATATTAAAGCGACTGACATTTCCAATTAAAAAAAAAAAAAACAAAAAAAAAACAGATGATCACCCATGTTTTATTTTCTGCGATACGGAGCAATAGGGCTGTAGTGAACGCAGCGATCAGTATACGATATTCAAACGGCAAACGTAAAGGTAATAACTTGCAGACACAGCAACGTTACTTTACGTTCCTCTCCACGCTCAGTGTGGCAAAACAATTTGCATAATGTTGTAGAAATGAGAAAAACGTCTCCTCGAGGAGGTTGTTAACATAACGCTCTTTGTCCGGCATACGTTCCAGCATCGCACCGATTGAGAAAATAATAAAATTACAATATTCGCGTTAAGCTGAATAAATTACTATTAACCTCAGAAGGATAACCTTTGAAGGAAAGGGAGTGCCGTACCCTCGGTATTATACGTCAAATTACACTAGTGGTAGTTCTCTGTAGCCGGAGACGGTCCAGCTAGTTTGGTGTCCACATAGGTCATAAGTATACACTTTTTCTATTATATGTATATAGATCCTCCTTCTTCTTATAGATCCTTCGGTATTTTAAACTATAAACTAATTATATCCTGTTCTAGTCTAATGGTGGTCAGTGTCTATTGCTGACTGTCTAGGTAGGTACCAGCCGAATTCCTATTTCTACCGTCAAACAGTAATATGCAAACATTACTGTTAAAAAACATTACTGCATTACTGCGAGATTAAAAATCTTATATATGAAGCACAATTTGGTGATGAATATATCCTAATGAACACCACTTTGTTATGGGCAGGTATATCACTTACCGTGAGATCCTTGCCTTGCTAGTCTCGTCACTTCATAGAGTTATAAAAAAATTAGTAGTCCCTTTTTTATGAGTGATTGAAGGCAATTACAGCTTGTGAAATTAGTGGGGTAACGAGACTAAACATCTTATATATCAATCACACTGTGATGGTGAATATATCATAATTAACGCCACCTTGTTATGGGCAGGCGTATCACACCATCAGGTGAGCGTCCTGCTTATATCGTCACTTTGTAAAACAAAAAAAATACCATGGATTCCTGGGAAAGTGCCTAATCTAGCTAATTGATTTATGTTTTATTCTTTCTGAATTAATAGTAGTTAAGAGAGATTAAATAATAATTTTTTGTACCCCGTAGTATTATTAAAGACCACATTGACCATATGAAGGGGTTTCAATTATATCGGTGCACGGTAACGACGTACTTCTCTATGTGGATTTAAGATTATATGAAAAACATTAAATGTGAATGTTGTTTCTGTATTGTAATAACAATTGTTGTTTATAGAGATATTATTTATAACCGTATCTATTATATATGTGATTTGTGAGTAAATTCTTTAATGGCCACTGATACATGCCACATACCACTGATATACTATGATATTTGTCACTGATATACCAAATATAAGGTTTGCTTTCACTGTATAAGTTTTGCTACTAGACATTTATATAAAAATTCAGATATGATTGCTTCAAACATCATTTCTCATCATTATCTGTGATTTCTCCACTAATAATTTTTATTATGTGTATGTTCAGGAGTTTGTCTCTCTTCTCACTTTGAATATAACCAAAACATAATTTTAAAATATAACGTTAAAATTCACTTAATCATATAGAAATATCTCCTTATGATACGAAGGTACTAGTGGCAGGTCCTTGTTGCCAGAGACCGTTTAGGTAGACACCACCGACGCACCAATTTCTACCGCCAAACAGTACTGTGTTCCGGTTTGAAGGGTGCTGCTGGTGAAATAACTGGCGTTGCGAGACGAAACGTATATCAAGCAGAAAGTGGTGATGAATATATCATCCTAATTAACGCCACGTTGTTATGAGCAGAGGGAACCGGTGAACGTCCGGCTCATCTCGTTGCCTAATTGAATAAAAAAAGGACGATTGGGTTTATGATAAAAAAAAAATATAGCTGATGCTTTTAATCTTTTTGCGTCAGCTCTAAATGCCCCGCAGAGTCGCATGTCAAACGACTGTTCCTGGTTCGAATACCGGTAGAGTAATGCTACAGTAGTTTGACGTTGTTAAATTTTATGCCCATATATTTATTGTTACGTACGGCGGATCTAGTAATTTTTTTTTATAGTTCGGTATTTATATGCTCCATATGATTTTGTCTCAACAAAACTGGTACTGGTGATTGAAGGATTAATTATTTTATTATGTCCTCCTACCAACGGTATATCAAGAGGTATGTAGGTTCGATTCATTAATTCACATCGTTGTAACTACTCGTATATTAAAGATATTTTTTTTAATATCTTATATTGGAGTACGTACGTTTTAAGTTATCAAGTACACCACTTTTTACAAATGAAGAAATACAGGTTTACTTAAATTATATTTGCCTTGAATTTGAGATATTCAACTCATACACTGTTAAAGTAATAGAATAATTATAATTAAAGCTAAGCATTAATCATTTTAACGATGACCTGTAATGATAAATGATTTTTACTACTGTATATAAAATAATGAAATATGTAACATTTGTTACTGATTTAATATTATTTGATAAATACATCATGTCTTCATAAAGAAATACTTTAAATATCAGTACAATATTTTCACAAGAAAAACAAAACTTAGATGAACACGAATGTAGGAAAGAATAGAAATGTAGAATATTAGATACACAGGCTATAAATACTGATCTTCTTTCTTCTTCTTACTAGACTTTGTCCAATCTTTACTTGGGCTCGACCCTCCTGGTCATTCTTCTAAATCTATCTCTATTTTGTTTCATAGCCTCTGTCAATTTGTTATTCTTTAGATCTTTATTCACCATCGTCAAACGAACTAGTCGGAAGTCTCCCAGGGCCTCTCTTTTTAGTTTCCAGATCCAGCGCTACCCTAACCATGTACGTTGTTGGTCTTCGCATAACATGGCCGTACCAGCGCAGGCGTCTCTACCGTTTTTTCTTAAACCGGTTTTCCTTTAATGGAACCTCTGACATATATATTCTTCATTTTGTCTTCTAGGATAACTGCTCCTGCCCAAAGTATAGGCATTTCTGCCACATGCATTCTTTGCTCTTGTGCCTTAGTTGCGGGCCAGCACTTTGAATCATAGAACATCGTAGGTCTTTTGCGGTCTTATACAGCTTCCCTTTAACCCTAACTGGCATTCGTTGAATGAAGTTAAAACAATTTTGTATCTAAATCAGTTTAAACCAAAATAACATTATTATGAGATTATCATCCTCATTTTTGTCTTCCACTTTTAGATACAGATAAACTGTGAATGTAAGCATGAAGAGATATCTTCAACTATAATAAATTCAGTTTGGTTTCGGTTGCCGATTTTACTTTCCGATCGATATCCATTCACGGACAGCAATGCATATCACATATTCTTTCCTTATCTGTAAAAGGCGAGTAAGCATACGAAGTTAAAGCTGATTCGGTATTCAAGGGTTTTTTATATAATGTAACTTTCTAACTTCAACACAAATAACTTAAACGTTGATCCAAATGTATCAAGTTTACTAATGTAACCGTGATAGTTATCTGTAAAGGGTGAGTGTGGGTTTTATCCCCACCAAGCTTGCGTTGTCTTACGAAGGAAAACGTCACCAGGAAATCGATATGTTCCAAGAATGATAGCATGGACGAATAAAATTTACCAAACCACACTTGGTAAGTATAGTGGATAAAGGTTTTGCGACAGGCCTCGAGTCCTACTAGTGAAATATTAATAAGGATATTCATGTATTTATTTACGAGTGATACCTCTCAGTTATTAAAAAAATGTTTATTTAACTGACTAGCAGTATAGTATATTAGAGAGTAAACTTTCCTGTCAGATTAATAAAACTTAATATAATTGCCATCATCATCATTAGGTGCCCTCTTAAAAATGAAGTTTGGCGATCAGATTGAGAAAACCAACTCGATCCTCAGGTATTCTTTTTAACTGATGCTGTTTAATCCCGGTCCACTCCTTTATATCGTCAAAACATTTCTTCAGCTGTACACCAGGTGTACGTTTTCCAATAATTTTGCGTTCCAGGATCCACCTTGGAATAAAGGGATGCTCTTTGAAGTTCGTAAAATGCAACCTATATTTGCATGATAGTTGTTATCAGCCTAGGTTTGCAGTTAGCTCTTTAAAGGACCTGAGCGTTGGGGACTGACAGCTTCCACGTGATCTAAAGCATTCTACGGAATCCCCACTTCTCAAATCCTTGTATTCGACAATGACGCTAGTGTTATAAACATCGATCTGACTTGGTACAATCGCTACAGCTTTTTCTTTTCAACATAAAGTAATTATTTTTAATATAAAACAAATGATTAATGTCCAGTTAACCTTGCGGAAGGTGAATGCACCTAAAACGATGATATTTTCTTATTAAACATATAAACATTGTTATTTTGTATTAAACAAAGTTGTCGCCTTCCGTTGCTGAGTATATTTCTGATACGCGAGATTCGCGAACATTCCTCTAGTATCGTGCTTAAGTTATTTACACTAAATGTCAACATATTTATTGAAAATGGTAAGTTGTTTTATTTTGATAACATTTAATAACAGGGGCGTGGTTGTGTGTGATTGTGACTGTAGTGGTCTCTGCCTACCCTATTGGGAACGAGGCGTGATATATATATGACTATAGTACGTCATAATAGGACCATCTACAACGAGAGACTTTTGGAGACCAGTGGCTTACAATACCACCTGGAATTTTCTAATAATTAATCAGCTAATTACCGGCTAATTATAACTTGAGGCTGTTTCTAAGGAAATATATGACATCGAATTGTTTTTCCTACGCCAACATTTATGTATTAGATTTTACGGTAATTTACTTAAGTTTGATAACTTTAACGTTCGTAAAGAAGTAATGATTGTCCATTACAGCTTGGTGATAAATACTTTGTATTCCTGATAGAGGATACTGGTGGTAGATTTTACAAGCAATTTCTTAGTATTTCCGAAAAAATCCTTAAAGGTCTATCTACACTTACGCCTGATTATATTGTTCATTGTTATTACTCTTTTCTAATTTAAAAACCTTATAGCAAATATTTTTTACAACTACCCTTTAATCTTTATTTCTTAATTTTGAGCGTTTCTTATATTTCTAACATAAAATTGAATAACTTACTATAATACGGTAACGACAGCAATAGACAAGCTTGATGAGTATATATGGGACCGGATCGTTAGCTCCACAATGTTTGGTAAGATTTACGATGACCAGTAAACTGGTGCCGACTGGCAATGACTTTGTTACATTGACCTTGACATCGGCCAGTATAACCTAACGTCGAAGAGTTTGGAGCAGAAGCTTCCGTAATTAATGCGCGGCTGTAGAGTACCTAATAAATATTTATACGACGCTCCGAACTTCTATTAGGTTTTAATTTGGAGGCTTTTGAACTCGTATAACACAAATTAAATAGCAAAAGAAAAAAAAAACCGAACAAAATGTAGTCAACGTTGGTTACGGTCATCTTCTAGAATTAATATTTTACTGCTTTACGATTATTACTAAGGCATAAACATATATTATTTACGCGAGAACCTTGAAGAGAGTTAAAAATATAAGAAATCATTAAGAAATAATTAAGAAAAAATTATAATTAATTATTAAGTAACATTTTCTTGTTCTTGTACTAACTTTTAAGTGATTTTAAGTGACAATGCCACGCCATTTATACTGTGGTCCTATGTTTTAGCGAGAACATTGATATGGCAGTAACTTAGTAGCTTAGATAAAAACCTTATCGTAATCTAAACTCTACACATCACCTAGGATCAACACCAGGTCTTATATGGTAAGTGGTTAACAGCCACGCCTTGTAGGCAGTTGCAGCCTTTTTTAGTATTGGAAAGGGAATTCTGTTAGAGATACCCTGCTCTTAGACGGAAGTTAGGGTTGTTTGGGATTTCTATCCGCTACAACATCCTCGGTGGTCATCAGTTCGTTAGGAGAGATTCTTCGATCTCCTGTTCCTTAGAACGCGCCGGTGTAAATACCCCCCACATTATACCTAGACGCGCCTCAATGAAGGACAAAAGCCTTCAACTGTGAGTTGATCATGCTGTTAGGTCTCGTTTATCGAGCGACAGGTTCAAGGTTCGTGAACCCGAAGACCCTTTTAGTCGCCTTTTACGACAGGCATGGTTTACCTTAATACTATTCTTTCTTATCTAAGACCACAAGACTTTCAGATGTCAAAGCTATTATTAATCTATTTCTATGATTTAGAATATAATAATGTTTGATAATTACGTTATGTATAGTTTTTTTTTTTTTTTTAATAACGCATATCGGGAGTACATGTATATTTTATTTATTTAGTATTCATTTAACAAAAAAAAATCTATAATCACATGTAAACTGTTAATATTGTCTTTTGAAAATGACCTCAAAAAATTTCCAAATGCTTTTATCCTTCTTCGATTATACGAATCCATTCTGGACCAGGTGACTTCATTCATAACGTCTTCCCATTGTGTATAGATGATATCATCATCATGAGCTGAGAGACGTCCACAGCTGGACGTAGGCGTCTTCCAAAGATTCCCACATCTATCAGATAGCAATTCATATGGGAAGAATTAGGTCATTTCCGACCACGCTGACCCAATTTAGGTTGGTGGGAGCAGGGCCTCATCTGTTGATTAGCAAGGTGCACCACGAGCAGGTGAGGTTGGCTTAGATGATATATTTAATACTAATTGAAGACAGATGTACTGTAGAAATATTTTGCGTTGGTATAGTTCTACTCGGCCGAATATTAGGAAATCTACCAGCAGTAATATGTCATCAAAAAATAGGTAGTCCAAATATATTATTTGTCCACATCGTGACCTAAGTATCGGGCATTTGTATAACTTAGCATGGAGTTAAGTAACAGCTTATTCCCCAGTCTGTTCGAGTGAGTATTTGTAATGAAATTACACAGTAGTGGAACGGATCGTGCATCGAGCATACGCATTGTTAAGGATTCCACACGCGCGCGGCGGCAGGTACCTGGTGGGTAGCTGGTGGGCAGCCGGCTGCATATTTTTACGTCCCCGCAGTATTTCGGACGCACATAACGAAATAAAATATGAGCCTATTGTCATACGTAACATGATCTCGGTGTATTCATAAACGAACTCGATAAATATTAATATTCCGATGATGCGATCGTTGAACGCAAATACGAAGAACTCATGAAACGAGCGAGATGTTCACCTGATGGTAAGTGATACGCTTGCCCATGGGAATGTGGCAATAGTTAGGACGATATACACTGCACCGCACTGCGCTCGCCTTGAGACGTGTCTTGTTACTCCAGTAATTGCAGTAGCTACAGCATCCTTCAAGCCGGAACTCAGTAAAGTTTGCATAACAAATAGGCGCTGACGTGATAGCCTATCTAGACAGTCTACGACTAGAGACCTATATTATAAAAACTTAAAGAGGCCGATAAAACAGTTTAATAAAACTGATAACATGAGTAATATTAGATTTAAGTAAGAGTAAGTTTTAAGTTGGAAATATGATGTAGTATCGATTAGTGAAACATTATATAATAATTTATATATTATTTTGCATACAAAGATAATAAATAAAGTAGGAATATTTGTTTAATACGTACTAAAAAACGTTAGTATGTCATTGTGGGGGTAGGTAATGTTTTTATAAAACTACCCAACGTAATCATGATGCACGGGTTATAGTTTGTAGGATATTATTTCTGTTGTTGATTTTAGTTTTTTTATTTAAATTTGACCGGGTGGTAAGTAATGAGCTAGTATTAAGAACGGAAACGATTGTGACACAAAGATGTACAACGCCGAGACAAAACCACACCGGTTTACCGGCGTAATGTAAAAAAAAAAACATTTTAATCTTTATAGATATAAATAAATAAAAAAAAAATATCTGTCAAAACATAAGTTACATCCAAAGTTTTAATTGAAAATATTTCTCATAATCAAAGGTCTAGTCTTCATTAATATAGTATACATAATGCTATAAAAAAATATATGTATATATATATATATATACCTAGTCCGGCCATAAGTTCTGTTACAAATTAAAATACATTTTTTTAATGAAGTAATGTATTTATTAAAATTTATAACTACATATATATTAATCTCAGCAAAAAAGAAAAAATTATATTCTATGCGAAATGGCCACCTTTGACTTTAATCTGTTTGGCCACGAATCTATGGATTTACACACTGTTTCTAAGTGAACTTTCCACCACCGCCACTGCTCGCTCCAAAGATTTTTTAAGAGACTCAATGTCGCCGTGTAGTTTAGAGCAGGCCATGTCCTCTAAAACTGACCATAATTTGAACTCTAATGGGTTGAGGTCTGTGCTAGATGACGGCCAGTCTTCAGCTCTTATAAAGTCCGGAACGTTGGTTTCAAGCCAGGTTTGGGTAGTTCGTGCCTTGTGACCAGGTGCAGAGTGCTGCTGGAAAGTCCATGGTATATTTTTAAAAAGTGTATTGCTGAGAGGTTTCACAAGAATGTAGTCTTGTGACTCCTTGATAAGACACGCCTCACAAAACCATCACTGACGCAGGATGATGACCACGTTGTACCTTTCCGACCACTTGAGCAGCTTCTTTAGTACTGTGAGTGTACACTTTATCATTTTGCTTTTTTTATCTTTTTTTTTAATGTTTCCACTGCGTGTTGGTGGATCAGGACCTATTTACACGTTTCACTTAACATCCTATTTGAATATCTTATCTGTTTACATTTTGTTTCCTCCATACTTTTGTTCTCTTTCTTACTCCATCCCAATTCCTTCTCCCATACCTCCCGCAAGTGAAGACCATCACCATGTCGATCCTGAAACAAGCATCCCTTTGGCATATTTCTTCTCTTCTTTCTTATTATCCTTCTTTAATTTACCTTTGTTTTTACATGTTTCATTTGTTTTGCTTACTTACTTTAATTACATTTTACAATTTTCTTTCTTTTAATTTTAATTTTATTCATTTCCTTCTATACTTTATTTCTTTTTATCACATCCTCTATCACTTTTTTTACAAAATTTTAGAAACTTTTGCCGACTTTCGTCTTTACTCATTAGAGAGGCAATGACTTCCAAATCTATCCTTGTACCTGTTTTAATTTCTGAATCCATCCTTTCTTTCCCATTATCATTATGCTTATTGTAATGTTCTTCAATTTTTTTCAGTAAAGAGGATATTTCTATGCCTTTCACCTGCGTATCGCGACAGAAGGCGTTTTGATCGATCCACTCTCTTTAATAGTAAACATTGATTTAGAGCATATCCTGTACATCGACGATAAGCTCCGAGCACCGAGCTTCAGGTCTTGTTTTATAATACGCGACAGAGTCCTAGCGGGAATCTTCAGTTCTTGCGATAAGATTTTTTGCTTCCTGATGGGGTTTCGGCGAATTCTGGTTATACTAGCATTAACAGCCTTTGTAGTTCTAACAGCACGAGTCCGCCTCGATCTTTCTAGTCTTCGTCAGAGGAAGTGTTACATCTTTACGAACATACGGCTTATACCAAGCTTCTGAAGTGTCTGGAATATAACCGATGGCTCCATACCCACTTTGTGCAAGACGATCTCTGCAATCCTATTTTCTTTAACACCCCATTCTAAATTGTAATTTGATAATGAACTTGAAAAATATGTAAAAACAATATACGTGTTTCAAAATCAAAATAATAAAAAAATTAACAAAAGAAAAGTTATTATGTAACAGTATTTACGGCCAGAGTAATTATTGACTGTTCCCCGCACGCTTTTCTGGCCGTAATATAAAATCAGACCGCAAACAACACTATAGAAACCGTTACTATAGAAACTTATAACAGTTATAAAAATAGTTATTATTCAAAGTTCAATACGAGATAATAATCCAGAAGTAGTTTATAATACTTTATTGTATATTACAATGAGGAAATTGATATAAAAACTAGCAATTAGTGCGTAGTGTCGGATCGTGTGGAGGAAATGCCAGATGGTTTGATTGCGTCTGCAAAGTTTTTGTTTGATCAGCGATCGATTTGCAAGCGATCATTAAAATCTCCAACTGAATTAAAAAGCACCTTCGGTTGATGATGATTTTTTTTTTTCGTATATAATTTTATGGAAACGACTCGCGTACTGTAATTATCAAATTAAGCTGTCGAGACCACACGGCGAGTGGAAAAATTGTGAGTTTCGCGAAAACAACACTACTTTAATAGTTTATATACACACATACAAGGATTTATTTAAAATTAACAACGGCTACATAGTTATCAGAAGCTGTAGACTATAATTTATATGTCAATGTATCAAAAAAAAAAACTTATTTCACGTATTATTTACATTTTTAAATGGTAACGTAATTGATTGTAAACATAAAAAGTGGCTTAAGCACACAGTCATCGTTTGTTGTTGTTTAAAAATCAACGATCTTTCGTATGCGGTATTGACCATGTGCTGGTTGATGGATGTCGCGTGTCTACGGAAGCTGTTGTTCTTGGAACATATCGGTTTCCATATTATACACCCATGGTAGATCTCGTAGAGCGAAGACCGTCTGGGTAGGTACAATTCCAGCAGGTTCTATTTCTGATGACTAACAGTATTATGCTAACGTTACTATGCTCCGGTTTGAAGAGTACTGTAGCTAGTGAAATTACTAGAGTAACGGGACTTCTTCCTTCGCTTGTTGATTGATCTCGTGATTAGTAAATGAATCTCTGGATATCTACTTTAGATACAGATACTAGGGAGACGTGTACATCATCAGCCGATAGACGTCTGCTGCTGGACATAGGCTTCCCAACAAAGATCTCCACATCGATAAACTATAGATAACGAGAGATATAAAATAGGTATATTTATTTTATAAAAGGAAGTGTTTGATTTTTTTTTATTCTAAAGGAGGTAGATCACAGAAGTTTGAATACCTGTGAATACGTGGTCGAGATAAGATAGATATAAGTTCTTATAGGGCCACATGTCCTCATTCAGCAGCATCTATTTTATTATTTATATGAAATAATAAGTGAACATTTTGCATTGTCGAGCAAGTGTTGTTATTAATAAGGCGACAGAGGAGAAAATTACTCTTACAAATAAGAACGGAGCAGGTTCGATTCCCTGTAGTCACGAAAACATATTAACAATTTCATCATCAGATCTCCACCTCAACCAATCCTGCGTTGCTAGCACACTCGGCTTCTTTTAAAAAAAAAATATTTTTTAAAAACGTTATTAACATTATTTACGCTCCATCATGTTAGTACAGCGTAATGAAACGATAGTTTCATAAAAAAAATACATTAATTTACTAAACAAAAAAACCAGCAATGAAACACAAAATCAAAAACAGCTGATGCTCGGATCAACGGACGCCCGGGCGCGCAATCTATATGCTCCGTGGCCCTATGAAATAAGGCTCAAATTGAAACCAAATACATCTCGAGTTCCCGCCGCGCCTACGCGTTCGTTGATATGAGCATCAGCTGTTTTTGATTTTGTGTTTCATTGCTGCTTTTTTTTTTTAGTAAAGTGATATACTTTTTATAAAACTATTGTTTTATTTAGCTGTATTAACATTATGGAGCTTAAATAATGCTAATAGCACGTTTTAAAAATATGATCTTTTTTAATGAGGATCGATTTTTTTTCCGTCCCGTCATCAAAGGTATCATTAGTACTTATCGTCTGTCTTCGTTTTCGGAAGCGGTTTCCTAGCACCCAATATAACAAATCTACCTCCACAACATCAATATTTCCGGCTGTCAACATAAAAGAATTAGTCACCAGGACCAAAAGCCAAATTTAAGGCCATTGTAGATAAAAAAGGCTACCGTATTTAATGACAACAAATATAAAAATTATTGGTTTTCGGAGATTTCATCTTAAAAAATAAGAAGTGGTATTGTACAGAGAATATAATATTAAATCTTTTATCTGTATAAATAATAAAAAAAATCTCTTGATTTTTTAACGCTGTCTTAATTATACTAATTGCTTAATTGAATTTAAAATGGCGTTTAATATATAATAGGCTTGTTTAAAGTTATTTACTATATATTTTTAATGTGGCAATAATTATTACAAGATATGCATGTTACATTGTGGTTGAAAATAAGGAGTAGTGATGAGTAAAAATGATCGACACCAAGAAAAACTTTATACGAGCAAGACTAAGACCAAAATCAAGAGAGACCTATTATATATATATAAAGAATTGATCTAGTTTTTGCTCTGCTCATCACAAATTACGAGTATCTTTGAAGACTTCACAAATGTGATTTTTTTGTAAAATAGTCCAATAAGTGAATGTTTTTCAATTATTGACAGGTTAGCTTTGTTAGATGTCGAAACTATAATGCTGCTCTTTCATCCATAAACATCATGAGGTCTGAATAAACTGTACAGCCTTAAACATAAATTACTTCCGATTATCCGCCCACGATTTCGTGATTAAGTAAAGCCATCAAAACAAACAAAAGAGTAGTAATTTTTCGTTTCTTCAATAACGACTGCACCTGTTCCGCTTTCTTATTATTTTTAGTATTTTTTTATCCTACAAAGCGACGAGAAGAACAGGACGTTCACATTGAGCTCGTCGCCTGAGACTTAAGATGTTGTCTCAATACCTCAGTAATTTTACTAGCTACAGCGCCCTTCAAATTTGAACAGAAATGTGTGCATACTGCTGTTCGTCGGCTGCAATAGGAACTGCGGTGGCACCTTTCTAGACAGTCTCCGGCAAGAGACTGAACACCAGTAAAAGTGTAGTAGATCTTTATAATGTGGTTGGTATAAATAAATTTAACCGTCCAGGTCATGTTCCTGGCAACGTCCCTAACATAATTTTATCAAGAACTGATATCCATGATACCATCAATCTTGTTTAATGCTGTATACAAACCGAGCTTTCGTATCGCCATTACGGATACGAGCTGATGACAATTTATATCATCCAATTATATACACCACAGAGAACAAATTTTTACCGCATCGAAAAACGTTTTATTGCCATTTATTCAATTATCTATATAAATAAACATAAATTCAATCGTATTATTTAACATTATTTTGTATGAGTTAAGAAGTAAAAAATCTTTATAAATTTTGTATGATAGCTGTTTAAAAATTTCCAACCATCTTTAATGGAATAAATTTACAATAAATTTCTTGTGCGAGTGTGTAAAGTTTACTGGTATTCCGACAGAAAATGTTGTTGAGGGCTTTTTTTTGTTAAAGGTTACATCTTATTGTATTCAACAATGACGATTTACAAAAATTATTATCTCGAATGTTAGTCCTGTTTAATTAGCCTTATTAAATGTTTAAAATTTGCTAAGAATTAAATTATCATGATTTTATTACAACAAAAACTTTAAGACAAAGGGCATCATATTATCCGGCTCGGTATCAAACTGAGGGTTATAATTTGGAAGACGATTATTGTTTTAATGATGCTCTGTACTTTGTTAATGTTTATTCGATGATACCTGAACATTTCTACGTATGTTTCGAACCAAATAACACTTGATCATAAATAATAAATAGTACCTGACCTATTACCTAGTACTTAGCATAAAGAAAGGTGTGAGGGGTCCTGCATAACAACTCACGGGACCCAAGCCAATCACTCCTGCTCGTCCCCCTGAACAGGTTCCCACCTCTGTCATAGCGGTGGGGTTCAGTAGCCGTGGCTTGATCCCCCACGGTGAAGCGAAGAAGTACGTACCTACCCGGCTGGGCCGGGGCGGTCGTTCCAGGTGAGCTCCATGAGCTCACCTCGGGTGTGTGCCGGTGGGCTGCAGGGGCAGGTTTATACTCCCCTTTGTAGTTGAGGTGGAGTCTCGGAGGTCGATATTGCGATTCGCCGCTCTTCTTACCCTCCGCAACTAAGCGCCGCCGCACCGTTGTTGCGGCGGCGCTGGGGTCGCGGGGAAAGGAGAGTATCGGTATTGCGTTCTGCCTTTCTCCCTATGCTCCGCGGCCGTATGGCGGTTGGCGGCGGAAATCAAGCTTGGATGCACCGCAGGGAGTCGGGAGAGTTTTCTTTCTTAGCTCCCATGGCCTCACATGGCTTGGAGTGACGGATTCCGGGGAATCCATCGCCAAGGCGTGTTCCGGCGTGTCCTTATAGAAGTGGATAGGGGGTGTCCTTCCCTTCCTCCAGAGGTGGAGCTGCATAGTGCAGCCGGCGCTGGCGGAGTCGCGTAGGTGAGCGAAAGTGTTCCCGCGACCCTGCCATAAAGCGACGAGGTGAAACATCGTGGGGGTTTATCGGTGCAAATGCGACACAACCTGTCTGCCCCCGCGAGCGCATGTATGCGCAAGCATTTCCCCAACGTAAAACAAAAAAAAACCTCCTTCTCGTGGTGCACCCTGCTAATAAAGAAACGAAGTTCTAGCTCCCCACACTCATTGGGCCAGCATGGTGGGAAATAGCTCAAATTCCCATATGTTAATCCCTTCCCGATTGATGGGAGGGAGGTCTATGTCTAGCAATGGACGTCTATCGGCTGATAATGATTATGAGTTAAGAAAGGCCTAGTGCGTTGCAGTTCAATAATAAATTTTTTTCCTTCTTCAAAAATCTACTTTTTACAATTTAAAATTGTCTTTACTGGTTCATCATTTCTAAACTAACAATTTACGGAGCCATAAATCAAATTCGCTGCATTACTGTTCCTATATCCAACACTGAGTTATATGATATCCAGGTTCCTCATTACTATATAACTGGTGAAAAGTATTCAACTTAAATACTTATCTCGTCCATGTGAGATGACATTTATCAAATTTTAATTTAATTAACAGCGAAATAATTTCCGGATCCATTGTTGCATAGTTTTTTCATTTGCAAAAGAGGCGCCATATTTGAAAAATGCGCGCCAAAATGTAGTTGATTGCGGTGAAAACATTGACGAAGTAATATTGGGTAATTTAATTTCAAGAAGTATTTGAGAAGCGCGACAAAAACACTTTCGTACTGCAACACAGTAATTTGTATGGATGCCATAAATAATTATATATTGGAATTATACTCGACTATAAACTTAAATAAACAATGAAAATTTTAAAGGATTCATCATCAACATCATCCATAATAGCCAATTTACGTCCCTATGCTGGGACACAGGCCTACCCTCAATATGAGGGCGATGGGCCTTAGTCACCACGCGGGCCCAATGTGGATTGGTGACTTCACACACAGCTTAGAATAAATTCTAATTCATGCGCAGGTTTCCTCGTAATGTTTTCCTTCACCGTTTGTATTTCGCTGTTGTTACTAAAGTTTACAAATGTAGACAACTTAAATATAATATTAAAGCATTGGTACATGCCGAGATTAGAACCTGCGACCTTCGGAATGAAGGCCGCACGCTCAACCATTAGGCCAGCGAGCTACCTCATCAACATCATCATTCTTTCACGATTTACGTTTGGATGTAGGCTTGCCCCAATGTTTTCCACTAGATACGGTCTTCAACTTACGCATTCACCCACTTCCGACCGCTCTTATGATATCGTCTATATCAAGTGCGGGCTTCTTACACCCCTGCATCCTATACGTTGCCTCCACTCCGTCTTTCCTGCTTCACCGATTATTATTGACACGGAGGATATAGCCAGCCCATTGTCACTCCAGTGTGCAAGACTTTAGTTCTCCGTCGAATTTCTTCGTTCCTGATCTTGTCTCTTAGAGAAATTACAAACATACCTCACTCCATCGCTCACTGTGCGACTTTGGATCAGTGGACCAGCGATTATCACTTACCACGTGAAATTGTCTTTAATTTGACCATGGTAGATTTGAAAAATTGATTCGTTCGACTCTCTGTCGCAGAATGAATGTGGATGGTTATAAGGGTAGAGGAAGACCGAAGAAAGTGTGGATAGATCGTATAAGAAGAATGTGAATTTAGATATGGCGGCTGATAGAGAGATGTGGAAGAAAAGTACATACTATGCCGACCGCACGTAAAATGGGAAAAGGGCAGGAGGAAGAAGATTAGTTCGACTCTCA
Source organism: Ornithoptera priamus (assembly GCA_029034505.1). NCBI lineage: Eukaryota > Metazoa > Arthropoda > Insecta > Lepidoptera > Papilionidae > Ornithoptera > Ornithoptera priamus. Next base: position 1,909,697 of record JARDWD010000559.1, read on the forward strand.
TGGACCCTTGGCGATGATTGGTCCCTACAGGTAGATGAAATGTATAAAGTTAGCACCAAAAATGGATACACTGGAATTTTTAAACGTCCTCGGTTATAAGAAACAAAAGCAACGCAAATGTTATTATAATTGGACGTTGAATACTTCGAGTTGTCGAAACAAGGAATCTTGATGGAATAACCATGGTTATGGACAACAATTGCATGTTTAAATGTTTTAATCTGGTCATCCTTTAATAATGTATCCAGTAATGCCTTTTACGTTGTGTATTATCAAGCTTGTTAAGAGATTGCTGCGTTAATTTGTTTTTTTTTGAAGCGTCAATAATTACAAGATGGCATTATCTATAATTAAAAGAGCTATGTTAAGTTTTAATAGTATTAATAGTTAATTTACGATGTTGCCGGTGTAAAAATACTGACGCATGTCGTCCATTACGTGGACTCGGAGAGTGACCAATCATGAGAGTGGCCAGTGTTCTTTAACGAATTGGCCAAAAGTGTAACCTCATGCTTAGGGTTAAGAAACATAAAATCTTCTACCTGGACCATGTAATGAGCGATATGATTTTCTGCAACTGATCATCATGGGTATTGCTTTTGGAAAACGAAAGGTGGGGAGAAGGAAAAAGTTATAGTTGAGGAATATCAGGTAATGGATTGGCATATCTGGGGCGCCCGAATTGTTCCGCCGAATCAAGGACAGAAAAAACGGTACCACGCTGATCACCAACCTTCACCAGTTGGAGAGACACTTTAAGAAGAAGAAGACTTAGATTGCAGAGGAAAATTTAGTTACTAAGTCATTCGCACGGCTTGCCAGACTGAGGCCCTGGCCTACGAGAATATGTAGACCCCGGGGTTGTACCCTATGACCTGGGCTTATCACTCAGCAAATCACGTCCACTGGTTCTTAATGGAGAACCTTCAAAGCTAAATGACTGTGTGGCTACGCTTACGTGTTTCTCATCCTACGTAAGCATACTAATTTAGAGTAATATTTACGATCTTATTTAGTGATCATGCTATAGATCATCATAGCCAAACAGGTTCCGCATAGAGAGATAGCAGACTGTAGCTCTCGGTCCAGCGACTTCTGCAGCAATTCTCGCAAGGAAAATCTGTGCATATGATTAAGCGATAACTAGATTTTTCAACTCCTGCATGTATCAATGTTTGTATTTATATCTTTAATGGGAAACTTACTAATGTAAATATACTGTGACTATAGTAAGCCAAATAAAATAACATTGTCCAAATAATAAATCTTCTTTATACTTTTGTTCTTCCAAATTTTCATTTTAGTCATCAACGTCAGTCTTCCGTTTTACATCCACCCAGCATTTACTGGTGGTAGGTAGGTAAAAAAAAATAATTAAGTATATTTAGTGCAATGTGGAATTGTTATAAACAATTCACGTCCTTACAATACGATTCTATTAGGTTTATTATTTACTTCAATTAGTATTTTCATATTTCAAATGTCCATCTATATACTTATTTCTAAACTGGGTCGAGTCACACAAAAATTTTTTCTTCATAATATCAACATCTGTGAAAGCTTTTTTGATTATCTAGTTTAAGGTAATGACTTGTTAATATTTAGTATTTATTTAATATCAACAATCGAGTTTCATGCTGGTTTACAAGGCAATGCAAAGATCGATTGCGTCGTTGCAAGAGACGATGTGGTAGTTAAGTATGTGTTAAGCAATGAGAGGCGGATCAGAAAGTCGCCGTAGTCATTGAGCGTACCCAACGTCAGAATAATTTGAGCCGAAACTTAATATAAAACGCGATACGGTTATCAAATAATCATAAATTCATCATCATTTGATAGAAGTTCGCTGCTGGACGTAAACCACCCCCAAATATTCCCACATCGATCGAGTAGGGATTCATATTAGAAAAGAAGAACTCTAGTATTACGTATTTTAATAGGCAATGGAATAGAAACCGAAGAGTAAATCTATAGTAATGAGAAGATTACTGGTGATGAGTGATAGGTGTGTCCATAACAACATGGTGCTAGTTAGGTTAGTTATATCTTGTCGCTTTGTGACATAAGATGTTAATTATACTCCAGCTATAACACAGCAATATTTGCACACCACCGTTCCCACCTAAACTACAAAGACCTACCTCCAAAAGACAAAAGATTTTTTAATTAAATCCTGTACCACAGATAATTTAAGTGTTGCAAAGGTTGACATTTAAATATAAAAAAAAACGTATGAGCATACAATACAAAGATAGTGTAGTTTTTTACCGCCATAACCTTCAAATAAATTCTAATCTAAATGTATATCGTTGTCGAATATCTTGGAATTTCGATTTTTTTTTTTTTGGTTTCCTTACATTGGTGTTCACTTTTTTTCTTCAAAACGTCTCCCAACGATAATAAATTGGTGGAGTTATTTTTTAAAAATTGTTTTTTTAAGTCCAACACCTTAAATATTTTTCTTAGTTTTAAAAAGTTTTTCTTCTTATCAACCGGATAACGATCATTACTGGACATAAGCCTTTCGCAAGGATCCTCATTGAGGGAGAATTGGGCCTTAACCACACCACGCTGGTTCAGTGCGGGTTGGTGGGTAAGAGCCCCGTCTGTTGTTTAGCAGAATGCACCACGTGCAGGTGAGGTTGACTTGGGCTCCGTAAGATGTTAAAATTTTTCAGTAATATATTACATATTAAAAAGTTATAGCGTGATTCATTTTTATTCAATTAATGGACGAGACGACGAGGACCGTTCACCTGATGGTAAATACCCGTCCAAAACACTGCACCACTTCCGTTGCTCCAGTCTCATTGCCCCAGTAATTACACCTAGCTACAACGCCCTTCTAACCGGCACAGAGTAGGTGCTTGGCGACAGAAATAGGAGCTGCGGTGGTAATAATTTTGAATAAAATTTGTCAGTGAATCCAATGATTTTCAACAAACCTTGTTTCGATCATTTATTTTTATACATTATTTATTGCACAATTTCCAATGATTTACGTTCATCTAACGGCATAGGTCAGCAAACGTACATATTCATTTTTTTTATTATATTTTAGGAATGTGAATATGGAACTTTGTCATCACAACATTTACCTACTTTACATCTGTTTGCTTTTATGGTTAAATTTATACGTTTATTGTTTCAGTGTCAACGATCTAAGAGCTGTTCTATGGAGTTATGAGTTTACAGAATATTTCTCAAATAATGTTTTGAAAATATTTTTTTTGTTAAAGTTAATGTATGAATACAACATAAATCCGGATGAAAAGAATAAGTTACTTAGAACGTCGTAGAGATATAAACGGCAGAGGTCCTTTACTTAACCTTCATTGTAGTTTGCTTAAAGGGTCTCGTGTTTACGCGAGCACAGCGATTATGGCAAAAAGAGAAATGCTAAAGTCATCAATATATTCTATGAAATATCCTAAAGAACCTCTTTACAGTACGACGACTATCGGTTTTTTCCAAACAGTACCAATACATGACCGTTTCATTGTGTTCCTTTGCCCTCTAATTTATTCGCATACCTGCATGATTAACTCTTGTCGCCTTTGAGTGACAGTCTCAAAACTGTCCGTAGAAATGTCAAGTGGGACCAGTTAGAACTGGATCGGTGGCCGTGACATTAGCATTTGGCAGCCGAGCAGTTCGGTTCCGCGAGCTAATACCGTAGAGCTGACGGTCCTCGCGCTGCCTGCTCACACTACAGCACCTAACCTCTGTTTTCTACGACGACATCCAAAATAGTATATAATATGGTATTAAAATCATCTTTTTAAAACACAATATAAGCCTTTTTCGTTCACCTGATTGTAAGTGATGCGCCTGCCATAACAACGTAGCGCTAGTTAGGACGTTATACACTGTATCATTATGTGCTCATCGCCTTGAGGTCTTAAGTCTGGTTACTCCAGTAATTACACTACCTACATCATTTTTAAAGGTTCTCCGGCAACAGAAACCTAGCACTAGATAAAGTACAACAACCATGCTAGACCTTATATCTATATATATAAGAGTATTCCGTCTATGTAGATACTCATCATGACATTTCTGGAACCATAAGACCTGGAGACATGAAATAGGAACATTCCTTTTATCGAATATAGGTCAGCAAAGAACGGATTATTCGAAATGTCACCCCAATGAGGGGCCGTGGGGGTGTTACGGCCAGCAAAGCGGGTGAGGAACAGCTAGTATCATCAATATTTTTTATCGAGTATTGAAAATACTTGTCATTTTTACTGGAATTTATAAACAAATAGAATTATTGTACACAAATATACGTCAACACGAAAGCTCTGAAACAGTCAATGCTCTTACAGAAACAGACTTTTTTTATATAAACACCTATTTATTTAACTCAAAATGTATGGATAAATGATTCTGATATTATTAGATCTTTTCATAAAAATCGATATAACACAGCAACACCAATTTTTCCTATTTATAATAATTTATAAAGCCTCCTAACGTGTTCAAACACTAAGAGCTTTCTGCTGTATTAATAAATCTTGAACGTTTTTTTCTCATTAGGTTTTCTTTCACTAAGATATTTCGTTTTATCGTTTTTTCTTCGTTTAATTCCAATATTTACCTATTTTATTATGCATCTCAAGATACATATCCACATCTTTACATAAGATATTCACGTTTGTAAAACGCCTAAATACTAATAAACAGCTGTAAATAAAGAGAAAATACACAGAATGAAAGGTAATAGGTGTAAAAGATCTGGAGGGGCTAAAGTATAGCTTGTATCGAATACACCATTCAAAAACAATAGCTCTCGAGTTTTTTAAATATTTTCCCAAAATATCGCGATTTTTTTGGACAAAATTCGATGATTCTACACAAATTTTAATGTAATAATTATTGTTTAATCGTTGTTTTATTAAATTAAATTAATAATCATCACTTAGAGGCTAAAACTTTTAAATTAGGTCATTTGAAAGTCGTGACTGTAAAAAATAAAGCGTCATACTTACAAGTCTTAATTGAATCTTAAAATAAAGATTTTCTTTATAAATAATAAGTATAAAGCACATAAATAAGTACCTGACTTCAATACCTATACGACAAGGTATCAAAGAGTACATAAGGTTTCTAAATTTTAGAAAAAAAAACACTTGTAATAAAACCAACTACCATGAAATATCAAACTGTAGAGACTCGTTAAAGTATACGCCGCGCCGGCCCTTAATTTGGCCCTTTTGTTTTTGTTGTAACACGTGCGAGCTTATTGTTGTCGTTTAGATATTGAGTTCAGAGTAAAACATATGCTGTGTCATTTTTAGATAATGAGTCAGCACGACAGTTAATATAAAACTACTTGCGTGGGCGGACGAACATTATCGTTGTCTTCTTAATTCTGAATAGATTTCTTTTCCATACCAAATAAATTTTATTTCAATGGCGAATTACGGTAATGAAGAATACGCTGACATTTTCTATTGTTATGGTTTTAGTGACGGGAATTCTATACAAGCACAAAGAGAATATCTGCTACGTTTTCCAAATCGTCACCTACCAAGTCATAGAGGTTTTAATAAAACAACGATTAAACAATTATTATTACATTAAAATTTGTGTAGAAATAAGTAAGAAATAAAATACATCGAATTTTTTCTTAGAAAATCGGGAATTTTTTGGAAAATATTGAACAAATGAATAACTCCCGAACCATTGTTTTTGTATGGGGTATTCCATACATAGCTAGATAGGATACGAGCTATACTTTAGCCCCTCCAGATCTTTTACACCTATTACCTTTCATCTTGTATACTGCGAGAAACTAACGCACATACTACTAGCTATGGCGAGGCAAGCACTTATTATTCTGTTTTTATTCTACGAGGTAAGGAGGTGAGTGAGACGTTCACCTGATAGTAAGTGAAAAGCCTGCCCATAACAATATTATATAAATAGGATGGTATATTTAGTGGTGGTAGCTCTCTATTGCCGAGAACCGTCGAGGTAGATACCACCTCAACGAGCTTCGTCTGTCGACAAGCAGTAAGGTGCAAAAATTACTGTGCTTCGGTTTGCTGTACTAGTAGCTTCTGTATTTACTCGGGTAACGAGACTTAATGTGTGATTCATGTATCAAAGATCACAATGTAGTCCAATGTTTTTATGGGGCAGGCATATTACTTAACATCAGGAGAACGTCCCGGTCGTTTCATCGGTTAATTGAATAAAAAAAAAACAATCTGATGCTGAAGGTTAGTGAGGATCGAACCCGCGTCACTAGAAGTATCGTATGTACGATCGTCTTACAAACTCAACCACGGCTCCTTTCAATTTATTTGGTAGTAAAGCCAAAGTTTTTATCAAGAGTCATTAAAGTAGATTAATATAAATAAATTAATAATTGCTTAAAATGAACTTGACCCCGGCTTCACATTATAAAATATTAGTAACATTCTCCACGACCAAACACCAGCTAAATCAATCGAGGAACCACATGCAGTGTGAATGATTGATCACCGAATATACATACATGTATTTTACATATCCTTATACATTATATGTATTTTACAACAATAATATATGCGATGTATAATATAAATTAACACCCGTGTGCGTTCATTAATTATTTCAATTTAATGATATACCATAAAACACCTGAATGGACGTCGAATTGGTCCATTGTGATCTTTGTTGTGAGAGATATAAAGAACTCAAACTGCCATAAGATGAGCATCAGAATTGAAACTACCAAATATAATGGCCGCAATAAACCGATTTTGTGAATTAATTTCGTACTGCACCTTGATTTCTAAACAAATAAGTTATTGAAAAAAAAAACATATTTAGATTCTAGCATCAGGATTAATTAAGATTCTTCCTTTGGATTGAATTTTTTTTACATCACGAGACTAGCGGGACATTCACCTGATCCCGCCCGCAATAATGTGCCGCTAGTTAGGTTAATATACACCTTGGGCTCGTCGCCTAGAGATATAAGATGTCGAGTCTCATTACCCCAGTAATTGTAATTATTTACAGCACCCTTTAAACCGGAACACAGGAATGTATACACACTACCGTTTGGAATAAATAGAAGCTGCGGCGGTACCTATTTATATCATCACCGGAAACAGACCACAAGTGGAAAGTTTAATTTTGTATAGTTACTAGTGAGCAGGATTTAAAGGAAAGGTAAATCAATATTTCGGTGATCAGATTAACAACATTAACAGTGATATTTATTTAAAAACAAATACTCTTCCGTTTCTTTATAATGACATATGATGATAATAATACAAAAAAAATCATGTCTTTAGTGAACGTTTGCAACAAACACAAAACACTTCCTCCTCCTCCGCAAATCGTTTCCTCATGTTTGAGGGTCGTGACTATTACCATCCATTGTTGTCTTCAGGATGTTTCGCCATCTCGTGCTATCTCCGACTACTCGAAGAGCATTATAGATTGTTGATTTAAATATGTTGCGGATCTGGTCAGACCGACGCATTGGGTTGCGGCCCCGCGGCCTTTTCCCTTCCACTTTGCCAGTAACCACAAGTTTTCTAAGGTCGTTGTAAACACTAAATCCTGTTGACACTAATGTACATATATTAATTGTTTAATAATTGATAATGTTTATAACATTCAATAAAAAAATTAGGTATATATAATGAATAAACATGAAGATGCAAATGCATCGAATTAATAGTAGTAGGTGTGAAGTGCGCAGTTCAGTGTATACATATATTTTGCTCGTTTTTTTTTTATTGCAGTCCTAGTGTAAAGTAAAGGTGTAAAGTGTAAACATATACATAATATGATAATAAAAAAACATAGTTCACCAGTGTTATCTGTATACAATTTAAAAGCTTAGCTCTTATTGATGGAGCGCTTTTCGTGTTCCTGGAAACCTTTACTGGTTTCGTAGATAGGTCTCTGTATCTAGAAACTGTCTAGATATGTTACCACCGCAACGCCTATTGGAGCCGACAAGCAGTAATGTGCAAACTTTACTGTGTTCCGGTTTAAAGGAGGCTGTAGCTAGTGAAATTACTGAGTTTATGAGACTCAATATCTTATATCTCAAAGCCATAATGTGGCGCAGCGTATATTATCGTAATTAGCACTAGGTTGTTATGAGCAGGTGTATCACTTACCATCAGGTAAACATCCTCGCCATCTAGTCGCTTCCTTGAGTTTAAAAAATCTGTTTTCTTACTTCTCCTTATAATGCAACGAATATATTCTCATTTATCTGATCTATACATGTACCCATGTTTTCTATTCTATATCATATCGATCTTTCCTCTCCTCTTATCATCTAACTATTGTCAGATAGGTTAGTAGAATCTTTGACAAAGATTACTCTGTGACAGGATCCATAGCAATTGCTGATGTAAGTAGTTTCCATTCCTTTATTACACAGCATAATTATCCGTACAATCAAGATAGCACTTAGATTTTTTACATGACGGCGATGGTAACAGATAAGTTATTAAGTTTTCTGATGTACTGTTAGGGTTTTAATAAAGTTTTAAAAAATAAAGATTTTCTTTCAATATTTCTGCTATGGATAGGAGTGCTATGTCTGAAGGCAGACGGGATAAAGCAGCATACATAGCAGTTTGTCTCTAATGTTCAAATCCTTGAGAGAGCTAGCAGCTAGTCTAGAGAGAGAGAGCAAATGTAGGCTGATAACAACCGTCATACAAAGAAAGGTTGCATTTTTCGGACACCGTCAAAAAGGATCCCTTTATGATTTCTCAAGGTTGATCTTGGAGAGCAAAATTCATAGAAAAGGTGCACCTGGTTGATAGCGGAAAAAATGGTTTGACGACGTAATGGAGTGAACCGGATTTAAATACCATCAGTTTAAAAGAACGTTAAACTTCAGCTTGAAGAGGGCACCCAATGATGTTGATAGATATCTACTATAGTTAGATCCTACGGATTTTTAAACGTATAATCTCTGCAATATAAATTATTTACGAGAACTCTACCTTATCCTGCTTTTTATCATTAAATTAAGTGTGAAGTTAGCTGATGTTATCTCTTAGAAGGCAAACCATCTGCTCTGCGGATTTATCGGAGCGAGTCCGCAGTTTAATTTACGTCGCCTTTTAATGTTATCTCGTGGTAATTATCTCCTGTTATTTAAGTGTTGACAACACTTATTTCAAAACGGTGCTTAAGTACAAGTGATCTATAATGCGATAAATAATTTCTAAAAAAATTTAAGGAAGCTGTGAATCGGTTTGTAAATCTATCGTACGTACGATACATCTAAAGACGTAGGTTCGATCCTCAGTAGGCTTAAGCATATGATTTTTTTTTATACAATTAAGCGACGATACGAGCGGGACGCTCACCTGGTGTTAAGTAATACGCCTGCCCATAATAACGTGACCCTAGTTAGGTTGATATACACTGCAGCACACGGCGCTCGCCACCTGTGACATGAGATGATGAGTGTCTTTACTTCAGTAATTTCTCTAGTTACAGCACTCCTGGATAGAATCGGAGCTGCGGTGGTACCAGCTTAGACGGTCTTCTGCAACAGACACCTATCACCAGCTAGCGTGTGTGTAAAGTTCAGAATGTCAATATAAACAAAATTCTTTATGGCGGTGCTAAATCATAAATCTGTTGCAGTAAAACTGCACCGCTCGTTATTAAAAATCTCAAATTAACTTAGACGATACGTAATTGATTTAATCAACTTCTGTCAAAGGTTATTTATGTAAATAGTTTCTACAATTTTTTTTTTTTGTACTCTCGGCGATTATCCGAATTCTCGTGATGATGCGTCATGGCATTTTATGTTCTCTTATGTGCATAAAATTGTGCGGTGCAACATTAATTACGGCTTAAACTATTTTATCGCTTCGAAATAATCATTATACGTTATTTTATTATAATATTGTTAATTTATCAGGATTTAGATGATAAAGTATAGATTTTTACGAATACATTACACGACTGGAGTAAATGACCGGATGGGTGTGTCATCAACTTCATAGAGATTGCTTAAGTCTCTTCAATGACGGCGTGATTACTTTTTTTTTATACAACAGTCATAATGATAGAACTAATCATTGATAGAGACTGTTTAAAAACTTTTCTTCAGAGGTATAAAGTTACTTTTTATTACTTCGTAAACAGCTTTTTAATTTGGTAAGGTAACCAAACGAAAATATATAAGCAACTATTCCTTTCTATAAAGATTTCTTGAATATCTTCAGCAGCAGAACTGTGATCTCTTTTTGTGTAATCATCTCTTTTAGAAACCTTATTGGAATGCAATATGTGACCATAATTAAAGACCTCTAGGTGAAGTCTAGTGAAATTTTACTCGAGCAAGACCAAGATCAAAACCGAAACCAAGACAGGGCTATTATGCATGATCAAGACTAAATATACCTGCACATATGCTTTTCTTTTGGTAGCAAAATATTTCATATAAGACTGAATATGCAAGATCAATACTAGAAGATTTAAGCAAGACCAAGACCGAAGAGACAAGGTTAAGACCAATATCAAGATTATTCAAGTCTAGGTCTAGTACATGCTTTGCTAGCTAGCTGCAGTTACGCCGTGAATACTAATGACGTCATCACACAGTCACCTCAATCCTACAGATATAGTACAGTTAATATTTAAAAAAGCGCAATTATAATACGAACACTACAGTTTTAATAAATATGTCATATGACGTTCACTTAAAATAGCGTGATAAATAATTTTTTTATTAAGTAATAAACAACGTCTGAAGAGCAGCCGGAAGTAACCAGTAAAAAGAGGCAGCGCGAATGATTCCGTTATGACATATTTGATGTACGAACTTTTGTTCGTGTACCAGTTTTATAGCATTCAGCATGAATACCATAAAAAATTGTGAAAATGTTTAACAATTTGCTATCATCATCATCATCAGATAGACGTCCAGTGCTGGACGTAAGCCATCCCAAAATATCTCCAAAATTTGCAATATACAGAAGCTTTTTGAAAATGAATTTTATCCAATGAATTGGTATTAGCGGTTTTTTTATCATCCCTGTTGTTCGCAGGTTGTCAATGGTGGTCGAATGTCACTCACGTGGGGATTATTTTGCCATTTTTTTACGACACAATGAACAATGAATGATCTTGGCTTAAGAGGTTCGATGAACGTTCGTAAAAGTCGGGTTTTTTTCTGCCGACAAATTAAGGTGGAAATCCGATGAAACCTTTTTAAGGTAAAATTTTTTAGCACCGATTATCGTAATCAGATGATTGATTACTAGTAGCGCTAATTCGTAAGGGATCATTATAAATATCTTAATTCAAGGGTTGTGTTAATTTTAAAAACCTGTGGATTTCAAATGTAATAATCTCTTTTAATACTCAAACGGGGAAAAGCTTGTCAATTGAACTTTTAGTGCTGAATCACTTAGCATCTCTCATACGGTCTGCCCGTTTGTCTACAAAAAAAAAAAACACAAAACCGTGCAACGTAAATATATTGAAATTAGCAGTGTAATGTTTTTTTTATTACGACCTATCCTTCACTTAAAAGCTCTTACACTGTTAAGTGGAATCATGTTTTATAACTGACAATATGTCAAATGTGTACAGGATAAGATAAAACGGAAATAGTTGTCCCATTAATCGCATTTAAGTTTATTTTTGTATTCATCCGGCAAACTATATGTCGTGTTGTTTATATCATATATGTAACATCTACCGCGTACTTGAAGTGAGGGTAATTCAGTTTCATAAGAACTATACGATATTTATTAGTTCGTAAAAATAGAAGAATTTTAAGATTTTTCGGACTAGGTGAAAGGATTCAAAGGTTATTTAGTCGTATGTATATAGATAAGTGAATAAATTAAAAAAAAATAAAAATAGCCTATATTCCACTTTCGGTACAATTACGCTTACAGAATTATTTAAATTAAATCTAGTATTATGTAATATCTTCTGATATTACTCTCCTCTAAATCACTTCAATGATTTCGGACACTTGCTATCCTTGTCCGGCGCGGACGCAGGGTTTTTATTAGCTCATCTTCCCATCTCCTTGTGCGTCTTCCTCTTTTTCTTTAACTATCGCAGGGGTACCAAGTGGACCCGAAAAGATACTTGTCGGCTCCACTTGTCTAGCTCACACCGTTACATGTGGCTCGTCCACTTCCAATTTCTGTCTGTCTGTGTATTCAAGAATGCCAGTGACCCTTGATTTTCCCGGATAGCGGTAGTCGACATCCTGTCGCAAATCTTGTCCCTGAACATTATTATAGTTTTTATCTCAGTTCTTTTGTTAGAGACACATTGGTGAATAGCACATGTTATTGTTATATATGTGTAAAGTATTCAAATGATATTCCACTCAATGCTTCGATACTTTCGATACGACTATTGTGCATCTAACCAACCTGCATGAATATTAAAGCGTTTATTTCGTATTTACTGCTGAGGGGTATCACCTAATTTATATGAATATCGTTTGTATATAGCGTGGGTTGGTGATATTTCATCGATAAATATCGTCTCAAAGTCACAATTCTATCATTCATTACCAGGCGAAAATTCTCCCAGTTTCATCGTTAAGTTTGTGTTAAGATATAAAAAAAAACTTGTTGCGATATCTGGTACGATTGTATCTATAGTTTACGAGCGAGCTTATCGCACATTATTCTTAACTGTTACTTATACGAAATGTCTACTTTTCGAACCTTTTAAACAATCAACATGTCCGTGTCGGCCGCGGTACCTTTATGCTCGCTCGCGTAACCTACAGGTTGTACGTTGGTCACCCATTAAAAGCGATAGTACACGAGCACCTGATATATGCGAAGGTCTAACAAATGACAGGTAAAAAGTACACTCGGTTTCCTTGTGGGCCGCGTGTTTACCAAGCAGGGGACGCACTTCTCAGAAGGTGAGTCACGAAGCTCCCAGTACGTGTTTGCTGTTAACTAAAACCGATGAAGGTGTTGGTCTTCGGAGACGAGCAGTGAGCGTTTTCGAAGTGAAATTAAATAAAAATAACATCTAAAACTCTTATATAACATATGTAAAGATCTTAATAAAACTAGTGATTACAAACATGACAGGGTAAGAGATGGCAACAATTCGCCTTCCCTGTGTTTATTCAAAACACATATTTCACTCCAATTTAAACAAAAAAAAAAAGAACAAAAATCTACTTTGCCATAGCAACATTAAAATTCCCGTAGTTTGTTTATACATATTGTATTTAATATATACATACAACCGGTCGAATAATAAAATATAAGAGGAATGACTAAGCCGGTATTAATAGAGCCGCTCGAGATCAATTTTATCTAACGTCTCAACTCTTTTTTTTTTTGCTGTGAAATAATTCAGAGTTACAAATATGAATATAATCTCCAAGATCAATGTTAAACTATCCTGTCGACAGTTGGTTAATATGCCGATAATAAATTATAAATGAAACTTAAGTGAATTTTATGTTTATAATATTTACTTTAGCGCGAGATAAGAGATTACAACATTTTTATTACTAATAATATCATAAGCCTCTTATAAGATCAATTTTTTACGTGCAAAACACGACGTGAATTTGCATTGGTATCTGATTAAGTTGTAACTTATGTTCTGAAAAAACAAAAAAAAAACAACATCTAAATGCAAGTGGGGAAACTATGCACTATTGGAATACCACAAGGTAACCGTAAAAGTGAATGTCTTTTTAAATTCTTTCACTTAACTCTTTCCTTTTGGAACCACACCAAATGTCCAAATTCCGTTCCAACAGAATTGAGGATTTCGGGAAATAAATTTATTTGCGTCGGTCTACAATCAGAATTTGTTGGTACTAAGAACTAATGCAAGAACATTTACGATCTATTCGAGGAGTTCTTTTTAAAAATGCCAGTTTAGATTTATGTATCGGTATTAATTAGACCAAAGGGGTCTCGAATTAATACTCAATTGCGAACTGGAACATCTCTTGGAGCAGATACTGTCGTCATTGGACAGATAAACAAATATAGCGGGCGTGCTTCAAACACCAACTATTTCGTGTCAACGACTCGTGACATTTGGTTTAACCTTCCAAACGTCCTCGGCTCGTCACTGACCGTACATATATAAAAAGTATTTAATTTATACATCATATATCTTCTCTTCTACACATGGTCTATGATCTATGTACCCCTGAGTTGTTTGATTTAACGTGAAATTTGCTATTCAGAATGCATCAGAACTGCATTTGCTTAAAGTAATGGCTCTATTGGCCGCGTTCATACGTAAACGTTGGTTTTTTATTACGATACTTTGTATTTCAATGTATCCTATAAGCATTTTTTGGCTCCTTACATTTCTTTTATGTTTTCAGAATTGTATCTAAATTATGCAAAATATCGGTAAATGAAATCTAAAAGATGATTTACATAATAGATTTCTTGTTTGACTCTGCAATTATTAATATGCGATAGCAAATTTAAATAAGCAATTAAAGAATAACTAAGCACGAATCTAAATCAAGAATAGAAGCGGAAAAAGGTTGCTCGAGCAATTGATTGATATGCTCCGTAATATTTCGTATCAATGATAGAGTGTAAGGAACAGAATCATCAAAACGATCATCATTATTTCAACTTAATGTTTTTCATTATTGAACCTCCGTAATTTTGTGAGTCCTTGCTACTTTATATATACGACGGCGATCTTACCATGTTGGTAAAGGTTACTTGAAGGGGTGTCGCCTATATTCCAGAATTATCCCTTCTTTGTCGCATAACACATTACGCTGTGGCCTGAGTAGCGGGAACCTGACCTCTTTCCCAAACGGAGGATTTAAGACATCAATCTCTCTATTTGATATTTAGATCTAAAGAATAATGATTGCATATCGATCATTTGATCGATTATTCAAGGCATAACAATAAAAAATAATAACATATTTAAATTTATTCAATCTATTATCAACTTTATTGCATCGTATTACGCGTCTGACATTTTGTTTGAATTTGCAATTGTATACAAACGAATACATTTGAAGGCCGACCTTTTAGTGGGTTCAATTGTAATAATTTTGTCTGACAACTTTTACCGTTTTTAGATTGCTCGAAGTATTCAAACAGAGCTTCGTAATATTATAATAATAATGTTACTATAATTATACGTAATTATACTACTGCTTATCATCGGACAATCCACAAGAAATTGGTGTATTCCGAGCTTAAGTTTCTACAGTTTCATTAGTTATTGTGATACCGAAATGACTTTGAATTTTAATGTCTTAATGTTTTCTTCATCTACAATGAAACAAAAATTGCATTGAATACCAGTTGGTTAACCACGAACCCTGTCCATTATGTTTTTGGATACGAATTTTGAATACAAATTTTAACGATAATGAGGAAGATATATATTTTTCGCTACCGTCACTATACCCGAACTTCTTCTCACAAAGCGGATCCTTTTTTCCTTATTTCAGATAATAAAGGTACTAATACGTATAATTTTAATGACTATAATATATCTAAACCTAAAGTAAAAATCATTGATTGATGTACCAACTCGTAATAATAACAAGTCAAAATATTACATCATCTATGAACTCAAAATGCTCTTATATTCCAACAAAACATACAGATTGTAGTTTTAACCGACTTAATAAAGTAAGTTCTCAATTGAACGTGAAATGTTATAGTTTACTTATTATGGGCAGTTTCTAAGAGAATAAGACTGGACAGACCATAAAATGATAAGAGAAAGATTCTTCAGATGAGGTATTTGTGAGAAGACAAGGTACAACAATTGAACAGCGATAACATAGTTATATAGGATTATGAAAACACTGAAAACAGTAATTTAACTTATCGTTATTAATTATATGGCTTATTTATGTTACTTCGGTTTATTATAAAAAAAAAACCTAATGGGATGTGTACATCGATAACTTAATGTTATGAAGAATTATTACCTAGTGAATGACAGAATAGGGATGAAGGACATATAACAAAGAAAGTAATGAGAACGAACGTAGATGGTTGTAAGGGTAGAGGAAGACCGAAGAAAGTGTGGATGGATTGTGTGAAAGATGACATGTGTAAGAAGAGTGTGAATTCAGATATGATGGCTGATAGAGGGACATGGAAGAGAAGTACATACTGTGCCGACCCTACATAGCTGGGAAAAGAGCAGGAGAAAGGAAGGAATTACAAAATGGAAAATATTGATCTTTACCACACTTTTGGAGTATCTTAAATTATCATTTAAAGTACTGTTTATGTATTTTTACGATAGTATTATCAGATCGATACTATTAACGAGTATTCAGTGCTGATTAGTTGAACTAACACAATAGACATTAACCCCTCACAAAGATTTTTCCAACACAGAGAATTATTGAAATGAAGTGGTAAATATTGGTCGTTTAGTTCAAACGCCATAAAACACTCCGAGGAGTTGTTCAAACAATTATCATGTCACACCGGTTAACGAACTCGCGCATCTTGTCTTCAGAAAACATTAAATGGATGCTGTAAATAATGTAGACTATAAATAAATTCACATTTCATATTTAACTTGAGTTTCTTAGAAACTCGTTATGAAAACCACTCCTTTTGTTAATGATGCTAATTATCAATATAAGTCGATTTTCTCTATTTATAATTTACTGGTGGTAGGTTCGGAGAATGTCTAGGTAGGTATTACCACCAGCCGGTAATCTCGGACTAGTAAGAATAGGACTAAGGTAAGCCCTGCCTGTCGTAGAAGGTGACTAAAAGGGTCTAGGAGTTTCGCGGGCCTTGAGGGTGGGGGCGGAAGATCGGTGTGTTCTATAAGAGATCCCGGAACCTCGCCGAATGCACTGATGTAAACCACCGAGTTATAATCTCACATAACCCTGACTTCTTTCCAGAAATAGGGTATCTTTCGAAGATTTCCCCCTGAAACAAAAAAAAAATAAGGTAGGTATCACCGCAATTCCTTTACCAGCTAATAAACAGTACTGTGCTAGTATTACAGTGTTCCGGATTGAAGGGAGTTGTTGCTAGTGAAATTACTGGGGTAACGAGACTCATCAGCTTATGTATCAAAGGTACGAGCAAACTATGCTCTGTACCATCTTAACTAGTGGCACGTTGTTATGGAGGGGCGTGTCTTTTACCACCAGGTGAACATCCCGTGTCTCATTTTCCACATTCTAAGTGATGATTCCGACGTATAATAGAACTATGAAACATTTAATAAGTCATCATCGTTACCATTATATAAGATATATGTATATGTTATATATTGAAATATTTTTAAATGTATTTGTGTAGGTTTTTGACCGCTGTGTAATATTTGCTGGTGGCACGCGGGAAACAAGATCCATAACTGTACTCGCATTTACATAAGAACAGCTAAATTTGCTTTCAATGTAAAATACAAATAGACTTTGGACAAAGATAACAAAAATCTTGAGGACATAGTATTCACAGGGAACCAGCAAATATACAGAGACCAGACAGTTCATATGTTTAAAGAATGCTAACACAGAGCATGCGCTGGTGAATTTAATCAGAATTTTTTTTTTTATTCAGCACCAGGATTTCAAGTGGTAAGATATACCACAGCCGACATTTAATTTTTTTTATTTAATAACGGCGAAATTGAATCTACAGCGTCAATAATAAAACTAACTGTATAATAGTACTCAAAGGGTGCAAGGGGTACCCTACAACTCATGGGACTCAAACTAAGCTCGTCTGCTCATGGTGCATCCTGTTAATCAACAAACGAGGCTTTGGCTTCCACCAACGCTCACGTTGGGACAGCTTGGTGTGAAATGGCCCTAATCCCCCGATATGAACCCCGACAAACAACGTCCCCTAATGCACGGCAGATCGCGGGAAGCAGCCGGATGCGAGCAGCGCAGGACCGATCGATGTGGAAATCTTTGAGGGAGGACAACCGATAGATGTCCAGTAGTGAACGTCTATCGGTGGGTGATGATGAGTGCTCAAGCTGTCAGGTTACTTAATTAGAATATTTACATAGCATAATATTCGCTCGTACTTAACGTATATGATATTAAAATATACGATGTCTATCTCATCTTCGAAAATCTAAGATCATCTACGTAAATAGTATGTAGTTATACTGGAGTGCTGGATGATGATTTACCTAATGATCTTGAGCGATTGGTAGTCATATTGTCTCTTACAGCCGATCTGACACTGGGCTCGTGGATCCGGGTCAGCGGCCTATTAAGGAACCTATACTAAACCGTATAATTGGGGATGGCTGGCATAAACATATAAGGAACATATGAGAAGATATAGTATATATAAAATAGATGTAAAATTAAAAAAAAAATTTAGAGATAAAGCTGGTCTGATACTAGTTTATAGAGTTTAATTCTCAAATGGTCGATCTATTAAGAGTTCATATAGAATGAAAGTTTCAATAATTATTATGTTGTATATGGTCATCCATTTTAATTGGTAATTTGAATGCCAATGCGGGCAACATCAGATTAAGATGTTGAGATTTTTTTTTGTTGTTTTTTTAACAATCTCCTCTATACAACTTGTCTACATTCATCTGACGTAGATATCAAATGGTTGCGATACATTAGCTATAACGTGATGCCGTCAATTCTATCCTAGGCACTAAGGGGTTAATAAGTATCACAAAAAGTACTAAATTTGTCGTAGAATAAATTTTATAACCTTTTTTATTCTATTTACAGACGAGCAAGATACTCCCCTGATAGTAAGTGATACGCCCATAACAACGTGGCGCTGGTTAAGATGATACATACAGCGCCACATTGTGCTCGTCGCCTTTAGACATAAGATGTTGAGTCACATTACTTCAGTAGTTTCATTAGCTACAGCGCCCACCAAACCGGAACACGGTTACGTTTGCACACTACTGTATGTCGGCAGTAAGAGCTGCTGCGGTTGTGTCTCATGCAGCAGAGACCTACGAGCAGTAGATTTTTAAATATCTCATTTAAACCTAATTGAAAATAATAGATATCAAAAACATGGTGACCTTTACAATTGACGATAATACCACATTGTTTCGTACATTTCTAAACTCGTTCTGTTTCGAATTAAAAAAAAAACAACAACAACAAAGGTATTTATTCTGTTTGGTAACGACAAAAATATATTCTATATTATTCAGTTGAATTGTTTCTGGCAACATTAAATTGATAAGATTCGCATTGGTATACATATTAATGCATTATTATTTCATTTCCTTAATATACAGCTAATGAGATACTGTTTACGTGTTATAAAGAACTAGATGTCCTCCATCCGCTTTGATGGGCTTAATATAAAATTATTTCTATACCAACTGTTACTATAGCAACTGCATCTATAATACGAAATTAAAATGGTCATTAAAGTTAATTAGAAAGAAATCGATGAAATATCTATGAAATTCAGAAAATAAATAGCCTATAATCATCTATAAATAATTCCGTGATGAACACTTAGGTTCCTGTGTCAATACGTTCACTAGGTTTCACGTGATCGGCGAATAAACAAAAACCATTCTCATTATATATATAGACTAGCAAAGCTAGCTCCCTTTGCCAGCTTTAAGCTTAATGATTATATAAAAAAATATATAATAAGGTAAATTAAATCCTATAAATTTTGGGGATGAAACCACCTTAATTTAGTTTGTTCATTAATTTCACTATCTTCTATTCTTTTTTTTTATTCGATAAAGCGACGACACGCGCAAGACGTTCACCTGATGGTAAGTGATACGCTTACCCTTAACAACCCCACATTGCGCTCTTCACGTTGAGAAACATGATGTTAAGTCTCGTTACCATAGTAATTTCACTCGAACGCCCTTCAAACCGATACCGGTTTGCACACTGGTGTTCGGCGACAGAAAAAGGCGTTGCTGTGGTACTTACCTAGATGGGCTCTGGCAGCTGGCGGGTGAAGATTACCACCACCCATAAATATATTGGTTAACATATCTTCTTTATGATTGATATAGAAAAAAAAGATGTTGGCGATGAGAGGTCAGGCAAAAAGAAAACTATTGTTCGATCCCCATCAAAACTTAGAGGATCGACCTCTAGGCACTTCAGGCAGTGGGTTGGGATCGCAAATGCTGCCCAACTGGTCCGCCTTGCAAGAGACCGTTCGAAGTATGGTGAAATTACCTCCAACCTTCGCTAGTCGGAGAGGCACCTTAAGAAGAAGATCGCTAGGCTAATGTTAAGGTTATCTGAAAATTTCATTAAAACCAGTCCAGCTGGTTTGGAGTCCACATAGGTCATAAATACACAGTTTTTCTATTATATGTATATAGATCCTCCTTCTTCTTATAGATCCTTCTGTATTTTTAATTATAAAGTAACTATATCCTGTTCTGGTCTACTGGTGGTCAGTGTCTATTGCTGATTGTCTAGGTAGGTACCACCGCAGCGCCTGTTGCAGCCGACAA
This sequence comes from Ornithoptera priamus, assembly GCA_029034505.1. Lineage (NCBI taxonomy): Eukaryota > Metazoa > Arthropoda > Insecta > Lepidoptera > Papilionidae > Ornithoptera > Ornithoptera priamus. The sequence continues at coordinate 1,930,127 of JARDWD010000559.1, forward strand.
ACAGTAATGTGCATACATTACTGTGTTCCGGTTTGAAGGGCGCTGTAGCTAGTGTAATTACTGAGGTAACGAGATTCAACATCTTACGTCTCAGGCGACGGGCGCAATGTGGTACAGTATTTACTCTTAACCAGCGCTACATTGTTTTGGGCGGACGTGTCACTTACTATCAGGTGAACGTTTCGCTCGTCTCATCTTAATGGTATAATTTTTTTTTTTTTTTCATTTAGTTTTACAATCACGCCGACGTCATCATTAAATTAATAATAAAAAAACAACAATATAATGTGCTGTTTATATAATAATATGATATCCATAACTAAGACTGGGTCACGAATTCCTCAGTGTTCAGGTTTTCCCCGGATCCATTATTAACTTTTTTTTTTTTAATAACCTTTACATTACAACAAACAAAATAGGTTGCTTTTAAATTAAAACACTTAACATTTAAGTGTAAAAAACTATTGATAAAATTAGAAGGGATCGTAGACAAAAACAGACTTGATAGCTGAGGCCGTACGGAGCCAGACACGTCGGAGACCAGGTAGCTGCCACAGCAGCAACTATTTCTGTCACTAAACAGAAGTGTGCAATCCGATTTGATGGGGTATTCTAGCTGGTGAAATTGTTGGAGTAAAGAAACTTAAAATCTAAGTTTTAAGGATGCAAGGACGATATGGTGCAACATATCAACTAGCGTCACGTCATCACTTACCATCAGGTGAATGTCACGCTCCTCTCGTCGTTTCGTTGGATAAAAAAGTTTCAAAATTGAGCTTGATGCTTGGGGAAATCAATGTTTTTTTTTTAATCAACAAACCAACGATACCAGCAATACGTTCACTCCAATGTAAGTGATATGCTTGCTCATAACAATGCTAAGTTAGCTATACATGTTCGTGTTCGTTGAAACATAATATATTGCAGCGCCCTTCAAATCGGAATACAGCAATGTTAACGCCTTGCTGATTAACAGCATAAATAGGCGCTGCGGTGGTACCTACCTAGATAGTCTCCGGCAACGGCGACTTACAACCAGTACTTTCATCAAACCGCACTGCATCAGCGTGGTGTATAAATGGCCTTGACTATCTTCTCAAGAGAAGGTCTCATGTTCCAGAAGTATCGCACAAAAAAATGAGGAATTCGCAGAGGTCGCTAAATGAGGAAGTGATAACACCAAATGGGAGTGTACCTATATATAAATACAATTAATAACGTCCCCAGAAACCAGTCGTGGTATTTGCCCGATACGCGCCTGCTCCAGTTCCCCCGCCACGGCACGAGCTCGCTAGGTCTCTGTCAACATTGAAATCCTGTTTTAGTTCTTCAGGTTTTCTGCCTTAACCCGGTAGTAACCTTACAAGTATGTTTTTTTGTCTCGCACAAGTTGTATGAATACAAATTGGAATGTCGAATATGTCAGGCACGAGAGACCTAGCCTAGTCATTTGTATCAAAGAGCAGACATTTTTTTAGGTCATGAAAATACAATCTAAATATAGTATTAAGTGCATATATTATAAGATTTTACCTGACAGGTAAATTACAATGCATACTCCTCGGAGAATACCTTCGACATGAATAGGAGAAGACTTATCTCGAAGATACAGATGATAACTGAATCTGATCAAAAGCAGCTTATAACAATTAAAGGTATGCTCCTAAATGTATCTCCTTGAGACAAAAGATGATGAATCCTTTGTTACCTTAGTAATTTTGCAGGCTCATCGCTCTACTGATATCGAGCACAATTAGATATTTAAGTGATCTGTAATACTTTCCTTTCTATCGTATGCGCATGCGCATATGGTTTGTAAACGCACTTCCAAATTATTGACAGTTGTACTAGTTTTTCTTCTCACTTCCGGTTAGATTATTAGATAAGTTGATAGTAAAGCAATATATACTGTATTATAATTGATACAGCTTGTAATTATGTATTTTAACGCAAAAAATCTAGTTTACTTATACAATAAGTTCTCGGTAAACCAGACAAAATGATTTAATTGGAATAATAAATATTCAGTTCCCGTCGCCGAGTTGGCTAATGATGGCCTAACGGTTGGCATGGACGTGAGCCGGTGCACTGTGTCCCTGGGTCCGATTGTGGTTTAGAGAAAATTAGCAACGGTTTCATACCGACCAAGGTCTCAATTGGTGTTAAAAAAAAATATTTGAAGACTGAAGCAAACTTACACTTGCTGGTAAAGTGCTAAAAGATATTCAGATATAGGACAATGAGATGGTGCTAGTTAAGATATTTATATAGCACGGGGTATAATGAGCAAGAAACAATTTTCCCTATAAATGGAGATATTTAAGGTTTAGTAATATCTGAATGTAAAGTACAGGTTAAACCATCTCCTACGGTGAAATAATCAAGTGGAAATTTTTATTCCCCTTTTAGTCCATATTTTCATTTGATACCTAATTTGCGATTGAAAACCATTCGTTCGCTCAATCACACGCATGCGCTGCCAATAGCGGGTACATTCTCTTCTTCAGCTATGCCAACGGGAAACGTAACCAGTGGCGAGCCCCCGCGCTCGTCGAATGCCAAGGGCGCGATGCCAGTCCCCAGTCAATAGGGCATAAACACCGCTTATAATTAACTCAACCGCCCAACGATAACCAGTTTTAGTGTTCCACACTACACAAAATCTCACAAAGTAGCTCGCACACCGGTCTTCAATCCACTTCCGTCAACACAAACGATTTGAACTGATTTCTTTATCGCGATGAAAATATCATGCGATAAAAATTTCATAGCGGAAATATCGCGTAATACGATATTTTGAATGGCCTGAGTAAGTTTATCTTTACTCTGTTCTCTGCTAAGTTAGTTATTGAATATATTTTTAAGTTAAATAAAGTCCACATCAAGACAACGTTGAGATGTATTCCATACATATCTGTATGATGATGAGGTATGTCTTCCGTTGTTAACTAATTACACGATCTCTAGCAAAAGAGATAGTTGATTAAATTCTTAAATATCTACTTAATATGTTCTTACTGGTGTTATCATATTCCATGCTTCAGGTGGTAAGTCTCTGTTGCCGGAGACCATCAGGTCTTGAGTGGTATTATATCTAATTAAATTACTGAGGTAACGGGACTTAACGTCTTGTCTCAAGGCAACGAGTAAAATGTGGTGCTGTATATATTATACTAACTAGTCGCTTCTTCAAAAAAAAAAATTAAATTCTTATCAGAACTTAAGTTTAACTGACTAGTGCTGCGAACATCTCCATCAGGTTTGTACTAAGAATTCATTTAAAATGTAGGCTTGTTCCGATTTCCCGTTTCCATAAAGAATATGATGTAAGAGTACAGATAAAATATATAAAATTATCGCCACAAAATGTTTTTTTTTTTACAGGCAAAACAAATAAATTGGTTTAAATTTCACGTTCACTGTAACACGATATCGGAGTGCGCTCATGCAAGAACAGGATACGTAACCTACGTCGCCATATTTATTATCCTGAATGTTAAATTCGTTTGACCCTTATCCACGACGTTTGATCAGTATTTATAGATCCTGGTAAAAAAATCATATTTGGTTATTTATAATTTGCGCAATAGCGATAAAGGTATAACATCTTTTCAAAGGAATCATCATCAGCTGATAGATATCCACTGCTAGACATAGGCTTCCTTCAAAGATTTCCATATTGATCAGGTAGGGATTTGGGTCATTTATCACCACGCTAGCCCAAAGAGGGTTGGTGGTAGCCAGAGCCTCCTTTGTTGATTAGCAAGGTGCACCACGAACAGGTGAAGTTGGCTACGATCACATGAGTTATTGTGCGGGAACCTCTACACACCTTTCAAAGAAATGATACATAATAATGCTGATAACAGGATAATGTGTAAGATTAAATATTATACAATTAGACGTTAACACTTAATATTTCTTTATCAACTTACACATACATATGTAAACGTTGAGAAACTCACGATAGTGCATTTCATATACAAAATAAAGGAGATAAATCTTTGAAACAAAAATCTACGAAACACGATATTGAAAATAAAACTATTGTTTTTAAGATAACACAAAATTTATGAAACAATAAGTTTAGATAGATCACAGCTAACAATTTTAACTTTACCTCCATTAAGATAAGAAACTCGTTATACTAAATCTTTTTCGGACAAAAATCTTTTTAGTCTATGCATTATTTTGTATTCCTTTGGCATTAAATGTAATTATAATTCCGATTCGTCACTGTCGTTTATAAACAACTCTATAATCTCAATTAACACATTTATGGTATTTCATTAAAATCGATATATTTTTAAAAACAAATCGATTATAATCAAAACAATAACAGAATCGTATATAACATGATGCGTATAGAGGAATACCGGGCTAAGTGGCGTGCCTTGGGAGAGGCCTATCTTCAGCAGGTGACTGCCGCGGGCTGTTGATGATAATGATGATGATATAATTAAATTTCTAACCTCTCTCTTTATGGTTTGAATATGGTTTATAGTTTTAATAAAATCTATTTTAAATATTTTGAGCTTTATGGATTTCGTGTCAATTAAAAAACTATAGCTTACATATTTATCAATTTAAATTGACCCGCGTAGATAGTAACGACGTATCGCCAGTTACTCGTAATTGACAAGGTTTACGGAGTTTCCTCATTTTATATATTTAAAGTGATGATTTATTGCTGATACTCCGACGACAGACACATCGATCTGTCAATATTTGCGATATATAAGCCAATTATTCGCCTCCTTATCGAAGATAACCTACTCAGGTTGAATCATGAAGGAGCAAGAATTGCACTTCCATTGTTTAAACTGGTCAAAAGTTTTTGGAAACATGTACTTTTTTAAGGACCGGTCTGACAAGACGAGCTGGATATTTACTTGATGATGGTCACACAAAATTATACGACATTATAGCTTTAAAATATAGCACATTAATAAGTCCTATATCCCTTAGACATTTCAGTAGTTACCAGCGTTCTTTATATTGCAACTAACTTATTTTTCCATTCTACTGCTCATCATTGATATATTCTTACCGTATCAATTTAATTGTTATTAAATAATACAACCGATCTATTAAACAGTATTGCTAAACATTAACTTTTAAAAATACGTGCGAGACATAGTAAGATTGTTTTTCTCGTCAGTGTAAAGATCTTGACATTACATCGAATTATATTAAAGATATTTCGATTTGACTAAGTTTTTTTTTTTTCAATATCTCAACTTCAAAGCACTTACGCTGAATATAATAAAAGTTAAAAGAGATACAAAGTTAAAGTATGGTACGATCAATCTGTCGATACTGTCAGAACAAATAATTAACATGCGCCCCTATAATGTGAAAACGTCGTCACTCAACGGCTCAATTCAATTGACTCGACAAGACAATTTTTTTTTTGTAAAATGTGTTTAGTCGTTACCAATAAGTGTTATTTTCCAATAACATTATTACTACACATTGACAATAATAATCTATAATTTACGCCATACAAAAACACGAAAACTTTTAAATGTGCCTTAATTTTAGCCACGCAGATTTTTCTATCAAAAGCTCTTTAAATGTACGAGTTAGATATATGCGTGATGATTTTTTAATAAATTAAATGCTTAAAGAATAAGAGAAAAAAAAATTTACAGGACATATAAATGTACGTTTTAATGATTGTACCAGTTCGATTTCAACATTATTGTTCGTTTTCAATATTCAGTCACGATGGCGTGGTGAGTGAAAAATGACTCGACAGTTTTGGACACTTGAGAAGTTGCTACCATTTTGAGCGTTATTGTTCTTTTTTGACCTTTTGTTAAATAAATTAATAATGCTTTCTGGATTGATAAAGTGATACGGCCTCATCCTTAAGCAATAAAAGTGTTGCTATTAAACATGTCAACTTTGGCATTGACGAAGAGTTAATTACTAACAATATAAAAGGCGAATATAACGAAGCTGATTCTGATGATTCAGTTATTATTGTTGATATTGGTCCTCCAGAATCAAATGTAAAGGTAGGAGTGCAAAACAATGGAAATGAGTAGATAATTGAAAATCATGTGTTGTTATTAAGTGGAAATTTATCAATAACCCTAGTAAATACATCCAAGTTGTCTGTGCCCAAAATTGTGTTCCTTACGGCTGATTATGATGTTTAATTAAGTCCAAGATCCAGAGGAATATCTGAAAGGTATATGGCCAAGAGTAGGACTTAAATGTTATATTGTTTCTAGCAATTGCGGCAGTAAACTTTAACTGATAGTTACTCGCCTGCTTTGCTAGTCTTAATAAAGAATTAGATTTGAAAGTTAGACTTGAAACTTGTTAGATATTTCTAATCGCTGATAAGCCGCTACACCCTGGACCTCTTCGGTTTAATAATACTGGACCAGCTCCCTTTGGAGAAGAAGTTTTGTAAAATCTATTTCTAGCTGACCTCTAAATGGCAGATGTAGTACCTCTACCAAATTTTGAGTGTTTACGTCTTAAGGTTTTGGAGATCTCATGATGAAACAACGAATCTCTGTATATATATAATGTATTGCCATCTTGTGATTTGTCTAAAAAGTTACGCTAGTTTTTTATTACACCACGTAACTTCTTGCAAATTATTATGAATTTAGAATATCTTCCTTTTTGGAAGATAAAAAACAAGGTGATTTATTTTAACTTGTTTATATAGCAAATATTTAATTACAAGAACGTAATATTACTTAATTCTTTGCATTACAATTTCTTCATTTACTTTTAGAGTTGCTAGAATTAATATTTTTTAAGGTACTTTTTTTAATGTTTCCTATTTGAAATTTTATCTGTATTTTGTATCTGTAATTTGGTTTTCTTTTATTACCCGTGGATGACATATGCATTTTTTGTAATATTCTTGATCGGACAGTAAGCACTTGGGAAATTCTGAATTGTTACTTTTGAAATAAATTTAAATAGCCATAGATTGTATCCAATTTCATACATAAAAATAACTTGTATACAAGTAAGATGAAATGTCGAAAACATAACAAAGGGTGATATATATATATATATATATAAGATAAAATGTAAAAAATATAAGAAGTTCAATCGTTTTATAATAAAGCCCGTTGATATTTAAAAAGCCGTTGACGGCAACACTCAATTATACCAAATTTAACGCGTGATGAATGGAGCGTATCCATTTTGAGTTTGTAAGCGATAATTTCATAGGAAACTGTTTAATGAATGGTTTTACATGTTCTTAATTGATAAGGCGGTGATTCTTGAAACGAGTTTTTTTTTTCTCTCATTTTAAATTCGCTTAATGACAGACAAATCCCGTCAGTTGTCGGCTTTTGTGTTTATACAGATCTGCATCACAATTTGTTTTAACAAAAACTCTAAGAATATTTTTGTTTTGATTGTAGATGTAACACTACTGCATATATTCACTTCTCATCCTTGTATACATTGCGTGAGGATGCTAACCTTCGAAATCAAGTTAAGCATGCAAGGGTCACCATGACAATCATACTTTTCTATGGATTCTACATTTATGTGTGGATTTTTTTCTATAGTATCTCCATCCTCGTATCCATTTCCAAAACGGAAATAAACAAATATTACTTTAATTCATAGATACGTACAAACAGATAAGTAAATATGCACTATGAGCATATCTTTTGCTAAGTTTCTCATTCATGATGTTGGATGTTTTAATAGCAATGCTACGTTAAACGATAATGTGCTAACATTATTATGTTTCGGTTTGAAGGACGCTATAGTTAGTGAAATAACTAGAGTAACGAGATTTTACGTCTTAGACCAAGGGGACTAGGACAATGTGGCGCTGTCTATGTCAACCGAAGTAGCACCACGTCGTTACAAGCAGGCCTACCGCTTATTACCAGCTGCTATATAGCAGCTTACCCATTACAATGACAAACTGCATTGTATGATAGCAGATATATATATATATCTTACAATATCTTACAATATAGCTTACAATTCGATGCAAGCTGCATTTTTCGCGGCTTCTTTGGATTAAAAAGCGCTTTCAACTATATATTAATAGACGGCAAATGTTTTGCACGACTCATCGTTTGGCGATATAAAATAATTGAGATTAAGGTGTCAATTCATATGAACCTCTTCACCAATTTCTTATCTCTTGTCGGAACCGGTCCATTGGCAATTAGGTTTTGCGTTTTCATTTTAATTACCCTCTTTATATTCCACAACATCTCATAATTTTATCAAATGTTCCGACCAGATATTGGTACAATTAACCTGGTTAGGTTTCTTGTTCCACTGGGCGCTATTAAAAACGGTAAACGATGGTGATGGCGTAGTTTTCTGTGTATTTGCATAGAAATCCTTTAATAAGTTCATCGTAACAATTTTCATGTTAAATATTAGTGTTTGTATACATTCGAATCGTGTGCTTTGACTATCTTATTTTTTTAATCTATTTGATGCTGTTAGTTGGCTTGACCGATATTTATTCAGCGGATGCAGACTTAATGGAGCCTTGGAGTTATTAATATGCGGCGAAAGTTTCGGTGTTTTGTATAGATTTTGTTGTGGTGTCATTAAATGTATAAGATATTAAGCGATTAATATCTCATAAATATCAAAACCTTAAAAATTTATATATATGGTTGTTAATGTCTAGGAAATGAGTAGGGCCTCTGGCTTTAGAATTTCACAGTAGTAGAGTAGAAATTATAAAAAATTCTGACTTCCCATAAGAAACATGATTTCAAAGATTTCATCGCAATAACAAAAGTAAACTAATGCTTATGTTACTCACCATCATGTAAACAACTGTTCTCCCGTGTGTGATGTAAAAAAAATTTACGCAACTCATAATTACATGCCTTTATGTTCTCTTGATAGATTGATTACTGTCAAGGCCATGAGACTGTTGACCCAGACGCCCACCGCGCATCTGCCATCGGTCGTAACCCCGTTTCGTGGTCCAAAACGCACAATCGGAGCGAGTTTTGTAGTATATAGTATCAAAAGATAACTGTTATCCAGGTTCAAATACCTTTCAAGGGTTCAATGCTGCGCTGATTCTTTATAAGCCAAGTAGTATCAGGTCAAAGTAGATAACGTAACTTTTAGACAAACGTAAACTTCTAATCGATGTCCCAGGATATTCTATGGCCTGATTAGACAATGTAAGGCATATTTATCCTTCGCATTTATTGTATATGCTTGTAAGTACTAGAGATTTATTTTAAGCTTGACACAAAGAGCTAAACAAGGTTAACTTCTTAGTACGAATATTTCATAAAAAAAACTAACAAGTAGTAAGTAATATGTACCAAGTATCAATTGTTTATTTTAATATATATTTTTAGTAAACTTCAATTACAGCGTAAAGGTACCTTAAGTAACGAAAATAGTTAATGATTGTCCAGGATATTATGGACCTCCTGTTTGACTGTCGAAATACAGATTGACCCACTTGTGTGGTCTTGGAATCTAATAATGACGGACCTTCCTTTTATATAACATGCGGTGAGACTTTCCGTAAATAGAAGTTACACGTAATTTGAGATGTTTTAAGAAATTATTTAAGTTACAACAGTACTGTTGTTAAGTACTAATAGAAACAGATAATAAGGGCGCAAGATTGTTAAAATCTAAAAAATGATGTGTGACAGTTGTTTTAAAGGTAATACGAGTACACACGTAAATATCTACCTAAGTAAATACAAAGTTATATCATGATCTACCATCAGGTTTTTACATAATAATGGATTATAGGTTAATTATTAAAAGTGAAAATAAGTTGTTTAGATATAAAACAACTGTATTCTTCAGACGACTATCAAATTGGATTAATTTAAATATTTATCTAATTAATTTAAATTAAGTTATATTCTAATCATTATATTGGTTGATGTGAGATTTTTTTTCCGCATAAAGCGTCATGTGTAAAATTTTAGGATATTTATAATTCAGGATTTCCTGTCGGCCAATGATAACTTGCACCATAAGATAACGCTGTCATCACTTACAAAAGGATGATGTGTAAAAAACTGTTTTATTTCAGGGGCTCATAAAGTGATTATTTGAATGTCGATCGTTGTATTAATATATTTAGTTGTGATTTTTTATTCTCCATTCAATGCAAACGATTCGGGCAAATAGTATTTGCGGATTACCCTCATAGATGCGTGAGTAAGCGAGCTCCGCATTTGATGATGCCATAAGGAAACATTTCTCATTTTAACTACGAAACGTACAGGAAAATAGTATATTTACTTCTAAGGGATGAGTTATCATAAAAACATTCTTTTTTATATTAATACTCATTATTATTTATGTACTTCCCAAAAGAGGACCACTACAATATTCGCTACATTTGACTAATGAGTGTGCATACTATTGGTAACGGTCACAGGAAATGCTGTTCTCTTTTTACTAGAATTATTACTTTCTTAGTCGCCTTTTACGACACGCTAAGGTTAAAATTGCGGTGATGACGTTTTATCGCCAGTACGGGGAAAATAATATAAAAAAGGAAATTCTCAGAAGCGCTTATAAGTTCTCACAATTTAAAGATAAACTTTTTATTGCTCATTAGCATAAAATTGTTAGCCTAATTAATTTAAATGATTCATATTACAAAAAAAATATTTTTGTTGTCGATGATCTTCAATTTTTTTTAGATAATTTTCCTTTATGCACCTCAGTGTTAGCATTTAGATAACTTAATGAAGCCTAATTTTGTTTATTATCACATTTTCTTGTAAGAAATATTTCTATTGAGTTAAGATCATTTCAGATACAGAAGAATGACTAACTAATTATTTTCATTGAGTTCATTCTTCTCTAACTCTTAAAATTTTTAGTTTTTAACATAAACATTAATATGACAATTTATATAAAAAAAAATATATAATAACGGGAAGCCAAATTTATTACAAAGTACAAAAGCAAATTCCTGACGGATGAACGCTTATCACAACATTATCATTTACTAATGTAACTGTAATAGACAACAAAAAGGTTTGTAATTAAAAAAAAAACTGATTAATTAACAGTAGAATTGATGGACTGATTTTAAGTTTGTTAACTTTGATACTTAAACACATCACAACTACACAACTTAACGGAGGAATGTACGCTTACATGAATTTTTTAAACTAATAAATATACTAGATGAAGATAGAGATAGATTTAGAAGAATGACCAGGAGGGCCGACCACAAGTGAAGATGGGTTAAGGTCTAGCAAGAAGAAGAATAATAATTATACTAGATGAATAATAACCATATTGAAAAAAGCCTGATCAGGTATTTTAGTGAAGATTTTAAGCTGCTATATTTTCTATAACAGTAGAATGGGACAACATTTCCAACAGCAGATAACATTCCCAAACGACTTTTTACTATAGTCTAAAAGTTTTTTTTTATACTCAAAAATTCTATTTAAATTGTATGACTTTGTTACAGAAGCTTTCGGAGAAAGATCAGTTTATTGTGGCACATTTTCTTCATCCTATTACTTATGGAATGATTAATAACATCCTTATAAAGATGCAGCACAAAAACCCAATGAAATAAGCTGTTGGATACTATCAAGTTCGCGTAACGGAAAATAATCTTTTCCCTCCATATTAAGGAGTTTAATTACAAAACTGTTGGACAGTAATGGATTAATCTTGAGATATGGGATAATTAAAATGGTATCGGTACGAAAGGTCACCGTCCGCAGGGCGGGTAAAGACATGAATATTATTAAAAGGAAGCGGCGTTGTCTTATGAACATTCTTTTTTTTTATCGAAAATAGACTAATACGATTTTAATGTCTCATGATGATCTTAATGAAGCTGTTTATGGTATGATATACAATCTCATAGATGTTCTAGCTAAACACAGCAACGATTGAGTCTCATCTAAACCATATCACCACTTTACTGGCTTGGCTTTGGAATCAAAAGATGATTTCGTCTTACGAAAAAAAATTGAATCTTTAGCCTCGGCTAATTTTGAATCATAAAATTTCTTCTTCTTGGGATTATCAACTTGTTTTTAGTAAATAGAAGATATATATAGATAAGGTTCTTTTGAATTATTCCTGTTTGATGATGTTAATGAAAACAATCAACAAAATAACGTTTTTATTTGGAAATCTTACCAGAATCCTTTTTGTTGTTATTAGTTTCTGTTGGAATGTAATAACCCCTTTCTATATATACAACCTATTGACTTCTCTCATTAGTTGATTCTCTAACCATTTAGCTAAAACTAATTACTGTAGTTATATTTCCGGGATATCTAGTTATAATTGTTCTAAGTCTACTCTCTGATCATATTTAACACTGCAAGCCGTTCGATTGACACCGCTCGTCGGATACTGGGCTCAAGGTTCCGAAGTACGCAGCGTAAAATTTCTTTTAAACTCTCTCCACAAACTTCCAAACACTCTTCCACTGCAGGATTTTGAGGAAAAAGGTTCCGTTTTTAATCAACTTTCATACATAAATTAAATTTCCCATCGCTACGCGCCGGCTGTATTAGATTATTCTATTGACATTTTGGATGTGAACATAAATTTATAACTTTATGACCATAAAGAGTATTAAACTGTCAAATAACGATTTACCGCGTTTGATATTTATACAGTTATGGTTTTTTTTTTTTTTACTGTCTTTATTTTTTTATACTTTGGGTTCTGTAGCAATAGAGTATCAATACTTGTATTGCTATAATATCGGTAAGTGTAACTAGACGGGTCGCCATCGAGGAGAGATAGTGATGCTTTCTTAATAACAAGTTTATTTGCACTGTACTTGGATCTCATCGTGGATCGACTGACTGTTGGAACCATTTTACTTAGTGTAAACTCTGTAACTTACATTTTTACTTAGAATACTACGTAATGACAACGGAAAATGTCAATTTAATTTCATAGCTAGTAATGCCATAGTATATAATAATTTTCATTATCATCAAGAGTTAGTGACAACAATTTGGTAGGTAAGCTGATTTTCAGTGAGTATCTGAGAGATACTTATTATAATGTAATTTTTTTTTTTCAGATGGAGATCAGAAGGCACCAAAGTAAGCGTGGCGGAGCCTCCTTCCTCACATTTTGGATATTTTTATTACAAGTTAGTAATAAATTTAAAGCACTTTATTTAACGGTACTAGAGTAGACAGGAATTGATCTCCGTTACTGGCACTAATAAAATTTTTAATTGATGTTAATGCTAATTGATTTGGATGATAAATCATTAAAAGAAGGGGAAGGAAACTCTGATAATCACTATTCAGTAGCTAATGCGATGATTTGTAGTATTTGATATGTTTAATACATTTATTTATACATTTTGTTTTTAAGTTTAATTCATCTCGGATCCTTTGTCCTTCCCCGTTCATCATAATATGACGGATATATCCGAAAAATTACAATAAAATTATAGTATAATAAATTTAATACAAATCTTTCGTTGGGGGCTGGAATGAAATTAATTTTGCCACAACCCTTTTTATTCCAGATGTTGGGCAGCGCTCGTCGCGGTGCCGAAGGTCACGGGAGGCTCATGGACCCACCAGCTCGGAACTCCATGTGGCGTTTCGGTTTCCCAAATCCAGTGAACTACAATGACAACGAACTGTTCTGCGGCGGGTATGCCGGTCAGTACATATATATATATTATTACATCAACTATCTTTATATATATATCGTAATAGATTATTTTATAGTTAAACAATATTAATAACTAATAATAATATTGATTGTATGAATATTTTGTTTCATATATATCTTGTTATTTTTAACGTTTCTCTCTCTATATGAAATCGCACAGTTTTAAACAATTTTTTTTACATACATCGCGTGCAAGGCAATGTATATAAAAACAGGTTATTACATATAGATGTCATCATCATCTCAGTCAATGAACGTCTCCTGGATGTAAATCTCTTGCAAGGTATTTACCCTAACGTTTGAATATATAGATTGAAAATGTAAGATAATTGTAATCTCAAGGGTTAACTTTACCATTCTTGTTTCTTCAGAGGAAGTAAAGATGTTTAAGATGTTTGGCTGTTCATAAGCTCAAATCTAGATGCGATAACTGTAACAAGAAAAACACTAATGTTTTTTTTTTTGTTCGCTATTAAACTGTAAGACACGACATCGTGCACGAAAGTAATGTTAGAGTTTGTTCAACTCTCATCCAACAAAGACTTTAAAACCTTCGCTTATTAAACTATAAATCTTCTACCAAAATTGTAAAAAACAAAAACACAAATCTCTTGTTGTGTTTTTGAACTTTTTATTGATCAATAAATCCAAATTCGACACGTGGACTTTGATAATGTTTAAAGTGAAAACAAGTTTATTAACATTTTAACCCCGACGTGTTCGTTGTAGCGCGCCAGAGTCCTATTAAAAAAGTTTTAGCTTTCAAAACAAGATTACAGATAGGTCTCTCTCGCCGGAGATAGTCTAGGTAGGTACCACCACAACTTCTACTTCTGTCGACAAGACTACTGTGTAAACATTACTGTGTTCCAGTTTGAAGGGTGCTGTAGAATAACTGAAGTAACGAAACTTATATGTTTTAACACTTTCACTGTGGAGCCATTTTTTGGGTTCATTGCGTTGGAGACCTATTAGATCTCCTAACCGATTTCAACAGCAATGCGTTGGAGACTTAAGCCATCTCCAATTTTTTTGTTTAACTATAGATTGCGACTGAAAGCGGAAAGTTTATATTGTATATTTATCTCTGGCAGACATATAGAAATCTAGAAATCACGACTTCTCGCACAGGTGGAGAAAACACGACTTTTTGGGCCGCACTGGCTGAAAGACTTGTGAGAGATTATTCAGATCTCATAATGTATTGAACGTGTTAAAACTAGCAGCACAATTTAGTCCCTCGACAACCAATTTACGTCCCTACTGTTGGGGCACAGGCCTACCCTCAATATGAGGGCGACGGGGCCCAATGCGGTTTGGTGACTTCACACACAGCTTAGAATAAATTCTAATTCATGTGCAGGTTTCCTCGCGATGTTTTCCTTCATCGTTTGTATTTCGCTGTTGTTACTAAAGTACACAAATGTACATAACTTAAATATTAAAGTCAGTGGTACCTGCTAACATTCAAACCCACGACGTTTGGAATAAAGGCCGCACACTCTAACCATTAAGCCAGCGAGGTACAATTTAGTGCATTATTTATTTTACTACTACCACGTTGTATGGCCTGGCCCATCGCAGTTTTTTATTACTGTATAGACTAGCGTTTGATTACGATCCCACCTGATGGTAAGCGGCGATGTAATCTTTGATGGTAAAGCGCACTAGTCTAGAAGTAGCCTATTCAATTTTCTCTTAAAGATCCCCATGTCATACCTGAATCGAAACACTGGCGCCGGCAGGCTGTTCCAATACTTCCCTGTTCGCATTAAGAGCAAAGCGAAACGCTTCGTCCTAATGCGTGGATGCGACCAGTTGCATCAGGTCATCAATAAAAAAATACACATTATGAATATATACAACCACACATAAATAACTTTAAGCTACTATAACTTCAAACTTGAACATAAGAGGAACAAATTGTATGTAGCTATACTGAAGTAACACGTATATTAAAAATTAACATGTAGCAAATTCCATATATCAATAGCTATTGATAATCTTTGGCACAATTATATTATTATTAATTATGAAATAATAATAATAATATTAACATAGACTAGATGAGTCGACATTCATCAGAAAATGGCGCTAGTTGAAATATTTACACAACATCGCAACATCGCAACTATCGCTTTCACATTGAAAATATCTCGTTATATTATTTATATTAATAACAACCCCTTTTGAATTAAATAGGAATATTGAGGTAGTTTTATGATAATAGAATCAGGGTTTACTGTGATCGTATACTTGATCTCTTGTTTGATAGGCATCACCAGTAAAGATTACTGTGATCTAGCCAATATACTGTTGGAAGTATACACGTGGCAGACGTTCATCTCTTCGTTGTTGATACCCCGCTCATTATAACAAAGCGCTTTGCTTTAACCTTTACAATGTATAAGGAAGTATTGGAACGGAAGGGTCAGTGTTTCCGTCCAGCTACGACGTGGGAGTTTAAGAACAGAGCGAGTAGTCTTCTCCTAGACTAGTGAGCTTTAATACCTAGATTAAATCTCGGCATATCAGAATGGACCGTAGTCAAACATTAGTTTATATAAAAAAAACGAACGATGTGGCAGAAGTCTTCAGCGGATGTAAACTGGAAAATGTGCATGTTCTTCTAGAAGGTTCTATAATAATTGAACCCTATGATTGGTCGTACTGATAGCGAGTGCGTTTAGTTCAGTGGGAGCAGAACGCCGGCCGGTGCGGGGTGTGCGGGGACGCGGACCACCTGTCCGAGCCCCGGCCCCACGAGGCTGGTGGAATGTTCGGCAAGGGCATCATCACCAGACACTACAGCGTCGGGCAGGTTAGTGCTTTATATATTTTACGAAGCGACAAGACGAGCGATACATTCACCTGATGGTAACCATTACACATAAAAACTTGGCGCACACATCCCTGCGGCATACGATTTTAAGTCTTATTACTCCAGTAATTTCAATAGATACAACACTATTCAAACAGGAACTAACAGCCGGCGACCGGATTACTAAAACCTTTTACTTTTATATATAGAAGCGACGAGATCTATAAGACCATTTAATTATAAGACAGAGGCTTATGTCCTAAGTCGCCTTGAAGTCCATAACACTTTTCATCTCACTAGTATCATGATCTATAACTGTCTTCAAATCATAAAGCAGTAATTTATATACTGTACAAGAGATCCTATTTCTCTCCAAAGCATACTTGTATATTAGAAACATTAATATTTGTATACTTTATATTTATAGATCTCTTCCTTTACTATGCCGTCAAGTATTTCTATGAAAACTTTAATTTGATCTATAAAACACGTATTTCTGCACTATACAGACTTATTTTAGGCATCACAGTGATTAATGTGTTTCGGTGATGAATTGGTAATTAGTAGCATCTGACTTACGAGCAGTATATCTCTCAGTATAACTCCATCGTATACTTTCAGGAAATAGAAGTGGAAATTGAACTTACCGCCAATCACCTTGGAACTTTCATAATGAAGCTGTGTCCGAACAACAATCCTAAACAGGAAGCCACGCAAGAGTGTTTCGACAGGTTATAAATAATCAGATATTATATGTTAATATGCTTTATCACACGAAACAAGGTTAAAACGGTTATTAAATTGAGCTGACTAGTTTTTTTTTAAAATATAAACATCTTGCAAATGTTTCATATATTTATATATATGTAAAACAAAATTAAAGAAAGATTTCTATGCAAAACGGGCTAAAGTTATTAACATATTCAGATTATATTAATAAGGAATGAAATAAATATGCACTTGTAGATAATATTATAACTTTTTGTATGAACTGTAGATATATAGAATTTTTTCAATACTAAGTAAAGTATATACTCGGCAAAAGGAGTTATAACGGGTCTGCCCACGCTGCGCTTTCCGATGCGGGGTCGTCATTCCAGCTCTTAAGTCCTCAACGTCCATTGATTCTACGAGCTATATGTTCCGCCCATTGCCACTACAGCCTCGCGACTTGTAGGGCTATGTCGGTGACCCTGGTTTTTCTACGGATGTCCTAATTTTTGATTTGGTCACGCAGAGATACTCAAAGTGTCACCTAAAAAGAATATTCCTACAAAATTTCAAGTCTCAAGGCCGTAGGTTCCCGAGATATCGTGATGAGTCTATATATATCTGTATATATGTGTATATATATACATATATCATCATCGGCCGATAGACGTCTGCTGCTGGACATGGGGCTCCCCCCAAAGATTCTTACATAGATCGGTTCTGCTCTGCTCGCATCCAGCGGTTTCCAGGGACTTTCAGTCGTTTTTAGCGGTTCACATGGGGATTTGAGCCATTTCCCACCACGTTAGCCCACTGCGGATTAGTGGGAGCCAGAGCCCCGTTTGTTGATTAGCAGGATGCACCACGAGCTGGTCAGGTTGGTTGAGATCTCCTTACAGGCATTTCGGTTGGTAGATCTTTGTGGCCGGAGACCCCAGCATCTATTTCTGTTGATAAAATGTAGTGTGGAATTATTACTGTGTTCCAATCTGGTGCAATGTTGCAGTTTGCAGGATATTTAGCTAGTTATGTAAGGAGACAAAATCCCAAAGCATTGACCCCAAAGTGGAGTATCTATAATCCTTACTAGCATCACGTTGTTACGAAAAGAGGGTACCGTTAGGTGACTTTCATCATCTCTATGCTACAGTTAATTAAAAAATTTATTAGATATTGAAATTTTAAAATAGTGTTATTAATAAAAATGTCAGTATCTGTAACTACCCCGATAAAAACTTAAATCAATCAAGCTCACACAGAATCTCTAAAAATCATGTGACACACACAAGACATACTGTTTACTTTCCAGGTACCCCTTGTACATATCCGGTACGCGCGAAGACCGGTTCCTGATCCCGCTTGACACAGCCAAGAAAGACATCTTCAGGTACCGCGTGAGGCTGCCACCATACATCACTTGTACTCAGTGTGTGCTGCAATGGACTTATCACACTGGTGAGATAACATTCTTTTCCTGCACCGAACAACTTGAAGATTTTTAGATATGTGTAAACCTTTTTCTTACCGTTATAGGTATGCCTCTAATATGAATAAGAACAAATTGGACTTGCATCAGCTGTGACAGTTCTTCCCGACCTTATTTCCGTACCCCTAATATTTTTTTTCATCTATGAGTAACTCCCTCCTGACAACTCCATACCTACTCCTAAAAATTTCTTGTCTTATTTTCCCAGTTGGCGACTACGCCACCCTTTCGTCAATGGAAATAAATACTCACCTTCCCTCATTTTGATAAAACTCGGCTTCTTATCTTCCCCTTGACAACAGTTTCCATGGAACTGCTTTCCAATTGCCACGGTAGCCAAAGAGATCGAGGATTGGAGAGTGTAAGCGATTTTCTTGTTTTGAAGCGACGTCTATACTTCAGCCGCGAATAGCTAGAAGAACCGCTTCAAAAAGATCTCGACCTGATCAAGCGATGCTGAACGAATAAGGATATAATGAAATTGATCAATAGGTTATTTTTCAATATGAAAATGTAAATCTGATAACAAATATTTCAAATAGGCAATATGTGGGGTATATGCCCCAATGGTACGGAGGCAGTCGGTTGTGGCCGCTCGGAAACGTTTAGAAACTGCGCCGACGTGACCGTCATCACCAGCACCGGAGGACTCCCTCCGGCCTTTGCGGGAGACCTCAGGAGGGACAATCCTTTCCTTCTCTACTACAGGGACTACTATCAGCCGCAGAACGTATTCCCATTGGTGGTCAGGTGAGGGAAACATTGCAAAAATATTTCTGTTATCACTTACTATTTTCAAAATTTTACTTCATTTCTATTGTTTTTTTTTCTAAAAGTTCCAGAAGAAACTATTTTAGCAATCCTTATTTCATTATTCATCTTACTTTTATTTGATCCTTTCAACTTGAAAGTTGTTATCCTAAAATTAATATCTCAGCATCATCATTATCTTGGTAGTCGTATAAACTCATCTCTATTAGTCGCACAATAGTTTCATTAACAACTGTGTTACATATAATTAAAAAAAAATACTTTTTCTATGTATATCTAATATTTATAAACTTGTTAGTTAGTAGCAATTTGTTTTCAATTTTTTTTTTCTTTTATTTCCTATGTGCAAATATTTATTTGTATTTAAATGTCTTACGTCACTCAACACGTATATAACCTGTTATATATAAATATATTTACGCTTAACATTTCAGAAATTTACGAAAGGATTACAAAAAGGCACCGATACGTGTAATTAGGTAAACTAAAATGTGTTTGTGTGCGTTTATAAATAAATAAATAAATATATAGATACATGTTCGTGAATAACCAGCACTGTACAATGAAATCAATTCTCTTTCAGCAATGACATTGAGAGTTCCGTCGAGGAGGACTTTGTAAGTCCGCCGGTGATTAGGTACATTTCAATTTATTCGGTGATTGACGATGGTTTGGTCACCCCCGTGGTGTTGGACCCCGTGGTGATGTTCTAACCGCTGGCGTAGATCTTGATCGTTTCAATTGCGCAGGAGTTGATTTTATAACAAGAGCACCATTAATTAAATCTTCACAACGTTTTATTATTAGTTTGTTGCAATTTGGTATTTTCATAAAAATATTATTAAATCGTTCCAAAAATATGGAGATTGTACATTGAAAAAAACACTAACAATGTAATAGTAAATTTTTTTTTTTCTAATGTTAAATTATTACAAAACTTGCAAAGGATTAATTACAAAAACCTTGTTGTTCCATTAAAAAAAAAATGTAGCGATTTCTATTTCAGTGCCGCTTTTTTAGCCTTGATCGAATAGAACATTCCTGATGATTAAGCGCTCAAGATCCTTGCCGGCGATGGTATTTAGTGTATTGTACCATAATGTGAATATATTTAGTACCTGTTCGTAATGACCAATGTCCTGTGTATAAAATGAACTTGTGACTAACAGAGAATGCTACTTTGTTAATTGTTTTAATCAACTGAAAGTGTGTAGACGCTTTGTGTTCGTTAACACTTGTTAAATAACTTGTGATATCCTTTTTGAAACTCTTTATTACATGGCATAAATCGTGATAACTATAGTTTTCCGCAATGTTGTTAGTTTTGGCGCAGTTAAAATATATATAGCGAAGGATTTCTATTTATCAACAATAGATCTGAACTTGATCTGAATATAATAGGAGACAGTAGCACAGAAAATAGATAACGACGGATAATCGGGATGTAATCAAAGCATTCAGGAGATTCTGACTCTCATCTACAGATATAAGTTATTTTCTTAAAGCGATAATCGAGCAGTTAACCTGCTAAGGCTGTCAGGCATATCGTGGTACTCAATTTCTGAATTAGTTAAATTTTTGATATAACCATCATCCGGTAGCTTGTATAACGCTCTTCGAAGGTCAGATCTTCGAGGATCTTACCACTGCATTGCTCGATGATTGATTGTCTAATCTTCTTTGACCCTTTAAAGGTTTTTGTTTTACTCTTTATACCTTACAAGTCATAATGAATTCATTAAAAGTCAAGATGAACTAAAAAGTTTTGAAGTAGGACTATTCTTTACAGTTTTCCCAAAAAAAAAATGATTAGCCGTGATATTGGATCTGTGTCAGTTTAAATATTTGTAAATATATTTGTCTCTAATTATTAAAAACAAATTAATATTTTAATAATTTAGTTCTTATGTACATATGTATATACTTAATGTTTTAAACTATTCGCATGTAAGGTCCACAGACGTATCTTCTGTATAAATCTATTTTATATCTATATAAAAATATTGTGGTAGGTGTGATGAACTGAAGCGGAGATGGTTAAGTTGGAAGTATTGCGAGGATACTTCGGGGAATATCGTCTGGACTGTCTCCTTGTGAGAAAATGCGAAAGTCTCAGTAGTTGCAATATAAAGTGGATATTCATGGCAATAACCTCTAAGGAAATTGGTTAATTGATATTGTATATACAGCACTATGTCGTGGCAATTTATATGTTTGGGAAAAAAAAAACTAGTTTCTTGAATATATAAAGGTGCCAATTTCTGAGGTGAAAGTTCTTGTGGTTTTCAAATAAGTGTTCTTAAACTGTGCCATTTGTGTAGTACTTTTATGTTCATCAATCTACCTCGCAGCAGGACTAAAAAATTTTTTTTTGTCTCGTTTATTTCATTGTAAAAGGTAATTGTATGATTTTCCTCGCGACGGAATTTTCAAATTTACACAGTGATTTTAAAATAAATGTTCAGAGAGATGGTATAACTTATTAAGAGTATAGAAGTAGTAGAAGAGACAACAAACAGAACAAGTTGGAATAAAAAATAGGAAACGAGGACAAGTTGATTAATAAATCAGGAAAAAGGAACAATGTTATAAAAGTTGTGTGTTAATATACCTGTTAGGTGAATTGCTAAGAGATATTAAGGATTTATTTATCCTATCAGTACGTACTAAAACAAATTTGTGTGTAAAGAAATAGAACCAAGTTGGTTTAGGGGAAAATGTAACCCTAATGTAAAATAACCGTTCTCTTTGTTCATACACGATAGCTTAATTCATTTATAAAATG
The DNA here is from genome assembly GCA_029034505.1 of Ornithoptera priamus. Classification (NCBI taxonomy): domain Eukaryota; kingdom Metazoa; phylum Arthropoda; class Insecta; order Lepidoptera; family Papilionidae; genus Ornithoptera; species Ornithoptera priamus. The sequence goes on from JARDWD010000559.1 coordinate 1,952,351, forward strand.
TTCAAGTGATATTTTACAGAGACCAGGTGTGCGTACCATCGGAAGGGTACAGGGTAATACCCGGCATGCTGAACTGGTGCCAAACGAACTGCCTCCGGTACCCTCCCAACTGTCCAGAATCACTTTGCCACTGCCCGTAAGTACTAAATTAGTTGATACTTTAACCACGAAAAGAGTGACCGTGTATATATATATAAAGGAAAAAAGTATTTTTTATTCCTTTCGTATTGAATTTATTTTATTTTTGTGAGGAATAGAACTGGACAATCAATTTATCCAACAAAACAAGGATCATCAAATTTGATGAAGTCAAAGGTTTCTTTAGTATTTAACAAGTCCAACGTCAATTTTTCCTGTTTTCCTCATTCCTTTAATAAATGCATTTATCTAATTTATCTTAAATTGAACAGACTTTAGTAATCGATACTGATGACTGTTTTTTTTATTTTGTAGGATAGTTTCATATTTATTTGTAACAGTACTCTTAATAGACTTTAGATAGACAGCACCAGTTTTCGTCGAAGAGCAGTAGTTTGCAAACATGACTGTTTCACTACGAAACTCGTAGCTGGTGAAATTTTAACCAGTAATTTTATAATAGGCGTATAAATTACCATCAGGTGATAGTTCTGTTCGTTTCAATGCATTATATAGTTGTACGATCGTCATTCGCAGGCAAGTATGCGAAGCTATCGGCGAGCTGGAAGGCCGCGCCGGGGCAGACGTGTACTGCATGGACCTCTGCATCGTGTACCCTCCCCGCTGCCCCAAAAACAGATGCCGCTGCTACTAGACGGACAATGGACTTTTAACGACATATTATATATAGAATTAATAATATACACAAAATTCTTTTATTTATTTCTATACATTACAAAACATTTTAATGGCCATAATAATAAAGTCTGTTCCCCATCAAAACATAGTACGAGAATTTTGTTATTATAAACAAGAGATGTTTAAAAATATTTTTATTAAATAAAAAAAAACACTTTCATTTATCGCATGGAATGTTATATATATATATACATATATATATATATATTGATTTTTATTGGCATACAAAGTAAAATTATACGTAAAAGGACTCAACGCCAAATGGCATCTTATTTCGGTCTTTAGAGAGAAAATTCTTAAAGTTAACAATTCGTGTATTTATTTAAACGATTTTGACCTTTAAGCTTCAGAAAATTTTCGAAATACAGTTTACATTAAGTAGACAGATGTTTGATTTTGCAATTATTTATTTATATTATTGTATCATTTTATTTTTTATAGTTTCCTTTAAGTAATTGCAAAACAGCACATCTTATATATACACTGAAATATTTTCTTATTTCGCATATTAAAATTAAACTGTTAAATTTATTTCTGAAATATAGTATAGCATATTATTATCATTGTACAGTTGTATATATTATTATTAATCGATCGTTTAAATTTTAAGTTGAAACGATATACTCATGGAGAATACATTGTAAGTTTATGTACCGTTTGCCATAACTGAAGGTAACGGATGCCAGATTTTGTATTTTTTATTATTTGTAAAATAAATAGTTATTTTCAGTAAAATTATACAATGCTTTTATTCACCTTGCTTTAATTTAGTTTTAATAATACTTAATTAGTGGTAATCACTGGCGGTGTTTGCTAATTGAGATAAATATAAAAAGTTGCCTCCATCGACACAGGAAAAGCACAAAAGTCTAACTTAACAATGCTATAAATATTACATGATTTGTACAAAAAAAAATACAATTCGTGAATTGGAAAATATATTATTTGTCCGATTGGAAGATATTGATATGAAAAATTGCTTAATTACACTTATCATTGCTTTAAATCTTTTGTCGAAAGTTAAATATCACCAATATAACCACGCGTATATTTAATACTTACCTCTTTATTGAGATTACGTATAAAGAAAGACGTTGGTCAAATATAATAGAACTAACTATTCCCCACCTCCTTGCTTGCCGTAATATAGAATTACCCCCGTAGCTCCCTTTGGGGAAGGTATTTTGTGAAATCCTTTCTAAACATCATTATCATTAGGCGCCCTCTTCAAACTGAAGTTTGACGATCAGATTGAGAAAACCTCAGTTATTCATTTTAACTGATAGTATTTCAACCGAGTTCACTCCTTTATGTCGTTAAACCATTTCTTCCGCTGTCTATCAGGTACACGTTGTCCAGGAAACTTTCCCTCTAGGCTCAACCTTGTGATCTCATAAAGAGATCCTCTTTGAAGGTGTCCGAAAAATACAACACTTTTCTTTAATACAGAAATTCACTTTTAATACAGAAATTCACTTGTCGTAAGTTTCCGTTGCCGGTCTAGGTGGGTTCCACCGCAGCGCCTATAGTAGCCGACCAACATTACCTTGTTCCGGTTTAAGGGGCGCTGTAGCTAGTAAAAGTCCTGGGGTAACAAGGCTCAATATCTTATTTCTTAGGCGACGAGCACAATGTGGTCCAGTGTACAACCAGCGCCACGTTGCTATGCGCATATCACTTAGCATTAGGTGAACATCCCACTCGCCTCAACATTTCTTTGATGAAAAAAACATTCAAATTTAGTAGGTAAAAGGTTATTGGCCTTTACTTTTACTATTCACATTTCGAATTAATAACTCGTCGCGTATACCATGTGTTTGATGGTATGGCTGATATTCTCTTTTGTCTTCTTTATTTGTTGTTTACTTACGTGTACGGTTTTAATGTAAACTTGTGTAATTGTGACATATTTTTAAATAACAGCTCAGTATACATTTAGCTTGAACAACACTAAAGTTGTCTTTAAGTAACGATAAGATAGAACGCGTTTATTTGTAAAAGTACAAAGCGTATTACAAGTTTGTGACCATTATGTTTATTTACATTATTTTTGTAATAGTAATCCTGTTTTACGTTTATTACAAAAAAAAATACGGTTATTGGTCAATGAGAAATGTCAAGCACGACACGCCGGTGCCGCTATTTGGTAATTACCTGTCGAAACTGTTAGAAATGAAAACATCTACGGAGTTATACAAGAACGTTTACTTCAAACATCCCAACGAAAAATTCGTCGGACACTACCGAGGGTCCACACCGGAGCTCGTTGTTAGGGACCCCGATATTCTGAAGCATATTATGAATAAAGACTTCTTACACTTTTATATACGCATTCAATGCGATGTGAAACGTGAACCATTGATGAAGAACTTGTTCAGTGTTAACGGTAACACTTGGAAGCTGCTACGTCAGTGGCTACCGTCGGCTTTCACTACTAGTAAGTTACGAAAAATGTTTCCGCTTTTACTTAATTGTACTCAGAGATTGGAAGCCGTTGGTAGTACTTTAGCCAGAAGCGGTGAAATAGTTGACGCTCATAAACTAATGGAACGTTTCACTATAGAGCTAATGGGAGTTTATGCATTCGGAATAGAAATGGATACGATGAATCTAAGACATTCTCTTTTCCTTGACCTTGGCAATAAAATTTTCCATAGACCCAAATGGCAAATATTTCTCATTATTTTAGAAGAAATCTTTTCCGACTTTAACATTATCAATGTCTCGAGCAAGGTGAGCGACGTTGTCAGGAGCACTATTTTAGAAATAACAAGGAACGTTCGCAAACACCGTCACTATAAACCAAGTGGTCGTAACGATCTAATGGATTTATTGATAGGAATGGAAGCTTTAAAGAAAATCACTGGTGAAGCGTTAGTCGAAAAAAATTGCGACGGAACACCAGCATTAGCAGTCCAAGATATTGATGAAATGTATATTGCCGCTCAGGTTTACATATTCTTTGCGGCTGGCTACGAGACCACTGCTACAGTTTCCAGCCACACACTACACTTGTTGGCTTACCACTCAGATATACAGAGAAAAGTTCAGGCTGAAATCGACCGGGTCCTGTCGAAATATAACAATACGATATGTTACAAAGCGATATCGGAGCTTACATATCTAGAGCAAACGGTCAAAGAATCGCTTAGAATTTTACCACCAGGCGGTACGATCAGTAGAGTATGCACCAAACAGTATACTTTGCCCGGCACAAGCGTGACTATAGACCCGGGTGTAAGGATTATCATCCCCGTCCATGCACTTCATATGGACGAAAAGTACTATGATAAACCTGAAGAGTTTCGGCCTGAACGATTCGCGCCGGATGTTTCTTTACAACGACACAAATATGTATACTTACCATTCGGCGAAGGTCCCAGGAAATGTATAGGTTAGTGCTATATTTTTTTGTTATTGTTATTTATATAGTTTATTTTGTAATGTTAAAATGTTCATTCAATAATAAAATTTCAGGTGCACGTTTAGCATTTATGCAATCGATGGCTGCCATAGCAGCGCTTCTTCAGCGTTTCTCTGTGTTGCCAGCACCGACGTCCGTGCGATATCCGCGCATTAAACGTACCTCTTTTGTAGTTCAGTCAGTTGAAGGCGGTCTTCCCATCATACTAATACCAAGACAATAAAAATACTTATCTATTTTTATTTCTATAACATAACCATAACAAGTATACTCATTTACTATTACAAACTATATATTTACAGCCATTGTTTTATCTAACACCTTTTACATAGAATTTGTAGAGATATTTTATCTGGATAGACATTATTTTTTTAAAAATATCTATTATTATCACTTAAAAAAATTAATTTTGGCATTTATACTAAAAAATCCTCTAAAGCTGTTATAAATACAAAAATTTTTGTTATTGGAGGCGCCGGGTATCGATCCCGGTACCTCTCGCATGCTAAGCGAGCGCTCTACCATCTGAGCTACGCCCCCTCTTATCATTTAGTTAAAAACAATCACCATTTAGTAACATATTCAATCTACGCAACTACCTGCAAAATCACGTTTCCTTTCACTTATTGCGTGACCTAAATACGTCATTGCACAAGATGCGTTAAAATACAAAATGATGTAATTGATGATCATAAAAACAAAATCAACTTAATCGAAACCAACCAACATACTTCCGCTAATCGGAGAAGCACCTTAAGAAGAAAACAAAATCAAGAGTTAATAATAATTCAATGGTCTTGGATTCGGGCCAACTAGTCGTTTATTCAAAATCGTTGTTAGAGATCCTTCGTACATTTTGTTTTATAGATTTTACAGCTACTTAGGTTTAATGTATTTATTAAAATAAATTTACAATCGTACAATTTTTCTAAAGAAATTTAAAGTATTTCTTTTGAAACTGTAAAATAACAATAGGTATATATGTAAAGTACTTGCCCTGCGATTCTGAAACCTGACTTGAGTTCGACCTTAACCTCTTTGCACAGAAAGTATCAAAAGAAATCGCTTATAGTTTTTTTTATGTATGTCTATTTTACCGGATATTTTTTTAAATAGTGAATAGTATAGGGGGCGTAGCTCAGATGGTAGAGCGCTCGCTTAGCATGCGAGAGGTACCGGGATCGATACCCGGCGCCTCCAATATAATTTATGTTTTTACAACACAACACAATATTTTTTATATTAATAACTAGTTGCGTTTTTTGTTTATTGTTACTTTAATTTATAATTTATTATTCATTGTTACTTTTATTTCTAGTCGCACAATTTACAGAAATTCAACTCAATGATACGCTGAATGACGTTAACGCTTTTGTCTTTAAACAGAGGAAGAAATTTCCAGTATTAGCGGGAACTTATGTCCCTTTTTCATTGCAATTTAAGCAAAATGATGCAAATCAACGCAAATGTTGATAATGTTATGAGTGCTGTAGTGCAAAGTGGCAGTGATACGAAACCGTGTCCTGATAATATTAATGAAGGGCCATTGATGTCTACGCAAATAGATCAAGAAAAGAAAATTATAGTTGAATCAAAAAATCCTGATAATAATATTTTAATTATTAGCGGGTTATCGGAAAGACTCCCAAGGCACAGAATGAAAACAATTTTCTTGGGAATAAATGATCAACAAATTATAACTGCAAAGAGAAAACGTGTCAGGAAACTTATTGCAACTACTTCGGCGAAAAGAGTGGAACGGAAAAAAATTATTGGAGAAACGAATAAAGAGAATGAAGAAGAATCGAAAAGAAACGAAATGGTTAAAACTAATACCGCAATCAATAAAAATGACAAAGTTAGGAGAAAAAGAGGGCAAAATAAATCTGGGAATAAAGATAGCGTTCAAATATCTAACTTTATACCATTAGTTAAAAATAGATCTAATAAAGTAAAAGAAAACACTGGATATAATTTATCTTGGTTTGACAGTATCAAATACGTACGTATAGTAGACGAGCAGGAGTATTTCACACCACTTCAAGATTTAGACGAAATCTTCTAAATTAATTCATCACTGAAAATTGTACAAGGTTTGAGGGAAATAAAGTAATACGCATTAACATATCATGACTTTTAATTGTATTTTTATTTTGAAAGAATCAATAGTAATATATAAAATCAACACAAGAAAGCCAATAAACAAAAAATTATTTTAAAATTTAAAGGATATATAAACGTTTCAAGTTCGTTTCTTATAATTTAGGTTATTCTAAGTAGGCCTGAAAATACTAATAAACACGTGATTAGAGTTTTTTACATTTACTGGGCTAACAATTCCAATTTTACCTGATGTTAAGTGAAAATGTGTTCGTTTGAAAGTGAATAGCGATCGCCCAGGACACTAGCTCTCATACGTTGACAGCCGGTACACAGCACACAATGATTTTATAAGGTAAGAATTCCAATATGATATGGTAGCTAGGCAAAATAGGTTCAAAAAACCTACCACCAATCAAAATGAACATGTACCTCCAAAATTGAGCCAGGGTTACTGTGCCTCGGATCAAGTTGACATGGAATGATTCCTTTTTGGAATTAACAATAGATTAATAGACATTAACTTATAATCTCAATTAAGTAGGTTAACTTACCAAATTATTACATAGAAACGTTTAACAACTATAAACGGTATTTTTTTTTTACGATGCGCCAAACTGTTGTCCATTCACGGCAGTTAGCGATATTAATACCAATGAGATGGTTTGAATGTTCATACAGGTCAATTCTTCATTCCTCTCGTCGCTTTAACATATTAATATGTTAACTATCAATATCGAAGCAATTTCCTTAGATAGAGTGTCCTTCACACTGTAAGGCAGTAATATTTACTGACTACTGCATGGCCGTGGAAGAATTTTACAAAAAAGGAAATTCTTACAACTGATACGAAACTTTTAGTTTTGCTGTAAATCAAGTACAACTTTTGTATATAAATATATATATATATATATGTTTTTACAACATTAAAACTTTGATATCTTAAATTGATTAGATACAACATGCATGCATATCACGATTAACTTTTAAACAACAAATTTACTACTAACATAGTAAATGCTACTTTTCTATTTAACAACTTTGATATACGGATATTACCTTAACCAGCATGCTTAACTTTCATCCTAGTAACTTCAAGTTCAAAATAAACAAAAGTTGTTTGTTTTTATGTAATGGAATGTTAAATTATGAAATAATTAAGTTTTTCAATTGATATTGTATCTTAAAGAAAGACAATAATGTTTTGGGTATATGTAATTCTTCATTATTACTGTATATATTTTATTAATAAAATAAACTTGTACTATTATTTAACAAAACGTATTGTGATATAATAATAGAGAGAAGATTAATTTAGTGAGCATCATATATCACATATTTTCTTTAATAACAATCCGTACATAATATTGATTACATATGAGATCGAACACATCTCATATTAAGTCGATAAAAAGGATATTCCTGCAACACATCCATACTTTACATACAGTACTGCGAGATAACAAAATATTATGTTTTTTATTATTTTTAATTTCACTAAAAATTTATTTTAAATATATAATTTTAAATATATCAAAATAAGAAACAGTTACCCACTATACTTGTAAACAAGTTTAGAGCATTATAGGTAATATATGAAAAGTAATATTCAATGTGTCATAAGGAATGATAAAATTAATATATTTTTTGTGTTAAAATAACATGATTAAATACCAGATGTACCAGTTCATTAAAACCAAATTATATCCCCACATCGTTTTTTTCTTCTATAATAATATTCATTTTAAGTTTCACTTGCTCTTCTTATTAGTATGAAGTGACCATATTTGACATGAAGGATCTTTAATAATTCCTATATGAATTTTATATGGTAAAAGCTTTACTTCAATATAAATTAGTTTTTTTATCGGCACACATAATTAAAGATGATCATTAACAAAACACACGCACACACAAAAACATATGCTATTGTGACCGTAGAAATGAAATCATTGTTATATTTGTGACATATGACAAGTCACTCGTATACAGACTTTTGACTAATTAAATTTTAAATTTGCAAGCTATTCCACATTTTAATGATGTTTTGGAAGCTATTTTTGTTTACAAATAACAGGAAACATTAATAAATATTAATTATTAATAAATAGAGTATGTTTATACATACACGTTATAAGAAGACATATGTATATATATAATTAATAATATTTTCCTTCTGAAAGGAAGCCTTATGCCTGTGAGATATCTGGCTTTAAGCGCCTACCCACACAAAGTAAAATATTGAACTCTGCCAGTAAAATATTACTTTTTAATGAATCTTTTAATTTATATATTATATAACTTAATATATTTTAATATAAAAATATGCCTGACTGATTTTATACAAGTAGCGGAGCTTATGCAGAGTTCAACATTTTACTGGATGTTGTTGGGCGCCAAACACTACATACATCACAATTCCCAGCAGTGGGAACATTAAAAGGGTTATTTATTATATACTATATAAATTTAAACATGATATTGCACCGTTCTATAGAAAAACTAGCCATAACATCTTAGTATATAAAGTTAAGAATTAAAAACTAAACTTTCCTCTAACCTTGAAGAAACCTAGACTAATCTTGTTATGAAGTAGCGATGTTACACCAACGTAACTCTGGATGACGATAGGAGAGTGATGGATGCAGCAGGCGGAGGACCTCATAGACTCTATTGCCCTCTGAAGCTTCTGTGCGAATGTCTCCATATCATACATTGCCCTTTCTTCCAAGCTATCGTCTAAAATCAAATATTTTGACAATATATTAATGCACACAGATAATCGGTGTCCAGGCCATAAATTTTAACCAATAAAGTAAATACAATACTACAACTAAAACTAATATCACACCAAGTCTATCTAGGGTCAAGTCAAGTCTATCTTTATAATAAAATGAAACACTTCTAACCTCTTCGTTGCTCCGATGAATATAACTCTTTGATCCTCTCTAAGTCTGTAAGTTGTAATTAAGAGAAGTTTTGATGGAATGCAAAATATAATATTGAATATAAAAACATATCTTTACAATATAAAAAGATATTTATTGTTTTTAATATTGTAATTAATTTATCAAATATAATTGGTATTATATTAATTAGTAAATGATATTCACTACTCTAATTATAATAGTGTGACGAAAAATTTATTTTATAATTGATATATATATAAAACCTTTTTTAAGATCTTTAACATATCTAGTGTCTTAAGTGTTAATATAATTTCTTCATCTATAATATTTTAATATTTGGCTCTGGATGAAGAAACACTTGGCCAGAACACGAAGGCTTTTATGTTGACAGATGAAACACAACAATGCTGTCTTATTGTTAGTCAGAAGGGTTTGAAAATCCTTTCCATCGGCCAAACTCATTAATATGTGGCCACGGAATCGAATCGAGGATTATTGCATTAGAAGGGATGTGCTTAACCATTATATCACAAAAGCAGTTAAATGTTTGAAATTCTGGGATGTTTCCTAATAATGTAACTGAATTGTACTTTTTTGATTAACTTTGCAGTGTAAATAGTTAAAATTAATTTGAGTCCTAATATAATCAATGAACATCTTATGAACTTTGTGTCCATGTGTTAGTCAAGAAATTTTATGAATCTAATTATTCAGTGCATTGATTTTCAAAGGAGGCGTATATCCAGCAGAGTTGTCCGTTGGCTGATGATGATAATGGCTCCTTATATGATATACAAAATTATAATTTTTCTTTATATACATTTTAACTTGCCACTAGACAGCATTGCGCTTTTTGAACTTGTCGGATTCAACCACACATTGGTTTAGAAAAATACATGAATATCAAACTGTGGCTCTTTCTTTGCCTGAACATGTATACGAACAAACATTCTTAATGTGTATTTATAAAAGATTATGAAACTAAAACTCATAATAAAAAAAAGAAAAAAACAAATGAAGTATAAAAATAAACCTGACCTTTATGCCAATATATAGGATGCGAAGCGAAAGTAAGGAAAGGCACATCTTGACTGAATGGATTCCATGCAGTCCTAAGTGGCAGTGGTTCTCCCTTGTTCCACATCAGACGTACTCCACGAAGGTTTCGCTCCCTGCAAACATAGCTCCGCCTTAATTCAATGTTACAGATTTATTTTCATAGAGTTATATACATAGCGACGTATGGTAATGAATAGATATTCCATTGATACTGATTAAAAAAAAAGTATATAATAATAACAAACAGCCCTATTAATATATTGCTTAGACTTAAGCCTTTTCTTGCCAGAAAAAATCAAGATCATTTATCTAAGACCCTGGCCAATTGTATATCAACAGATAAAGGAAATCTTAGATATTATTCAAGTAGGTCCAATGAATCACATTCAAATGAAGTAATATAACTAATTCATTTGGTATTATAAGTATTTTATGGGTGAAAAATCCTTTAAAATAGTAAAACAATATACATGCTGAAATATGGAAAGAGAGTAGAAAATTTAAGTATGTTATACTTGAAAATATAATATAGACTGAAACATATACTATTTCGTTATATCATGCCATTAAACTTGCTTTAGTATTTACATTTAAAAAGCGGCTCTTAATTAAGCATAGGCGTTTTCTTATTGTATTATTTTAATATTCTAATCTACTATTTAATAATACATAAGCTAGCAGAATCAAGATTGCCACAACATATTTATGCATCTACAGCAACTCAAAGTACCTAGGTTCAAAATACTTGGGATCGAACAATTTAGCATCTCCGTCGCTTCCTGTTGGTCGTCTGCACAGACGATCTATGACGCAGTCTTTGACTACAGTCGTCACACCCGTTGCGATGCCGTTTATTCGGCTGGTGCGCCATAAAAAGTGCAACATTTATATAATTTACATTAACAAAAAATATGATATCACTCACATTGCTTTTTTAACATACACTGAAATATTGACATAGAAATATAATTATTAAACATTTTCATTCATTCCCCTAATGGTATCAAGAATGTTATGATAAACAAATCACTTATTCTAGACCCATGTTTCTTATTATTTAATATTCACCTAATTTAAAAAAATAATATTATTTTTTTTGAGGGAATAAGTTTAATAAAGTCAAAAGAATCATGATTACCAAAGATGTTCTCACATTCATATATGTTTACTCAAACACAGCAATGTTGGAATTTATATTTATGAGGTTAGTAATTATCTAGACAGGTCTAAAAAAATCTTACAACTTTTAACTCCACTTGTGCAGCTCTTGCATTGGACCTGGGATCTCCATAGTACAAGGCAACCTCACGCAAAGCTTAAAGATTTTTTTATTGTCGTGTGACAACATTAATTACTTACGGTACTAGTGAAGAAGGAGGATAAACCAGCTCTCCTATAACTATGGTATCTAATTCATCTAGGTAAGTTTTTTTAAAATCTAGCTGTTTCATAGCAATGAAGTCATACTTTATTGTCATAACCAGTCTAGATGTAAGGAGAATAATCCTTTCTTTCTCATTATCCCACAGAGTTATTCTGCAAAGAAAATCACATGAAGCATTAACATTTTAAAAGTGAGGTATATTTCAAAACAATAACAATGTTGTCATATTCAGTATATCACAGGAGAATACAAGATTTGCCTGTCTGAGATACTAGTTACATTTTGATAGATCAGCTACTGACTTAGCTCTTTATCATACATCACTACTGATAAGCTGCAAAATACATTTTGAAGTGTTTTATATATCTGTCTTTAGCAAAAATTTTAAAATTTTATGCATTCTAAATGAATTTTCTATAATATCATAAAGCAAAATATATTTAATTCAAAACATACTCTGTCAATAACCAAGAACCCAAATACTCTCCATCTTCAGGAAACAGTAAAGCAGTAATGCATTCTTGAATTGCATTCTCCACTACACCTTTACGAAATGTAAAGAAGTCTTTTATATTTTCTCTATTGAATGGCACATCATAGCGTGGGTAAACAGTTCTTTGTGGTTCTTGATTTGTAGGTCTTGAATTTGTTGTGCCTTCAGTTCTAGCATCTGTATAATCATATAATGAAATTCAAAAAACTCTTTGGGTGTGTAAAATATTTATTTACTGTTATAGCATTGTTTTTAAGTTATTCAATATATATATAACATTGGGATATGTACATTGTTCATGAACTTACATTAAGCATGTAAACATTCTGTTATATTGAATACAAGTTTACATAAAAAATTTTACTAACGAATTAGGCACAATTATTATTTTGTATATCTCTTAACCAGAAATTCTTAACAAAGTATAGTGTTTTATTCAACATTTTTTTTTATATAGCCACTATTCAATATAAATTATTTAAAACGATAGTTGTAAATTTAGTACCTCTACCTGCAAACGAAGACGTGGATGACGAGAGTGAATCGGCACCAGATAAAACAGAAGGATTCGCGTTTAACTGGTTTTTATTTTTATTAGAAATATTGGATTCTGACGCATTTTCCCGTCGATTATCTGCATTAGCATTATCCGTGGATAGCTGTAACGTGCCCACACGAAATTCCAGGTCATCATCTAATAGGTCACTCATAATGGCCTATTTACAATTAATCTTTACTTTGTTATGTTTATTAAAATTACTTATTATCTTTGTCGCTATGCGTAAACCGTAAATAATCGACCGGCTGATGAGTAAATGTCAATCGTCAAAATATTCAGGTGTTGTCATACTTTATTAAATAAATATTTTTTATTTATCTCTACTCACATGATTAAAAAGTAATATTAAATTTCATTATTTAATGAAATTTAATATTATTTTTTATTCTTGTGAGAGTATTTGTTTTCTTATGAGAATAAATGGTACATTGTTATTAAATTAATTTGAGTATTATTTCTTAATTTTTTTTTAAATGATTGAATGGTAAGATTACCAGAGAAATGTAAAATTATTACCCATTTCAGATTGTGTAAGCATTGAAAAAATGGATATGTAAAAATAAATTACTATCGACATAATATTCATAATCCGCTGCTAAACAAAAGTTTTTTCGGTACTTTTGGGGAAATAATAATACCCGATAATTTAAAACGAAACGCGACGTAGGTGGTGCTATGTGGGCGTTTTAGTCTGATAAAATACGTCCTTGCTCTCCCGTTGGCGTGAATACGTGGGCATTTTCCTTACAAAAATAAGTTGAGTGGGCATCCTAATCCGTTACAGTATTTAAACGTAAAATTAAACAAAATTTATTCATACTGGTGCTAGTATACACATATTTTTTACATATATACTGAATTTATACATATATACTGATGGTTTCTTTTTTTTATTTTACGTGGGGGAAATGCCTACGCATAGTCGACCTCGCGGGGGCGAGGACGGGTTATGTCGGACTTGCACCGACTAAAATCCCCACGATGTTCCGCGTCATCGCCTGATGGTAGGATCACGGAAACGCTTTCGCTCGCCACCGTGACCCTGCCGGCGCTAGCCGCCTTCGCAGCCCCACCTCGGGAGGGAGGCATGAACTGTCTCTATTCAGGGCGCGCCGGAACATGCAGCGCGCTCCAACCTCGGTCTTCTAAAGTCACGATGGCGACGGATTCCCCTGAACCCCTCGCCAAGAGGCCACGGGAGTCATGGGAGAAAACCTCTTCCGGCTCCCTGCGGCGGAGAGATGTTGGGCCCGCCGCTACCCGTTAACGGCCGCGGAGAATAATGAGAACGGCGCATCGCAATACCGACATTCCTCTTCTCCCGCGGCCCCACCGTCGCCGCATCCACGGTGCGACACTGTTCGGTTGCAGAGGGCAGTAAGAAACCGCCCCTGCAGCCGGCCGCAAAGGTCAGCATAAAGCCGCCCCTGCGGCCCCTGACCGCTCCGGTGAGCTCCAGTTATCCAACCGCTGCTCTAACCTGGAGCGGCCGCTTGGCCGCCTCTTCGCCGCGGATCGGCCGGGTGGGTTCCACTTCGCTTCACCGTGTGTAGTTCCACGGTTACTAAGCCCCTCCGCTACGACAAGGCAGGAACCCGTGGGGGGATATATACTGATGGTAGGTCTCTATTTCCGGAGACCGTATAGGTAAATACCACCGCAGCGCCTTTATGTGCCGCCAAACAGTAATGAACTAACATTACAATGTTCCGATTTGAAGGGCGCTGCAGCTAGTATAATTACTGGAGTAACGAGATTTCAACATTTTTTGTCTTTAGGCTTACGAGCGCAATCGTATGGTGTGAATAACATTATAAATAACGCCGTCTTTATGGGAGGGCGCATCACTTACCAACAGATAAAAGTCCTGCTTGATTCGTCACTTCGTTAAATAAAAAAAGATTTTTCAAACGATTGTTTTATGCACATATATGAAAGGATAGCTACATTATTGATTTATTTACTTAAAGAAATTCTTCGGTATTTAATCAGACTTATTAACTTAAGTTTACGCACACTTTTTTCTTATAAATTAAGTATTTAAGTGTCTGAGTAATATACCTGAACAATACAACATTGTAATTTATACGATTTACCTCTTATTTGATTTAACCTTGACCAGAGTTTGTCACAATTGATGTCATTATTATTGATGACAGAAAACAATGATGATCATAAATTTACAAGATTTTAGTGTGACGTGGTTATTGTCAGTAAAGTAGACTAGTAAACTTGGGATTCATTCACATTTTTGATAAATAAACGTCATTTGTGGGAAATACTGACAGTTAATGGGTCATTTATTTATTCATTTATTATATTATCGAAGAATAAAGATCCAAAAATTTACACATCTCATGATGCAGAAATCTATAAAGAACTACTTCTTTCTTTCGACAGATCTCATAAAATTTTGCGAATTATTTTGAAATGCTTCTTATTGTCTATTAAGAGTTGTAAAATTCACTTGATGATAAGTGATACGTACACCTATAATAACGTGGCGCTAGTATGGATGGTATATATTGAGACATAAGATGTTGAGTTTCGTTACCCCAGTAATTACACTAGCTATAACAATCATAAAACCGGAACACAGTAGTGTTAGTAATGTTTGTACTGTTTGGCGGCAGAAATAAGCTCTGCAAGAAAATAAAAAATAATTAAATTAAATAACATTTTTTATATGTATTACTTTTTATTCTTCTTTCGGAAGGTGTTTAGTTGTTTGTTCGGAAAACTTAAAATCTCATAAATAAAATTGTTCACGCTGTAAGTTTGTCTTATTACGCAGTATAATTGATTAGTGAGAGAGACAGGTTATCCCCGTAGTTAATCTAAACTCGGCATGTCGTAAGAGACAACTAAGAAAGGATTAATTCCAGCATCATGTTTCCTTGTTATAGTGAACAGCATACTAAGCTCGCCAGTTCTCCTTTCAAGTATGGTGAGCATGATAATTTTGCTTTCCTTAGACTATATTATCATAGCAAAATCATCTTTGATATTTACTTTTTAATTATAATTAAAAAAAAAATGGAAACTGTAAAGAAAAACCTAGTCCGTAAAGCACCAGTTTCCTTTACATCAGGGGGTTCAGTTTTAAGTTCTCATAGCACATACCGATTCTAACAAAGTTGCTTATGAGAATGTCAACATAACCATCTTTGCTGTGATCTAGAATAAGTTTTCTGGCATAGAGTATCCACTATATCTATCACTGCTGAGGCATTGCGATCATTTAATATATATTTTAGTATTTTCATTGCAATGTACATTGAATCTATAATGTCACCAATCTTATAAATTTATTTACTTGTTGCTGAAGTCAACGCAATTATAATTATTTTCATATTTTCCTTCCTTTTTTTATTATTTTACTACTTCAGGCGAATTAACACTTTATTGTTTCAGTTTTCTTCTAGTTTACCAGCAGTTATCAGATGGTTAAGAGTAATGAATAATAATCAATTTATATAAAGTGTTGTTTGTGTAAGTAAACAATGGTGGAAATCTGTTGGTTTTGATTTTGTAGTTGAATCTCATAGGAGATCCGGTTGCAGTTCTAGACAAATGTCTACAAAATATGAGTGTATATATATATATACACTCATATATATATTACTGTCATGCAATTTTCCTTTAACCTATTTACTATTTGCATCAAATCTAGAACAACATTCCGATAGGTTTCACAGAAAATAGATAATGTAAGAATTATTTATATTTGTTGGATGAATCCTGTAGTTTCAGATAAATTTCATTTATCGGGAGGATTCAGTCGCTCGAATTTCCTGACTTATGTAAGGGCAGATAATATTTATAACACTGCATTACACTCCGGGATTCAGTTCGGCTTGTGCTTTACAAGCTGACAAACGTTTCGAGTAAATATAAATGGATACGCAAAACTAATCGAAAATGTATTTGCAACATTCATTTATATATTTGTGCGGGCTGTACCTCTGCGGAGCCCAATATGGCTACGGCTATTATGGACCCACAGCGTAAATAATTTTCGTTAATATATTATACTGTTTATTTAACTTTCATGTGTTTAATGTTTGAGTTTTATATTTAAAATTATTTTCTTTGGATTTTGTCATTATACTTTGTTTAATTTAATCACTTAATTATATTTACATAAGCAGTAAAAGATTTCTTTTTAAAGGTTAAGGTTCGCGCAAAAACAAAGATTATCAAGCTTTGTAACGTATATATTTTATACACTTTCATTTGTATCACATCCTATTACTTCATTGATATTTTATAATTTTATTTTACTTCTGGCCGGTCTCTGTTCTGGTCTAGATAAGTACCACCTCGGCGCCTATTTCTTCCGCCAAACAATATTGTGCAAACATTAGTGTTCCACTTTGAAGTTAGTTGTGGCTACTGAAATTACTGGAGTAACAAGACTTAACATCTTATGTCCCAAGGCGACGAGCGCAATGTGGCGGGTACATAATTCTAACTAACGCCACGTAGTTATAAAGAGGCGTATTATTTACCATCAGGTGAAAGTCCCGCTCTTCCTGTGGCATAATTGATTAAATAAAAAAAATCTTATTTTAATTACTTTCATGTATTGTCATTTATTGTAAATTTATAGTATGTGAATACTTAATTAATTACTTAAATGTTTAATTTTTATTATATCTATGGATCTCCAAAGCCGGTTTCTGCCAAATAGTAAAGTGTGTCTCTCAATGCGACGTTTCTGGTACATCAAATTTTCGAAAATAAATATACAACGAATCTAGAGCTTTTATGAACCAATAGTTTAAACACAAATTCCTTTTAGTGAATATTCACTAATAAGCAATTGTCATAATTTATGTGTATATAACAGTTTCCTTTTGCTCCAGCGGATAAGTTGCAATACATTTTGTGTTTATTTTATGAAAACAAGTTTTTTTTTTATCAACTAGCCAATCGGACGTTGAAGCGCCATCATACGTTCCTCCTTACGCAAGAAATAATCCCGGTGCTTTTCAAAGTAATCACTGGGGAACGAAAAATGGCTATGCAGGCTATAAAACAGGGTACAGTGGCACAAAAACTGGGTACAGTGGCACCAAAACTGGTTATTCTAGAAGCAAAACCGGTTATGTGCCAACGAAAACTGGAAATGCAGGACATTCGAATTATGCTGAGAGAAAATCTTGGTTTTCTTCAGGAACAGCGTAAGTGTTTTCTGTTTAACGTTCAAGTTGATTATTATATGGATTGAAACAGCCTTTAATTAATAAGATTTTAGGCAGTAGACTTATTTTTGTTATATTTAATTTGATATACCGGAAATAAGGAGTTAAAATCGTAATTTACCGGATTAGAAACCATGGTAACTATTAATTAAACTCAATATTAGTTGATGGTCAGGCGATTTAACAGTGCGACGAGTATAAATTCTTAGGTTGAGTGATAGATAAATCAGGTAATCTACAAATAAACTTTCAACGCTGTATATCTTCCGCTTAGCTTAAGTGGCATTAGCTCATCGGAGTTACCTGCGATACCAAGCTGCTTATTAAGCTTAGGGGCTAATTTATAGATCTATAATAATTAGATCAATTCTCATTTACGGAAACGAGACCTGGACTGTGACAAAAAGACATATTAGGCATATCATGTAAAGGCATATCATTCACGTGGTACAGATGAAAATGTTGAGGTGGATATGGTGTCTTACAGTCTCGTTGTAGACGATATCGCCAACAAAGTGAAAAAAAAACTAGCTGTGATGGTATGAACATATCAAAAGGAGATTAACTATACCTGGCAAACGGCAGAGGGGAAGGCCGAAGTTACGATAGCTACAAAATACATATAAACCGGCAATCTCAAATAAAGCTAGGTCCAAACCTCTTTATAACACGGGACAAACTCTAAGAAGAAAAGAGTTACTCTCGATTTTTACACATCAAACATATTTAGTAGATTTAGCACACTCATTTAACATTAATTGCAGTATATCCTTGGTAACATTTAGGATAACAAACTTTATACTTCCTCTTAAACGACGATGTTATTAAATAAGTTTTATGCATCTTTCATATTTAATCGTACTAATTAATATAAATATCAATATTTTATTAGTACTTAATTTCTCATCTGTTGCGTATTGTTACAGGCCGAGTTACGAGCAATTCAATAATATTGCAAGGGAGAAGTTTACACGTAAGTAAAATTTACAAGTTGTTGATAAGTGTTGAATAAAGCGAATATGTATTTAATGTTTTTATTAATAAATAGCATTTGTTAATATAAGAAAAGTAATATGTAACTTGCTGTAATAATTATATTAACTTAAAAGAGGTCAGTTTATCACGATAAACTTTGTTAATCATAACAATACATTGATACGGTGCTTCTGTCTTGAAAACATCTCATTGGACTTGTAATGGTTTTTCATTTTTCCGATTTTTATAAATCTGTTTTAGTTATCATCATAAACTTTTTAAATTGCGTTAAGTATTATTGCTATAAATAATACAAAACTGAAGTTTTAAGGGTAAATTGTATATAATCGCTACAACCCACGCAGTATTATAATCGAACTAAGCTCAAAGTTGATAAAAAAAATGAACCTAAAAATAATAAGTGGAAGTGTGGGTGTAGTTATCGAAAGCAACGGAAACTCGTGTAAATCTCTCGCCGAACGGTCGCTGGACATCCCGATTTGCACATCTACACGACCTATTTAGACCCTCAATGTCACTGATAAACATTTACTAATACAGGAATGTGATATCAACTTCTAGGTCAGGGTTAATTATTAATATTTTTAGTTTGAGTTTCATCTCGGCTTTTTCTGATTAAGCCATAACACAGTTATCTGCGTGAAATTATATATCACGTGTTTGATTTGAAGGCAAGTTGAAGTCTTCAATTATTTAAATCTGCTTTCCATACTGCAAGGATATGATCTACATACACAATCTACAACTATGTATAGCTTTTATTTTCAATTGCATTTGCTGAACGTCCTGAATTATATCGTTGAAATAATCATTAAATAACATATGCTTGATTAATAAAGATTTTTTTTTCCCAGTTATTAGTAGCTAGTCTTGTCAAAACGGTGGTAATCTTCTTTAATTTTACGTAAATTATCCTCTGGCTTTCACATTAGCCTCGTTGCTCATTTACCTTCGTGATTCATACCTTATTGGTTATTTGTGTAGTTCATTACTTATTGTACCCATTCATCCTTGGACCACCAAACTTTCATCTGCGTTTACGTCAACACTTTAAAATTAATCTTGAAACATAAGAGTTTTCTTTTATATTTTTAGCAAAATGCGATATAGAGTGCAAGAACAATGGCATATGTGTGGACACCAACACCTGCAACTGTCCCGCAAACTATTACGGAAAGTACTGCGAGTTCGAGAAGAAACCTTGCCTCGTGTACCCACCACTGCCGATGAATTCTATCAGGAAGTGCTCAACGGAGTTAGTAAATTTATTCTCATGAAGTCATCAACATCATCATTTCAACCGATGAACGTCCACTACTGGACATAGGTTTCTTGTAACGTTCCACAAACCACGGTCTTGCGCTGTTTGAATCCAGTGGCCCCCAACGATTTTCTTATGTCCTCTGACCACCTAGTAGAGGTCTGCCAACGCTGCGCTTTCCGATGCGGGGTCGCCATCCAGCACATTAAGACTCCAACATCTAACTTAACTGAAAGCAACATTTTTAATCTGAGTAGATTTGGAGTACTTTTCTTGAAGTTTCTATCTATCTATGCGGGAGTCTGCTCACAATGTGTGTATTTTGCAGGTACTGTACAATCACTTGTATGGATGGTCATAAGTTTATCGATGGTACGACGGTCGCGAACATGCGTTGCGTCAGCGGCCAGTGGCAACCGACCCGCGCCGATTTCTCCTCCATCCCCGACTGCATCCCTGAATGCGATCCCCCGTGTCTCAACGGAGGAGTCTGCCTTTCGCTTAACACATGCCAGTGCTCCGCAGAGTATAGAGGACCCCAGTGCCAATACTGTAAGTAAAAAGTCGAAGACTTTTGTTTACTTCTAATATTACAAATATATCTATAAAGAATTTAATATATTTTCTCGAAAGTATTATTTCGCAATATTTCATATTATTTCTGAAGACTACTAAAAATAATGTTATTGCTTCAACTTTTTATTACATGTTACTATATTTAAGAGTTTTTTCTAAATCTATAATTATTGTTAAAATATTTATTCAGCGGCGAGCGCGTGCGATATGCGCAAACTGGCTTTCAACGGCGGCTACAACTGCTCCGGTGACGGCGAGCAGTTCTCCTGTTCTCTCAGTTGTCCCACCCAGGCCAGCTTCAGCTCGCCCCCCGCCAGTATCTACACCTGCTTATACTCAACTGGCGTATTCATGCCTCAGCCTATCCCACACTGTGTTTTCAGTGAGTGTTAAAGTTGTTTATTTACAGTGCTTATCAAACAATAGTAACAAATTGAATGGATTTTATGCCTGTCGTTAAAATTTTGTGAACACAAACTGACTGATATTTGACTGATAACTAAATAATGAAAGTGTAATAACTTATTCCTTGTTATTATTAGACATAATTTAACATTTATAGTATACAAAGATAATTACGTTTCCATGCCCGTTTTGCCGTTATTTAGAAATGGACTTGAAATTTGTCAAAAATATACTTTGAAAGCGAACGGCATAAATAATAAATAAAATGTTTATAAGAGTATAAAAGAAATAAAATTCAAAAAAGGTTCATAACCATCTACAATGTATTCCGCGTTGAAAAGTCATGTTCCCATGTCGATACGTTCATTAGTCTTCACGTGTTTGGCCAACAAGGCAAATCCATTTTCATTATATATTATATACACACATAAATGATATAAAGGAGTTAAAAATGATAGGTAAGGATTGAATTGGTTTTCTCAATCTGATCGCCAAACTTCAGAAAGATTTGCCGAATTGATCGAGGCATTCCCAAATTTTGCGCATAGCAACATTTTTGTTTATGTAGATTACTTTTATTGTATTAACACAATTTGCATCTTTATGCTAAAGCTGCTAGAGATAACATTATCAACTTAAAAGTTAACAGTTTTTTTTCTTCACTTTCTGATTTTAATATGTTTTCCTTGCAGACAATGTAATAGTTATAACACCTAGCAATCACCGACCAACCAGCAGTGTAAGTAAATATATTTCTTATTACCAAAATACCCAATGTTCCAAACGGTCATTATCATCACCAGCCGATAGACGTCCATTGCTGGATATAGGCTTACTCTAAAAGTCTCGACGTTTGTGGAGCGAGATATGGCCCATTTCCTAACACGCTGGCCCAATGCGAGTTAGTGGAATTCAGAGGCCCGTTTATTGATAAACATAGTGCACCAAGGGCAGACAAGATTGGCTTGGGTTCCGTGTGCGATTGTGCGGGACCTAAAAGTTCAGTTGGTGGTAAATAATACTCCGGTAAACCATGGAAGACAAATAAGAATTTTCATGTCCAGGTAAAGAGCTAGGTATTATCATTTTAGGTATCAGATGATACACAATTTTACTTGACTTCGATACTTCTTTATATCCTTAACATAGTAATAAAGACGTAGTAAATTATTTCCAGAATTTGTATGAAAGCCAGAGTCCTACCAACATCATGACCAGTAAAAGTGAACGGCACTTGCTAGAATCCACCACCTTCGACTCTGGGAAATATCATTCCACATCGAATCAGATTGTCGTCGTACAAGACTTAACACCTAAAGGTGGCAGCTGCTTGACCTGGGCAGGTGTGCACTACAAGACTTTCGATGGGAAGATTTACAGGTATAATTTTTTAATAGTATGGTGTGTGTAGCTGCCTTCTCAGCGAAGAATTATTTGCATCAGATTGATGATAAATAAAAGATAGCAAGGTTCGTACATTTAAAGAAAGTTGATGGAATAACAAATTCTGCCCCTGTGTATGGATGAGGAGAATTCGTCATTACTCCGGTTTCTAAATATAACTCCTTTATTACGATATTCACAATAGTGAAAGCAATAATTTCAGTTGTTATAACCCGAATTATAACATGAAATTGTTAGTATTGTAATAACCGAAGTAAATTTTGTAGCTTCCAGTCGCCATGTCAGCACATTCTAGTTCGTGACGCCGAGGAAGATAAATATACTATAGCTGTAAGACATCCGGAGTGCAAAAGGCTAGACTATTGTCCATCAGAGCTGGTCGTCTATATTAACGACAAGATGTATGCTCTCAGTGTTGGAGGTAAGAATTTTATAGTCGCCATTCTTTTAGAAATTACATTTCGGAATGTTAGTTAGAATGTTAAATATTAATGAGTATCAATTTTAAATTACCTATGATTGTTTCCTTTCCTGAAATATTTTTGTAATCCAAAATAGAATATTTATATTTAAACCAAACAAATTTTTTCATAATAATGTTTCAGACGATGGAGCTGTATTATTCCGGAACACAAAACGTCTGATTCCCATTCCGGCGTCGCTACCCGGCATTCGCGTCTCCATGCCTAGTGATCAAGTCTTCGTCAATTTAGACGCATTAGGCGTTACCATCAAATGGGATACCAACGTAAGCATAAGTTTTTAAAACATTCATACAAACATATATATGTAACACTCGCTGTAGTATTTAATCTTCATCATCATTGTCATCAGTATAACCGATGTATGTACGTTCACTGCTAGACACAGGAAACAAAACTTATGTTTTAAGAAATATCTTCTTTCCAGAACCTAGTCGTAATTGAAGGTACTGTACTTTTGTGGAACAAGACCAAGGGTCTGTGTGGCACTTTAGACGGAAATCCGGAGAATGATTTTATGATCAAAGACGGCACCGTAGCGATAGCAAAGTCAGTGATGGTGTCCTCATGGCAGCTGAACAAGATTGGAGGTACGTATGCTGAATGCTAGAAGTACTATCAGAAAGTTTATTTTTCTCGACATTTTGATTTAAATTGCATTATTTGTTTGTTGTTAATGTAAAATAAAATATTTAGGATTTTGTTTATAAAGGTATAAGTAACAAATCTAGTGGTGCTATTAATTTTGAATATAAAGTTTTTAAGTACATAACTTACTAACTTTGTCTTACTGATTTTTTGTGACAATGAAGCCGAAAATGGTGCGGTTAGCCACTGCGCCACGAAGGCAGTACCTGTATAGCCTAGGTACTACTGCACTCCCTATTTCTCGAAGGACCTACCATAACTTCTGAATTTTTTTTTCTTCATTTTAATGAAACTATCTTATTATTCATAGATATTTGCGAGACTAGCCCTACTGAAAATAGCGCTTGCGCTTCTAAGTCTGATGAGGATATGAAGAAAGCGATGCAGTTCTGCACTAAAATCTTCAGCAAAGACAAATTCCGTAAATGTTCTAAGGTGGAGTAAAAATCAACTTATTTTCTTATTACTATATCTAAATCATTATGTAACATAAAAAAATCAAATTTGATCGTGATTCAGGTTATGGACGTCTCACTTCTGCTGGAAGCTTGCCAGTGGGACTATTGCGCGTGTACTACAAGTTTGAGTAAGTATTAATCTGGATTTTTACTACAAAATTAGTAATTTTAATACAGAATAAAATTTCATAACTAATATATAACAATTATTACACTTAGGTCCAGAAGAATGCGCTTGCAAAACGGTATCAGTATACGCCAAGGAGTGTCTCCGCCATGGCGTCGAAGACATGGTATTATGGCGTGACTCTGAAACTTGTCGTAAGTAATCAAAATTGTGACTTTTTGATTATCAATGAAAATAAAAAGTTTACGTTAATTATAACGGACAATCTGACGAATCGTCAGGATTGTATAAATCCTGATGATGATGAACTGATTCTTAAAAACGATATAGAAGAGTAATAATGTCTACCTGTTTTATAATAAATATATATATAATATATGAAACATGAGCATGATCTAGTTTCTTGTTTAAATCTTTTAGTTTTCAACATATAATTATTATAATTATATTGCTGATATATTTCAGGTATTAATAATTCTAAAAACCATAATCGACATTTTTATTTACAGCTATGAAGTGTCCCGATGGTAAAATCTATCAATCGTGTGGTCCTGATGTGCAGCCCAGCTGTGCTTTCCCACTTGCAACAGCAACATCTAACAGTTCATGTGTGGAAGGTTGTTTCTGTCCTGAAGGACTTCTTCTGGAAGGTGGTCGTTGTATTCCTAAATCCGAATGCCCTTGTAGAGTTAGAAACCAAAGTTTCCCGCCAGGAACTGTAGTGCCTAAGAGCTGCAATACTTGGTAAGAACATTTTACTTATATAAAAATTTAAAATAAATATAAAAAAAATAATGGTACATATCTGAAAACTACAAATAATTTTTTGATCTTGAATTTGCAATGATATCCCAAAACTTTACACAATAAACCAACCGGATCTTTGTAATCACCAGTACATGCCAAGCTGGAGAGTGGGCTTGTACTCAAGTCCCCTGTGGAGCTCGATGTAGTGCAGTAGGTGATCCTCATTACACAACATTCGATGGTCTTCGTTACGATTTTATGGGCACCTGCATTTATACACTCCTGCAGACTGACAATGTCACCATCGACGTGGAGAACATTGCTTGTTCGGGATCTATCACCGAGGTTAGTAATTGAATATATTCATATAATTTGATTTTATTCTTTCTTATCAAGGTTTCAGTGGATTTTTTAATGGCAACTTTTACTATAAAAGTATATATGTTAATATTTTGATATTAGAATTTGAAAAGCAGTACGGCTAGTAAAATGTTGGGTAAACAATTGGTTAGGTGTATCATCACTTAACAATAGTAAATTTACTCGAATAATAAAAGAAACAGATAAAACAATTTGTATGTAAGACAAAATTTTAATTTATGTTTTCTCCTATACTGGTATCAGCAAAATAATATTAATAATTATATGTTAATAGGAAAACAATAATGAACCGCCCCTTGATATTTCTATTATTGATACTCGAGATTTTCTGTAAGAGATAATAAAGGCTCTAGCCAAAAAAGATTTTTTTTTTCTATATATACTTTTTTCCATTTGTACAGGCAATGAATCTAGCCCCGTATAAAGGCGATGGTAAACCGTCTTGTACTAAAGCTGTCAACATAGTATACAACGGTGCCAATATACACATGAAGCAAGGAGGATTCATCCTGGTGAATGGTAAAGAAGTGTCATCACTTCCTGTCAACGTCGGTGATATCAAGATACGTGCTGCGTCATCACTGTTTATCATTGGTAAGCACATATCAAGCAAATTCAAATTCCTTAAATTTTAAACATTACTTATAGTTTTAAAATAATGTATTATACAATGTGATACAAAGGAATATCCTAGACATATTTTTTTTAATATAAGAAAGTTTGTATGACATGTTTAGACTATTTTAAGCAGACTCGAAAAGTTAATGGGGATTGCGACATTTCCTTTACATTCATTAATCGATATATTAGAATAATATTTTAATAATTATTTTATATTAATGTGAAATAAAATTTTCTTTATAGTTCAACTCCCGATAAAAGTAGACTTGTGGTGGGACGGCAATACCAGAGTTTTCGTCGATGTACCACCAGAGTTCCACCAAAGTACAAAGGTTTGATTCCATGTATTTTATTTTAGGACGTGTAGAGAATTCTATTGTCTAATTCAATTTATATAAAGCTTTGGAATAAAATTGTTCTTATAAAACTAAAACTTGTCCAACGCTACATTTTAAATATTTTATAATACTAAAAATAATTCTCCTCTTAGGGTCTTTGCGGAACTTTTAATCTAAACCAAAAAGACGATTTCCTAACACCCGAAGGCGATGTAGAACAGTCAGCTTTCGCCTTCGCCAACAAATGGAAGACCAGAGAATTCTGCAACGATATCGCCACAAAGGAGCCAGAGCATCCTTGTCAAGCGAATGTAGAAAACAAAGAAGCAGCCGAGAAGTATTGTAGCATATTGAAGAGTGCGCTGTTTGAATGTAAGTGAATTTTCTCCACTATCACTTTAAAAATCGTAATTTTTTTTGACAATACGCTTACACTTGGAGTTCAGCAAAAATAAAGTCTAAAATGGTAAAGGGTATTAGCCCAGAATACTCTGAAGGGTCTGATACGTCGACAGCCACAATATAACAACACTGTTACGGCTGGAGATCGTTAATAAGAAAGTAATAATCCAAACTTGGTTGGTCTCGGAATCTATTGAGGGCAAACGGAGGCAAATCGGAGTAATTGTTATACAACAAATATAAAAAATAAATAATTGAATATATGTCTGTATGTGTTGTAACCTTTGTTACCGTAACAATAGCTTGCCATTGGTACGTGGACGTGCAGCCGTACTACGAGAACTGTCTATACGACATGTGCGCGTGCTACGGAGATGTATCTCGCTGCCTCTGCCCAATGCTGGGAGACTATGCGATGGCATGCGCCGCCAACGGTCAGCAAGTTCAGTGGCGGTACAACGTAAAGGAGTGTGGTGAGTTCTATTACTGTCTGCACTGAACTTGGTATTACGCTTTTACTAGAAGATTCCACAAAACTCACATGAAGTCTGGCCTATCCATTTTTTAGGATACTACAAAAGTCAATCATATAAATTAAATTAAGTATAAACTTCTGAATAAATATTATTATTACCATTATATTATTCAAATATACATCTTAAACTTTTCAAATATAATACAAAATAATATAAATAAGTTGATCTTTAATTTAGCAGAGAGCAAAAAAAAATATCAGACAAAGTATAGGAATAGTATTGAGCTGATACTATAATGGTTATGGTTTCGAGTATATAATAACAAATCATTCAATCATTTTTAATTAATTTATTTATTTATTTATAATTAAAACAACTCCGCAACGTTTTCAATTTTTTATATTCTCTTAAGTAACGAGAGTAGCGAGACGTTCACCTGATGGTAAGTGATACGCCTGCCCATAACAACGTGGTGCTAGTTATAATGGTATACAATGCACCAAATCACGCTCGTCGCGTTAAGACATGTCATGTTGAGTCTCGTTACCAATTAAATCTTACACTTAATTACTTAATCTAAAAAATAATTACACTGGTTATAGCGCCCTTCAAACTGGAACACAGTAATAATGTTTGTACAATACTGTTAGGCGGCTGAAATAGGCGCTGCAATGGTTATGAAGAATAATTAACTGGAAGTATTTTATGATGCATTCAGAGTTATCGTGCCCCGGTGGTCAACAGTATACAGTGTGCGCGGACAGCTGTCTCAGAACATGTTCAGACGTGGCTTTATCGACCAAAGGCACCTGCAAACCCTCATGTGTAGAAGGCTGCGCTTGTCCAGTTGGACAGGTTAGTACCAATTTAAAGAGAAGAAAAATACTACTCTAACTCATAAGTTAGTTAAACGGAATGATAAGATTAACTTTTGTTTCTTAACCTAATTGAGGTTAAATGTACTTTAAAAGGTAATTGGTATTTAAATTATACTTTTTAAATTTAATGTATTAACAATCACTATAAGATTTATAAGTGATGTGCCAATAAGATAATGATAGCGCCCACTCATGGCCGCCATCTTGTATTGATTGGCGGCAAAGCAAATGTATGCAAATGGATCTGTGCTGGTAGAGTGTACACTCCAAGTGGAAAAACAACCCCTTGATGAAATAAAGACTTAATTAATAAATTTCACGTGGCTTGACTATGTTCTATAACTTTCCTCTACATACACAATATAATTTACGATATAAAATAACTATATACTACAAGAAAATTACAGCAGTTAGAGGATAAAATTTGTTTTATATTATGTATTGTTTGACTTTAATTTTTTTTTTAACAAGGTGTTGGACAGCAATAACATGTGTGTACCCATCGCCTTGTGCCCGTGCTTCCATAAAGGTATGCAGTTCAACCCCGGTTACAAAGAGGTGAGGGCTGGCAGACGGGAACGTGAGCTTTGGTAAGAACACGACTTCTTTTAGATATTGAATCAAAGCATATAAAAATATGGCGTAGTTTTTATTTCGTTATATATTTTCACACAAGACGATCTATGAACTCAATTAAAATAAATTTATTACCTTTTTCATTTGGACGTAGTGATTAAATACTAAAGCAATTGCTTTAATTCCATTTCATAAAAATATGTCCACAGTACATGCGTGGGCGCACGTTGGGACTGTAAGCCAGCTACACCTGAGGAGATAACCCTATATCCTCCCGCGGAAGACCTGCGCAGTAACTGCAGCGCAGCACAACACCGTGAGTTTACGACCTGCGAACTCCAGGAACCACTTACCTGCAAGGTCAGCCATTTGTCCTTCCTATCAACCTTTAATCGTTATTTGTAAGAAAAATACAGCTACTGGATTGTTCTTTCTATAAACAATCAACAAAATGAATTAACAGAACATGCACTTGCCGCCTTCGACGACGCCGAGCGAGTGCCGTCCAGGGTGCCAGTGTAAGAAGGGCTACGTGTTGGACACGGGGTCCGGCAAGTGCGTACAGCCCGCCGGCTGCCCGTGCCATCACGGCGGCAGGAGCTACGCGGATGGAGAGAAAATGCAGGAGGAGTGCAACATATGGTAAGAAGTACAGTTCACTTTTCATCTATAAAGTATGAGTATTTTGATACAATATTCGACAAATTTAAAATTATATATCAAATGGATTCAATCGTTTGGAAACTGAGCCAGGGACAGAAAAAGTATAACCGCAGCTCCTATTTCTACAGCTAAATAATAATGTAGGAATTCTGGATTAAATGGCTTTGTAGCTAACGAATCCTAACCGCTTATCTCAAGGCGACAAATATAATGTGGTGCTTTGTATTTGCATCTTAACTAGTATCACGTACTTATAGGCGAGCGTTCACTATCAGGTGAACAGCTCGCTCTTCGTTCTAGACTTTCTCTGTTTTTTCTTTTTATAGCTGATTCAATTTTAAGTGTAGGAATTATGTTAACTATTTTACATGTTTTATTTTATTTTAAAAGAAGGAAATATATCCCGGATGATCCAAGTGTTATTTGTGTATTTTTACTGAATTATATAGAGCTTTAGTATGACCGTGTTCAGTATAGGTATGGATAACAGGGGGCGTAGCTCAGATGGTAGAGCGCTCGCTTAGCATGCGAGAGGTACCGGGATCGATACCCGGCGCCTCCAAATCTTTGTTATACTTTTTAAATTTGTTTACCAAGGTTTTGATGCGTATTGAACGAATATATCTCATTCACACAACAGCTTTTATAGCACTAAAATTTGCTAAAATCTTTTAGGGAATTATATGAACTCATACCAATCTTTGTCCTCAAGCTGATAGTTTTATATCGAAATAAGTTTTTGAATATTTCATTAATGCTCGAAGCGTGTTTTTCAATATTTTTTTAATGTAATATACAACTATAAAAACAATAAATTTTTAATCTATGTCACGCAAAGATTACGAATATAAACTTACTTTTACTTACTAAAAATAATGGATTTGGAGGCGCCGGGTATCGATCCCGGTACCTCTCGCATGCTAAGCGAGCGCTCTACCATCTGAGCTACGCCCCCTGTTATACAAACGTTTAAAAAAAAATACCAGATAGATATATCATTAAAAGTATTCAAGTATACGGTGTAAGAGTGGGTCACCTTGATTTATGTAAAACAAAACGTTTGTGAACAATCTTGCATCAACAAAATAAACGAAAGTAACTATTATTACAAAGACTATTAAATCTTTGAAAGGGAAAAGATTTTAAAAGTTATATAATATATAAAAATAGTCCATTAGTTGATATTTTAGTTTTGCTTGATGGCTTTAAATTGTAAAACTACCTGCAATTTGAAAATTTCAACAAAAGCCAAATATTGGTGGAACTATTGTGAGTGATGCTTCATTATCATAGTCGTAAGGTTTGTAGATAATAAAGCGAATAATATTGGAGATAAAGTGAAATAGTAAAGAAGAGGATGAAGAGGAAAATTGGACATTTTTTTTTGGAAATGTAGGCTTAAAAAAATTTGCTATTGTACTCGGCCGACGTTCGTTTACAATACGAATTCACTTAACAACATTATCATGTATTCCAGTATTAGTTTCTATTTCTATTAGTGCGATTACTAAATCTGGCAGAGTATAGATAATTTTTTAAAATTGATCTATTCCTATTTAATCAGTAGATATTTGTATCTTAGCGAATGCAAGAGTGGTAGCTGGTCGTGCACGGCCCGCGCGTGCGCCGGAATGTGCGGCGCTTGGGGCGACTCTCACCTTTCGACCTTCGACGGAGCACAATACGACTTTGAAGGAGTCTGCACATACCTCCTAGCTAAAGGATCCATGGATGGAAGCGACGGGTTCAGTGTCGAAATTCAGGTTTGTTGCCAACAAATTGCAGAAATTTGGTCATAGGGAAAAAACTACCGACAAATATACCGCAATCTTGATAAAGATATCTATGTATTTATTTCATAAAAAACTACTATATTTGACAATGTCATACTGCAATCGCTCTCACAGATTATAAAAAAATTCGTCTACTTTAATACAAGTACTGGTTTAAAATACATCTGGAACATGTCACAGATTACATACTATCTGATGATATTGATAATGATTTCTAATATTCATATATTCAGTTTACATTGTATTATTTACGACACATGTTATATCAAAATTTGCAATAAATAAAAAAAATATGTTGTGGTTTTTTATACTACAATTTCTCACCGCATGATGCTCCCCACTTTAATCCGTTACTCAGTTACTACTCCAACAAGCATCAGCTTTAAATACGGTGACCTGATAGACGGGCATACAGAAATATTTGTTTCAACATTAGGAAAAACAACATATTATATTTTTAAATATGTATGTTTTAGAATGTGCCATGCGGCACCACAGGCGCAACCTGTTCCAAGTCTATAACACTCAGGGTTTCCAACACAGACGGAAGCGAGGAATCTGTTTCTCTAGCACAAGGAGCACCAGTACCCGACGTCGCTAATTTGAAAAGGTGAGCTAATATTCACATTTCATAAATATTTTTACGATCGAAAACTATATCCCAGTAACGTGGGAGTCTGGGCTATCATTATAATCGATATAGGCTTCTTAAATAACGAATTAATGGACAATCTGAGGTATTGTCTACAGAATAAAGCTGCGTATCGCGGGAGCGTACGTGTTCTTGGACGTGGCCAGTTTAGCTATGAGCCTGCAGTGGGACCGCGAGCTGCGCGTCTACATCAAGCTCGACTCTATGTGGCAGAACAGGGTCAGTATTTTTTTTATATTTATCTATATAGACTTCTTAATTGGATATAAGAAATATTTGACAAATTAACAAATAGTTGGCAAAATATATATATATATATACTGGATGTTAGCAGACCGCTTCCGAAAGCGAAGACAGACGATAGTACTAAAGACACCTTTGATGATGAGACGGAAAAAAAATCGATTTTATTAAAAAAAAATCATATTTTAAAAACGTTTTATTAGCATCATTTACGCTCCATAATGTTAGTCCAGCTAAATGAAACGATAATTTCATAAAAAATACATTACCTTACTAAAAAAAAACCAGCAATGAAACATGAAATCAAGAACAGCTGATGCTCGGATCAACGAACGCGTAGGCGCGGCGGGAACTCGAGATGTATTTGGTTTCAATTTGAATCTTATTTCATAGGGCCACAGAGCATTTAGATTGTTACGTCTATTCACAAAATGGTTCTGTCTGTTCTATTCTATATTGTTACACTATTTGAAGATTTTGTGATAAGATGTTTACTAAGTTGGAATATAATTGTGCAGGTGAAGGGTCTGTGCGGTAACTACAACTCGGATATGCGCGATGACTTCCAAACACCGTCTGGGGGTGGTTTCGCCGAAACCTCCGCTCTTTTATTCGCCGACTCCTGGAAACTGAAGCCAACATGTCCTAAACCGCAAGAAGTCGCTGTAAGTATAAAGTGATACTTTAAATTCACAAGGTACTTTTAAAATAAACTTAAATGAGATTGAAATTTAAATGAGACAGTTAAAACGGGTTGTTTATTTATATCTTTAATTAATATTATAGTGCACCATTGAAAAGGTTTGTATTTTTTAACGTTTTACCATAGCTCAGTGCAAATGTTGTTACAGAATGAAAAACTGCCTGATTTTCAGCTACCACCTTATTTGTTAAAAGTTAAAGCGATGTTATCAGCGAGATGCTTGTGTACGTATATAACATCACTGGGTCGATCTGTACCTTAATATTTAGTAAATATGAATAAAAAAAATTTAAAGAATCAATATTTTTTAAAACAAACTTACTTTACGTTCAGACTTTGAATAGTGTGCTGGAAATTAGGGAATGTTGGGCTGGAAACTAATTTGTTTTTCTAAGTGGAGTGTATTTTATTTGGTATTGTTGTTAACCTAATTACTTCCCTCACCCTTTGCTGGTCGTAATATGAAATCAAATTTGAAATTAAACTTGAAATTTATCAAAAATATTCCCACCCGGCGGTAACTCGCCGCACCACAGGCCCCTTCCTGTTATTAACCCCTCCCCCCCCGTAACTTTGAAGAATATTATTATATATTAATCGTTTAAAATATTTGAACAGGATCACTGCAAACAACGTCCTCATCGAAAGGAGTGGGCGTCGAGTACTTGTGGCGTGTTGAAACGTTTCCCGTTCTCGCTGTGCCACGCGGAAGTGGCAGTGGAGGCGCACGTGCGCGCCTGCGAAGCAGACGCGTGCGCATGCGACGCGGGCGACGACTGCCGCTGCGCGTGCGCAGCTATCGCAAATTACGCGCACGCATGCGCTGCCCGAGGCGTGACCTTCAACTGGCGTACACAGGACCTGTGCCGTAAGTGATATAATATTTAAACACAAGGACGTGTACAATTATTTAAAATAAGTTATGCATACTGTACCTAAAATCTCGATGCATATCTCTACTTAAAAATTAAGTTGTCAATTACAATTCAGCATAGTTGCGTACCTTTTTAGTGAATTGTGAGTTTATTGTTTAAACAGATTTAGGTAGCTAGGGTTTGCTTATATCCCTATAACAAGCGCATGGTCGCCTTGAGATATAAATTGTCATGTCTCGTTTCTCCAGTAATTTCTCTTCGAACACAATAATATTTACATACAGTAGTATGTCCGAGAAAATAGGAGCTGAGGTGGCACTTAAACGGTCTCCGGCAGCAGGAATTCCTACTACCACTGAATTATTAAAATAGTTGTACAAATTTAATAATTTAATGTACGTTTCAGCTATGCAATGCGACGGCAAGTGTACAAACTACAACTCGTGTATGTCGCCTTGCCCTCCGGAGACATGCGACAATACACTCGAATACGCGGAGGTGAAAGCAGTCTGCGAAAAAGAAACCTGTATAGAAGGTATTGATGGCAGTCATGAATAATAATATAATGATTACTGTAATTTTTATTTTAAAAGTAGTAGAATATTATTAAATGAAAATGAACAAAATAACCTTTAATTAAACAACAAAGCAAATAGATAATTAAGACTCTTCATTTGATAGAGTTGAGATGTTTACACAGCATTAGCTTGTTTTGTCATATTGGATTGCATGTGTGAACTCAGTATTGTTTGTCTCGAGTATTCTAGTTACGATAATAATACATTTCAAGGTTGCAAGGCCAACAAGACATGTCCAGAGGACATGGTGTACTCCAACAGTTCGCTGACGGAATGTGTGCCTCGCGCCAAGTGTCGACCCGTTTGCATGACCCTCGAGAATGGCTCGGAGATTCTAGAAGGAGACGTCATCGAAGAAGACGACTGCCACACCTGCACTTGCTCTAAGAAGACCAAAGTCTGCACCGGACAACCTTGCCCTACGACCGTGGTAAGTTATTTCTATATCATATATATTTTTGGATATGTAATAGTTATTTACATAACTAAACATTTAGTTTTTTTTTTCGGTTATAATCAAGAGCAAGGAGTTCCTCTAAGTTTTAGAAATCGTTTCAATATTTTATATAAGCAAACTCGACTTTAATCACTGCCTCTATTACAGACATCACCAACTAGTTCCACTACACCGTCAAGTATGTTGGAGGAGCAGTTGAAATGCATAGGCGGCTGGACTCCGTGGTTGAACCGCGGCCCGCCGGAAATCGCGCCGGACGGGGCCTCCATCGAGAACGAACCTTTGCCACGGCTGAATGAACTGGTAAGGGAAAGCTTCACATTTTAACAAAGTTATATTGATTTAAAATTTACTGATAACAATCGATAATTTCTTCAAATCTGTTTTCATCATCATCATGATCAGGCGATAGACGTCCCCTGCTAGACAAAGGCTTCCCCCAAATATCTCCATATCGATCGGTCCACAGTGAACATGGGCTCAGGTATTGCCGGGCACTAACGGCGTCGTTTGTAGGTGTTCGCATAGGGGGTTTGGGCTATTTTCCATTGGCCTAATGCGGATTAGTGGGGGCCAAAGCAGGTCTCGTGGGTTGTTTTACGTCGTCTGTAAAGAGGACCTAGGATCTATCCATGATGTCGTTTAAGATGTAAATTTTCTGCGTTTATTTTAATTTCCTTAAACACCAACGACTAATAGACTCCTTTAAAAAAACCCAAAGATTAATTATGGTTTTTATTGTAAACATTTTCTATCTTAGGTGGTCGGATCTCCAATGTGCAAGCCGAACATGATGAAGAAGATCGAATGTCGAACCATTGGTGACCACAAGAGCGCCAAAGAGACAGGACTGAACGCAGAGTGCAGCCTCGAGAAGGGTGTGGTGTGTCGCGAACAGGAAGCGACCTGCCCCGACTTCGAGATACGCGTCTTCTGCGAATGTGAAGGTACATAGATTTATTTTATGAGGATGTAAAGCTGATAGCAAAAAATATTTCCAAGTAGATAAGACTACTGAATAGATTACCCGTCCCGTACAACAACTCACGGAGCCCAAGCCAACCTCGCCTGCTTGTAGTGCACTCTGCTAATCAACAACCATGGCTCTGGCTCTCATCAACCCGCATTGTGTCAGCGTGGTGAGAAATGAAACAACGGTCACTGTGCCCGGCGATGCGGGCAGCGCAGAACCGATCGATGTTGAGATCTTTGGGGGAGGCCTATGTCCAGCAGTGGACGTCTGATGTGATGATGATATGAAGGTTAGACAGTAACCGTTGTGATAAAACGGTGTAACAATTTTTTTTAAAACACGAAGTGATAAAACGAGCTAAACATTTATCTGATGGTAAAACACACGCCCGTTCTCCATTTCCATCAGCATTGTAATGCTATTTGAGATGAAATAAACAAACCCTGTAATTTCACTAGCTACAGCACCCTTTAATTGAAACCACAGTAATGTTTCCATAGTACTGTTTGGCGGCAATAACAGGAATAATACTTAAGCTAGTATAATATAACGAAGAATTGTTCATTCAGAGACTTTCCAATGCCTGAACTCGGCGCATCCTAACGAACCGCACCCGACCGACTGCAGCAAGTTCTACGAGTGTACCCCCGAGGCGGGGACTGCGAACAAGTCCCATGCTGTGTTGAAGCAATGCGGACCTGGTCTGCTGTACAATCCGTCCCTCATGATCTGCGACTGGCCACTTTCTGTCTACGCCGTACGCCCCGAGTGCTCTGCTTCGACCTCCACCAGCGCCACCAGTCCTACCACTACACTTGCACCTGGTATCAATCTAAAATCTTATATTCATTTAACTTATACTTTGCGTCCATATTTTACTTAGTTTGTAAGACAGTTACATAAATCTTTAAGTGTAATACTTAAGTTTATCAAAAAATAAAAAATAAAATAAAACACGGGGTAGTAATCTTTAATATTTTTTTAAAAACATATTAAATTAACTATTTAAAAAAGGGTGTAAGGGGTCCCGCACAACATCTTACGAGATCTAAGCCAACCTCACCTGCTCCTACTTCACCTTGAGGCTCTGGCTCCCACCAACTCGCATTGGGTCAGCGTGGTGGGATATGGCCCAAATGCCTCCATATGAATCTTTACCCAAAGTGGAAATATTTGGGGGAGGCGTCTATCGGCTGATCACGATGATAATGATGATTTAAATAAATATCTCTCCCTGCGAGCCATACTACTACTATATCTCAAGTTTTTACTTAACTGGTTAAGTACTTCTTTGTTACAAATACTTAAAAACACAATTTTTTAGGAACTCAAGAGACATCCACTCCATCCAGTGTAGAAACACCCGGCGGTAAGCTACTCACAATTAACCTTCCGATGGACAGTCATATAATCTTATATATTTTTGAGAGAATATTTTTTTTACTAAGCTACGAGATGAGCGGGATAAGTGATAAACACTGCACTTCATTGTGCTCTCAGTTTTGAAATATACAGATGGTAATTCTCGTTACCCGTGTAACTGCACCAGCTTCAGCGCTCTTCAAACCGTGAAACAGAAACATTTGAACACTTGAGTTGGGCGGCGGAAATAGACACTGCAATGATATCTACCTTGACAGTTTCCAGCAACATAAACTATCATAAACTCATATACAATAAATTTTATATTGACCTTTTATACATTCTTTCAGAACCTAGAGTCTTGACTTCGGAATCTTTCATTCCTACTTCCTCGTCAACTACCGGTAAGTTACGTGTGTATTTTACTTTTTGATATCATATACAACTTAGATATTTTCAAAGATCTTAATTATCCAAATGCTTGTTAGGTCTTATTTGATTATGAAGGATTATTATTTAATATGTCATCTTCTTAACTCTTACTTACAAGTAGAGACAGGTTAATATATCTCCTGTAATACTTTCACCTTGGCCTGCCAAAGACAAGGACAACTCCAGAGTAAGACGCATCAGTTTTCCCTACACTATTACAGCGCAATATGCCAACTCGTGTGAGACATTCGAAATCCGGGCAACTCCTAGTTAAAGAAGTATATAATAGAAATGGGAATCAATAGGTTGTTGATGATGATAAAGGCAGGAGAAAAATCTCAGAAAGCTATAAAACAGTATGAGTTATATTTAAATCAATGACGTTCCAGTAACCACACCACTTCCGACGAGCGCGTTGTGTCCGCCTGGTCAAGTGTTCTCTTCCTGCGCGTATCCCTGCGACAACCTGTGCGACCACTTCCAGCACATCTTGAAAGAAAAGGGTGAATGTTTACCTGGACAGGTAATATTCAAATGTATATGTTTAGTTATTTTGTTATAAATTAATATTTACGAGTTACAAACATTTGGCTTATCCATTCCAATGAATATTGTTCATGTGTTTTATTTCCATTTATTTCCATTCCAAATTTTTTTTCTCTTTCTTATATAATAATACTCTTTAATATTTCTCTACAGGCAAATAGGTTCCTTTTTTTTATAATACTAACAACGATATCTTTCTTCCAGGAATGTGTAAAAGGATGCATTGACGAATCGATCGCCAACGTGAAGTGCGAGTTTGGTTCCAAATGGCGGGATGAGAAGACTTGTGTATCACTTAAAGACTGCACTTGTTATGACGAAGGACAAAGGGTCAAGGTATTTATTTTTAAATATAAGAAGACTGCAATACATGCAATAGATTGTAATTACTTACATTGTGTCCATAGAATTAAGATTTAAAGTAGAATTCATTTCATATGGATAATAAATGAATAAAAAAAATCTCATTTTTATAAAAAAAAACTAGTTTCTTCATGGATATGATTTTTTCTTCTTTATATAATAGATAATAACTTCTTCTAGTATTTTTTTTACAAATAATTGTGTTTTTAGCCTGGCGGCGTGGTTACCCACGGCTGCGAAAAGTGCCAGTGCCTCGACAACGCGTTGCACTGCGACACCACCGACTGCGTCACAATCTTTACCCCCACGGGGCCTACACATGAGCCTTACATCATCGAGACCGGGCGGACCCACCATACCACACCCACCGAACCTACCGAACCAAGTCTTGTCACAATTTCTTCCACATGGACGCCAATGCCAACGTTCCGTACTTCTCCAACAGCAACCGTTCCACCCAATACCACCGTAGAAACTACAATCTTCACAACTGAAACCACTACTTCAGTACCTTCTACTACGGAAACAATAACAGTGACGACTGTACCGACAACCCAGACTCCGCTAATTATTAAATCTACTAGCACCCCACCTCCAGAATGTAACCCTGCTAAGTAAGTTCACGCATTCTTAGTAGTTTAATAACATGTTTTACCTAAGTACAATTGATTATTTTTATATATATATTTTTATATATATATAATAAAAAAAACTTTTCTCTATGAAATGTTTGCTGCAATAAATTTAGTCGTAATCCAGGACTTGTGTATCATTTATAATGATATCATTCACTCCTATATCCACTCACATCAATATGTACCTTTTCTATTTCAGCTATAAGAATCTGCTCTGGGATGTTGAACCGCTACAGAAGTCGGCACTTACCGCCAGTTCAACGGCGGGTCCACTCTACCAACCGCAATTTGCAGAACTTAACGGTCGACCCCTCGACACTAGCGGTTGGTTCACTTTGATTTACAGAATTCATTTAATTAACTATGTAGTTTTAAGGTTCGTGTCCATCATTCATCGAATATTTAAATAAATACACATCACACAAACATTTAATCTAAAGTTTGTAAGAATATCATCAATACACTTTTAAGAGAATTTTTTAATCCTTAGTAAAAAAATAAATTTAAATGGATCCATTTGAAATTAATAAAGAATATGTTAATTCCGGCATTGGACTACCCCGGGCTAATGAAGATTTTTTATATCATAAAGCGATTCTAATTGTAACATAAATATATACTTGTCTTGAACAACTAAAACACATTTTTACACGTTTATAATCTTTTATCTAATAATCCAAAACTACCATAATCCGAAACTTACTTTGATCTGAACATTTGTCAATCAGCTGGAAGTTGGAATCCCAAAACAATGGACACAAACCAGTACATCCAAGTGGAATTCCCGCGTCGCGAGCCCGTTTACGGTGTGATCATGCAAGGCAGCCCGCTATTCGATAAGTACGTCACCAGCTACGAGGTGATGTACGGGGACGATGGTAACGTGTTCTCTACTGTTGACGGTCCCGATGGAAATCCTAAGGTAACGCTACAAATAAATGTTGCAAATGTTACTTAAAATTAACTATGAGTTAGAATATACTTTAAACTTTATATAAATTTTACAATGACCAGAAATTCAAGGTACGTTCCTGATATCCTGTATCGCTAAAAGGCTATTTTATATATAGCATACATTAATGTATGGGTTTTTATAGCCGTAGAAGCTCTTATATTAATGTATACTATCTTTATGAGTATCCATATTTTATGGTTACCACGCTGATCACCAACCTTCATTAGTGGGAAAGGCACTTTAAGAAGAAGATATTTTATTGATTTAAAAATGCCTAAATATAAAAGATAATGTAGTATAAAGTTAAGATGAATTTAAATGATGCATCTTTTATTTCCTTCTGCAGATATTCCGTGGACCAGTGGACAGTAACAATCCCATTAAGCAAATGATCGAGCCTCCGATCGAAGCGAAGTTTGTTCGCATCCGTCCGCTCACTTGGCACAGCGAAATTTCCGTGCGCTTCGAACTCATCGGTTGCCAGGAGCCCACCACTACAATTACAACACCCACGCCTACAACCGTTGTTACTACTGTTAGTACTTCATAAACTGGGAGGATTTTAATACGTAAATTTTTGTTATAAATGTTAAAATAACGTTTTATAATATTCACAGCCGGAACCAATACAGTGCACGGAGCCCCTCGGCTTAGGTGCTGACATACCATTGGAGAACATTCAAGTGTCTTCTAATAACGACGCGAGACCATTCCTGAAGCTCGACAGCGTTAGAGGATGGACACCAGCGTACAGCACTCCTGGAGAATGGATTATGGTTAGTGAATTATCTTAAAACAACTAAATAGCTCTATACTATGTTACACTCTTCTTCCTCCTGCCCTTCTCCCAGCTATCAGTTCTCTCACTCCTATAACAAAAAAAAAACTAAACCAAATCTCTAATATATTGCTTATTAAAAAGTAATTATATTCATTGATTAAAAGGCTAAATTTAAATAAGAACATAAGTTACTTTTAACGAATGAACTTGAGCATATATTTTAAGATTTATCTACGTTGGTTGATGCTAATGTATTTTCTAACAAATAACACCATACTGGTAGAAGTACCAGATGTAGTTACAATCACAACGACTATTTTTACTCCTAAACTACTGTTTGGTATAGATTACTGTGTTACGGTTTGAAATAAGTTTGAAAATACTGTGTTAACTACCCCAAAGATATATCATGTCTTAAAGCGATGAGTACATGGACACGTAACTAATGCCACATTGGTCATCTGTTGTCCAATTTATCATCAAATGAACGTTCTGAATATATGTAGGAATGCTTAGATAAAATGTATTATTACAGTTCGACTTCACATCGCCGCGCAACATCACGGGCGTTAAAACCAAAGGCGGAGTTAACGGATGGGTCTCCGCGTACAACGTAATGTACTCCAGCAATCTATCCACACCCTTCAGCCCCGTTGTGGATGAGAACGGCAATAAGCAGTTGTTCCCAGCTAACTTTGACAGTGACACTGTGGTGTCCGCCGAATTCCGTCCACCCATCCGCGCTCAATATCTCAAAATTGTGCCAATCAAGTGGACTAAAAATATGGAGATGAGGATAGAACCTATCGGTTGCTTCGAACCTTATCGTAAGTTTAATTATTATTATTACCTTACAATTATTATTTAAGTAATATGCTTTATTATTATATCACATATCAAAGAAATATCTGATATTCCTTTATTAATGAATAGAATATTTATTAAAAATTTAGATATTTGTAACTAAATAGTTTAATAGTAACTTTGACACGTATTTAGTCTACTAATTGCTTTATAAGATATCCATCAAAGAAATATCTCATTTTACCGTTAGCTACAACTGTATCAACCATACCAACGCCCTCGGTCAATGCATCCGCATGTGAGCCATGTCCGGGAGTACGCGCAGTCGCCTGCAACTGCTCCGAACCAAACTACTACTTCGACGGTGAGGGTTGCGTATCAAGAGATCAGTGCCCATGCGTTGAAGGATTCATGACGTAAGCTAATATCATAGGCATCATATTAAATAAATTTCTCTTTGCCCAAAATGAAGGTTTCAAGGTCTTGTTTTTATGAAATTTTCTGCACAATATTTTTACCTTTCGGTTTCTTAGTAAATAAAAAATTTATTAAAATTTGTCATAGATAATGAAGAAGTTATTAGAATATATATTATAAATGTACTTGTGTGCCCGATGCAGGTATGCTGTTGGCTCCACTTTCCGTGGAACTAATTGTGACGAGTGCATGTGCAAGATTGGCGGCATCACTGACTGCAAACCAGTTAAAGAATGCAAATGTGCGCCGGTTAGTAATGATGTATATAGTATAACTAACATTTCCACATCCGTTTTGCTGGTCATCACATTCCCGCAACTCCATTTGGGAAAGGAACTTTGTAAAATCCGTTCTTAGCTAACCTGTGCTCGTTAAAAGGACTATTCCTACCACATTTCAAATATCTAGGCCTTTTGATTCACGAAATATCGTGATGAGTCTTTACATAGGAGGAAATGTCTTAAATTAAGATGTAAGGTATTTACAAACTCTTTTTCGAAATTTTTAATAGACTATGCTATCTGTGTTCACAAGAGAGCAAAGATTATGTAGGGAAAGAAAGAGATTCAATACATCATAAATTTTTACTTACTACAGGACCTAGTACCAAAACTCGATTCCTCCACCTGCGATTGTTCCTGTGTGCCGTGTCCCGATGGAACTAAAATCTGCCCGAGCAGCAAGCTGTGTCTCCCGTTGGAGAAATGGTGCGACGGTCTTCAGGACTGCGGCGACGACGAACGCGAATGTACCACCAGCACCGCCAGCACTAAGACCACTGTCACGGAGCCGACGTTCGTTACAACAGTGGTACCCACTGATGCTGCCACACAACCAAGTACTACGACCACAATGGCACCCAAACGTAAGTTTTTATTTAAGTCTATTTTTAGAATGAATCTTTTTGTAAAACCAGTTCTTTTTAACTATAGGGCATTTTAAGAGTTAGAATTCAAAAAAGACGGCAGGGCACTAAACAGTATTATAATAGAATTTATAGGCGAGGGCTCTTATGACTCTTTTTTATTTTTAACTAATTTACTGTGGTTTAGAGAATTGTAGTACGATATAATTGGCAAACAAAAAAAATTAAAAAATCATACAAGCTTGTCTTTAACAGGCCCAATCAGGAAACCTACACAAAGTAGTGTTAACAAATATAATAGAATTCACGGTATAAAGTTACCTCGCCTAAACAAAAAGAAAATTATAATTACATCTACCGAGGAAAGACAAAAAATAAGAAAAGTTATTGAGTCCGATGGTAAGGTTCGGAAGTAGATTGGCAATGATAACATTGCTAATGACGATAATTAAAGGTTAGATAACTATACAAAACGAGCTTTGCTATTCATTTAACATAAATGCGTTATTATAAATAGTAAGTTTATTTTGCATTCATAATTTCAATTTTGTATCAAACTAATTTCTAGATAATGAATAAGCTGTAGCTCAACATATATGTCAATGGAAATAGCTATAATTTCTAAACAATGCATATCCTACATGCAATAATAGTGTGTTGCTCATACAACCGATACCTATCAATTAGTGTATTATTATTAATATATAAAAATATATTTAAGTACCGCAAGTCTCTTACTTATATTGGTAATTACGTATGACTTGATTTATGCTATAATATATTGTAATTTCTAATAACTTATGAAATCCTATCCCTTTTGAATATTAAAACTCAAATTAATATTATATTTCTTTGTTTAGCTCTAGAATGCCCTAAGGTAGAATGCCCGCCTGGCTACTTCGTAAAATACATCTCGACGACAAAACCAGGGTATTCAAGATCTTTAACTTCAGACCTTCCGCCTCCTAGGCCCAGGTATTCGTACCAAAAGTACTACCAAGACCGCTACACTAAAAGAGGCTATTCCAAAGGTGGATTCTCAAAGACTGGCTTCTCTAAAGGCGGTTATTCGCCTTCTTATGGTAAATATCTACTACTTAATTTTCTGGTAATCGTTACATATTTTCATAAAATCGATGAAATTTAAACTTTTGATTTACAGGTCGTCCAAAGGGCCCACAACAGAACCAGGCATTCACTCTAGATAAGCCGGCTATAAAGCAAACTTCAAGTTCTAAAAAGGTTTGCCAGCAGTTTAAATGCATACCTAAACTGCCTCCTCCCCCGAGGCCAGGATCTACGCCGGCTCCGCTAGACTGTTCCACTCCATTCTGTCCACCGCGTTATTCGCTAAAATTGGAGAGTGTATCCAATGAGGTCAATACGTGTCCACAGTAAGTAACGACTTTTAAAAGTTTTACTGAGGTTTATTTACTTTATTTATTTTTTATTCTGCAAGGCAGCGAGACGAGTGGGACGTTCACCTGACGGTAAGTGATACGCCTGCCCATAACAACGTGGCGCTAGTGCGATTGTATACGCTACACCAAAATTATGGTCGTCGCTTCGAAATATAAGAAGTGAAGTCTCGTTACTCTAATTATTTCACTAGCTCTCCAATCCGGACCACAGTTATGTCTACACATTACTGTTTGTCGGCTACTTTAGGAGCTGCATATACCTAGATAGTCTCCGGCAACAAAGATTCACCACCAGTAAAGTCCGTTTAGTAGATACTAAGTACACAAATACGTCATGTCTTCCTACAGGTACGTG
Source organism: Ornithoptera priamus (assembly GCA_029034505.1). Lineage (NCBI taxonomy): Eukaryota > Metazoa > Arthropoda > Insecta > Lepidoptera > Papilionidae > Ornithoptera > Ornithoptera priamus. The sequence goes on from JARDWD010000559.1 coordinate 1,997,032, forward strand.
TGTGTGCCTCCGGTGGAGAGACCGGTGTATTGCAACGTCACTGGACGTACCTTCAGCACGTTCGACGGCACCGAATATAAATACGACATCTGCTTCCACATCCTCGCTAGAGACAATCGTTTAGATGCTTGGTCTGTTCTCCGTAAGTTTCACTAATTCTTCACAATATCTATTATATTTTAATTAATAAAGTTAAAATAAGAGGACAAGTAGACTCTCACTACACTTTGATATTTAGATGAAAGAAAATTTACACATAGTATTCAGATTTTTTTGTTATTTCAATAATTTAGTGCTTAACTGATGATACGTGATAATGTGGTCTGTAGTGATAAAATCTTTTCGTTGTTTTGTAAAGACGTCCATTTCGTAATTATTCTTTATGTGATCGTAAAGTAGTAAATGTTAACGTGACGATACTCGCTTTAATTTTCACAGTACGTAAGAAATGTCGGCAAGAGAGATGCATTAAGCAGCTGCTGGTACTGCAGGATGATCAGTTAATCCTTGTAAAGCCGAATTTGATGATTGAATACAACAACTACGAGTACACAGTAGAACAGACGCGCAAGATTTGCTTCCAAAAGAATAGCTTCGACGTCGACCGCCTTGGCAACGGCGTTTCCATCAAATCCAGGAAATACAACTTCACATTGCTCTATACCACTGACGGTGATGTCAAGATAGGAGTAAGACAAACACTTTTTTTTATACAATATTTAGAAAATTTGTAGCTAAAATTATTTTGCTTCATCTCTTGATTCACAGCGATTCATAGATGGGTCATAATCAGCAATGGAGTAGTCCATAAAAGTAGAGAAGAGAAAGCGCACCAATTTTAAGCAATAAACAATCTAATCGTCACATAACTTTCAGGTTCTTCAAACTCACATGGGTCATGTAGACGGACTATGTGGAGCCTACGACGGCGACGCGAGCAATGACCGTCGTCTTCCAAACGGTCGATTAGCGTCCAGTATCGACCAATTCGGTCGCTCCTGGGGCAAACCCGGTCTGGAACCCGACACCTGCCAGCCAAAAGTTATACCGCCTGTTGAACAAAAGAAATGCTGGGATATGTGCAACGTCTTAATGTAATATCGCTGACTTTTAAATTAAACATTAATTTTAAATATATAGGACATGGACTTACGGTAATCATGAATTTTACAGGAAAGAACCTATTTCCGAGTGCGCCAAGGTCTTGAATTTGGACAAGTGGCGCACAATCTGCTTGGAGAAGATGTGCGAATGCGCTGAACAAGTTGTAAACGGTACCAAGAAGACTGAGGAAGAGTGCCGTTGCCTGCTCGTAGAACAGCTAGTAGCTGAATGTCTCGCCGCTGACAAGGATCTGGACATACAGAATTGGAGGATGCAATTGAATTGCCGTAAGTATCCTGTGTTTTCGTATAGCAATCATAATTTACCACAAATTAGAGAAGAGGGTGATGTTCAACTTCTGATAAGTTATGCTTTAATCCATAACAACGTGGTGTTAATTACAAATATTTGCTCATTAAATCTCGTTACCCCAGAAACTCAATAAAATTTACACATTACTGCTTTGTAGTGGAAATATACGTTATGGAATAACATACTGGACTGAATCAGATAGTATTCAGTAAGAAAGTACGACTTTGTGTGTGAGTGTGTACTGTCCAGTTTATAGATTTATTGGTGTAGGACAGTAAATTCCCAAACTCGGGTTAACAATGCTCATCATCATTAAGTTTGCCCATTATATCTTCGAGTCTAGTGTATACAATGACGTTTTAAATATATTCACTTAATGTTATGTCAGCGGCTGAGTGTCCGGCTCCGCTGGTACACTACGACTGCTACCGGCGGCGCTGCGAGCCGACCTGCGCGACAGGCGGAGCGTCCGCTGGCGGATGCCCATCGGAAGACGGCCAATGCTTCCCCGGCTGCTACTGCCCCGAGGGTCGTCTCCGCAAAGGTGACCAGTGCGTCGCCCCCCTCGACTGCCTCGACTGTAAGTTTCGCCTTAAAAGTTATTAATTATTAACCCCCGAACCAAAATTGAGAAGTCCAAATCTATGCATGCACTTATAGCATCGCTCCACGCCCAATTGCTTGTATTATTTTAATATAACTTGTTCGAAGAATTTCTACGCTAAAAACAAAACAAATTCAACCATTTCAATATTATTATCCGTTTCCCAGTCTATGTTATACGCATATTTAATATTTTACAATTGTTGTATTAATAATTAACACATTATTTCCGTGAATTGGAGCTTGGAAGACAGCACAGCGAGGAAGTGATTGCCTCTCTGATGAGTGAAAACAAAAGTCGACTAATGTTATTAAAATATTGAAAATGATCTATAGACGACACTGTTAGAAACAAAACAAACTGTGATTATAGAATAGGCTATAATAGAATAGAAAATAAAATGTGAATGTAAATTTAAGTAAATGTAAATAAATAAAAATAAGAAAAAAATTTTAAAGGAAAATTCTAAAAAGAAGAAGAAAAAGGAAACTGGAAAAAAGGATGCTTTATGTTTTCCAGGTTCCCTTTCAGGCTAAAAGCACAAGCAAATGGCGAATGTTTTTACTTGCAAGAGATGAAAGAAGGAAATGGAATGCAAAATGCTAGATGGAAAGAAGTGTGTAAGACGAACAGTGCATGAAAGTTGGAATAGAAAGAAAGTTGAGAATGACATGGAAATAAGTTATACTGATGGTAAATGCTATAATAAAATAAAGGCCCTGATCCACCACATGCAGAGGAAATTTTAATAATGTAAAAAGAACACATCATTTCTTAAAACAAATTAAAGTTATTATATAAAAAGTAATAAAAATGTATTCTAAATGTTTGCTTTTTAAGAAATATTATAATATTTTTCAAGGTGCTTGTCACGGGGTGGGCACTCCGGCTAAGTATGTAACCTTCGAAGGTGACGATTGGCCTGCTCTAGGTAACTGCACTTACCTCGCCTCTAGGGATAGGAATGAAACTGGACACCATAAGTATCAGGTAGGTAAAAAAAAAATTAAAAAACAAAACTACATCTTATACCCAGCATGATTATGAATAAAACTATAAAAAAGTAAAGCATGGAGACGAGCTCGTCGATCAAATTATTATAAGTAAAAAAGACACAAGGTGCTATCTCATTACTAGTAAATCTGGAACAAATGTAATATTTGCAAACTACTGATCAATAGATGAAATAGAAGCTGCGGTATTAATTACTATCA